>OX031071.1:25457618-26115118 GCA_943736015.1 Tridacna crocea
GAAAAATGGTTAATTTATTCTGTCTGCACAATGGTTTAACCCTTTCCCAAACAAGCCCTGGTTTTTACGTGTCTGCAGTAAAAGTCTTTTGAAAACACTGTGGGAAAAGGAGAAATTGCTCGTAACGAGCAATTTCTCCTTTTCCCACAGTGTTTTCTACCCTTTTTAACCCTTTACCCCATAAGGCATTTCTATGGTATCCTTAATTAGCCCTAAATAACAGCAAGGATGAAGCTGTTTCTTATGTGTATATGACACCTTTTGATAGCATAGAAAACATTGTGGCAAAAGGTGAAATTCCTCGTCATGAGCAATTTCACCTTTTGCCACAATGTTTTCCAAAGGCTCCTACAAGCAATGCGAAGAAATGAGTATCTGTGGAGTAAAGGGTTAAGAACTGTCTGCCATTTTCTCAAAATCTAAAATCGTCGTCTGCAAACTCTTTCCGTTTTGGAAGAGTTCAAAATTTGTCGCTTGGGAAAGGGTTAAAAAGCTATCTCCTGTAGTAGCTTACGCGAAAGAGGATAATTTTTGAGTAGGTAAGGGGTTTAAAACCCTTTACCACACAATCCAGGGTTTTAACGACCCTGAATGAGAAGGCTTTTGAAGACATTGTGGATAAAGGAGAAAATGCTGGTAACCAGCATTTTCTCCTTTTTCCATAATGTTTACTATCCTACCATGTACAGAAATCGTCCTATCGGCTTCATTTGATTTGTCGTCTGCAAATGTTTTGAATTTGTTCATGTCCCAAACTTTGTCGTTTGATGAAAGTTAAATCTTGTATAAACGATCCCGTAGAAAGTATTTGAAAACATTGTGAGGAATGGGGAAAATAGAAAAATCTCATTTTCCCATAATCTGCTGAAGCGCTTTCGATATCGTAAAGTCTAAAACTCTGTTGTCTAGTGGAGATTTAAGTGTGTCGCCCATTGTAATTTATAAAGAACGCAGTTTTGTTTTGGTTTCGAGTTTTTTACGATATATTTTTACAATCTGTACTTTGGTTTGTATGTTGAGGACAGAGGAGGGAGAATATAAACAATGCGAGAGAGAGGGCCGACACTTACCGCGTCGTGAGGACAAATCAACGCTCTCAGACCCTCGTCGTGAGGACACTATGGGAAAGTGAGGACACAATTTTTGTCCTCACTATTACTATGTCGATTTACATTCCGCATAGTTCAAAATGGATTTTAAAAACTTTTTTTTGCTGTGAGGACACAAGTCCTCATAGTCATTTCTCTCACTCTCTTGACCGTGAGGTGAATTTTCAATTCTAATGTTGAGTAGAATTGGACGGATACCAGTCACTTACTCCGTGGATCAAAGGATGGGTACCAGACGGAACCGGATGTGCATATGCTTTGATGGCGGGATGAAATTGAAGCGAAATACTGAAATAAAGGTAATTATTCCCATAATTTACTTTTATATTTGTACAGGATATCGATTTTATCCATGAATTGTTGATTTTTTATTGAATTTCTACCAGTTTCGACGAGTACAAGCCAGATTAATTCAGTATGAGTGGAAAATGTGAAGAATGTTTCTTGCTTCGTTGTGTCATCGTACGTACTGCAGTAGTGTTCCAAAATTCAATCGATGCTCTCATGATAGCCTTGAGTGTTCGAATTCCGTGATGATAAGGAAACATCAAAATAGAACAAAGAGTTTCGAGAGGAATAGTAAGAAGAAAGTGCTTGTCTGCATAAAATAATCCTTTCTGATCGTTTTCATGTAAAAAAAAAAATTGATGTTAATTTCAACAGTCAGCCGCTTAAAAACGAACATGCCGTTGGCCTCCTTGAGCCAAAATGGCGTGACCTAATATCTGGCAGCTCGGCAGTAATACTTTAATTTCTTTTTGAAATGGCATGATAAAAATTTAAGGCAAAAACAACACACATTTTTCATTAAAATGATTCTTTTGACCACTTGTTAGCTCATACTGTTAATTTATCAATGGGTATACCCTATTACCCTACAGAATCTACGTGCGGACAGGAAGAGTTAAATCAATGGACTGAAGTACTAGACTGTGTTATGCTCAGTACAATGCAAATGACAAAATTTTAGACTTGTCCAGACTGAAAGCATTTGTAGATGAGAGTATAAAAGTTACTCAAAAATTGAAAGTTGACTTCAGAAGAGTAGAAAACATTGTGGGAAAAGGAGAAAATTCTGATTACCAGCATTTTCTCCTTTTCCCAAAATGTTTTCAGAAGGTTTCTTCCTATGGGTCGTAAAAACCAGGGATTGTTTGGTAAAGGGTTAAGTCTTTTCCAAATGAAAGAAATTTGGACCAGTCCAAATTGAAAGGATTTGAAAATTACAAGAAGTACCGGACTCAAAAACAGAATTTTGTTTCAAGTTGTAATTACCATGAATTATTTGGTAAAAGGTTAAATAGTCGAATCATATTGCGAGGATACTTTCTGGCCATAAATGATGAATCATCACAAAAGAGAATTAGATTGTAATGCTTGCTAATCAAATCTAAATTATATAATAAGCAATCAAATCTAAATTATATAATAAGCAATCATCTTTCGGTAACTCTAGGCTGTGTTACTCTTTACCAGACAATCTCGAGTTTTCTTGACGGTGAGAAAAAAGCCACTGAAAACACTGTGGGAAAAGCTGAAATGATGGTAACCAGCATTTTCCCTTTTCCTACAATGTGTTCTGCCCTCCCATAGCAAGTTTTAATCTTAGAACCAAGTTAATTTTTTTGTCTGCAAATCCTTCAGTTTGGACCAGTCTAAGATAATTATGTTGTTTGGAAAAGTGTTAAATAAAGTCTGCTGTAACCTGCACTAATTTATCTATTGCTGTCCTTGATAGTTTAACCTCATTATCTCCCACTAGATGGCATTCTATAAATATTCATTTATCTAATATGGGCATCCTGGGTACTGAACCGAATCACTTTCCTACGAGACAACCGTTACTTTGAATTTAAAATTTGAATAAAGGTTAATCAATAAAACCCTACCTCATGCAATTTACTCAGCTATTATCAGCAGTTTAGAGAAATCTGAAGCTAAAGCAGGTCTCATTTCTCCTCAAATGTATTGATAAAAATAATTTTCAACATTGCTACTTTAAGCGTAATATTACAGTCAGTCCGCTTTCTGGGCTAGTGATGCGTCATATAAGACAGTCGAATCTTCAAAAAATATGACATGCGCAGACAACAAGTTTAGTCTGTAAAAGTTTAACATCTTGCTGTAAATCATTTAAAAGTGGGTGTGTACTGTGTTGGAAAATACACACTGCAGTCACAACCCTTACCTCGACTATCAACTAATAAATGCTTTATAATTTCTTTTTAGATCTGAATTGCCAGTGCTGAAAAAAAAGTGCTGGTCCGAGGTCCGGGACCTACTGTAGGGCTCCGTACCGGTACTTGATATATATCGAAAACCGGTATTTTACATTCGATAGATATATCGGATCGAACGTTTCTGTATTGAACAAAGTATCGATCATCAAAAGAAAATAAAAGTAAAGCATATAAATACCCAATTTAGTTGTTTTAACGGCGAAATTCATTACGAGTTTACTTTAGGTAATCTCTAAAGTCGAGTACTAGAGGTAGGTGTGGCTACCTGGGAAACTTACAACCATTCAAAATGCGTCATTCTTTATTACTCGCCCTGTACCCATTACACAATGGATGACAATTAGCTAATACCCCTATTCTCGTTCCCCTGTCATGTTGTTTGAAATCTGCAAATTATGCATCAATCAGCAGATTGCAGACAGATTTATGCTGATAATTGGTCAATATAGTTGATTAAAGAAAGGTAATGAACATCTCGTGATGTGATCAAGAGGTAGCGATGGAAATAATTGAAGCCGTGACCTTTCAACCTTCCTAAGATTTTATTTGGTCGATCTTTTAATATTGCCGAAAAATGTGGCTCGAAAATCAAATCTCTTTTTCCGTTAGTTTATCTGAAATCAGTGTTCCGACTCGCGTAAATTATTGTGTAAATCATTTTATATACTTGAAATTTGCATTACAAAATGTTAATCACACGCGAGACCTCACGTAAGAAAAAATATGGACAAAAAAGGCCATTATCTGTTTATCGTGAGTAAAATAACAGGTTTTGATGCTACATGTAGTTCTAATCCTTATTGAGAAATCTATGTCGAATCATGCGAACATACCTATCCAGAAATTAACACGCATGAAAAATTGTTCGGTGAAAAAAAAAAAAACACGGAAACCCATGACACAACAAAATGTCTCCTTGACATTGTCCGATCAGAGTCCACTTAGACTGTCTTTTCAGCTTTTTATTGAGTAGTAAATGTAGATCTAGTTAGAATTCATATTGATTTAGGCCTAAATAATTATGAAATTTCAATACAATCTAGAAGTGTTAAGTTTGCGGTATTTTGTTTTTCGTGTATGCTGAAAAAAGAACAAACACAATTTTCGCATTTTTTTCTTTCTTTTATTGAAAATTGAAATATCATATGATATATCGAATATCCATCATTTTGTATCGATTACAAATATCGTATCAATCAAACTGACCGATACGGAGCCCTAACCTACTGAAATGGAGATCGGACCGGGGGAAAAAAACAAGGCGAGGGTCCGATGGACCTGTCAAAATGGAGGTCAGACCTGCCCAGTCTTCATGGTAAAAAGTCTGATGCCCAGAAATAAATTCAGAATGACTAATTGGGTTGAATTAAGAGTAATAATTCTAATGAAAATTTGAGTCTGTTTGTTTAGGATTATCTTTGTGTGAAAGTGAACTACTTCGAGATTTTTCGGTACACCGGTCGTGTGAGAACGCTATGACATTGACTTATTTAAGTCATTGTAATATCAACAGTTTTCCCTGGTTCCCAGTTTACCTGACATCAGTAATAGTTGCCAGTGGTGAAGCCAGTTAAAATCTATGAATATAACGTCTGCACTTTTTGCTAAAAGCTTACGAAAAATGCATATTTAAACCTTGGTCGTCATCAAATTTGAAACAGAAAACACTGGGAGAAAATAGAACAGAGCTACATAATTAGAGGAAGATAGAAAGTATAAGAACAAAGATAGGGTTGGTTCGTTGAACATCAAAATGAAAGTTGGTCGTGGGTTTCGTCCCACAATGCAACTGTTCAACTCTGACTAACACACACAAAAGAAATATGTGAAATTCCAAATTTTGTTTTGGTCATCATAACACAGTGCTAATTGTAAATGCTTCCTATGTGCCTGACGTATATTTGTCTTCAACTGAAGGCACTAAGAGCAAAAGTAAATTGAAATGGTACTCAGTAAGGGATTTTTTGGGGGTGTGTGTGGGGTGGGACAGTGGTCAATTTGGACATGCCCAAGTATACTTCGTTCCCTCCTGTTGTAAGGGCCCAGCTATTTCTATCACTATTTTTCAGCCCTAATTGCGCTTTGGAAATCTTTACCTCATTTTGGTTACTTGTCTTTTTACATCATTCTAAGTCGTCACAATGCCAAAACTGATCAATTTTCTGAATGCATTTGATTTTGAAAAGTGTACTGATTCATCTTTGAATTTTAGAATTGTAAAAAGGGTCAATCAGTAGACCATACGGTTATCTATATTACAGTGAACTAGTGGGCCGTATTTAGATTGACTAAAACTGAAACAGTAAGAGTAATGAATTGGAGTCAAATACCTTTCAATCTAAACTTACAAGTAAAGAACAAAGACTGAGTGTTTTAAACTTTTATTTCTTCACAATAGGTGATGATAACAACTTTTACTTTGTCACTTATGGCTTTACATCAGCGTGACTCATTCTTGAGGTTTTTTTTTTCATTCCTACTGATTGGCTGGTTAGTACATTCTTCAGATGGAATTTCACAAAGTCCTTTGATTATGCACTTATAAGAAGCTCCCCTAGGTGTTTCAAGCTGAAAATTCTTGGGAAAAAATGTGTCTTATTGTCGTGCATATATGGTAATTGGCCACAATATTTTTGGATTTAGGACGCTATTTGGAAATAAGAAAAACGGCCTCCGTTTCCAGTAACCCTGGCAACTTGTTATTTCTTTAAGCTTGAATTGTGGTGATATTCAGTTGCAAAAACACAATCATTTAAATATTTGGCAAGCATCACAACCTGAAATACCGTGTGACCAGTTCAAGGATACTCACAGAATTTGAACACTCAATGATACTTGATTCATAAAACCTGGATTCATTTTAGTTGAATTTATAAATTATCTCATCAAAGTCGTAGAAAGTATTGAACAAGATCTACACACCCTTGTATCGACCCTTTGACACTTTTTTCGTTTGATCTTATATCAAATAATTATGAGAGGCTTTTTCATGAAACAAATGTTCCCAGTCTGATATGATGTTCCCAGTCTATGAATGCTTTCAGCCAATCAAATGCGTTGTAAATGGCTAAAACTCAGTGTGCAAGCGCCCAATGGATGAAAAGAACATAGAAATTAACCAAGTTCAGATAGAATCTAGAAATACTGGTGTTATTATTATTATGTGAGATACTTAGATAACATTTGAGAGCATTTACACATAAATTACTCGATTTTCCTAGTAGATAAGGTAACCGTTAAAATGCTTATGTGCATGGAAATCGGATGGACCAGATTGTTAAACAAAATGTTTACTGCACTGAAGACATATAAATACTTCAAACAACAGAAACAAAAATAGTTTTAAAAACGACACAGACATATGAACTTGTAAGGCCATGGTATGATGTCCAGCTTTTAAAAGTGTAGAAGAGGTTCAGTCGGGTGCCTTTTGCATGCCATTTATGATTGTTAGCTTTTTAAAAGGATTTTGAGGAATTATTAATAATTTGAATGCCTCCTTGTCAATTAAGTACTCTACTGAGTATGATTTATGTTAAAATTTGTGCCTGCAGGGAAGTGTAAATGGACCAGTCCATTTTAACTCACTTGAGCATGAAGTGCAGAGTTATGTGCAAGGTGAGCTATTGTGATCAGTCATCGTCTGTTGTCTGTCCATCTGTCTGTCTATGTTTTCTTTCAAGATTTTCTCCTCCTTAACCAGTGAGCAAATCAAGCTGAAATTTGACAGGGATGTTCGTTTGGTGAAGCTTCAGCAAAGTTATAAAAAAACAATACATGTAATGAAAATAAAAAATTCTAAATTCTGTCAAAATCTCTGGTTGTCATGGTAACAGAAAGGCTGAAATAAAGGTAATATCTTCAAACAACCTATGACAAATAAAGGCCTAGAGATTTACACTTTTGCATATTGCATATTGCACCACATCTTCGCGAGCCAAGTTTACGATCACTACCTTGGCTGATTGAGCCCGATTTCAAGATTCAGGACTGCGATCATGCGCCCTCTATTGGATGCTGGTTATGACTCCCCTCTACATCATGTTTCTAAAAACAAAATCGTTTTACAAACCGCTTACGAATACACATGAAGCGATAAGTAGACATCCACATGGGTTTCCATGTTTTACCTTTTATTCGAAAGGTAGAGACCTTGTTCTATTTTTGTCAAAGATTAAATGCTGGCTGCATCCAATGAAAAAGTGTATCGGGTGAACGTAAAAATCAAGCTCGAGCCACCAAGGGTAGAGTAACTTAGTGAATCATCGGCCTTGGTTTGCGAAGATGATTGCACCACCCAGTTTCATATTTGAATGTTGCATGTTGCATCACCTGATGACCGCTTATAACAGTTGTTAGAATAATGCCTCTTGCGTCCTATTTGGTGCTTTTATGCACAAGGAGATTCAGGTTGGTTTGATTGATTGTATGGGGTTAAATGCAGCTTTCAACATGATTTAAGTCATATGGGCTACAGCATGGATTCCTGGTATTTCTCAAACCAGTACTACCACAACATCCTATCCGAGCCTCCTGCTCATCCCAGTTGGGCAATTATTCACCCATTGGTGAGAGACAAATGACTATGTCAAATGTTGGAAAGAATGTTGGAAAGAATGTTGGCCTGGCTAGGGGATCAAACCCGTGACCCCATGATTCGCAGTCCACTGCCCTGCCAACTGCACTACGACCTCAGCCAACTAAGATGGGTGATTATGGACAATAACAGTCCTCTTTTTATTTGAGATATTAATGATCAGACTAATAGAATAACCTCAAATTCAGGGGTTTTGGTGAAGTATCAAACATTATATACTAAGTAAGTATACTCTCAAATCCTACAAAAAATCAAGATTAATTTTTTACATGCACAACGATTGGGATCTTAAATTCAATGTTGACAAATGTCAAGTCATATATTACAACACTAAAAACCTAAAAAACTAAATTTCATTAATGATAAAGAGCTTAGGAAACAGAAGAGTTTTGTTTGAAGGGATCTTAAATTTAGTAAAAATATATTTCAACAAAGATAAATAAGGCCAGCAGCATGTTGTCTCTTTTACAAGAGCTTTCAATTACAAGTTTGAAGTTAGTTTCTTGAGAAAATTTGATCAAATTAAAAAATAGCCTTTATTATGTGGCTGAGTGGTGACACTGGTGAGCATGTCGGACTCATGACCTGGTGGTTGTGAGCTCGATACCCAGTTGAGGCGAACCTTCTTCTGGCGTATTTTCGCGTCTCACCTATGCTGAAGCATGCGAGAAAAGTAGTGACTTTGGAAAGAAAGTAGTGTTAGTACTGGTATGAGAAAGCCAGAAGACACATGTGCATCACCGACTGCCATGATATGACCTTAGCTGTTAAAGTGGCATTAAACCCCAACACAACCAACCAACCTTTATTATGGGTGGGTGTTATTTAAAATATGCAGTCAGGAAATGCCTTTGTTCAAAGATTCTTCTTTAAAACCACTTTATATATTAAATCATTACCACACAAGACAATTTTGGACTGGTCCAAATTGAAAGCATTTGCAGACGACAAAATAAAGGTGACTGAAAAATAGAAATTTGTTCTGGAAAGGGTAAAAAACACTGGGAAAAGAAGAAACTGCTGGTTACCAGCATTTTCTCCTTTTCCCACAGTGTTTTCAAAAGGCTTCTTTCTCAGGGGCGTCGAAAGTAGGGATTGAGTGGTAATGGGTTAAAACAAAGAAACAAGGCTTGAATTGTTGTTATTTTTTGTGGTATGACTGGTTTCACAAAACAGGTCCAGACATCAAACAATAATAATTTCTAGTGTCATTTGACTTTATTCATATAATTCTTGTTTGGGCATATATTTGGATTTTTTGTTATATATAAAACATATATTATACATGTACATACAATTGTATCTATTGCCCTGACGAGCAAAGCGAAACTGGTTGGCAATAAGATTAAGTTTTTTAATTGTATCTGTGTGACTTTTTCATTTTTTTCTATATCTTACCTTGACCCAGGAATACTCAATTTTTACACAAACATGTAGTGTTCAAAAGGGTCACTGGAGGCCAAACTGAGAAAATTGGCAGCCCACATAATTCAGCTCTGATTATAAACTGACGTGGGTAAAGATATTCAGTGCACCATGTAAGGCAATCAAATTTAATTTTGAGGAACAGCTAGTCAGCTACAAAATCTTTGCAAATATGGTAAGAATGGTATTCTTAATCTTATTTTTATCAAGTCTAAAACATGGTGATCCCAAGATTTTTTTCTGTCAAAAGAACATCATTTTGAGAGATTATTTCTTGTTAAATATGAACATTCTACTGAGAAAAAGACCATAAGACCATTTCATTCTAATTAAAGAAAATACAATGTCTTTTTCAATGAAGCAATGATAGGATTGATTAAGCATATTATTTATTATAATTGTAATATAAAACAAATAAAGTTTATATCTTTTTAACTTGACAGAAACAATAAAGTCTTAACTCGTTACCAAACGACAAAATTTTAGACTTGCCCAAATCGAAAGCATTTGCAGACAACAAAATGTAAGTGACTGAAAATTTGAAATTTGTGTTGGGAAGGTTAGAAAACATTGTGTGAAAAGGAGAAAATGCTGGTTACCAGCATTTTCTCCTTTTCCCACAATGTTTTCTAAAGGCTTCTTTTTCAGGGGCGTCAAAAGTAGGGATTGTGTGGTAATGGGTTAAATGGAAAATGTATCATTATATTCTTTTCATTTGAGTAAGGACACAATCTACAATTTAGTAAATGTAAATTTTGTCTTTCTATTCTGTTTTATAAAAATGTCGATATACATGTATGTCATGCAATTGTAACTCACTTTTCTGTATTGTGAGGACAGTCTACATTGAAATTGTGATTATCTCTCTATCTTGTTTTGTGAGGACATTGTCCAGAGAGTGCATGCAACTGTAACTCTCAGTTTTGTTTTGTGAGGACACAGTCTAGAAAGTAAATACATTTATCTCTCTATTCTGTTTTGTGAGGACATTGTCCAGAGAGTGCATGCAACTGTAACTCTCATTTTTGTTTTGTGAGGACACAGTCTACATTGGAATTGTCATTATCTCTCTATCTTGTTTTGTGAGGACATTGTCCAGAGAGCTCATGCAACTGTAACTCTCATTTTTGTTTTGTGAGGACACAGTCTACAAAGTAAATACATTTATCTCTCTATTCTGTTTTGTGAGGACATTGTCCATAGAGTGCATGCAACTGTAACTCTCATTTTTGTTTTCTGAGGACACAGTCTACATAGTAAATATATGTAGAAGATGTACATATATCAAACTTTTGTGACTCACTGCAATCGGTTCAAGAATTATCTCCTCTGGAAATTTGTAATTTTGGCCTAATTATTGCTCCAAGGCAGTAGGAACATGAAACTTCATACAACCGTTGACCATGATTCTAGTAGGTGCCATCAAAGTTTTGGGTCACATAGGTAAAAGGTTCTAGGTCCCAGATAGTTTGTTTGAAAATAATTCCTTTGCTCTAGAAATCAGAAGGCTTAGAGGATAGATATTTGATATGTACATAGGTGGGGGGGTGGGGGGGGGGGCAGGCCCCTCCAATAATTTTATCACATGATACTACAGATTTTTCTAGAATCTTTAGAATCATTTGATGTCCATAAATGTCTTAAAATCGAAAAAAATAATAGCAATAAGTAATACAAAAATATGCTTCCTTGCATTTCTTGTGACGTCAGCGAATGGCCACTCGGATAAATCAAAATGTCCTGATAGAGCTGTAACAGACAGATATCTCCGGTTGAAAGGTGTCTACTGAGGTATCCTCGGATGACGCAGGTACATTAATGTCTTGTCTATCGCTAGGCTGAAGAAGATTATGATCAATGTTTGTTTCCTGGGTGATTTTGGTTGGGAAAGGCTGTCGGGTGCTCGCGCCAGCAATCGAGACGCTGCACTCCTTGTGTTTATATTATATAGGGAGGGATTTTTTTTTCCATATTTTATCATTTATTTTGGTTATAGAATGTCAGATTCCTGTGATTAAGGTAACCATAATGTTATGGTCCATATTTTCAGTCCATATGTCTTGAATCAAGCAACTTTGCGAAATGTTGGATACAGTGCTTTGATAGAGGCTTAGACAGCCAAGATTCATCAAAGAACTTACTGCATGGCTATTCAGCAGGAAAAATGTAACTTCTAGCTAGCTGTTGATGTAAATCCAACGTCTGACCTGGTCACATTATGAAAAATATTGTTTTGCGATTTGAATACCGCTGATTGCCATACAAAATACTGGTAAAAATGGCAGACCTATTACATTCAAATCCCCAACTCAAAAGTTGTTAAATGAACTCGTTATCTGTTTACTCAAGAACACACGGGCTCGACAGTTCAGTGTATGTGCATTAGTGTTTAAATTAGTATGTGTGTCTCTCCGAATTTGTGCAGTCCACAACTTCTACAAGTGTAGATGGATTTCGAGATAACTTGGCACAATTGTTTTGCACAATTGTTCCCCATCATGAGTAGATGTGCCATCTGAAACATTTGTTTAGGTAGGGTCAGGGTCACAGCTGAAGGTCAAAGTTTTGTCAGGAACATAACTTCTACATTTATGGATAGATTTCAATATGAATTTGTACAATTATTCTCCATCATGAGTAGAAGAGCCCTTTGAAACATTTGATCAGATAGGTCAAAGGTCAAGGTCAAACTTGAAGTTCAAAGTGTCCAATATAAATCAAAAAGAAATCTTTGTAGGCTGAACACCTTTTGTCCTTGGACAACCATTCTAATTGAAATTAAATGTTCATCCTAAGAAACCTAAATATTGTGCACAAAACAAAAAGCCAGTGTTTGTAGATTATACTTTTGAAAGTTTGATTGACTTATCATACCCTTGGTATGTGTCAATTTTGCAGATTAAGGATATTAAGTAAAATTATTACAGAAACAAATTTTGCTGTTTTTATGCAACACACATATATTATTGTTCAAATTTGTTAGCAGCAACTATCATTAAACAGCAAATTGACAGTTATAGTTCTTTCTGTTTTTAACAAAAGGGGATAAAATGGTTGAAGGCTTGTATAATTATAGTTAGAATTTCAGAAATCTTTTGTCAAACCATATTGCATAGATGAACTTTCATATGAGGTATGTCATATTATAAAGTCAACCTCAATCAACCTATTTAGCTTTTTTCTGAGAAAAAGTAAGATGTGTTCCTTAGATCAAGATGTTTAAGATTTCTAAAGATTCATTTGCCATATTTTGTGTGATTCAGATTGATTGTATGGGGTTTATCGGCACTTTCAACAGTATTTCAGTTGTATTGTAGTGCTGGTGTACCTAACGATGGCTTTCTGTCGTTTCTCACACCAGTACAATCACAACATTCAATCTGAGCCACCAGCTGCTCACCCCACTAAGACGCAATACTTATTGTTCGCCTATTTGTGAGAGACAAATTACACATTTCACAATGACTTTTGTCAAATGTCAGAAAGAATGTTGGCTTGTGTGATTTAGAAGAAATTCTATAATGATCATGCGCAAGATATTCTGAATGAAAATTTTAAAAATTCTGAGGAAATCTCGATGTATAGAACACACCTTACATGTTGCTAGAGCCTTTGCATAGGCTGCTACAGTGTTGTCACCAATAATTATATTTGACACTTTGCAGTCTGGTGACTAAATGCACTTTTTAGCTCACCTGATCACCTGAGCAAAACATGGTAATGGTGAGCTTTTGTGATTCTTGAATGTTTGCAGCAACATTATTGGCCCAATCCTTTTGAAACTTGGTCAAAATGTTTGTCAAGTTATGAGGATGAATGCTAATTGATAGTAATGGCATTCATTTGAAATCACACATAAAGGTGTGATATTATTGACAGTTTCTTTGTTTCATTCTAGAGATCACACTATTGACTTAATACTTGTCAGATCATCAGGTTGAAGTCTCTTAAAAATGGGGGTCATTCCATATGAAATCATGAGGAAAAGGGCCGTGAAGACAATGCCATTGTCTACACTGTAGAGATCACAATTTTGGCTGTCTTTTTTATAACTTGCCCAAAATGTTTGCATGGTCATGAGGATGGACCTTATTGAAAATGGATCATAAAATATGAAAACATGATAGAAAAGGGACAAATGACAATTTCTTTTTACACTTTAGGAGTCACTGCTTGGGCTCAATCTTCTCCAAATTTGCATGGAATAAGGAGTGGCACCAGCCCAGTCATTAAGTTTCATAACAATATTCATTACTAGATCATTGATGAGCCAAGCCCACTTAGATCACTTGGTAAAATATGGTGCCCTCAATCCTAGGGTCGTAAGTTCAAACGCGGCTCAGCCAACATTCTTTTATGGTAACGTTACACTTAGTATCTGTTATTATGCTCTCTGAAGGGCAAGCATATAGCCACTGCTTGGTCTGTCCGTCCATCCTTCTTTCCATCCGTCTGTCCGAAGGAATTTCTCCACAACCCTTTGACCAAATTGGATGAAACTTCACATACAAACTCCTTATGATATTGTGCAGATGACTTTTACCCGGTTTTTGTAGAGCCCACTTGCATTGAGCAAGACAAGTTGACACAATGACAGTTTAGTGTATGTGTGTTAGTTCATGTGTATGCCTGTTTGTCCGAATTTGTCCTGACCATAACTACTACATTTATGGATGGATTTAAAAAAAAAAATGGGCACAATTGATCTCCATCATGAGTAGATGTACCATTGGAACCATTTGTTCCATAGGTTGAAGATCAAGGTCACAGCTAAAGGTTAAAGTTTTGTAGGGACCATAACTCCTACATTTATGGATAGATTTCAGTAGAAATTTACACAATTGTTCTCCATCATGAGTAGATTGCCATTTGAAACATTTGTTCAGGTAGGTCAAAAGTCAAGTCACACATGAAGTTCAACTATTTGTGGGCTTGACACCAGTTGTCCTTGGATAACCATTCTAGTTTTAAATATGTTGGAATAAAAATAATATTTTAGAATGATATCTCTGGCTGTCAGTACCTCAGTCAATGTATGTCATACTATATGTGACAAGAACTTGGAGCATAATCTCTCTCTGACGGCTCTTGGTTATGATAATTGTTTTCCAGGCCTTATCTTCTTAAGCATGCAAGCCACCAATTTGAAACACACACACACTGATGGAACATGCTTTGAACATGTATAGCACAGAAAAAAATTTGACATGAAACTTTCCTCAAAGGGAGATCATGTTTGAATGAAAAAAATGAACTGTTAACAGTTAATACACTCACCGTAGTACCTCACTGGATTTATGTGAAACTTTTTGTGACAAGCACTTGTTCAGGAAGCATATTCTGTCGCCAAGTGCTTTTCCTTTATCAGGAGGACTTTAAAAAAATGCTTCAATGATTGTAAGACATAATTCTTTCTTAATTTCTTATTTTTCAGCATTGATGCCACTTACTCAAAAGGATGGCTAGCACAGTACGTAAATGATGCCAAAGAAGGACAACCATCATGTAATTCTAAAATGAGACTTTACATTCAAGTACAAACCAAGACTTCTTGAGTTTGCATCACGTTCTTTTGATTATGGAGATGAAAACAACCTTTGGAGGTGCGAAAAGGGCAAGTATTTTAACATTGACATGATTGATCCTTACTAATAGTAAATAGTTACTATACAACCCAAATACAAAGTGGAGGAGGTATACTGATTTCACCATGTCTGTTTGTCCATCCATCTGTCCTCCTGTAGACTTTTCCTTTCCATGCTCTAACTCAAAATCCATTAAATTTTGACCTAGGATCATGAAACTTTACAAATTGTTGCCCATGAGGTGCCCTATAAATAACGGTCTCATTTGTCAAAGGTCAAGGTAACAGGTGAACTTGGCTTGAAAACTATTTTTGGGCTCTAACTCAAAAGCCATTTGACCTATGGCCATTGAACTTTATATTAATGTTGCCTATGACCCAAGGAAGTGCCCCATTGTTTTTGGGTCATATACATCCAACTTGCACCGGTCAAGGTAATAAATGAACTTTGTTTTAGAAAGTGTTCCCTTCTCTCATAGCATTTTATTAAAGTGTGTGTGTATGGGGGAGGGGTTATGTATTTGTACGCTTTGCCCACAGTTCTTGTTGAAAAAAGGAGTAGGGGACTACTTTGGTATTCTTTGAGAACAGAGTGGCCTTTTTGATGCCATTTAATGATGATATTTAGGAAAACATGTGAAATAGAGAAATTGCTGGTAACCGATTCCTCCTTTTCTCACAATGTTGTCCAACTTATATGGTACTTTTTGTTATGCTGGCTGAAAAAATTTCGGTGAGTATAGTTGCCATGCTGTGCGTCTGTTTGTCCGTCCATCCATACGTCTGGCTGTCCGAAGCCATTTCTCAACAACCCCGTGACTAAATTGGATGTAACTTCATATATCAAATTCTTGGAACATTTCCCAGATACCATTTTCCTTGTTTCTCAATTTGAGGCTGTGTTGTGGAAAAAAGGGACTTAATGTAAAAATTAGTTTTTCTCTAGTATCTCCTAAATTACTGGTCAGAATTTTATGAAATTTCATATTTAAGTTGCTCATCAAAAGCCCCAGACCATGCACTATTTGTAGTTCATTTACACAAAAGTGTATTACGGGAAAAGGGGACTTAATGTATTATAGCTTTATGCTTCTTTTTTTTTTTGGGCGGGGGGGGGGGGTTGATGAAAGTTTGTGATGGCAATTACTTCAAAAGCATTACAGCCATTAGTTTCAAATTTGATACACAGATAGCTCACAATAATATGAGGTCTATTCAACAAGAACCAAAACTCTATCAAAATTTTTAGGGAAATTATCCCCCTTTGATTTTTTGAAGAATTTATTCCTATAAGGAAAATATCTCTGGAAAAGCTGAGGCCATTTACTTGAAATTTTGTAGACAGATAGATTGCTTTGAGAGAAAGAGTAGTTTACACTTGATTCTCAATTAAACTCTTTACCAAACAACAAAATTTTAGACCTGTCCAAATTGAAAGCATTTGCAGATGACAAATGAAACTCAAAAAGCGAAATTTGTTTCCAGCTGGGTAGAAAACATTCTGGGAAAAGGAGAAAATGCTGGTTAGCAGCATTTTCTCCTTTTCCCACAATGTTTTCAAAATGCTTCTTTCTCAGGGTTGTTAAAAGTCGGGATTGTGTGGTAAAGAATTAAGAATGTGTTGTGGGAAAAGGGGGCTCCATGTTTAAATTATTTTTTCTCTAATATCTTCTAAATTTTTGGTCATATTTTCATGAAATTTCACTTTTAACTTATTCATCAAAAGCTCCTGACCATATACTCTTTATATTTCATTAATGAAAACAGTGTTATGGGATAAGGGGATTTAATGACATTTTTTTATGTTTTATCTTACGTTTGACTTTTCACTTAATTTTCTGTGCACAAATAGATCTTATGTAGGAAAACAGCTGAGGATTTCAAATTATGTCATACATTTTGTGACAAGTACTGGTTCGGGGAACATTAACCATCAATGACAGCTCTTCTTTTCCGTTGCCTTTAGGCACAGGTATATGGCATGTAGCGTTGCCTTATGGTCCTTTACCAAAATATATCTATATATATAGAGTATAATGACTCTATAATGAAATTTAGCCAAATGTTGCGGGATCCTGTATTTTATGTAGAGATAAAGAAGGAAATCTTTTAAAAATCAGAAGGCCTAGGTCTTCCAAGTTTTGCAATATAGCATAATTTATACTCATGGTCCTCTATCAAAATGCTTAAAATAATTACTCTACAATCAAAAATCTTAAAATAATTACTCTACAATCAAAATTAGCACTATGCTGTGGGATCCTGCATTGGTAGGTAAAGAAGGAAATCTTTAAAAATCTTCTCCTCTCAAACCATTAGGCCTAGAGCTTTCAAATTATGAATGTAGCATTGCCTTATAGTCCTCTACCAAAATACTTCATTCAAGTTATCACTCTATGATCAAAATTAGCCCTATGCTGTGGGATAACAGATTTTACAGAGATCACTGAAGGGCCCAAATGTCCCACCAAATTTTATATTCTAGATTGAACCCTGACCAAGTAATAATCAAAGCTTTCAAACCAAATTTGGAAGAGATTCAGCATGCATCGAGAGTATTATTAACCTGTTACCAAACAACAATATTTTAGAGCATATTTTAGTTCATATTTCAAGCATTTGCAGATTGAAAAATAAAAGTGACTGAAAATTTGAAATTTGTTTTGTGAAGAGTAGAAAACATTGTGGGAAAAGGAGAAAATGCTGGTTACCGGCATTTTCTCCTTTTCTCACAATGTTTTCTAAAGGCTTCTTTCTCAGGGACGTCAAAAGTAGGGATTGTGTGGTAATGGGTTAATAAAAAAACTCCTGACTTTTTCCAGAGGTCCAAGATGTTCTGTCACCTGTTGAAAGAAGTATGTCAACAGCAGCTTCAGAAAGTTCCAACAGACAGCTGTCAACAGTCACCCAACCAACAACTAGTCTTCATGTAGAGATCCATTCATCCAATTTCAGCAGTAGCCAAATATTCCAATATTCAGCTGTTAACAGTCAACCAGCCAACAACTAGTCTTGAAGCAGACATCCCTGCGTTGGATATAGACAGTGACAGTAATTCAATCAAACGTCCCAACAGTCAACAGTCAACCAGCCTACAACCAGTTTTAGGGCAGAAATCCATCCATCAAATATAGACAGTGACAGTAATCCACCTAATCATTCAAACAGTCAACTGTCAATATTTAGTTAACCGGCCAAGAACTAGTTTTGAAGTAAAAATCCCTGCTTTGGATATATAGAGAGTGACAGTAATCCAACATTTTTCATTTTTTTGTGTACATCATGATGGCAGTGGAATAAAGCTTTGTTAAGCACTGCCTTCTATCGGATTGTAATCTATATACCTTGATGGAAAACACCTTTGTGGATGTCTTTAACATGATGATTATATATTTTTAACATTTTTTATGCCCCTGCATCAAGCGATTGGGGCATATTGTTTTACCATTGTCTGTCTGTCTTTCCCTCTGTCGGCAAAACTTAGCAGAAAAACTTAACATTTCCACTTACTTCAATGAATGAATAGTGTTTTATGGCCCGTCGACAACTTAGGTCATATTGGGCGCACTTACTTAGTAAACAATAATGGGAGGTGAAAATAACATACATGTACAACAACATAAGACAAACATGATAAATGAGGAATGGATGAAACACAAAATGATGCCCCTTTTGTCGCCTTTTACGACATGCATGCTGTCACTTTTGTTCCACCAGATGAAATGGCAGATGTGACGATCGCGGGACTGCAGTGGTTTATTCTTATACCCCCGATTAAACCACACGGGGTCCCACAGGCCAATTGATTCCCATTCCAAACCCTATTTACATCAAGAAAAAAAAAATATATAGGATTTGGAATAAGAACTACCCAGCCTGCTGCAATCCTACGAATTACGAGGAAAGCAGCCGTTTGTCTCTAATTTTAGTCGCCTTCTACGACATGCCATAGAGAAAGGCCGAGGTCCTATTCTATAAACTAAAAAAACCCCGGGACCCCACGGGGAGTCCACTTACTTCAAGGCTATTCAAGAAACAAAGATGATATTTGGTATTTAGGTATACCTCATCAATATGCATCTAATGAGGGTTATATGTCCAAGGTCAAGGTCAAAATTTTAAACCCCATTATCTTAAAAAAAATCCTATCAAAACTTAACTAAAGAACTTAATATTCCCCATTACTTCAAGGCTTTGCAAGATGCAAGGTTCATATTTGGTATGTAGGTGTATCTCATTGTTATGCATCTGCTGGTGACAAGTTCAAGGTCATCTGTCAATGTCATTTATGAAGGTCACACTTCTTAAAATTAGCTATTACGGGGGTATTAGTGTTTCACAAACACATCTTGTTTTCTTAGTTATACTTTAAAGGATTATGTCCAGGGTATTACTTTTAAGGTATAGATAGTTTTAGAAATCGAAACTCCATAATCCATACTCCATTAGAACAAACCTAGGAAAAGTCTGACTTGATTTTTAGTGATGTTCCATTCACAAGGTGTCAGTGGGGGTATATGTCAGCTCGTGACAGTTGTAGTTTCATCTGTTTGGAAAGTTTTCTTTCAAGTGATGCATTGCTTTAACTTTCATGTTGCACACTATTGACATCCAATTGCTGTGCACATTTGAATATGAATAAGAATTAAATCCCTATTTAGCTTTTCGTGACTGTATATTACTGAAATGGAATAAACTTGCTTTCACTTTTGAATCTTTCATTAGATTAGACCAGCTGTTTGCAGGGAAAACCCAAGGTATTGCTATTGCATTGGCACTGTTATTGTGCAAAATCTTTCAAGTTTTGCAAAAAAATCTGAAGTTTGAAAATATTCACTTTAAACTCAGAATATGTGTTCTCTATCAAAGGACAATGCATTTTAAGGGAAGTAACTCAAAGTAGTGTAATTATGTTACAGGTATGCAGCTTTTTAGCTCGACTGTTTTGGAACAAAAAGTCGAGGTAGTGTCATCACACTTGTGTCATTGGATTTGTAGGCATTGGCGGCATGGTTGTTGACGTGACAAACTTTAACCTTGGCTATACCTCGCTTATATCTGAAGATATTTACTTGAAACTTGGAAGATATGTTTACTATCTAAAGAGCAATCTATACTAACAAGGGAGATAACTTTAAATGCATTTTTGCCAGAATTATTCCCCTATTTTGACTTAGAATTTTTCACTATCCAGGACCTATAGCCGAGCGTAGCACCCACTTGCAGTGCTCTTGTTACCTCACCTGAGCACACAATGCTCTTGCGATTGTTGATGTCTGTTGTGCATCCTCCAGTTGTCTTAGACAGTTCTGGTGTAAACAATACAATGGTCACAATCTAGGCTCGTTCATTGTGAAACTTGCTCAGAAAGTTTAACTTGTTAACATCTAGATCAAGTTTGAACATGGTTTTGGCTGGATCAAAAAATATTTCACAACGTAAAATCTAAAAAAAATCTTGTTAACGTTCCAGACAATATTGTCTCATTCTTATTCACTGTGCAACTTGCTAAGAATGTTGATTTCAAAGATATCTTGGTCAAGATTGAATATTGGTCTGGCCTGGTCAAAAAGTAGGTCACTAGGTCAAATCTAAGAAAAAAGATTGTTAGCACTCTTGAGGTCACAATTTTGTCTCATTCTTATTCACGGTGCAACTTGCTCAGAATGTTAATAAAAAGTAGGTCGCTAGGTCAAATCTAAGAAAAAACATTGTTAACACTCAAGGGACCACAATTTATGCTCAATCGTGAATCTTGCTCAGTGTTTTCAAGGCCAACTAGTTTTAGCTTGATAAAAAAGTAGGAATAATCTTTTTACAATTTTATGATCGTGAATCTTGCTCAGACTTATTAATACTTTAAAGTCCACAATTTTGGCTTATATGCTGTGAAACTTGCTCAGAATATCTATATTGGTGATATCTAGGCCAAGTTTGAATATGGGTTCAGCTGGGTAAAAAGATAGGTCACTGATTCAAATATTTGTGTGCTTATAAGCAAGCAGGTAAATAACGTTATTGCTTTTCAAAAGATATTTGGATAGATGTATATTGTATAATGTATGTATGTTAACTTTGCTGATTTATGCAGCTTTCTACTTTCCCGTTTTCATTAGCATGATATATCACCTTTGCCAAATTGTTTTATAAACTTTTTACTAAAGAAGCACCAAAAGTGCATGTTTTCAAAGGCTTTCATTCGAAGAATTATAAGATATTGACGTCTGGATGATTTGTCTCCTTTTGCTACAATGTTTTCAAAAGCTTGACACGAAAGTAGCACAAAATATATTAACCTTTATGTCACCTTTTACCACAATATTTCCGATAGCTTGTCCTTTAAAAATGCACGCATAGCGATGTTTTCAAAAGCACTGTTCTAAAGAAGGATAAAATGCTTCGTCACCTTTTACCACAATGTTTTCAATAGCTTTTCTCTAAACGAGCGTAGAAATCACAATGTTTTCAAAAGCATTACTCTAAAAAGTATAAAAGATCGTTTGTTTATACTGTTATGCAGGCTTTACAAAGTCTCATGTTAGACAAAAGAATTTCAAATCTCCCTTATAATGTTTAGTATATAGATGAAGTTGTATTAAAATTTTATGCTGATATCAAATATAAATATAGTACAAAAAGAAAGGTCTATTTTTAACAGTAATGTTCTATACTGCGTGCATATCAGGTCACTAGGTGGTATAAAGTCTCATATCAGTCTTTTTATATAAAGTCTCTTTATATGCATTTTCTATCCTTCGTTAAAAGAAAGAAAAAAAAGTATATGTATTTTCTTAATATAAAATGAACATTGTTTTTCGACAATATGTATGTACATACTTGAAAAGCAGCCAGTTTCTTAGAAAGATTATTCACGGTGAAGCGTAAGTGTAAAGGAAATCAAGAGAGCATGAATAAGTGCACTTGTTAGTGTGATATAATTGGAGTAATGTTGAATACGATATAAATACTACAAAAATAATTCAAACTATTCTCTCAGCAATAGAATCATCCCAATTTCGCAAAATAAAATAGACAATGATTTTCATTCAAAACAGGTCACGTATATTTTTTACTTACAGAATAGCGTTTTCACTCTTTGATTAACTATATAACTCTCTTTCCCTTTTAATAGTTTCAAGTACATGTATATCAAAAGTCACGTTGACTACTACATTGTTTAATTATTGTTATTTTGCAAAATGTACACTGGAGCAAATAAAATCTACATTGGAGCAAATAAAATGTATTGTATTGTTTAGATCAATGATGTCTAGGTCAACTTTGAATTTGGGATTAGCCAGGCTTAAAAAGTAGCTCATTTCATTTAATCTTAGACAGATCTCGTTAAAATCTTAGCAGACACAATTTTCAAGCAATCATAGCAAAACTTGCTAAGTATGTTTATCTTGATGATATCTCAGGCCAGTTTAAGATTGCATTTGGTATGGTAAAAAAGATCACAAGTTCAAATCATAGATAGAGAGAGAGATGCTGTTTGGTGAAGACAATTGTCCCTGCAAACAAAGAGAGAAAAAAGAGATACTCTTACGTAAGGACACTTGTCCCTACAAAAAAGAGAGTAAAACGAGATACCGTTAGGTGAGGACACTTGTCCCTACAAAAAAGAGAGAGAAAAGAGATGCTGTTACGTGAGGACACTTGTCCCTACAAAAAAGAGAGTGAAAAGAGATGCTGTAACGTGAGGACACTGTCCCTACAAAAAAGAGAGTAAAAAGAGATGCTGTAATGTGAGGACACTGTCCTCACACAGTATGAGAGAAAAAAGAGATTAATGTAACGTGAGGACAATATTGTCCACACAGTGACTCTAGCGACTCTCTTTTTTTATGATGATTTCAAGCCAAAGCCACAACAAGGTTCCTTTTGGATGGTAGAAGTGAAAACTGAAAGAGAGTTATGCGAAAAACACTCAGAAATGGTTGTCCTCAGATCCCGGTTTTTTGGCTAATGTCCTCTCTATTACGGATTCGTCGGCTAGAGAGAGAGAGAGAGAGAGAGAGAGAGAGAGAGGGAGAGAGGGAGAGAGAGAGTGACAGAAAAGGAGAAGAGAGAATCGGACACAGTGGCAGACAGAGACAAGCAGACTTGCACAGATTGAAAGAAAGAAAGAGAGACAGAGACAGAGAAATAACAAAAAAGTTAGAAAAACATGGAGAGAGAGGGAGAGAGAGAGAGAGAGAGAGAGAGAGAGAGAGAGAGAGAGAGAGAGAGAAAGACGTACGGATGGATGGGTCACTGTTTCAAAAGAGATATGTTAAGTATATCAAAATAACTTTTTAGTAAAATATATAATATAATAATTGAGTCAATACAATTTTGAGAAATGTTGACTATCAATTCAATGATTTAACTTCCACATTCAATGTAGATCTACTTCAAATCGGAGAAATCCAATTAAAATGATAAAAATTCTCCTTACATCATTTCAAATACAGTTCTCTTAATTTTTACATGAGCTGTACTCTAACAAAAGGGGGTTTAAATGCATCCAACCGTGCATGTCATCATCATTTTAATATAGTTATGGATCCCAAACTATGATTCAATCCATTTAGTCAAACAACGGCGCCCGAATCGTGAGGACGAATCGACTCTACATAAGTCGAAAATTTTCCATTTGCAAAAAGTTTCGACCCAGATCAGCCTGCGCGAACAGCGCAGGCTGATCTGGGTCGAAACTTTTTGCAGATGCATTAAGCCCCCTTTTCTAATTGCAACGCTTATTTCTCTCTTTGTTAATGTCGGATATTTATTCATCTTTAAAGGTGGCCCTTCAGATTTTGGGTCGAAAATTTTACAGAAATGCAAAAAAGTCATCCTTATACTCCCAAAGCCTTTTAATTTGCTTTCATGAAACCCCAGTAGTCCAAAACCACCCGACAACACGAGAAATTAGAGATTTACTACAGCCCAGATTGACACCAACGGGAGACACGTTCTACTTTTAGACGGTCAGTTCTCTCATTTACATACAGGAATACACAGACAAAGTTTAAACATAGCGTCCGAAGAAGACATTGTGGTAAATAATTATTACATGTTTGTTTTGTCATGGAATTTAAGTGTTATTAGTCACGTGCCAGTCACTTCACATTCCCACAATGCTATTTTGATTTTTGGCGCGAAATCTAAAAATAGCTTAAGAGGCTACATAGCCTTTTAAGGGAATACCATCAAAAAAAAATTTTGGTTGTAATTTTTTTATTCTTAATTATGGATGATTTGTATTATTTTTTCGTATAAATTTCAGTAATATATATATTTTTTAATTTGGTGAGATGTAAAAATTCTAAATACCCACCTTTAAGTATAGAATAGAATTACAACACAACTGACCGACGCAACTTAACCCCTTACCATACAAAACTCACGTTTGAACGATCCTGCTTGAGAAGTGTTTCGGACTGACGGACGAAAGACAGGAATGGGTGTATGGAAGAAAAGATAGATAGGTAAAAGATGGGAGAAAAGTTTTATAAGAGGATTTATAATCAAATACAGTGACGGTCCCATTTTTTTCTTTCTTTCATTTGTTACGAAAGGAGCATTGGGTTCAAAAGTATTCAACGAAGTTTTGGTTATAGATTAAGTGTGGATTTTTTACCCTTTTCAAAACAATTGCATATCTTAACGGCCCTCAATCAGGAGTCATTATGAAAACACTGTAGAAAAAGGAGAAAATGCTGGTAACCAGCATTTTCTCCTTTTCCTACAATGTTATCTGTCATTTCGTAGACAGATCAAGTCAAATGGACCGTGTTTCATTTGTCATGTAAAATTTCTTTCAATCTATACGGGTCTAGAATTTTGTCGGCAGGGAGAAAGGTCAATTCAATTAATACCGAACCAGATTATACATTTTGACTTTTAAAGAACTGGAACTATTTACTTCTTCCGCAATTATTTAAACGTTTTGACGTCAGCGCCAGAGAAGGCTGGAAAGAAAAACACATGCTTACGTAAAGAAATATCTACTAAATTATGCAGTTCTTTTTTTTTTGCAATATTATACATTATACATTAAAGTTCGGCATTTTTTCCCCCAAATAAACAGCAAAGATTTCCGCATATCAATTGGGGCTGGAAAAAAAAATTTAGTCATTTACACACATACGATCTCTGCTTTAATTTAAAAAAATATAAGCTAGCGTAAACTTATGTAAATACTTAACCCATTACCCATTACCACACAATCCTTACTTTTGACGACCCTGAGAAAGAATCCTTTAGAAAACATTGTGGGAAAAGGAGAAAATGCTGGGAACCAGCATTTTCTCCTTTTCCCACAATGTTTTCTATCCTTGACAAAACAAATTTTAAATTTTCGCACACTTTTATTTTGTCGTCTGCAAATGCTTCCGGTTTCCGGGACAAAACTGAAATTTTGTCGTTTGGTAATGAATTTATCAAATCGTGCACCGTCAAAGTTTATTGAAATTTGTTTTCAGACTTGATGCTGGCCTACCTACACTGCGTATGCAAGTTTTTTGCGTAACTGCGTACGTACGTAAATTTCGTCCAACTCATTACCAAACGACAGTATTTTAGGTTTATCCAAATCGGAAGCATTTGCAGACGACAATATAAAAGTGACTCAAATTTTAAAACTTGTCTTGTGAAAGGTAGAAAACATTGTGGGAAAAAGAGAAAATGCTGGTTATCAGCATTTTCTCCTTTTCCCACATCGTTTCATCAAGGCTTCTTTCTCAGGGTCGTCAAAAGTAGGGATAGTGTGGTAATGGGTTAAAAAAAGAAAACCCAAGTCTTTAAGAGTCGTACCAGATTTTCTAGTGAGTGTCCTAAATCAAACCTTAAATACTTTATTATTATTATTATTACTATTATTATTATTATTATTATTATTATTATTATTATTATTTGAACATTGAAAAGTCCGCGTGCTGTAGCCAATAAAAAAATATGTTACTTTCTCCTTTCTCCAACTATAGATGTCTAGGGATAATTGCTCCTTAACACTATGGTCACAATGTGAAACTGCCGCCTGCCAATTTTTAGACATCGGTGGATTCTTAAAATTACATGCTACCGGCCGATTTTTTACAAATCGGTGAGAGTGGTCATAAATAACTGCCAGTAAAAGGCCGCCTGGCGGGTTCCGGGCGGCGGCAGGCAGTTTCTTAAGTTCGAGGGGTGTGGAGTGTCATCAGGGTGTCGGCCGGTGGAAGTTAGGCGACAGTCCGGCAGCCGTCAGATTTTACCTGCCACCCGCCGGCGACCTGGCGGACACCGACCATTTACACCTGACACCGGCCGGCGATCGGGCTTTCGAACTGCCACCGACAGGCGTCCGCCCGATAATCTGACGGCGGCAGGCTGTTTTACGGGGTATATATATAGCTAGATTGCTCTCGTATCACTACAAAGTGTTCATCATTATTATCAACCACAAGATAAATAGTTCTAATTTTTAAGAAATTTTTCCTTCCAACAAGTTGCCCCCTAAAGGCAAGGGGCAAGACAAAGCGCCAGCACCGAAGCTCAAGAGACCAGTACCCAGCAATACGCAAGTCTCTGAGTCGCCCTGGTGCTGTTAGAATCGCCATGACGAATATTTCTTATTGTGAATACCCTCGGATTTATATTCAGGGGCCCGGGAGTCTGCACTCGGCAGATCGCTATCCTGCCACCTACCAACACCAACAGCCGCCTTCCATCTGCTTTTCAATCTCCGTCCTGCCGCCGGTAGGTATTTTGAAATCGCACAGTGGCATGTCGGTAGCATAACGGTAGCAGGCCGGATGCTGGAGAGTGGCATTTAGTTCCAACCGATCGCCGGCCGAGGATTGAAGGCCCTCGAACCCCGTGACAACCGAGTAAAAATCGCGCTGCCGCCCGTCTGCCGCTTGATTGCCACCGCGCGACCACGAAATGCGCCCGGCCGGCGCCCTCACGACAGCCACAATTGGAAAAAATCGGCCGGTGGCAGTCAGAATTTTAACTTTTTCTTAAAAATTCAGCGGCGTCCTAGCGGCGTCTAAAATGCCGCCTGCCGATTGTGCCTGCCACCGAGCTGCCACCGGGCTGCCACCGGCCGAATTTGAGTGAAAACTGGCAGTTACCACGCCGGCAGGCGGCATTTACTGATTTGTAACCGTACTAGAAGTGAAAATACCTTTACATTCTTGAATCGTATATGAATTGTTTACTAAAGCACAAACTTGAAACCTTGTAGATGTTAAGAGCAGCTGGCACTGTTGCAGACGATATATGAAATCTAACTCAGATGACGAAAATTGTCTGTATGGCAGTTAAAAAACATTGTGGAAAAAGGAGAAAATGCTGGTAATCAGCATTTTCTCATTTTTCCACAATGTTTTCAAAAGCCGTTTTCCTCAGGTTTGTTAATACACGGGATAGATTGGTAAAGGTCTATGCTCGCTTTTAAATAGACGTTGGCCAGCATACTCAATTATTCATTCCTATAAACGATATTTGATAACCGAAGAGCTATTTCCTTTTATAAACGTGTTAATTAGTTGTAAACATCTCTTGACCCTCTGTCCCCAGAATGCCGTCCGCCACAGCAGGGACTTTAGCGGACCGTGTAGGTCAAGATAAGATTGCAAGAAACTTCAAGTCTAATCTTGGATCCACACTATTAGATGTGTTGTTGTAAATTCTGGTTCAAAGCAGCCCTGAAATTACGAACAATTTGGGTTTCAGCGTGAACCCCGGCAAGGACGACAAGAGTGTGGCTACTTATGAAACAGGAAAAGCAATTCAACGTAAAACGATAAGTCCCTTTATATTTCATTTACGTGACTTTATTTATATATAAAAAGATTTTCGTTTACTGATTAATGTACGTATGAGTAAAAAGTAATGTATATACACTATCTCAATAGCTTACAATTTAACCCTTAACCCTTTACCCCATAAGGCATTCCTATGGCATCTCTAATTGACCCTAAATAACAGCAAGGATGAAGCTGTTTCTTACATGTAAATGACACCTTTTAATAGCATAGAAAACATTGTGACAAAAGGTGAAATTGCTCGTCACGAGCAATTTCACCTTTTGCCACAATGTTTTCCAAAGGCTCCTACAAGCAATGTGTAGAAATGAGTATCTATGGAGTAAAGGGTTAAACACACAATTCCGAGTTCTGAATATTGTGGAAAAAACTATAAAATGCTGGTAACCAGCATTTTCTCCTAATCCCACAATGTTTTCTAGACTGTCTGATATAGGCCTCATCATTTGTGAATTGTAATTTTTGTCGTCTGCACTTGCCTTTAAAGGTGCCGGGTTATTTAGATTTTTCACATCTCACCAAATTGAAAATATATATCACTGAAATTTATATGAAAAAAAAAAAAACGATACAAATCATCAATAATTAAGAATCATAAAATTACAACAACAAAAAATAAGGATGTTTCCTTAAAAGGCTACATAGCCTCTTATGTATTTCCTAGATTTCGCGCCAGAAATAAAAAAAAGCATTGTGGGAATGTCAAGTTACTGGCACGTGACTAATGTCAGATGCTCAAATTCCATAACACAACATTTCATTTAATAAAATTTACTTATTTTCCATGGTGTCTTCTTCGGTCGCTATGTTTGAAGCTTCATCTGTGTATATCTGGTAAATGATCGAGTGGCTTATGTAAAAACAGACAGTGTTTCCCGTCGGTGTCGACCTCAGCCATAGTAAATCTCTGACTTGTCTTGTTGCCGGATGGTTTTCGACTACTGGGAATTTATGGATAGAAATTAAAAGGCTTTGGGAGTAAACGGATGATTTTTTGAGTTTGTATAAAATATTGGTCCCAGAATGTGAAGGGCCACCTTTAAACTGGACTGTCTACAACACTGTCGTTAGAATACAGTTATCAGTGCCTTTCTCGAAGGAAATTTCCGCGTGAAATGCACCACCAGTGGGGGTTGGACAAGAACTTTAACGATCATAACATCCAATAGATACCGAGACCATTCGGGACATATGCCGAGCGATACCGAGGGTAAAAACAGAATATAAATTTATGTAAATAATTTTGACCCAGGTCAGGTTAAATGAGGCCGATAATATCGTACCATGAACTTGAATTCTTAGTGCGTGATCTATCATAGTTGGTAATAAACCGATCATACTTATGGCCTCAAAACCTCAAAACTGGAGACCGTACCTCAGGGGGTAAAGCAGATGGTAAATGATCCATGAGTTATGGGTTGGAAACGCGGCTGAGTCGAAAATTTCAAACTAGGTTCTTTATGGAAATCACTGTAATGGCATTCATTCCCTCTCTTCCCGCTGAATGGCATTATATCTTTTTAAAATTAAATAACCCCTAGAGCGCCAGAATAGATTCAACGGTCATTTATAAACTAGAAAACTTGAAGAACAAAAAGAACTGAGCTGGTTCTAGGGTGCTCTTGTCTAGAACGTCCGGCAACCTGGAACCAGCTGGACCTGTATTCACCAACCATTCTTGAGAATATTCTTAGCCTTATTCTCCAAGGTTTTCTAAATTTGTATGTAACACAATTTCTGATTGGCTAAACCATCAGAGAATATTCTTAGTCTTATTCTCCAAGGTTTTCTGAATTTGTATGTAACACAATTTCTGATTGGCTAAACCGAATGGTTTAGCCAATCAGAAGTTGTGTTACATACAAATGTTAAAAAATTCCTCTGCAGGGTAAGACAAAGAACATTCTTACGAATGGTTGGTGAATCCGTGCCCAGGACAGCCGTAGCAAGATCCGACTGCACGACTTGCACAGTATGATCTTGATCCAAACTGGTCGCAATTACAACCATTGTTGTGGAAGGCGCTCCAAGAGTTAAAGTAGAGCTGAAAGTCGAGAGCTCTGCACTGTATCTTGCCATAAGGCAACCTCACGTGACCATCTGATTAAAGTCATATGTATGAGCCTCGCCCTGGCAAATACGGGTACAAGAAAATATTGATGCGTAACAACAATGGCGCCGCAAATCAGTTGTTTCTGAAATAAGGCACATTACATCATTCTAAAAATGACCAATGCAAATTTATGCAGAACTCGATGAGAAATGAAATAAGAACCTCTAGATAATCTGTAGAATGCAACTTAAAACTTCAAAAAGAAAGAATAATGATAAGACACAATCATAGTCATTCTTTGGCGAAATTTAACATAGTTTTAATTTGAGATGCGCACAAAAGCAGTTGTAGTAAATCTAGGTTCTAAATTACCGAATTGATATTAAAAACAGGTTATGAATTGACCAAAGTGTTTACGAAATTATCGAAGTGAGTACAAAATGATCAAAATAAAAAGGAAACTTGGGTACGAAATGGCATAAGAACGAAAAGAGCTAGTTACGAAATCTCTGGAAGCGAGGTTAACAACATGGCTGCCCCCATAGGTACTTTTCAAAAGCGAATAAAAATGTAGTGCCGCCGCTCATGCGGCGCCTCCTTCTGAATAACTATATTGAAATTTTCAATTCGATAGTAAAATCCCAAATATAACTTTTTAAAAGTTATGTTTTGGGGAATTATTTCGCCTTATCGGACAGTGTAGATCCATGATCAGACTGCACGTTCTGTGCAGTCCGATCATGATCTACACTGTCCGCAAAAGGTCAGCGGGTCGCGCCTAGCAGCCTAAGGGTTAATGCATCTCACATAATCATAGAAAAAGCGATTTCGCCAAACAACCGACTCCTGGGTTAGAACGGTCATCGGACATGCAGAAACTTGACTTTAACTCATTACCAAACGACAATATTTTAGGCTTGTCCAAATCGAAAGCATTTGCAGACGACGAAATAAAAGCGACTGAAAATTTGAAATTTGTTTTGTGAAGGTTAGAAAACATTGTGGGAAAAGGAGAAAATGCTGGTTACCAGCATTTTCTCCTTTTCCCACAATGTTTTCTACAGGCTTCTTTCTCAGGGGCGTCAAAAGTAGGGATTGTGTGGTGATGGATTAACCAATAAGTTTCGACCCAGGTCAGCCTGGGCAGTAGGAATAAATTATGGGCAATAAAAAAATAGCCAAATGTGAATCAACAGTGTGAATATCTGATACCATCTTTCGATCTTGTCAAACAACGTTTTGATTAGTCTCGCCATACCACGCCCCCCTGAATACCAATCCGTCAAATCAATCCTCTGTTTAATTAAATCCAGACATTTCTATGCGCGATTTAATGATTTTTAAGCAAAATATTTTGGATAAAGATCAGACTGAAAGGTGGGCGCAATCTCATCTAGGCTATAAATTTTGAAATCCAACGGTCTTACTCTAACTTTCATGGTGAAATGAAAATCCCAATACTCGTATTTTGCTCTTAATCATTGATTGGAAAATTTCATTTCCTGTATCATTTAGACAATAGCAGAAATCTATTCCGAGATAACTTTATTGGAGAGGTCATCAGACCTCTCCAACAGTGTTGAGTTTAAAAGGCAGACTGCCTCAGAAATTGCTGTCTAAATCCAATCTTTGTAGGGGAATTGTTCCGATACACAGTCTGTTTCGTCATGATTTTATAAAGAAATCGAAGTCTAAAAACTGAAATAGGAAATAGACGTGGTTTGTTTCTATATCACGAATTTCAACAAAATTGTAAGGATTTAATTACATATTCCCTTTCCAACAATTTTAATTTTGTATTACAATCTTAAATCTTAACAAAAAGAAGAAAAAGAAAAAAGAATTTCGTTAAAAATAGAAACGGACACAGCAGAAAAAATCACGTGACCTTAAAACGCGGGAAGAAGGTCGTGTGACTTGCATAAATTACAAGGACGGATGAATACGGAATCCTGTTTTTGCCATCCACTTTGATGAATGTATATTTACAACTGAACAGATTTCAACTACCCGTTTATTGTCTTGCTTGTTTCTTTACATGTACCTAGATATATTTAACCTAAAAGCATAAAAAGTATTAGAAAAAAATGATGTCGACCTCTCCTGGCTTCTTTTTTAAAGAAGCCACTTGTACATACGATCTCGGGAAAGCGCTGTGTATACGTGAGTGAGTGAGTGAGCGAGCGAGCGAGTGGGGTGGGTGAGTGACTGAGTGAGTGAGCAAGTGAGTGCGTAGGTGGGTGGGTGGGTGAGTGAATGAGTGAGGCAGCGAGAGAGAGAGAGAGAGAGAAAGAGAGAGAGAGAGAGAGAGAGAGAGAGAGAGAGGGGGATGGGGGTGTTTAACGCCGTTTTCAGCTACACTGCTGCAGCAAAAGCTCCTGTCCATGCCTTCGTGGGGTTCATGTTATCAGTAATTCACACACAATACTCTTCCCATGCCGATTTAATGTCTACTTTCTCACCTAGCATTCGTCGAAACAACGATCAGAGAAAAGAAGAAAGACAAATGGAGGGAGAGAGAGAGAGAGAGAGAGAGAGAGAGAGAGAGAGAGAAACTGTTACAAATTGAAAGCATGTGAAGACGAAAAAGTTCAGTATTATTCAAAATATGACATTAGTCTCTGAAAGGGTATAGAAAACATTGTGGGAAAAGGAGAAAATGCTGTTTACCAGCATTTTCTCCTTTTCCCACTATGTTTTCTAAAGTCTATGTCCTTTCAGTTGTTACAACTCGGGTTCGTGTGGAAAAGGGCTAACTTGAATGTTCAGAGGTGGGGAGGGGTGGGGATGAAAGCCCGATATTTTGAAAGAAAAATCATACTATATTAAAGATAAAAACATATGTTAAAATATTTTGTTACCTGAACCAGGTATTGATAGAATGTACAATAGTCCTATAATACACGTCAATACAGTGAGTAGATACAACGATAAAACTGAGGACACACGCGTTAACACGTTATGAAATCCATTCCAATATGAAAGTTTCACCTGCGGTTTGGATGTAATGTCACAAAAGTCTCACATCCATGAATTTCGGTCAAATGGGCCGTTTTGATTCATACGAAGAGGTGTAAATTGCGTCCTTTTGAAACGTGAATGTCGCTTTATGTATATATACGAGTCAGCCGTGACTTGTTGGTTTTTGACTCTTTTACCATACGATCGCGATTTTAACCCTTTCCCAAACAATCCCTGGTTTTTACGACCCTGATATAGAAGCCTATTAAAAACACTGTAGGAATAGGAGAAAATGCTGGTAACCAGCATTATCTCCTTTTCCCACTCTACCCTGCGGGTAACAAATTTCAATTTTTGAGTTACATTTGTTTTGTCACCTCCAAGTACTCTCAATTTGGACCAGTCTAAAATTTTGTCGTGTTGTAAAGGGTTAACCCATTACCAAACAAAAATAATTATGTAAGGCTTGTCGAAATCTCGAAAGCATTTGCAGACGACAAAATAAAAGGGACTGAAAATTTGAAATTTGTTTTGTGAAAGGTAGAAAACATCGTGGGAAAAGAAGAAAATGCTGGTTACCAACATTTTCTCCTTTTCCCACAATGTTTTCTAAAGGCTTTTTTCTCAGGGTCGTCAAAATTAGGGATTGTGTAGTAAAGGGTTAACCAACCCCGATGAAGAAGACCCTTTAAAAACATTGTGCGTAAAGGAGAAAAAGCTGATAATTAATATTTTAGACACTGTCAAATGAAGAAATTTTCATTTGAGCTACTCATAGTTTGTTGTCTGCAAATACTGTCAATATGATCGAGTTAAAAAATTATGTCGTTTGGTAAAGAATTAACCGTTTACCAGACGACAAAAGTTTAGATACGTCCATATTCAAAACATTTGCAGACGACATGGCGAAGTGTGGTTTGAGTAACGGATTTAAAAGTCTTGACCATGCAATCCCGAATTTTGACGATCCTTGTGAAAAGCGTCTTTGAAACATAATTGTTAGAAAAAAGGAGAACCAGCATTTTAACTTCTTCCACAATATTTTCTGCCATTTCAGAAACATTCTTTTTTTAAATTTTAAGTCACATCTGTTTGTCGTCTGCAAATGCTTTGAAGATGGACTCGTCAAATTAACTGGCATACGAGTGGTAAAGGGTAAAAGTTTTTTTTCCCCCCACAACAATAATTGCCTTTCCGACCAGAGAAGGCTGAGATCAGAGAGCACTCAGATCTTTGATCTACATGTCCTCTTCGCTGACATATACCGGGAAAAAGCACGCGTTAAACTGCTATATTCGAGTCTTTTTTCTAGACTGAAAATGTCCGTTTCACTTTACAGCGATGTGCTGATAAACGGTTCACTGAGTATATGTTGCCTGAAGATAAACTGGCAGCTCATTTCGTGGTTTCAGTTTTACCATAGCCGGGGGATAAATCGTCAAAGTTATAACTCAAGACTACACCTACAAAATCAGGAGCTGGCAGCACTTATTACAACTCGGACGATTCTGGTGTAATGCAGAAAAATGACCCCCATTACAAAATGACCCACGGTCATTTCTCGACGTAGAGGAATGACCCATGGGTCATTTCTCTACGTCGAGAAATGACCCATGGGTCTTTCCTCTACGTCGAGAAATGACCTGGGGGTCATTTTGTAATGGGGGTCATTTCTCTGCATTACACCGGCCGTACCTACAACTAACCTCGTCACTCGGCATAATTATATCGAGTGATGGAGCAATCAAAAATCCTTCAGCTGTATCTGATGGACCGATGCTCCTAAACACTACATTTCATCGCCGGAAATAGGCCGTTTAAGCGTTTTGAAAATTGTAAGGCTCCTCTTAAAAAAGTAAAACTTAAGTTTTAATTTTCTATCGAAATCTTTCTAATATATTTCAGTTGACAAATAGTTCGAGAATTCATTTTCTAACGTGGATTATCCATTGCGATCGACGTACGTTTTCACCGACAGATAGATAAGTGTAAATATGACGGTAAACCGGTGATGGAATGTACCATATCAAGCTACCAGATACAGCCGAGGAATTTGATGGCTCCCATTATCGAAGGTATGCCGAATGTAACTGGCAGATTTTCGTTAGTCTGGATTACCTACCCCTACCACTACGTTATCTCTTGAAGTACAGAGGGGTACCAGACTACATTTTCCTCAGGTTTTTAATTTAAGTTGAACGGCAGCTCTTGTCATGGTTGCGAGGTAAAATATCTGCCGCCCACGGTAGTTAAATAAGAATTTGATTTTTCCTCCTATTCATGATATAGGCCCAAGAGTTATATAGCCACTTGCTGCTAAATTGAAAACCACTGACCAGAGAGAAGACAGACGGCTGGACGGACAGACAGACAGACAGATATATCTTTTCGTTATTAGATGAATACATCGGAGACGTTCTCATTCGTAGGAGACAAGAGATTTGTGTACAATGGACACAAAATGATAGGCTGAACTCTCCCGGATAAAAATGTTCCGTCGTTTCGGCTACCGACCTATCCCGGTTAAATATACCGTCGTTTATCAATCCAACAGTTTGTAAGGGAGGTCACTCTGAAAAGTAAATCACGCCCCATTTCCTGAATTCCGTCAAAGTATTTTACATGAACGAAAAATGCGATAATAAAGACGCTTGTCATCAAAGCTTTGCCATGACAGCAGAGTTATATGGCGCGGACATTGATACGTCATCGTTAGTGAACGAGGATGAGTTGTCACGCACTTATGAAAGAGTAATGTTGCATGACGTTTTTTACCCAATGATCAAATATCGTCAAAAACCGCCATTTCAGGAACATAATTTTTTTTTGTCTGCAAGTGCTTTCAACAGTAGGTCCAGTCCACAATTTCTTCATAAATCAGTTCTCTCAATGTGACTTTTTATGCAGTTCTTCTTAACCCTTTCCCTCACGATAAGATTTTAAACTGGTCCAAATTGAAAGCACTTGCAGACGACAAAATAAACGTAACTTAAAAATTGAAATTTGTTTCCAGCAGGGTAGAAAACATTGTGGGAAAAGGAGAAAATGCTGGTTACCAGCATTTTCTCCTTTTCCCCACAATGTTTTTAAAGTCTTCCTATCTCAGAGTCGTAAAAACCAGGGATTGTTTGGTAATGGGTTAAAGGGACTATTAAGGGTTTTTTTGCTTGACCCTTTACCACGCAATGACGAATTTTAATGCCCCTGAGAGAGAAGCATTTTGAAAACAGTGTGAGGAGAGGAGAAAACACTAATAACTGTAGGGACTATAAAGGGTTTTACTTAACCCTTTACCACACAACGATGACTTTTAATACCTCGAGGGCAAAGCCTTTTGAAAACACTATGAGAAAAGGAGAAATTGCTTGTAACCAGCACTATCTCCATTTCCCACAAAGTTTTCAAACCCTATCAAAGTGAAATGCACAATTTGAGCCACTTTGAAATTGTCATCCGTAAATGCTTTCAATTTCGATAGGTCTAAAATTTTGCTGTGTGCTAATGGGTTAAACGAACCATGTTGGATATTGCTCTGTTTTGAATTTCCAAGACAAGCCACATGATTGGTTGAGGGAGAATATCTCGCCAATCAGATTGCTAATCTTGAGATTTAGAAGTAGAATTGTGATCGGCAGGTGAATACCATTCTGTAAGTTGTAAATTGTTTTTGTTCAGATCATATTGACAAAATTGTTATTGGCTACAAGGCCAGGAACATTTTTCAAGACTGACATTGTAATAGATGAATTGATATCTTTTGTTGTAATTGACCCTAATTATATTCCTGTCAGTGCATTACTAGGATTTCACAGAGAATAACACCACTAGTGGTCATAATTGTGGTATCAGCAGTAGTTGTAATATATAGAGGATATTGTTTTCTTCGGTGAAAGATCGAAATTTATTTCATTGAGTGAACACCATTGGTAATATTTTCACGAGTGAAAATATTACCGATGGTGTTCACAAGATGAAATAAGTTGCGATCTTTCACCGAAAAAAAAAAAAAAACCCCACCAAATATTCTATTTATTTCATGCTTTTAATCGTTTCTAGGAGCTTTATCAAAATACAGTTCAGTTCTTTACCCTTATTCCCCGTGGAGTACCCCTCCTGCATAGCAACGCATTACAATATTACGTCAAGCGCGAGAAATGTAAGGTATATGACGTCATATTTCCCATCTGGTTGTGAGGCACGTGCATTTTACCTAGGCAACAAGAACATGAAAATGGGTATTTTCACTGGTGGTACCAGTGTAAGATCGAAAAATATTTTCACTGCTTTTTCTCGATATCCTACCGGAAAGCATGAAATAAAGTTTTAGAATGTTTGCATGAACCGGTTTTTTCCTGTATTGCTCATAGTGTATCATTCTTGATAATTAATTATTAGAATAGAAAAGGGAGGATTAGAAATATGCACGTAATAAGGTAATCAACTGTTTGTGAGTAATATTAAAGATCTGTCTTTAATAGGGTTTGATGCAGTTGAAAAATCTCATCCTTCAGACTTGTTTTTTCAACCGCATTACACTCCACTCTAGTGACAGATTTTCAGTATCACACACAATCTGTTCATTATCCTCTATTTATCCTTTGTTATGTTCAGAATTTGTCTCCAGAAGAGCTTGAGAACTTAGCAACCTACAGGGCAGGGCAGGAAGGCCAAGGTCACACAATAAAGCCGTCTGAAGTTGTTGATGAGCCTTATAATAGGATAAAAGATAAGAATCAAAGATCTGAGAATGTTTTGAGGTAAATGTGATTGTATGAAAGCCAAATATAGTTTGCAGGGGTAAAACCCACATCCTTGAGTCAAATAAGGGAATGCCCTACCACTTTGCTGCAAGGCAGTACTTCTATACTTCACTTAGATTCATTATTATTCTTGTATATTAGATTTCTTTTTTTTTTTCAAGAAAAATTGTAATATCTTTTTATTACTTCAAACCTGGACAATCTATTTGCTATCAAAAAGGAAATTCATACAGCATAGGAAAATAGTCACTGAATTATTTTGACACATTAATGCCCCTTTTTTACTTAGCATTTTCAGAAAAAAATTTTTATTTATAATATTTATGTAGTTACTAAAGACATTTACTTCAAACTTGTATCATTTTATATTTATCAAAGGAGGATCACCTATACAGGGACAGGTAGCCATCAGAATATTTTTGATACAGTTATTTCACCTTTCTGTCTTTGAATTTTCAGCCAGAATCCAGCACTTGGAGACATTGGCCTCTATATGCAGCCCTCATCGGCCTCTGTCTGCAGCCCTCTTGTTAAATTTTGAAATAATCAAAATTCATGTTCATTGTCAATATTTCATATGGTTATGTTTTCAAAGTTGCCTTGCTGTAAATGAGTTGTAACATGTAAGCTTTAGAGTTTATTTTCATGTTTTTGATTTAACTCATTACCACACAATCCCTACTTTTGAAGCCCCTGAGAAAGACACCTTTAGAAAACATTTTGGGAAAAGGAGAAAATGCTGGTAACCAGCATTTTCTCCTTTTCCCACAATGTTTTCTACCGTTCACAAAACAAATATCAAATTTTCAGTCACTTTTATTTTGTCACCTGCAAATGCTTTCAATTTGAACCAGTCTAAAATTTGGTCGTTTGGTAAAGAGTTCAATTTTGAAATTATCAAAAATCATGTTCATTGTCAATATTTCATATGGTTATGTTTTCAAAGTTGCATTGCTGTAAATGAATTGTAACAGGTAAGCTTTTGAATTTATTCTCATATGTTTTTCATTTAATGGTATTTACAGGAGGACTGTACGAACATCAGTCAGAGATTTCTACACGTCAGCTGACACCACAAACAGCAGAAGAGCTATCATCAATCAGTCCACAAATACTTATCAAATAAAGCAGTCGAAGCGTCTACCAGCTTGGATATGGTCAATTATTATCACCCTTCTTGGAGTGAGTCCAGCATCACGATGTGTCGCAACCTTTTTTTATTGGTTTACCATACTGCTTGCTGTCATGTTCAGTACATTTGGAATAGTGTTCACAGTTTACGATATAGCCAGTGCAAAAACAGACACAACTCCGCATATTGGTTTCATATCACTTTTAATAGGATTCGGATGGATTTGCCTCGGGATCTATTCATTCAAGTTGGCAGGTCGTTTGTTTGAAAATGCAGATTTTGCCACCAGTGTTAGAGCCCATTCAAGGACATTCTTCAAAATCAGTTCTGCTTTGCTGTTGTCTATTGCTGGAATTGGTTTTGCAGGTACAGTATTTATAAATGAATGGCACTTTGCCAAAAAATCTGGGATGCATGATGTATTATACCTATCATTCATCACATAATTATGGATCTAAAAAATCCAGTCTGTGTAACAACTGACAGAATCATGAGGTAGAATGGACCTTTGAAATGCAGAAAATTGACCAATAGCAAAAAGTATTGACGGAGGCCAGCTTGTGCAGATCGTGCAGACTGATGTAGGGCGATACTTTTTGTAGATACATCGAACAAACTTTGTTAACCCATTACCACACAATACCTACTTTTGACGCCCCCTTGAGAAAGAAGCCTTTTGAAAACATTGTGGGAAAAGGAGAAAATGCTGGTAACCAGCATTTTCTCCTTATCCCACAATGTTTTCTATCCTTCAAGAAGCAAATTTCAAATTTTCAGTCACTTTTATTTTGTTGTCTGCTAATGCTTTCGATTTGGACAAACCTAAAATTTTGTCGTTCGGTAATGAATTAAGTGTTTGGCTCAGATACAAAAACCCTTCTCAAACAGTCCCATGTTTTAACAACCCTGTGTAAATTTGTAAGCAAATGCAGGTAAACGGCACTTTGTCCTGTTCCTACAATGTTTTCAACCCTAGTAAGTTGATTTTCAGTTTTTGAGTAATGTTTACATGATCATTTGCAAAATTTATGCTTTCAACTTGGACTTGTCTAAAATTTTGTTGTTTTAGTGAGGGAGTACATGTACTGGTAGTTTATATGATACAAACAATACTTCATACGTGTACCGGCTTGTTAGGCTTTTTCTAAATAATCCCATGTTTTTATGACCCTGATGATGCAGGCTCATAAAAACATTGTGTGAAAATGAAAAAGAAATTGATTGTAACGTTCATCCATAATTTTTCTCCCGGGATAAAAGTCACAGCAAGATGATACATTCTGGTTTCAATTCTTAACCCATTACCACACAATTCCTACTTTTGACGCCCCTGAGAAAGAAGCCTTTTGAAAACATTGTGGGAAAAGGAGAAAATGCTGGTAACCAGCATTTTCTCCTTTTCCCACAATGTTTTCTACTCTTCACAAAACAAATTTCAAATTTTTAGTCACTTTTATTTTGTTGTCTGGAAATGCTTTCAATTTGGACAAGTCTATAATATTGTCGTTTGGTAATGGGTTAACCATTGATCTAAATATAAACTGTACTTTTGTAACGTTTTGAAGAAATTTAGAAGTTTACCACTATACCACACAATCATAAGTTTCAAGAAAGAAGAGTTCTGTGAAATTATATATTATTGGAAAAGGAGATACATGTGATTGAAAACAGTTTTACCTTTTCCTCTATTTTTTCTTCCCTTTCAAACTTTCTATCATTTGAGCCACACCAGGCCAATTGTTTGCAAATACTTTGAATTTGAATGTGTCAGATGGTACCATAAAACAAAAAGTTAGATTTGTTATCTGCAAAATTTGAATGCCCTCAATAATGGTAAGGCTAAGATTTTGACATCTCATAATGATTTAACTCATTACCGAACAAAAAAATTTTAAGTTTGTCCAAATTGAAAGCATTAGCAGACGACAAAATAAATGTGACTGAAAATTTGAACTTTGTTTTGTGATGGTAGAAAACATGGCGAGAAAAGGAGAAAATGCTGGTTACCAGCATTTTCTCCTTTTCCCACAATATTTCTAAAGGCTTCTTTCTCAGGGGCGTCAAAAGTAGGGATTTTGTGGTAATGGGTTAACTCTTTTCCGCACAATCCAGACTTTTAAGGACTCAGAGAAAGAAACCTGTAGGAAACATTTTGGAACAAGGAGAAAATGCTGTTACCCAGCATTTTCTCCTTTTGCCATCATATTTTCTACCCTATTAAAAATCATTATCAGAAATCATTATATTACCAGGATTTAATTTGTTGTCTGCAGATGCTTTGAATTTGGTCCAGTCCAAAAATTTATCGTTTGTTAAAGAGTTAATCCCTCATCCTATGACATAATGGTCAACCTGGCAGTATAGCTCAAGTGATGGGCTTTGCATTGAAAAGCTTGAAAATATTGTGGAAGAAGAAGAAGAAAAAGTTTCTTTCCAGCATTTTCTCCGTTTTATCACAATGGTTTCAAAGCTATCTTTCATCAGACCATAAAATCGTCCGGTTGTTTGGTAAAGAGTTAATTTATTTATCTGACTTATTTCAGTTTTGAATCTCTATCAGGGATTTTCTAAGTTCAGCCCAGATGAATGCAGTAAACTAGACCTTGTTGAGTGGGTGTGTACAGTGCTGTATGGATCACGAGCTGGATTTACTGTTGTTGCCATGGTTTGGAATGTGATGGTTGGTTGCGTTCTTCTTTCTGTGTGTAGGACACATACCATAGGTCAGTACTTTTTTAGCCCTCACAGTGACTTGAATGAATGAATAAATGAATGAATGAATGAATGAATTGAATGAATGAATTGAATAAATGAATTGATTGAGTGAATGAAATAGTGAATTAAAGAGTGAATGAATTGAATGAATGAATGAATGGTAATAATAAATGGAGTTGAATAAAGAGGGTTATATATGATCTTAATATTATAAAAACTTTTATTTGGTGACAAGGCAATTCCTATCTAATCAAAAACTGTGAAGTGAAGATTGTGATAAAAAGATCTGAACAAGATGTTGAATTTTTTTGAAGTTAACAAATTAAGTTTGACTGAAACAATGAAATTTGTCTTTGAAAAAGTAGAAAACATGGAGGAACAAGGAGAAAATGCTGGTATACAGCATATTCTCCTTTCCTCACAATGTTGTCTAAGGCTTTCTACTTTAGGGTATTTAACTCTTTGCCACACAATCCCGACTTTTAACAACCTCGAAAAAGAAGCCCTTTGAAAACATTGTGGGAAAAGGAGAAAATGCCAGCATTTTCTCCTTTTCCTACAATGCTTTCTACCCTGCTGGAATTGAATTTTAATTTTTGAGTTGCGTTTATTTTGTTGTCTGCAAGTGCTTTCAATTTGGACCAGTCTAAAATTTTGTTGTTTTGGTAAAGGGATAAACAGGTTTAGCCCATTACCACACAATCCCTACTTTTGATGACCCTGAGAAAGATGCCTTTAGAAAACATTGTAGGAAAAGGAGAAAACGCTGGTAACCACAGTGTTTTCTACCTTTCACAAAACAAATTTCAAATCTTTAGTCAGTTTTCATTTGTCATCTGCAAATGCTGTCAATTTGGACAAGCCCAAAATATTGTCGTTTCGTATTGAGTGAAAGCATTCTGTTTTTACCTGGCCTAAGTTGTTCAAATGGTTCTTGTAAGTAAGAAGTTATATTTTTTTTAAGGTATAAGAAGATTTGTACGTGACCTTGAAGCAGATGCAAAGAGATATGAAGACTTTTGGAGAATGAAGATACTGAAATCTAAAGAAGGAGAGTTTAATGCAGAAACAGCTTCCATCTTAAACCGTAAATTTCAGCTATATTGATTGATAATTCTATCTGTGATTATTGTCACTAGTCAATAGTTGAATTTGTATCCATATAAAAACCAGTGGTATCTTAAAATTTGAATCAATAGAGGACTACTCCTGATTAGGACTGTCAGTCAGTTTTAAGAATGAACAAATATGAGTTCTACCACTGTTTTTTACACTCCAGACAACGAAGTGGAATACTGGAATCGCCATGGCTGTCTGTCCGTTTGTCCATTTGTCTTTCCATAGACACAAATTTGTCCAGTGAAATACTCGGACAGTTCTTGAGGTACTGAACTCAAATTCACACACAGTGTTCCTATATATGTATGAAGTTGTGCATGTGCAACTTTCATTACCCTGCTGCAATGTATTGCAGAATTATCTCCACTTGAACTTATTTTGTGACCATTTTCATTGTTTCGGACCAAGAACAAATAGCCCACAAGGGACCTAGGCATTGTGAATTTCTGTGACAAAGAGTTGTTTTTTGACATGGAGCTGGTTGGTGGTATTCATGGTCTTTAATGAAAGCTCTAGTTTTCATAGGATTTATGGTAGTCATTATGAAAAGTCTGATTGTTCCCCCACCCTTTTAAGTATTCTTATTTTGGGAAAAGTAGCCAGTATTTTAACTCTTTACCACACAATCCCGACTTTCAACGACCCTGAGATAGAAGCCTTTTGAAAACATTGTGGGAAAAGGAGAAAATGCTGGTAACCAGCATTTTCTCCTTTTCCCACAATGTTTTCTACACTTCCAATATCAAAAATCAATTTTTGATTCGCATTTATTTTGTCGTCTGCAAATGCTGTCGATTTGGAGTAGTCCAAAATTTAGTTGTTTGGTAAAGAGTTAAGACATTGTTCTTTTTCCATTTCACTGTATGTCTGTTTTCCAGATTGGTGTGTGTTTGATGAAGAGCATATTGAAATGAATGATGGAGAAAGAAAAAACATCCAACCTTCCTCTTCTACAGAACAAAACACAAGAACACTGAATGATAGATCTGATGATTTAGAGCAGGAGCCTGTTCAACATGTACCTTATAATTTTACTGCTCAGGTACCATTGTCAACATTTACTCAATAATTTTGATACTCAGGTATCAATAACAACACTACCCTATCATTTCACTGCTTAGGTACATGAACATGTACCTGCAGTGTCAGCATTACTGTATAATTTTACTGCTCAGGCAACAATATCAACATTTCCTGTAACATTACTGCTCAGGCAACAGTGTCAACATTTCCCGTAACATTACTGCTCAGGTAACAGTGTCAACATTATCCTATAACATTACTGCTCAGGTAACAGTGTCAACATTTCCTATAACATTACTGCTCAGGTAACAGTGTCAACATTACCCCATAACATTACTTGATGTTATACTGCTCAGGTAACAGTGTCAACATTACCCCATAACATTACTGCTCAGGTAACAGTGTCAACATTACCCCATAACATTACTGCTCAGGCTGGCCTATTTCCAGCGGATTTCTTATGTAAATCACTCCATTGGTTTATCGCTTAATCCTTACCACACAATGACAACTTTTATTGTCCCTGAGGAAGAAGCCCTTTGAAAACATTGTGGGGAAAAGGAGAAAATGCTGGTAACCAGCATTTTACCAGCATTTTCTCCTTTTCCCACAAGGTTTTCTACCCTATCAAAGCAAAATTGTGCCATTTGAGTCACTTTGAAATTGCTATCTGCAAATGCTTTCAATTTGGATAGGTCTAAAATTTTGCTGCATAGTAACGGGTTAAGTTAACCCTTTACCACACAATCCCTACTTTTGACGATCCTGGGAAAGAAGCCTTTAGAAAACATTGTGGGAAAAGGAGAAAATGCTGGTAACCAGCATTTTCTCCTTTTCCCATAATGTTTTCTTCCCTTTCCAAATCAATTTTCAGTTTTTCATTCACATTCATTTTGTCGTCTGCAAATCCTTTCACTTTGGATAAGTCCAACATTTTGTCATTTGGTAATAAGTTAATTACCATGATTGTAACGCTCAAGTTATAGTTCTTCATGTGTATGTCTTTTATTTGCATTTATGTTTCATATTTGCTACAAGACAAAAAAAGTAGATAGAGATCCTGTTTTAAAGGGTTGTCTTTTAATATTGCTGTTCTTTTCCTTTGAGTTTTCCTTTACATATACATGCTTTTTTTTCTCATCAAAATTTGTTTGAAATAAGAGTGATTGTTTTCTGATTTCATAGATAAGTGCAGAAGATTCAGACAGCTCTGCGATTGGTCCATTTGAAGGAGAGGTGCCAAGATATCCTCCAATCATGACACAGGATGAGTTGTTGCTCTGCTACTGGAAAATCTCAGTAAGATTCTACCAGATTTTCTATGTTTGATATTGTAGCCTTTAACTCATTACCAAATGACAAAATTTTAGACTGGTCCAAATTGAAATCATTTGCAGACGACAAAATTAAAGTGACTGAAAATTTGAAATTTGTTTTGGGAAGGGAGGAAAACATTATGGGAAAAGGAGAAAATGCTGGTTACCAGCATTTTCTCCTTTTCCCACAATGTTTTCAGAAAGCTTCTTTCTCAGGGTCGTTAAAAGTTGGGATTGTGTGGTAAAGAGTTAACTCTTTACCATAACACAAAGTTTTTATAGACTAATCCAAATTAAAAGGATGAGCAGACAACATAAATATGAGTTTGCTCAAATGATGTAATTTTTCTTTGGCTAGGTAGAAAATACTTTGAGATAGGCAGAAAGAAATCTGATAACCAGCAATTTTTCCTTTTACCAAGTTTTTTCGCATGTTCAGAATTGTGTTGTAATGAGTTTAATAGCCTTTGTTTGCCTTCATTGCTCGTGTAGATGGAGATCAGGGTCCATATTCCCCAAACATTCTTAAAATATTCTTAGTCTGACCTTTCAAGATTTTCTAAATTTGATCGTAACACAACTTCTGATTGGCTAAACCACTTGGTTTAGCCAATCAGAAGTTGTGTTACTTTCGAATTAAAAAAGATTCTTGAGAATCAGATGAAGAAGTTCTTAAGAATAGTTGGTGAAAACAAACCCAGAGTGCACATATTAGTCTGTTTGCTAGCGGAAACTGTCTGGTTTTTGTGGTGCTGTAAGGTTAAATCATCTGCCAAGCAATCTGGAACTTGAGTGGCCCTGAGGTATAAAGCTGTTGAAAGATTGTGGGGGAAAAGAGACAATGATGGTTACCAGCATTTTCTAACTATCCCACACTGTTTTTCCTCTTCTGGTTAGAGTACATGTATCTGACTCATGACCTGGTGACAAGGTTGATACCTGATTGCAGCAAACTTTCCTTGCCATGATTTTTTGCCTTTCACCTCTGATACATGTGAGAAAAGGAATCATTGACTTCGAAAGTTGTATCAGTACTGGTGTGAGAAGGCCAGAAAACACATGCATAGTTGCACTGAATGCAGAGATATGACCAAAGCTGTTAAAAGAGTTTTGATGTCCAATACAAACATGTAAACTCTTTTGAAATGAAAAAATCCTATAATACTATAACCAAAACAATCAGAAGAAATACAATATATAATTTATTTCATCAGCTTGTGGTTAATATGGGGAAATATTTGCCAAAAAAGGCAAAGGTCTGCGAAAATAACGATTGTACTTTTTACTATAGAACAGAATGAGACTGACGTCACAATGTTTACAACGCTGGCTCGCAAGTTGGATGGCCTTTGTGGTGATATGGTGCGCAGATTATGTAATTTATTGGCTCAGTCATCCTCCAAATATACTTGGCATTATGGAGTTCCTGGCACCGTTGATACTTCTGCTGCTGCTCTGTTCCGCCTATGCCGAGGCCAATGGAGAGGGCCAGAGAATGATCAGGGTATTGTTTGTTTAGTACATTCAACCTCTTTACAGCACAACAACACAATCCCTTGTTAGCTCACCAGAGCACAACATGCTCAAGGGGAGCTTTTAGGATCGATCATCCGGTGTCCGTCGTGAGTCAACAATTCTTTAAGCATCAACTCCTCCTAAACCGCTGGGCCAATTTGGTCCAATTTGGTCCAAACTTGTCTGGAATGTTCCTTGGATTCTTCAGTCACATTTATTTTGTCCTCTGCAAATGCTTTCAAGTTGGACCAGTCTGTAAATTTGTCGTTTGGTAAAGAGTTCAACCCTGGTCACACATTCACGGAAGACCGCCACGGAAGAGCTACAGATTCTTTCTGGCATCATCCGTAACAACTCGCACTAGTCAGTAGCTCTCCGTCATTTGTAGTAGTCCTTGTATATCAGTAGCGGTCCTTGACAATTTTTGGACATGCACAAAATTTCGCTACAGATCAAACGACCGTAGCGCATCCTTACTAGTTTGAATTAGACTGTATCATAACTACTGTTATGATACGGATTTGTCACGGAAAGTCACAATCTTAATATGTTGTACTACAGAGAGGCAGGGATTCGCATGGTCTTTCACAGTTTACTACATTGCAACACGACACAGCACGGAATTGTAGGGACCACTACTGTTTGGTAGGATAAATTCAGAATCATGTTCTTCAACAAGGGTATTTTTACTCTGTCTTTGTAGAATACAACACAATTGCGCTTTGTTGTTGAGTTCACAGTCATGAACTGTCAACAATTGATGTTTGCAATAAATTGGCTGCAACTGGATGTTGGTATGGCACATACATAGCACACACATAACATAGATGTAATAATTATATTTTTATCGTACAACTAGTAATACCTTTAATTTAAGGTTACATATTTTACGAAAAAGAACATTGTACGAAAATGAATAAACATCAGTCTTATAATATGACATTCTATCCAAACAACGATGCTAAAGATGCAAGTAAAAAGATCAAATAGTTGGAGTACATAAAACTGTCACTGTTTCTGGTGGTTCAGGCAACTGCCAACGAAACAGGAGGTCAAAGGTTCGAGCCCTGCTCCGTTCTTATATGGCTGGTTGGTGAACCTCCAGCTAGTTAAATGTATGGTTACTGGTTGCCTGCCTGTGCCAGGCATTAAGGATAGGAATCGGGAATAAAGATGCTCTGAGGTGTCTCATAAACCCAGGAGGCTGGCCCTTTCAATATGGGCGATACTAAATACAATAAATAAGCACTTTACTTTTTGAAAAAACATAAACATTCACTATAATCAGTGTAATTGTGAAATAAACAGCAGATTTTATGATCAAAAGAGAAACGTTATTGATCAACATTTTCATTGAACCCTTTGCCATTCAATCCATTCTTTTTACGGGTCTGCAACAGACAAGTCAAGAAAACATTCTAGGAAATCGAAAAAATGCTCAAAATGAGCAATTTCTCCATGTTCCACAATGTTTTCTACCTTATTGTAGAACTGAAGGTCATTTGTACCAAATTTACAATTGTTCTCTGCAGATGTTTACAATTTCGTGGAGGCCAAATTTTGTCACTTGTTACGGGTTATTGATTATAATAATCAGGTAATAAAAGACAGAGAATATGTGGACTAGACTGGCTTTTACGAAGACCCCTCCGCAGCCAGTGCGAGTCTCTCATGGCCAAACTTGTTGCATTTTGAAAGTGAGCGGGCTAGAAGATTGGGACTGAATACTGAATCGTGGTAGGTCTGTATAGATCCGTGGCAATTTGTACTACTGCGTATCGGATCGTTCTTATTCGTACTAATCCGTACTTGTTCCCAAGCAAATGATAGTGTATACGTAATACAATCGTCCCGATTCGTGTCGCTCTGTATTAAACCATGTCCAACCGTAACAATCCATATCTCTCCTGGAACTCTAACCTATATTTGGCTGTAGATCCGTCGCACTCCGTATTCACACTGTTGTGTATCCGTATTGGAACTGTAGTGGACTACGGAATTTGACCATTTACGTAATCGTCTGTGAGCAATTAGACCGTAGCTCTTCCGTGGCAGTCTTCCATGACCGGGGCTTTCATCACAGTATTTCAGTTATATCAAACATGCAGGTGTACATGTCATTACATTCCTGGAGTTTCTTTACCGGTCCAACACTCTTCAAACCTCTGGCAACTTTTCCATATACATGGAACCAAAACAAATTGCAATCCTATAAGGAAAGGAATCACGTGCAAGGACTTAAAACCTTCACTTAATACATGTAATTCCAAGTTTTAGGAACTCTACAGAAGAACGCTTTATATCATGGTGGAAAAGGCAGAAAATGCTAGAAAATGGCAACAAGCATTTTCTCGTTTTCCCACAATATCTTCTTTTCTGTCAGAAACAAGCCCAATTATTTGAACCAGCTTTAGTTTATAGTCAGCAGATTCTTTAACTTATTACCAAACAACAAATTTTAGGTTTGTCCAAATCAAAAGCATTTGCTGACAACAAAATAAAAGTGACAGAAAATTTGAAATTTGTCTTTTGAAGAGTAGAAAACATTGTAAGAAAAGGAGAAAATGCTGGTTACCAGCATTTTCTCCTTTTCCCACAATGTTTTCTAAAGGCTTCTTTCTCAGGATGGTCAAAAGTAGGAATTGGTAACAGGTTAGAATTGCATGAATCTGAAATTTTGCTGTCTTGTAAAGAGCTAATAAGCATTTTTTTTCCCATTTGAAATATTCAAAAACTTTTTTGTCTGTTGAAGAGCTATTTTGGATTGGCAGTAGTAGCTGCCTTTTACAACTGTACCTGAGCTGACGGAAGCAAACAAGTGAAAGACAAACCATCATTATTAACATTTATTTCTCTTTTTGTTACAGTGTATTTGTCCAACAAAAGAGAGATATGGTCTTCTACATTTTCTATATCTGCAACCTTTACAGATGCAGGTAAGTTGGTGGATGGATAGGTGGATGGGTTGAATGAATGAAGGAAGGCATTGGGGGTAAATGAAGGAGGGAAGGAAGGGAACAGGGAGGGAGGGAAGGAAGGAAGGAAGGAAAGCAGGAAGGAGGGAGGGAAGGAAGGAAGGAAAGAAAGAAGGGAGGGAGGCAAGGGGGGGGGGGTAAATAAATGAAGGAAGGAAGGAAGGAGGGAGGGAGAGAGGGAAGGAAGGAATGTTTGGTGGAAGAGAGCACTTGCATGTTAATAGCTGACAATAATTATGAAAAACAGATGCACACAGTCGCAGAAAACAAAGACCCAAATGGATTATTATCCAAGAAGTATAAAATAATACAGAAAGATTTATGACTGAAAAAATTAAACAATTCACTGCATCAACACCAACAAGGTCATGTGATAGTTATATTAACTCTTTACCATACAATCCTGACTTCTAGTAACCCTGAGAAAGAAAGTCTTTGAAAACATTGTAGTATAAGGAGAAAATGCTGGTAACCAGCATTTTCTCCTTTTTCCACAATGTTTTCTACACTTTCCTTATCAAATTTCAATTTTTAATTCACTTTAATTATGTCGTCTGCAAATGCTTTCAATTTGGACTAATCCAAAATTTTGTCGTTTGGTAAAGAGTTAAAGGTTGTGTAATTATGTAGAGACATGCTTTTAACTCTTTACCAAACGACAACATTTTAGGATTGTCCAAATCGAAAGCTTTTGCAGACGACAAAATGAAAGTGACTGAAAAAGTGAAATTTGTCTTGTGAAGGGTAGAAAACATTGTGGGGAAAAGGAGAAAATGCTGGTTACCAGCATTTTCTCCTTTTCCTACAATGTTTCTAAAGGCTTCTTTCTGAGGGTCGTCAAAAGTAGGGATTGTGTGGTAATGGGTTAACTCTTAACCAAACGACATAATTTTAGACTAGTCCAACTTTGAAGCATTTGCAAACGACAAATTATTGTGACTAGAAATTGAAATTTGTTTTGGGTAGGGAAGAAAACATTGTGGAAAAAAAAAAAAAAACAAAGCTGGTCACCAGCATTTTCTGTTTTTCCCACATGTTTTCCGAGGGCTTTTTCCTGTTAGGGTCGTAAAAACTAGGGTTTCTTTCGTAAGAGGTTAATGATTTTACTCTTTGCTAAAAGACTTTATGGTATATAATCCATAATGGTTTATAATTTTTTATTTTCATTACAGGTTTTTGGGCTCTCCATCTCTTACAGTGCCATTCTGACCGTCATACTGGCATTCTCAGTGGCTTTTGCCTCAAGACTGATTTTGGACGTGGTGCAATAGTCACTTTCATAACATGATTGGTTTCTTTTTTTCTGTCTCTTCAATTTATGGGAGTTTTTACTCTAACCCTTTACTTCATGGATACTCATTTCTACTCATTGCTTGTAAGAGCCTTTGGAAAACATTGTTACCAGCATTTTCTCCATTTTCCACAATGATTTGTACCCTTGTAAAGACAGGTTTCTATCATTTGAGAAATATAACTGATCTTTTACTGATGCTTACAGTTTAGATGAGTTTTACTCTTTACCAAACGACAAAATTTTGGACAAGTCCAGATTGAAAGGATTTGCAGACGACAAAATAATTCTGAATCAAACACTGAAATTTGATTTGGAACGGGTAGAAAACATTATGGGAAAAGGAGAAAATGCTGGTTACCAGCATTTTCTCCTTTTCCCACAATGTTTTCTATAGGGTCGTTAAAAGTAGGGATTGTGTGGTAAAGAGTTAAATATTGTCATTTGGTATGTAGTTAATGTAAATATATGACACCAGAACTTAATTTTTTTTCCTTGTCTTCGAAATTCATACCATATGTCACCTTGCAGTTATCTTAGAGAGAGGAGAATAACCTCAATCTCACGGCAATTAATAGGCTTTTATTTAGAGCAATTATAAAACATTGTCTTTACTCTTTACTAGATGACAAAAGTTTAGACAAGTCAAAATTCAAAGCACATGCAGACGACAAAATGAACGTAACTCAAAAATTGAGATTTATTTCCAGCAGGATAGAAAACATTGTGGGAAAAGGAGAAAATGCTGGTTACCAGCATTTTATCCTTTTCCCACAATGTTTTCAAAAGGCTTTTTTGCATGGGGTTGTTAAAAGTGGGGATTGTGTGGTAAAGGGTTAACAGGGGATTATGGTTTAAAATAGACAGTAGCTTATTTTCCCATTTTTTTTCAATTTTGTGTTCTTTATCTAGGTTATGTTAAAAAGTGGCAAGGGCTTTTCGATGCTTATAACTATAGTCAGTATTTTTGGAAAACAGTGTAACAAAAAGATAAAAATTCTCATTAGAGTCAATGGCTTACATTTAGTTTAATTCCAATGTTTTTTTCCTGCACCACTGTGATAATTATTATGTACTAGTTAGCTCGAAGCTGGATGTTATTTAATTTTTGTTTTTTTGTGATAAATTGCTTTGTATGAGGAATTTATACTTTTTGTCACAATGTTTTCCAGGGAAACCAACAGATAGAATCACTGTGTGAATATAATAAACCCTTTACCGAACAACGAAATTTTAGACTGGTCCAAATTGAAAGCACTTGCACACTAGAAAAATGAAAGCAAAGCAAAACTTCAAATTTGTTTCAAGCAGGGTAGAAAACATTGTGGGAAAGGGAGAATATGCTGGTTACCACCATTTAGCATTTTCTCCTTTTCCAACAATGTTTCAAAAGCCTTCTATCTCAGGGTCATAAAAACCTGGGATTATTCGGTAAAGGTTAAATGTTCAACCTTTCACTATCCAGTCTCAAGTTTTGGTGACGTAACTCTTTACCAAATGACAAATGGACTAGTTCAAATTCAAAGCACTTGCAGACGACAAAATACATGTGACTCAAAAATTGATTTTGGAATGGTAGAAAACATGGTGGGAACAGGAGAAAATGCTGGTTACCAGCATTTTCTCCTTTTTCCACGATGTTTTCAAAAGCTTTCCTTCTCAAGGTCATTAAAAGTCGGGATTGTGTGGTAAGGAGTTAAGAAAACAAGTGCTCTTGAAAACATTGAGGGAGAAGGAGAAAATGCTTGGAACCAGTAATAATGAAGAAACTGATCATCACTTCATTGTAATAGTTATGTACTGATCATGAAAAAAGATGGTGATAAGAGGTGATTTTAAATGTTATCACAGCCTAGACCCATGCCACATTCAATCAAACTGTTCTCCTCTGTAACTTGGGATTATGTTAGTCTTATAACAATTATGTTAGTCTTATAACAAAATATGGCTAAATGATAATGTGTACTTTTATTATAAGCTATTGCTTCTCAAGGCCGTCGGAAGCGGTCCGGCCATGGCCGGACCAAATTTTCGGCCGAAAATGAAAAATGGCCAGATCAATTTGCGGGAAAAAAAAAAAAAAAATGCACAATATAAACCTCAAAAAATGTGCCAGAATGCACCAGAGAGCGTCTTATTTTCAAAAATTTTCCGGGGGACCCCCCTAGCATAGCTTAACCGATTACCAAACGACAATATTTAGACTGGTCCAATTTGTAAGCATTTGCAGACAAAAAAATAAAAGTGACTGAAAATTTGAAATTTGTTTTGTGAAGGGTAGAAAACATTGTGGGGAAGGCGAAAATGCTGGTTACCAGCATTTTCTCCTCTTCCCACAATGTTTTCTAAAGGCTTCTTTCTCAGGGGTGTCAAAAGTAGGGATTGTATGGTAATGGGTTAAATGCGAAGTATTTTTCCGGGGGAGCATATCCCCGGAACCCCCTAGCATGGCTTCGCGACTTCGTCGCTTGCCATACTGGCTGGACCAAATGAAATTTCCTTCCGACGGGCCTGCTTCTTTTCCAAGTATGTATTCAAAAGCCGTAAGCTGCAGAGGCTTTAAAAACTGCATTTATGCTGCAATATGTTATATATTCTTACCACACAATCCCGACTTTTAACCACCCTTAGAAAGAAAAGCCTTTGAAAACATTGTGGGAAAAGAAGAAAATGCTGGTAACCAGCATTTTGTCCTTTTCCCACAATGCTTTCAATCCTTTCCAAATCAAATTTTAATTTTTGATTGACATTTATTTAGTCATCTGCAAACGTTTGTTTGCAAAATTAATGCTTTCAGTTTGGACCAGTTGAAAATTTTGTTGTTTGGTAAAGAGTTTACCCTTTCCCAAACAAGCCCTGGTTTTTACGTGTCTGCAGTAAGTCTTTTGAAAACAGTGTGAAAAAAGGAGAAATTGCTCCTAACGAGCAATTTCTCCTTTTTCCACACTGTTTTCTACCCTTTTTGAGAACTTTCTGCCATTTTCTTCAAATCTGAAATAGTTGTCTGCAAACTCTTTCGGTTTGGAAGAGTCCAAAATTCTTCATTTGGGAAAGAGTTAAGGGATCAAGCAATGCTTTTGTTCATTGCTATTTTTTGTTTTCTATGTTTGTTTGTTGCTATTTTTTGTTTGCTATTTATTGTTTGTTGCTGTTTATTGCACTTGTTGTCTCATATTTGCTACATAATTATGCTATAATAGATTATACGATGCATTTACCCCATGAAACTCATTTGAAGAAGACAGCTTTAAAAGCATTCTTATAAAATAGTGATATTCATCTTTTATTGACCTGCAACAAAACTTCAGACTTTCCCAAATTTTAAGCATTTGCAGACAACAGAATTTTATGACATCTGAATTAATTGAAAACTGAAATTTTGCCTTTGTAGTGTAGAAAATGTTGGGGTAAACAGGAGGAAATGCTGGTTACCAAGTTACCTAGTTACCACAGTGTCTGAACAAGGTGTCTACTGCAGGATGGACACATAAATCCAGTCATATACCAACATAAGGACCAAAGGAAAGGTTGCTTTTCTTCTATATGTCATTATGCTTACAAAAATGTAAGATGGACAAAGATAAAAAGGGAGATAATCATGTAGTAAAACTACATTTTTTTAAATACTCATAAATTACTGATAAAGTTTATTATCCCCCGCCGTAGGCGGAGGGATATAGTTTTAGCGTTGTCCGTCCGTCCGTCCGTCCGTGTATCCGTTCCGGCAAATATCTCCAATACCAGTGGACGGAATTTCGTGAAACTTTATATACATATACAATGACCCAATCTCCCAAGACACTTTTTTTGTTTTTTTTGATTCGATGCAAAATGGCCGACTGAGAGAGATTTTAAGTTTCACTTAAGTTACACTTAAGTACACTTTTAATGTTTGGAGTCTTCTCTTCAAAACTCAATTTCTCCACAACCCCTGGACCAAATTGGATAAAACTTCATATATGAACTCCTTGGGGTAAGGCGCCGACGTATCTTTCCCGGATTTTCAATTTGACCCTGTGTCATGGAAAAAAGGGGCTTAATGCAAAATTGCAATTTTTACCAATATCTCATTCAGTTTTTGTCAGAATATCATGAAACTTCATGGTTATATTGTTTATGGAAAGTTTTAGCATGTCCCCTTGCTATTTTTAATCTGGGCATTTTTTACGTTGACGTTCTGTCATGGAAAAAGGGGGTTTCTTGCAAAATTCCAATTTTTACTAATATTTCATTCAGTTTTGGTCAAAATTTCATTAAACTTCATGGTTATATTGTTTTTTCAAAGTTTCATCATGTGCTCTTGTTTCTTTATCTGTGTGTTTTTCAATTTGACCCTCTGTCATGGAAAAAGGGGGTTTCTTGTATAATGACAAGGAAAAAGGGGCCCTAATGCAAAATTGCAATTTTTACTTATATCTTGTTCAGTTTTTGTCAAAATTTCATGAAATTTCATGGTTCCATCTTTTTCTACAAGTTTCAACATGTGCCCTTTGTTTTTTTCAATCTATTAATTATTAATGCGCAAATATGTCTTTCCTGCTTTCTCAAATTGAGGCTGCATCACGGAAAAAAGGCGACTTCATGGAAAAAAATGTTTTTCACTAATATCTCCTTTATCGGTGCTCAAAACTTTGTTAAATTTCAAATCTGAACTTGTTGGAGCGTTGCCCAGGTACCTCTCTTCCTGTTTCTCAATTTCAGGCTGCGTCTTGGAAAAAGGGGGCTTCATGTAAAAAATTGTTTTATGTTATATTTACTACATGACTGCTCAAAATTTTATCAAATTTCGAATTTTGAATTATTATTTAAAAATGCCACAAATCACACACCCGTTGTTTTTATTTCAATGATCCAATATTGTCTTATGGGAAAAGGGGGCTTAAAGGGGGCTTATTGTCCTCTACAAGTTTGTGTTGGCTATCTCTAAGATAGTAATTGCCTTTTCACTTCAAATTTTGGGGGGCATGAACAGGTTCTTTTAGGATAAACGAAGTGAATTTTTATCAATTTCATATATTTTATGTCAAGCACTCGTTCGGGGAGCATAACCCGTCTCTGACGGCTCTTCTTTTATCTAATGAAATCCTGTGCCATGGAACAAGGGAGCTTAATGTATAATTTCTTCATGGACCAATAGCAAGAAGGCCACATGTACATGCAAAACAGAATACCTCCTATACGTTTGTATCAAAAAAGGTCTTTTTCGGTGGGGGATATCATTTCAACGAAATTGCTTGTTTTGTTATGATTTTGTTTTTGTTTTATATGATACAATCATACTTGTCTATGGCAGCCACCAATGGAAATAAAATCAATTTACCTGTCTACAACACAAGTACATGTGTAATTATAAACTTGTGAAAAAGGCCGTTGAAATCTTTGAGGGAAACTGGAAAAATGCTTTCCCCACAACTTTTTGCTACCCTTTCACTTTTTGAGTCATGTTTGATTTGCTCTCTGGAGGGTACTTTCAATTTGGACATGTCTAAATTTCGTTGCCAGGGGAAGAGTAATAGGTATGTAACAGACTGATTCTAAAACAAAAATCATGGATGTCCCTAAAGCCTTTTCCAAACAATGCCCCAAGTTTTAGCAACTTTGAGAAAGAAGGCCCTTGGAAAAAATTGTAAAAAAAAATTATGACCTGCATTTTACCCTTTCCCCACAATGTTTTCCAACCTTTTAGTCAAATATTATCATACATGTGAGCTTTAAACCTTTATTGTGTGTAAATGCATGTAAATTGAACAAGTCTAAAATTTTGCAGTGTGGTGACAGGGTTAACCTATTACCACACAATGACGTCTTTTGACGACCCTGAGGTAGAAGCCTTTGGAAAACATTGTAGGAAAAGGAGAAAATGCTGGTAACCAGCATTTTCTCCTTTTCCCACAATGTTTTCTACCCTTTACAAGACAAATTTTAAATTTTCAGTCACTTTCATTTTGTCGTCTGCAAATACTTTCAAATGGACTGGTCTAAACTTTGTCGTCTGGTAATGGGTTGAATCAGGGTCTTTACTTACTATCCTTTATTCAGGAAAATCTTAGTCTTATTTCAGGAATTTTCAAAATTGGAAAGTAACACAAATCTTGATTGGCTAAACCATATAGTTTAGCCAATCAGAACTTGTTTTACTTTCTAAATATAGAAAAAGAAAATGAATCTTCTTAAGAATGGTTGGCCAAAATGGGACCAGGTGACTTATCAGGTATAGAACAGATGGCTATCACAAGTTTCTATTTAAGAATATACTTGTCTTATTTAAGATTTTCGTGTCCCCCTTTATTATATCCCCGCAAAATGAATGTTTTCGGGGGGTATACTTGAATCGGCCTGTCTGTCTGTGTGTCCCTGTGTGTACAAAATACAAGTAATTTTTGTGGTGCAAACTCCTTCTAAAGTTTTCCTTCAATTGTATTTAAACTTTGCACATATACTGATCATATATTGAAGATTTGCAACACGCAATTTTCAAGTGTCAACTCTTTCTGGTTGAGGAATTATCTCCCCTTGAACTTGACACTTTTTTTCTCTCAAAGCGCTAGTGGGGGTATTAAGTCACATTCAGTGATAGCTCTAGTTTAATACTCATTTAGATTTTGGGGGTAGTGCTTTTTGAAAGGCACAATTGTACATGCAATTCTTTTGTTATATACTACTTTAATAAAAGTTATTTAAGGTAATGTTGCATCAGTTAGTATACTTACCCATGCATTTACAGAGTTGCTTTACCAGTTCTGCTCCCTAACTCTTTACCACACAATCCTGACTTTTAACGACCCTGATCAGAGAGAAGCTTATAGAAAACAATTTGGGAAAAGGCAAAAAATGCTGGTTACCAGCATTTTCTCCTTTTCCCACAATATTTTCTATCCCATCAAAGTTGGAAATCATCATATCAACAAGATTTAAATTGTCGTCTGCAGATACTTTGAATTTGCTCCAGTCAAAAAATTCTTTTGGTAAAGAGTTAAACAGTTCTTCAAAGCCATCATGTTGCTTTTTAACAAGAGACACTATGTTTAATCATGAGTATGCTGAGACAAATTTTTTGTTCAAGTCATACATTAAACTCTCAGAGGGTTTGGGCTTTGATTTGGATAAACCTAAAATTTTGTCGATTGGTAATGAGTTAATGCATTACCAAACGACAGAATTTTAGATTTGTCAAAATTGAAAGCATTTGCAGACGACAAAATAAAAGTGATTGAAAATTTGTTTTGTGAAGTATAGAAAAGATTGTGGGAAAAGGAGAAAATGCTGATCACCAGCATTTTCTCCTTTTCCCACAATCTTTTCTATAGGATTCTTTCTCGGGGGCATCAAAAGTAGGGATTGTGTGGTAATGAGTTTACAATCTATCTACTAGATCAACTTTGATATCGTGTTACATTTTCTTGCTAGTGCACTTTTTTTCTTGCTAGTGCACTTTTTTTACCAGTGCACTTTTTTCGACATATTGTGAAGAGACCTGTTTCTAGTACCGGAATGTGGTACCTAAGCTCATAGGAAAAAAGGAAGCAAACAGTATGGGTCTTACATCAATGACCTCAATTAATTCTTTTAACCCTTTACCACACAATGACGACTTTTGACCACCCTATGAAAGAAGCCTTGTGAAAACATTGTGGGAAATGGAGAAAATGCTGGTAACCAGCATTTTCTCCTTTTCCCACAATTTTTTCTACCGTTCACTAAACAAATTTCGAATTTTCAGTCACAATTCTTTTGTCGTCTGCACATGCTTTCGATTTGGACAAACCTAAAATTTCATCATTTGGTAATGAGTTAAAAATGATACAATCCAGCAACTTTCTGTAACTTACTCTATGAGCAGGTTACCCTTGGATAATAACTCCAGTGACCTTGAAAAAGGGACCACTGGGTGCCTCTACATCCAAAATGTAAAGGCTAGAGGTCATTAGTTGTAGACTTTTTTTTCCTTTTCTAGATTTTTTTATTTTTTTCGACTGAAATTCATCACATTGACAAAGTCCATAGGTTGATCTATCCCAAAACAGGGTCCTTTTTTCACCTACTATTCTTAAGAACATTTTTCATCTTATTCTCAAGAATTTTCTATACTTGAAGGTAACACACCCTCTGAATATAACACAACCTCTGATTGGCCAAACCAAAAAGTTTAGCCTATCAAAAGTTGTATTACTTTCAAAACACTCAATAAGATCAACAATTTTTAGCTCTACTGGCTTTCAGCCAGCAGAGCTTATGTCATGGCGTGGTTTCCGTCGTCCGTCCGTCCGTCTGTCTGTCCGTCCGTTAGTCTTTTTCTTGTTTACGCGATAAAGTCTTCATTTATGGTCAGATTTTTGTGAAACTTACACAGTTTGTTTATCTCATCGAAAGCTTTAATCCTATTGATTTTGAAAAAAATCTGACAAACAGTATGGGAAAAGTAGCCATTTCAAGTTTAAAATTTCCATTTCTTGTTTACGCGATAAAGTCTGTATTTTTGGTCAGATTTCCATGAAACTTGCAGAGTTTGTTTATCTTATCAATAGCTTCAACCCTATTGATTTTGAAAAAAATCCAACAAACAGAAATGGAAAGGCCATTTCAAGTTGAAAACTTTCATTTCTTGTTTATGCAATGAAGTCTTCATTTTTGGTCAGATTTCTGTGAAACTTACACAGTTTGTTTATCTCATCAATAGCTGTAACCCTATTGATTTTGAAAAAAATCTGACAAACAGTATGGGAAAAGTAGCCATTTCAAGTTAAAAGTTTCCATTTCTTTTTTACGCGATAAAGTCTGTATTTTTGGTCAGATTTCCATGAAACTTGCAGAGTTTGTTTATCTTATCAATAGCTTCAACCCTATTGATTTTGAAAAAAAATCCAACTAACAGTAATGGAAAAGTAGCCATTTCAAGTTGAAAATTTTCATTTCTTGTTTATGCAATAAAGTATTCATTTTTGGTTAGATTTCTGTGAAACTTACACAGTTTGTTTATCTCATCAATAGCTTTAGCCTATCAATTTTGAAAAAAATCCAACAAACAGTATGGGAAAAGTAGCCATTTCAAATTGAACAATTTCATTGCCTGTTTACACGATAAAGTGTTTATTTGTGATAAGATTTTTATGAACTTGTTAGCTTGTTTATCCACAGTGTAGGACCGGAAGTGTGCATTGTTTGATATTGTATGTCACTTGGGAGTCTGTACAGTGGCGAAATGTCACTTGATTCTAGAAAACTTTGTTTCCACGGTAAGTGAAGTTAATATTTTTCATTTATTTTTATATTTGATTGAATTCTTTCCATCCACATGTACTTTTGATATATATTAAACATGCCAGGCACCTGATCGTGCAATAAGAATGTCTTGATCATCTTGATGTGAGAAAATTGAAATTATTTTCGACTACAAAAAATAGCAGAATGTTCGCTTTAGCGCACACGAGAGAGTTCTTTCTACGATTAAAAGGTCTGCCAATGTGTCTGCTTTCTCTTTTCATTAACAAGTCCCAAGTTCTGACCTTAAAAGCGATTAAAATGACGAAATTCCAGCATGTCTACCAACAGAATTTTGTATTGTCACTTGTATAAAATAGTGTAGATCTGAAGTGACTGTACAATAGCTTATCAAGTGACAGTACAAATTCCCTATGTTGACATGCCATTTTAAACGAACGATTAGGAGGATTGTAGTCGATATTGTTACCAATTCTTTACATGTTTTCAAACAAATGTGAATAAGAAACTGTCTATACATTTTCCGTTCAGCAAAAAAGCTTTTAAGGATGATTAATCATACAAAATACCCCATTGTTTTTAGGCAAAATCATCTGTATTTTAGTATGGTTACATGATCAAGGCATCCCCATATCTCCAGGAAAGCTTTTCAGCGCATACGAGTGTTCTTGATACGGTCTATGATTAACAAACAAACAACTGGGTATGAAGGTTTTATAATAGCTATCAAAATAAATGAAAAATCACCAGCTTGACTTATCGTGTGTTTGCAATTTTCAACGACCAAGTGACATTTCACCGCTGTACAGACTCCCAAGTGACATACAATCTCAAACACTATACACTTCCGGTCCTACTCCGTGTTATCCCATCAATAGCTTTTTAGCCCTTTTGAGTTTGAAAAAATTCAACAAACAGTAATGGAAAAGTAGCCATTTTGAGTTGAAAATGTTAACTTTTTTGTCTTTTTGCGTAATGGATTCCTATGTATGCTTTGTTTAAAAGCAAACTCTCTGCCAGTAGAGCATATTCAGGCCCTTCAGGGCCTTCTAGTTTAAGAATGGTTGGTGAATACGGATGTAGGTCACAGATCAAGCTGCGCTGATGGTATCAATCCTCCATACAAATTATTCACACCAAGTTACACTGTCATCTTACCCCTGGTTCTGAAGAAAAGTTTTAACCCATTACCACACAATCCCTACTTTTGACACCCCTGAGAAAGAAGCATTTAGAAAACATTGTGGGAAAAGGAGAAAATGCTGATAACCAGCATTTTCTCCTTTTCCCACAATGTTTTCTACCCTTCACAAAACAAATTTCAAATCTTCAGTCACTTTTATTTTGTCATCTGCAAATGCTTTCAATTTGGACCAGTCTAAAATATTGTCATGTGGTAATGGGTTAAGGGTTTTCGTTGTAATCAGTGGTAGTCATACTGGTCAGATTGTATGAATTCTCTCAACAAACTCTTTGTAACTAGATGCTGCACCCAAAATTCAGCATGATTGGCTCTGCAGGTTGAGATTTTAACCTTTAAACTGCTTATTACTGTATTTGCCTATGTGACCAGGGTAGATCAAGATCAGGCTGCACAGAAGTGCATCCTGATTCTTTGATCTACACTGTCCACTTTGCTGAGAATTCTGTAGATCCAAGATTAGGTTTCACATTTTAGGAGCCTGATCTTGGATCCACAAAGTCCACTTGCTAAGCTCGGACAGGTATATGTACCTCAGTGGTTAGCATATCCGGATCCCTGATCTTTAGGTTGCAGATTCAGTACCCGGTTGCGACAAGCTTTGATTTTTTACCTCTCCTATATGATGCAAGTCTGAAAGGTAGTCAGAGGCTCTAGAAAAAAAAAAAAGTTGGAACAGTAGCATAGTGAGAAAGCCAGGAAACACATGAGTGTGTCACAGACTGCCATGATATGACCTATGCTGTTCATATAGCTTTGAGCTCCAATACGAACCAAACAAAAACGAATTTGCTGTAATAATTTAACCCTTTCCCAAACGACAAACTTTTGGACTAGACCAAATTGAAAGCATTTGCAGACGACAATTCAATTCTTGCCGAAAAGACGATTTCTGTCTATGATAGGGTAGAAAACATTGTGGGAAAAGGAGAAAATGCTGGTTACCAGCATTTTCTCCTTTTCCCACAATGTTTTCAAAAGGCTACTATTCTAGACCCGTAAAAACCAGGGATTGTTTGGGAAAGGGTTAAGCAAAAAGCAAACATGATATTACAATTATACAGATCATATTTCTGTGATGAAAATGATAATGCCCAAGCCAGTGTGAAGAGGGGGGGGGGGGGCCAGTAATGTTATGTGCAATATTATAAATTGATATTAGTGTAGTTACAGATAAAGATTTTGGTATTTTGAAAATAATATCAGCTTATTTCTTTGCAAAACTTTTTACTTTTCGTTTTGGTATTGTTTATGACACAATTTGGAGTTTTAATAGCCATGTGGAAAAAGGCTTTTGAAACGGTTCAGAAAAAAAATACAGGTAACCAGCTCCCTACCTCCCACCAGGGATTCTATATACATATGTTATATATGATCCCTGCTCCCACTTTATATTTCCACTCTCACACAAATTTCATTGTGTGTGGCACAGTTTACTTACAGTCTCTTTGCATCCAGTGAAGTTTCAAAATTTTGTTGAATGGTAAGAGATACAGGTTTGAAAAAGTCCCTATTTAGGGTTTTTCCTTACCTAACAAACTTGTATTTGAAAATACCCACATGGAAGACAGCTTTTGAAAACATTGAGAGGAAAGAAGATACTGGTAATCAGTATTTTCTACTTTTCTAAAAAATTTTCTATGGTTATAAATAGCCAAATTCGTTAAATCAGACATTCAGAGCATTGAGAACACGGAGTTTCCATTTTGCAGTTTTACTTGATGATTTTGTTTTAATGAAAAGGCTCTATGTAACGGACCGACACCAGTATAGGGTATTGGGCTGGGCATATGCGACACAAACTACCAATTTAGCAGTGGAGGGTGCACAGCAAGATCAGACTGCAGTTATGTGCAGGCTGATCTTGCTATACACTCTCCGCAAAAGTCATCTATGGTCACAAATGGCAGGAAAAGGGTTAACTGCAAGTACTTTCAGCAGGTTAAGGCTCAAATATTATCATCCGGTTAAGAGTTGAAATATTTTGTGATATTGTCAAAATAAACTGACCTGAAATTGACCTTAATGCAAAGAATAATTGAAGAATGAATATTTATATCATTGTGTAACATCAGACGATGCAGAAATTTTGTCAGCAGTAAATGTCCGATTTGACCCTCATAGTGCCAAAGTCAAGGTATGATAGCTTTTGCAGATTACATGCATTAAGGTCAGGCTACGGAGAGAGTGCATCTATTTCACCTGCCATGTATTACCAAATTAAACCCAACAAAATCATGTTTATTTTCAGGTATTTTAAGTACATGTATTCTTTAACTCTTTACCACCTGACAAAATTTTAGACTGGTTCAAATTGAAAGCATTTGCAGACGACAAATTAAAGGTGACTGAAAAATTGAAATTTGTTCTGGGAAAGGTAGAAAACACTGTGGGAAAAGGAGAAAATGCTGGTTACCAGCATTTTCTCCTTTTTCCTACAGTGTTTTCAAAAGGCTTCTTTCTCAGGGGCATCAAAAGTAGGGATTGTGTGGTAATGGGTTAACAGACAATAAATCTATTAGCTGTGTTAAGAAATAATAACTTTTACAAAGTGCTGCATTCAGACGACAATAGCCGAAGCCAAGTTTGGACAATAATTCAAAAATATAATACATGGTAATAGATGTCAATTATTTCATGTTAGTTTGTTCGAGTAATATGCACATTATGAGAATGTGTCCAAAAATGCTTCAAACAAGGCCTTTTATGTTTCTTTTTCTTTGGTTTTGCTTGGTTTATGTAAAATATGGCAATTATGTGGTGCTCATAATTACGGTTTACTGTATACATCACAATAACCACTTATAAAAAGCATTAAAATGTTGAATAAATCAGTGTGTTAGTGTTTTAAAGGTAATTATATTACTGAAAGGTCGTATCATGTTAAGGCCCTAGTCACCTGTGTATCTGTTAGCGATTTCTTGCGTGCTTAACTCTTCCTCAAGTTTTCATTAGCATAAGTTTAACCCATTACCACACAATCCCGACTTTTAACGACCCCGAGTTAGAAGCCTTCTGAAACCATTGTGGGAAAAGGAGAAAATGCTGGTAACCTACGACGTTTTCTACCCTGCTAGAAAGAAATTTCAATTTTTGAGTTGTGTTTGTCATCTGCAAGTGCTTTCAAGTTGGACCATTCTAAAGTTTTGTCGTTTGGTAAAGAATTAAGAAATGAAAATGGCAAAGAAAAATAATGCATTATTGGTCAACACGTTGAGCATTTTACTCCATGTACCAAATAACCTTTATGTGTTCAAATGCTCAGAGGATCAAAGGCCTGCCTTAAATTGAAAGCATTAGCAAACTACAAAATTAAGGTGATTAAAAAATTTATTTTTTTCTTGGAAGGTAGTAAAGGTTGTGGGAAAAGGACAAAAAGGCTTCTTTTTCAGGGCTGTAAAAATGGGATTGATTGGCAAAGGGTAAAATCTACCACAAAAAAAGTCTAGAATAAAACACATCATCTTTAGAGATATTATCAAAGTTCACTGAAATCATTAAGTTTTTCACCGACGGCATAAAATTGTGGAAAATGAGATAATACTAATTACCATCATTTTCTCCCTTTCCCACAATATTTTGAATATGTTTATCTTCAGGTTTGTCAAAAGACAGGACTGTATGGAAAAAAGGTTAACCCATTACCACACAATCCCTACTTTTGATGCCCCTGAGAAAAAAGCCTTTAGAAAACATTGTGGGAAAAGGAGAAAATGCAGGTAACCAGCATTTTCTCTTTTTCCCACAATGTTTTCTACCCTTCACAAAATAAATTTCATATTTTCAGTCACTTTATTTTGTCGTATGCAAATGCTTTCAATTCGAACCAGTCAAAAATATTGTCGCTTGGTAATGAGTTAATGGAATAAACTTGTGGAAAATGAGAATATTTTAATTACCATCATTTTCTCCCTTTCCCACCATGTTTTAAATATGTTTGTCTTCAGGGGTTGTCTAAAGACAGGATTGTGTGGAAAAAGGGTTTTAGAAAAAAAAAAAAAAAAAAAAGATGGGGAAAACAAGAACCTGGGGCCAAAGACAACAAACATCCAACTGTATTAATTTTTCATCTATTTTTCTTAATTTGCACCGTGGTTCCTCACAATGATGATAATAATTTAAGTCATCCTTCTCAACAAGGGATTGATCTGTTCTTCACGAAGACCAAAGTCTCCCCCATCATTGTAGTGATTCAACTTTTTGCGCCATCCTCCATTCGGGCTGTTCAGTTTGAAGGGCCAAAGGAAGTTGGCAGCTTGTTTGAAGTGGGGTCCAACTGTAACAATCTCGTGGATCAAATCTTCCATGCAGATGATTCCACATTTACCTACAAAAGTATTCATGTATTGAAGCTCAAGTCTTAGACCACAGAAATTCGGCATTTCAGAAAGCATTTTCTCCTAATCCCATTTTCTCATTTCACAAGCAGTATTGTTGAACCACATTACTGTTTTATAAGGAGTTAACATATATTACAAAAGCTTCCTAGTGCAGCGCATATACACCCAATAGCACTTGTCAGTGAAATGATTAAAATTGAGAATGTCGAGGGAGATAAAAGTCACGTGCAAAACTACACATCATAGAGATTCACTGAGGTAAGTTTCAAGTTTTTCCAATGGAAAGTGTGGCAAGTGTTTCACGTACAAAAATTGCTAACAGACAGATGGACAGACAGACAGACAACTGTGGCCATAACGGAATCCGACTATTAAAATATCATTGCCATCGATGCAACTATCTATAACATATTCCCTTGATTTTCCTGATAATACTTACTCCATTTTCCAAGTTAAACATCTGTAAAATATGCTCAGGGATCAAATAAACAATCAACAAGAATAGCTCTTTAACAAACCATAAATTGTTAGACTGGTCCATGCTAAACACATTTGCAGTCAACAAATTAAAAGTCTCGATTTATCAAATTTGTCTCTGAAAGGGCTGAAAACCTTGTGGGAAAAGGAGAAAATACTGGTTACCAGCATTTTCTCCTTTTCCCACATGATTTCCAAAAGCTTTCCTTTACAGAGTCGTGAAAACAAGGGATTGTTTGGTAACAGGATCGTGGGGATATAAGAAAGGAGAGGTACAACATACTCAGCCTGTTTTCAATGATAGAGTTATCAGTGAGAGGAATGCGTCTTCCGTCCACTTTGCCATATCCACGCTTATAGATCAACTCACGCACACTCTTTAAGTTTGGATATCTGAAAGTAAAACAACAAAACTCCATAAGTTTGGATATTTGATAGGAAAAAAAAAAACGACTGTTCATATTGCAATATTTAAAAGTGGGGGCAAGTTTCACATGCTTTATATCATCTTTGGTATTTAATATTTACAGCCCAGAGCTTGTGAACTTTTCCATGAATCCTAAAAGACAAAAACACTCTTTAGTATAGTATTGTGTTGAACTATATTTTAAACACCATCACATGATTTTGCTGCAACCACAGCATCAATCAAGCTTTTGTGGAGTTTCTTCTACTAGTATCTTTCACAAAATTCTGCAACAGGAACTGGCTGCTTTCCCAAATAAAGGTCAACAAAATAACACTCAGTCTTGAGTAAGGAATAAATCACATCCAACTGACAGTAGTCAATCCTTGCAAAGAAGTTGGCTGTATTGGGGTATTGTACCAGGTTGCAAATTGCAGAATGGTACCAGAGTTGCCAGCTAAGCACAAAAAGATTTCATTGGGTGAGTGCAATACTATTTTAAGTGCCTGTACAGGCACTTAGAATAGTATTGCACTCACCTATCGATTTGTGGTCATATCAGTTTTATATACCAGTATCTTATACCTCAAACCAACACATGTTATAAGAGGAAACATATTTCCTTTCAGTGACTTATTTCCACTTTAATCCTGTATCACACAATCCTAAGCACGAAGAACAGATACATGTAATTTGAAAACAATTTTCGAAAAAGGCATTTTTTCCTTTTCCCACACCATTTTCTAACCTTAAAAATCTAATCACAGAGCCACAATGTCTACCACTGCTACTAGTTTTGACACTGAAAATTTTGCTGCCTAGAAAAGAGTTAACTCTTTACCAAACAACAAAATTTTAGACTTGTCCAAATCGAAAACATATACAGATCATGACAAAATAAATGCGATTCAAAAATTGAAACTTGATTTAAGGAGGAAACAAGATCTAAGTAGAAAATATTGTGGGGAAAAGGAGAAAATGCTGGTCACCAGCATTTTCTCCTTTTCCCACAATGTTTTCAAAAGGCTTCTTTCTCAGGATTATTAAAAGTCGGTTAAAAGTATGGTAATGGGTAAAACATGTACCTATTGCTATGGCAGTTTCAGGGTCCTTGACCAAACTTATTTTGATAATGATATATAAATAACTTACCCCCAAGTGATGTAAGGGTCTGCGATTCTCAGCATTTCCATGGTTGCCTTGTTAAGTTTGACAAACACACCGTTGTTAATCTGTCTCAATCTGAACAGCTGCAAAACTTTTCTTGGTCGCGGGTGGAGTCCATTAATACTGAAACAAGGTATAATGAAAGACCATGACTATTTCATAAAATTCCAAATATTGAACATATTTCTCCAAGATTTTAAGTTTTTTTTGTTGTGGCTCATTGTTTTCAACATTACTTGGTTACCGTATATTACAGAGACCAGAGCTCCATATAGGATGAAATGATGGTGTTCGAAATCCATTATTCCACAATTCTAATGAGTACCCATAACACAGGGTTTTGAGGAGAATAATTAACATTATCAATTCTGACATCCAGCTCCCTGTATCTGGTGCTCCGAGCGACCATTGAACTTACTCATACTTTCCCTGTGTTTCTTTTAGCAGGGCTTCGTACCATATTTTTTCTAAAGCTACAGGCAGCTTTCCCAAGCGATCATGGTCAAAACAATGATCGGCTATGAGAGAGGAATGAATCCTGTAGCAATGACTTTCATTAGTCCTCGGAAAGAAACTGGCCAAAGCAGGGATTCAAACCAAAAACCCTCTGATCTCGAGTCCTCTACACAACATAGGGACCTATTGGGGCTCTACAAAAACAATACTATATGAATTAAAGGTTTCCACCATGAAGTACTCACCCTCTTATTCTTATAACGAAAGCTAATTTGGACTCTGCTGGAACATAGTAGTTGCCCGCTTTTCTTGCTTTACGGGCCAGATGTATTTCGGCTTTGGCAGTTTTTCTATATTCCTTAATGTAGCTTTCTGCCCTCTTGAAGATGACTCTCCTTTTCTGCTTTTGTTCCTGAAATAGAATACTTAAGTTTTATTTCATGCTTTCCAGTAGGCTATTACGAAATGGAGTGCAACACGCAAAAAGGTGCATTCGGACACTTGCGTAAAGTGTCGTCCCAGATTAGCCTGTGCAGTCCGCGCAGGCTAATCAGAGACAGCACTTTACGACTACATTAGATTTTGTGCTAAAGTAGACTTGCGTAAAACAGCAAATCACATAAAATCGGAAGTGTCATTTCGGATTAGCCTGTGCAGACTGCACACACTGATCCGAGACGACACTTTAGGCAAATGTCTGAATGCCCTTTTTCGCATGTTGCAGGCCAAATATGAGTGAACTATTTCGATATTACATGGTTACCACCCCTGAAAAAATACCAATTTTTACATTCTAACTCTTCAACTGAAGACAAACAGTTGTTCTCCATGCTGGGAACTCCTGTTCTGCAAAGGCTTTTTGATTTGCAAAGTCTGTTATATGGTAAAGAGTTAATGAGGATTCATTTATTAACTACATGTACTTGTATTGCTCCTGGACTAAGCTAAACTACTCATAAATACTAAAATAGTTTTCTTGTATAGGTGAAGCTGGAAGATCAATATTATAATGCTATTAATCAAGTGATTTCGTATTGGCCCAGTTACAGGTCCGAGGTCAGCCGTATTGGCCCTGAGGCCTTCGGCCTCAGGGCCAATACGGCTGACCTCGGACCTGTAACTGGGCCAATACGAAATCACTTGATTAATGACAATTTCATTATTTCATTAATTAACCCTTTACCAAACAATCCCTGGTTTTTGCGACCCTGAAAAAGAAGCCTTCTGAAAACAGTGTGAGAAAAGGAGAAAATGATGGTAACCAGCATTTTCTCTTTTTTCCCAGTGTTTTCTACCCTGCTGGAAACAAATATCAATTTTTTCGTTATGTTTACTTTGCCGCCTCCTTGAACATGATTGGCTAAAAGTAAGCGCAGACGCTCACGCGACTGACCTCTTTACCAATTACGTTCAAGTCGTACTAAGCCGGGGTCGCGACCTGTATACTATACAAAGTCAGAAATGTGACTAGCATTGCGTAGACCGGTTTCTATGTATAACTTCTATATATCCAATGGTTAATTAATAATAGCCAATATGACAGATTCATTTATTTCTCTTGTGAAAATTCTTAATTTTACATTAGAAATTGCAGAAGAAACTGTCAAAAGGGTTATAAAAATTCTTATCCCCTTCCCCTGTGAGAGAGAGATAACCACTCCCACTCTTATGCCCCCTCCACTGCGGCTTTACGCCTGAAAGTGCCCTTCTCAGCCACATCACTCTGCCCTTTTTTTATCCTGGCTGGAGCACTGCTGAGAATGAGGGATTTATTAAGTAATCATGATTAATGTCATTATGAGGATTTAAAATATGCTTCAAGTTTAAATGAATACCTTTTTCTGTTTAATTGCATTTTCGATTTGTTTTTTCTTAGCTGCTGCCCTTTGTTGCCTCTTCTTCAGAAGAGTCTCTGGAACCTGCGGCGTTTTTGGTTTGGCTCTGCAACAAACAGAATATTCATACCAATGAAAATTAAACCTTTACTACATAATCTTTAGTTTTGACAAGACTTAAGAAGGCTTTTGAAAACAATGTCTGACATGCCGTCAGTTTAGTAGAGTCCAGTTTTGTCATTGGATAAAAGTTAACTAGAAAATTAATGTTGAAAAAAAAAACTACAGCCAACAAGTATTTCGGAGCAAAAGGCCCTACCCATTTTATTTACACTATCTGCTCAAATAGAAAATATTATAGATCCCTTTCTGTTTAGTCATCTGTTCTTTAAAAAAAGAAAAAAGAACGATTTTTAGTGAGTGATGGTAGAAAAATTACAAGAGAGACACAGTACTGTAACTTCATGAAATCCATGAGTCTTTCATCCAAAAATCAAGTTCAAAGATATAGTTCATACCAATAGTATAACTATTTCGTAAGCATTCTCAGTGTACATAAACTACTGGTTACCTTACACCATGGGTTCAAATCTATACAACACAACAAAATTTTAGACTTGTCAGAATAAAACTGACATAGCCTGTGGACCCATACATTCGTTACTCTAACACCATATTTTTGCGCATGCGAGTTATCGCTCAGTAAATGATTTGATTAAACTTTAGAAAAATAAGACATTGGAAATATTTACAGATCTCAAACGCGAAGAAATCTGGCAAGAACAACCTAACAACAACTTAAACTTTGTTTTTACTTGTGTGTGTTTTGATCTGAATCACTCGAGCGCAGGGCTCATACATTCGTTCCCTCTGATGGGTCAGACTACAACATCAAACTGACGTCATTTCAAGGGTAAATTTTCATGCTGCAGTTAGGTTCATCAAATATCTTCCACCTAATCCAACTGAGAAAGAAGATGGAAACTCGGCATATGTTTATTTATACTGTTTTTCCGAAGTGGTAGGAAAAACAAGCAAGCTTGATCAGATCAAAGGTACTTTATATAAAGATAGGGTAAAACGAAATGTCAATCAGACATACACACGCCAGATTGATTTGATGCGTGGTGGATCAAAACTGGTGAACTTAACCGTATATATATTATTTCAGTATCCAGGGCTCGAAATTAACTTTTTTACAAGCAAAAATTGATGCTCACTAGCAAACTTGGCTAAATTTTTCACATTCATTAAAATGAATGCCATAAAGATAGAATTTGTTGGTGCCCTGTGGGATGACATCTGATGTATTACTGTTAACTGAGCAGGTTCTATTCATGTCATGAATAGAAATTTAACCCCATTTGATTTTTCTATTGACTTTATCGTTACAAATTCATAATCATTACATACTGTTTTTCTTTTCATGAATAAATTGTTTACCATGATTAAGTTCAGAGCCAAGATGAGGATTGTTGGCATGATATAAAAGGAAACCAGTCACAACTGGGTCATTACGGTCAGCAAACCAAGGTCCAAAAATGTCCAGAAAAAGCACTCGTCCTGTAGGACAAGTGACTTTGAAAAACACTTGCCCTGCTTCGATCTAAACTCATCCAAAGAAATACCCTTTCAAAATTGGACTCTGACCTATTTTTTTTCAGATGAAACGGTTACGTTACAGCAAACCATAAATACTGGGTCTTAAAAACTGGTATCAGTTATCCGACTATCTGACAGAAGTCATTAAAGCCGAAACAACAGTTTTTTCGAAGTGGTATCTGGAAAGTACTTGCGTTAATATTAATATCGTTCGTGTCAATAATTAGCAAAGTCGCTCATATCGAATTAGGTTCACAAAAGCATATTCCGAGATTTTCATTTGGAATGAAAGGTCCTGGGTTATATTATTAAGCTGACTTGAAACCAGTCTTTATTTGGGGGCTGGAATCTTTTATGTTCTGTTTCAGAATTTTATTTCCTCAACACCCTTGATTTGCTTATTCAATAATTGAATGGCTGTTTTGTTGTGTAAGTTAAATCTCATCTGAAAAATTTCTTTTACTATCTCCTATTCACCACTTGTCCTACAGGACGGGACGAGTATGGCAGATATTTCTCTTGTCCTCATCTATTTCTTACTCGTAGATTTATAAATACAAGTGGATTTTTTTTTAACCCGCAAACAAATTTTCATTTGTACTCGCGAAAAAATGCTAGTGGTCGTAAAATCTACTAGCAAAATTAATTTTCCACTTGCATTTTGCGAGTTTGCTTGTGTAAAATTCGAGCCCTAGTATCTTTGGCCCGTGTGCAAAAGAATGAAGACGAGAGCACCTAAAATGGTTATGTCATGTTTTTCTTTTGGCAAACAATCCATTTTAAACATAAACATGTTTTTCAATAAAAAAAAATATATATTGAAACAAGGTACGACTTTAAAACATACTTCATCTATTTTTACTGACTTCAGCTTTTTTCTTCAATGTAAATACATATTTCATCATTTGGAAAAAATTGTATCTATACTCAGATGGAAAAGAAGTCTGGTGCACAAAAAAATTATATAAATATACGATGTAACGAATGTATGGGGCGTAACGAATGTATGAGTTCTGGGTATACAACTTAAGTGTACCCAAATAAAATGTCATTGGAACAACTCAAAATGACCACAATGTGGGAAAAGGAGAAAATGGTTGTTATAGCTTTTCCTTTTCCAACTTTGAAATCCTTCAAGGTTGGGGTCGATAAAACTCGGTATTCTTCGGTATACAGTTACTCAAAAACTTCTCAAAGCTGAAACACTACAAACCCGAAAACCCATATCGAATTGGTTTAACAGTTAATAACAAGCTCCGTTTTGCATCATCGAGAATATCAGTGAAAACAAGTAATGGGCAAGTCTAAATTTGTTATTGTGTCTTATCTTTTCCAAGCAAATGAGAAATTTCCACGGGATTTTTACTGCATAACAGCAACATCTCAAGGGATACTCTGACCCAATAATTCTTCCATTAAACTTAAAATATCGAAGTGATTTGGCGATAAAATAGCCAAATGGTCCGTTTTACATAATCTTCAGTATGATGAGCATACAGTGGACAAATAAGATATGGAACTGTGGTATTTTATTGGTGATGTTAATAGATTTAGATAGGCAGAGGAATTCCATTCACGTACGTCGGTGCCATATTTGTAGGAAAGAGACAGTACACCGGAAGTTAAACTTGATTTCGCCTAGGGTGCGTAGGAAATTGCTACATCGCCACTGTTTGAGTCTATTCATGTCTGCACACCGTTTAGGTCTGCTGGTGTCAGTTATCTCCAAGCACCGCCCTATTTTTTTCTTATTTTTTCTTATTCGGTGTGGATTTAACGACGTCCTTTTTTAAGGGTGTTTAGAGTTACTTACTGTTACAACGTCTATCACTAAAATAGTTGCCTTTACGTGTAATGTAGATCAAGGTCAGACTGCATGTTTTGTGTAGTCTGATCTTTGCTCTACACTGTTCTCTACCGTTTGAGACAATTTAAGATAGGATCTGCCATTATCCTAGTAACATTGTAGAATATTTCAATATCAATTGGGTTTATTCGGCGCTTTGAATGTTAATTCTGAAATACAATGTAATGTAGGCCTATAGCCTATATGTTAGAGTTGTATGTGTAGATTCAGATCGGCCTTCTGGTGACTCAGGGATGATCCCTGGGTGACTAGAAATAAACGATGTGCACACTCAGTAATTATGAAATGCAATATAAAGCTGCAAATATGTGTACTTACAGGCCCGTCGGAAGGAAATTTTATTTTGTGGCTGTACAGATGAAGCCATGCAGGAGGTGAGCAGGGTCCGGGGACATGCGCTCCCCCCCCCCCCCCGGAAAATAAGACCCTCTCCGGTGCATTCTGACGCATTGTTTTAAGGCCTTTTTACGTACTTTCTCTAGCTGCGAATTCTCTCTTTTTCTTGGCTGAGAAAATGAGGAAAACCACCACAAAAGGGCATTTTTTCATTTTCGGCCGAAAATTTGGTCTGGCCCCATGGCCATCAGAATGCCAATCTGAATATACAGAACTTTACGGCTTTATATTGTGTTTCAGGAGTATCCTCTTCAGCGTTTTTATTGTGCACACCATTTAAGTCTGGTCATCAGAAGGCCGATCTTTGCCAACACTTACAGCTTTATATTGTATTTCAGGATTATTCACTGTGCACACCGTTTAAGTCTAGTCACAAGAGGGCCGAATTTGGTCAACACTTACACTTTTATGGTATATTTCAGGGTTATTCCGTTTGCACACCGTTTAAGTCAGGTCAAAAGAAAGGCTATCTGGATGTATTAGATCACTACTTTATATAAGAAATAATTAATATTTACTGTACAAACCGTTTAAGTCTGGCCAGATCATAAAAATGCCGATCTTTGTGAGAAAAATATAGCTTTTTAAGCTCACCTGAGCACAACGTGCGCAATGGGAACTTTTCTTCCGTCGTCCGTCGTGCGTCGTGAGTCGTCCGACGTGTGTCGTCAACAATTCTTTCAAAATCATCTCTTCCAAAACCACTGAGTCAATTTCAACCAAATTGAGTCTGGCATCCAGAAGGCAGAGCTTCATCAACACTAAAACTTGATGTTGTATTTTAGGATTATTCATTATAACACACCGTCAAAAGATGGCCGATCTGAATGTACACTTAAATCTTTATTTCAAATTTCATGATTCTTCACTGTGCACACCGTTTGAGTCTGGGTAATAGAAGGCTGATCTCTGTCAAAAGTTATATAGCAAATTTTTTTTCCCAAAGAATTTCGTTGTATTTTTAAAACATTTGATTGTGCACACGGTTCGAGTCTGGTCATCGGAAGGCCGATCTTTGTCCAAAGTTATATAGCTTTTTTTTTTTTCAAAGAATTTCAGCATTTTATCGTGCAGTCCGTTTAAGTGTGGTCACCAGAATACCGATATGGGTCTACACTTACTACTTTATAAGGTATTTTAGTATTATTCATCATGAACATAGATTAAGTCTGGTCACCAGAAGGCCGATCCAGGTCTACACTTCCTGCTCTATAAGGTACTTGTGTATTATTCACCCTGAACACCGTTTAAGTGAGGTCATAAGAAGGCCGATCTCAGTCTGTATAAAAAAATACCACTTCAAATTGCATTTCATATTTAATAACTGTGCACACCGTTTGAGTCAGGTCACCTGAAAGCAAATCTAAGTATACAACTGCAGCTTTAAAAAATATTTTTTCATTCACCTTCTAAAGCTGTAAGGTAAGACCGAGATCGGCATTCTGGTACAGAATTACCTTATAAAAAAGTAAGTTTAGACCTGTATCAGTCGTCTGGTGACCAGACTTAAACGATGTGCACGGTGAATAATACTAAGACACCTACTAAAGCTGTAAGGTAAGACCCATATCGGGCTTCTGGTGACCAGACTTAAACGGTGTGCACGGTGAATAATACTGAGACAGCTACTAAAGCTGTAAGTTAAGACCCGTATCGGGCTTCTGGTGACCAGACTTAAACGGTGTGCACGATGAATAATACTGAGACAGCTACTAAAGCTGTAAGTTAAGACCCGTATCGGGCTTCTGGTGACCAGACTTACACGGTGTGCACGATGAATAATACTGAGACAGCTACTAAAGCTGTAAGTTAAGACCCGTATCGGGCTTCTGGTGACCAGACTTAAACGGTGTGCACGATGAATAATACTGAGACAGCTACTGAAGCTGTAAGTTAAGACCCGTATCGGGCTTCTGGTGACCAGACTTAAACGGTGTGCACGATGAATAATACTGAGACAGCTACTGAAGCTGTAAGTTAAGACCCGTATCGGGCTTCTGGTGACCAGACTTAAACGGTGTGCACGATGAATAATACTGAAACACTTACTGAAGCTGTAAGGTAAGACCCGTATCGGGCTTCTGGTGACCAGACTTAAACGGTGTGCACGATGAATAATACTAAAATACCTGATAAAGCTGTAAGGTAAGACCGAGATCGGCATTCTTGTGACCAGAATTATGTGTCTGGGGAATAAAAATAATGAACCTAATAAAGCTTTAGTAGGTGTCTTAGAAATATTCATTATGCACACCTTTTAAGTCCGGTCACCAGACGACTGATACAGGTCTAAACTTACTGATTTATAAGGTAATTCTGTATCATTAATCGTGTATTTCGTTTAAGTCTGGTCACCAGAAGTCCGATACGGGTCTAGACTTACTGCTTTATAAGGTACTTCTGTATTATTCATCGTGCACACCGTTTAAGTCTGGTCTCCAGAAAGCCGATACGGATTTTAAACTTTCTGTTTAATAAGGTACTTCTGTATCATTCATCGTGCACACCGTTTAAGTCTGGTCACCAGAAGGCCGATACGAGTCTAAACGTACTGCTTTATAAGATACCTCTGTATCATTCATTGTGCACACCGTTTTAGTCTGGTCACCAGAAAGCCGATACGGTTTTGAAATTACTGCTTTATAAGGTACTTCTGTATCATTCATCGTGCACACCGTTTTAGTCTTGTCACCTGAAGGCCGGTACGGTTCTAAACTTACTTCTTTAAAAGGTACTTCTGTATTATTCACACTACACTACCCCATAATGTGATCTAATTGTGTGTGAAGTTTGAAGTAACTAGCTTCAATACATTGGAAATTAAGACCTGGACAAAAAACCAAAGTTAGAATTCACATTACAAAGGGCAATAACTCAAAAAATAGTTGGTATAGGGTAATGGTTCTTGTACACTGCACTTCTCTTCAATGTGATCTAGCTGTGTGTGAAATCTTAAGCTTAAATACTTTGGATGTTATGCTCCGGACAAAAATCAAGAGTTAAAATTTTCAAAAGGCAATAACCCAAAAAATAGTTGGAATAAAGTTACAGTTCTTGTACCCTGCACTTTGCCTTTCGGTAATCAAACTGTGTGTGAAATTAAAGGTAGACTTATGAATTTTGCAAAAAAAAAAAAAAACAGTTTTCCGGACTTTTTTTTTTCTAAACAATGGTGGATATTGACCTGATTTTTGTTATGTAGCCGTTTTTGTTTTTGTTCCGTCGTTCAGCGTCCGTCGTCCATCATGCGTCGTCCACAATTTCTTTAAACATCTTCTCCTCCTAAACCACTGGGCCAATCTTAACGAAACTTGGCAGAGATGTTCCTTGGGTGAAGCTCTACCAAAGATTCAATAGATTGTATTCCAACCATAACTCTGGTTGCCATGGCAACCCAAAAGGGAAAAAATAGCAAAATCTTTGAAAATCTTCTTCTCTGAAACTAGTTGGCATAGAGCTCTGAATTTTTTTATGTAGCATGTCCTAGCGGACCTCTACCAGGATTGTTCATATGATGCCCCTGGGGTCAAAACTGGCCCCGCCCCGGGGGTCACAAGTTTGAAACATAGGAACAATGAAGGAAAACTTTAAAATTCTTCTACTCTGAAACTAGAAGGTGTAGAGCTTTGATATTTGGTATGTAGCATCTCCTAGTGGACCTCTACCAAGATTGTTCATATGAAGTCCCTGGGGTGAAAAATGGCCCTGCCCCGGGGGTCACAAGTTTGAAATTTGAAACTTTAGAATTCTTCTTTTCTGAAACTAGAAGGTGCAGAGCTTTAATATTTGGTATGTAGCATCTAGTAAACCTCTACCAAGATTGTTCATATGATGCCCCTGGGGTCAAAATTGGTCCCGCCCCGGGGGATCACAAGTTTCAACATATAGACAATGACGGAAAATTTTAAAATTCTTCTTCTCTGAAACTAGAAGGTGTAGAGCTTTGATATTTGGTATGTAGCATTTCCTAGTGGACCTCTACCAAGATTGTTCATATGATGCCCCTGGGTTCAAAACTCGCCCTGCCCCGGGGGTCACAAGTTTAAAAACATAGAAATAAAGAAGGGAAATTTAAAATTCTTCTTCTCTGAAACAAGTAGATGTATAGCTTTGATATTTGGTAAGTAGGATCTCCTAGTGGACTTCTACAATGTTTGTTAATATGGTGTCACTGGGGTCAAAAGTTGCTCTGCCCCGTGGGTCCCAAGTTTGAAACATAGGAACAAAGAAGGAAAACTTTAAAATTCTTCTTCTCTGAAACTAGATGGCTTAGAGCTTTGAAATTTGGTATGTATCATCTCTTAGTGGACTTCTACAAAGTTTTTTCATACGATGCCCCTGGGGTCAAAACTTGCCCTGCCCCAGAGGTCACAATTTCGAAACATAGGAACAAAGAAGGAAAACTTTAAAATTCTACTTCTCTGAAACTAGAAAGTGTAGAGCTTTGATATTTTGTAAGTAGCATCTCCTAGTGGACCTCTACCAAGTTTTTTCTTTAGATGCCCCTGGGGTCCGAACTGGTTCTGCCCCTGGGTCCACAAGTTTGATTTTACAGCTTAGTACTCAGGTGAGCGATATAGGACCATCATGGTCCTCTTGTTTTAGCTCTACTGGCTGAAAGCAGAGCTTATGTCATGGTTAGGTTTCTGTAATCCGCCTTTCTGTCTTAGTCTTTTTTAGCTCACCTGAGCACGAAATGCTCAAGGTGAGCTATTGTGATCGATCAATGTCGGTCGTCCGTCCGTCCGTTCAAAATCACAAGAAATCCTCTCCTCCTAAATAACAATCAGATTTCAATCAAACTTCACAGAAATGATCCCTAGGTAATGCACTTTCAAAATACTTCAAAGATTTGAATTCCATGAAGAACTCTGGTTGCCATGGCAACCGAGTGAAAAAACTTTAAAAATCTTCTCGTCCAAAACTGTAAGGGCTAGAGCTTTCATATTTGGCATATAGCATCATCTAGTGGCCCTCTACAAAAAATACTGCAAATTATGGCCCTGATGTGAAAGTTAGCCCTAAGGCTATGTTGTCGGTCTCAGATTTCACAGATAAGGAGGGAAATCTTTAAAAATCTTCTTGTGAGCACTCGAGGGACCACATTTCTTGCCAAGCTGAATTGAAAATTAGTTAGAATGTTTGTCTCGATAAAATCTCACATGAGTCTGCATTTAGTGCTTGTCTGGAATATAACTTGGTCATCTCTTATCAGAACAACTTCAAAATTGGTATGCATGGTTGCTGCAATATAACCGAGTGCTGTGTGCAAGAACAATTATCCTACCTAGCACGGATTCTGAAAAGTTTTACTTTGATCTTCATTCTTACGGTAGTTTTTGCTTGTCCAGTGTGGAATTTTGAAGTCTCAAGTCAAAATTTGGTCATTGTAGACCTTTACTGCTTAGTACTCAGGTGAGCGATATAAGACCATCATGGTCCTCTTGTTTGTCTTTTTGCATCATGAATACATAATGTATGCTAGCATAAAATTTTGTTTGTTTCTTGTCTTTTTGCATCATGAAATCATAATGTATGCTAGCATAAAAGCAAAATGTAATAGAGCATATTCAGGCCCTTCAGGGCCTTCTAGTTTCTGTCAAAATGCTGACATGGCTATTAAGTCACATTCAGTGACAGCTTTAGTTTCTACCTTTTCCCACAGCGGTTTCAAAAGCCTTATTCTTCAAGGTCGTTAAAACTCAGGATTGTGTGGTAAAAGATTAAACCATGCTTTGTGAAATGGAGGCTTAATGTATCTGAAAAAGTATTGACTCATGCCAGCCTGCCTTTTGCCAGACCATGGCTCATTTAGTTTAAAACACAAGTCAGCTTACATTTTTGTGCTTCTTAGTTAGATGTTTGGTTTACTTACATTTAGTTTTCAAATGCAAGTTAGCTTACACTTTTGAGTCTCACATAAAAAACGGCTTCATCCTTGCTGTTATTTAGGGCCAATTAGAGATACCATAGAAATGCCTTATGGGGTAAAGGGTTAAGTTAGCACAAAGATATCTCAGGCTCAACCGTTTGGCTGCTAAGCATGAACATGATGGGTTTTGCAGAGATAAGACTGCATAAGAGTGCAGCCTAATCTTTAATATGCACTCTTTAATACTGTGAGATTATCTCTCAGTTGAAAAGAACTTTCATATTGTTAGAATACATTTTTAACTTTTACCCTTTATGACATAACCATAATTATTTTTGACTAGTCCAAATAGAAAGCATTTGCAAAACAAGAAATCAGATGTCGCTTCATAGACGGCATATGTTGTATACTTGACTGAAAGAGTAGAAAACACTGTGTAAAGGAAGTAAGAGAATCATGATCACCAGAATCTAGAACCTTTGCAATACATAGGGATGTCCTAACATATTTATCATTATCCTGATCTATCCCCTTGGTTATTTAAGACAATAGTATGTTATAGCTCCCTCGTGCAATTCTAGAATTGTCTGATACAATTCTGGAACAGGCAGACAAAGTAGAAATTCCTAGTTTTCGCAGGACAATTCTGGAATGCCATTTCTGTAACATCATGATCAGTTCTGGACTCAAACAATCAACCTTGATGTTCCAGAAACACTGCCTCTTGTAAATTGTTTTCAGGGAATGAAGAATATATGGTAATTTGTGGAACAAAAACACTGTTTACATTGGTACGATATATAGCATCCATGAGTCTAGGTCCTTTTTTTCAAAAAGACAATTCAACTCAGCTTTACCATCGTCTGTGTATGTAGCTCTTGCACTATATTTGACGTACATATAAAACAAAAACATGGGTAGGGCACAAAAACCACATCCATAAGTAGGCCATAGTAATTATTGGAATCGGTTTATTGCTCTAACAGAATTACAAATTTTGAACATATTGCAAACATATGCAATGATGTAAAATTTATCTAAGACTTTTCCTTGTAAGCCGACACAATATTGTGTGTATAATAAACACTCAAACACAGAACCAGACACAACGGTTCACCTATCACAGTGTGACCAATACTTGAGGAAATTTATGTTGTTGCAATTAGTCATTTTGGCGATAGTTCTGTAATGACTATTTTTTACTGTCACATTTTTGGATCAAGATAAGATGTTTTCAAAAATGCCCTGGTGCAACGGTCTTTTATAAACTTATCAACTCACCACCACATACTTATGACTTGTTAACTCTTTCCCAAATGGCAAATTTTAGACTCTTCCAAACTGAAAGAGTTTGCAGAGGACAATTTTAACTTTCATAACAATGGCAGAAAATTATCCAAAGGGGTAGAAAACCTTGTGGGAAAAGGAGAAATTGCTGGTTACGAGCAATTTCTCATTTTCCCACAGTGTTTTCAGAAGACTTGTACTGCAAACACATAAAAACAAGGGCTTGTATGGGAAAGGGTTAAAGCTCTAAACAAAACTGTGTGTGGAAATGTAGCATTAGCACATTATAAATGCCTCCATTCCTGTGCATATTTTCACTTTGTTTTCAAAACAGATGACTTTCTACAAATACTTTTGCACTGTTCCATTTTTTTCAACCAATACAAAAATGAGCCAGTTTGGTAGTAAGTAGAACTCATTAGAATGCTGACACAATATTTAATATAGTTTAACAGTCCAGACATGAGACAAGACTGTCCACCTAGCACGGTGTGGCCAATATAGATAGGAGCAGTTTCTCTAGGCATGCCATTGGCCATTTTTTTTACCTGCATGCTCAATACAATATGGGTGTAAACCAAACAGGCTAATATCAGATACATCATTGACCTGCATACCCTTGAGCTGTGCACATGTTTCCCATAGCAACTCAAGGGTCACCAATTAAATTTTAGGTACATTTATTACTTTAGATAGCATTCTATTGACAAAATGTAGCTCAATTATATTGAAAAATGAGGCTCAATCCTAAAGAACAGAACTTTGGACAAAAAACCTGTTGTCATAAGGTGACCCTATTCAAAACAAAGGTAGAAGTGAATTTGCTAATGCCATTCCTGTAACATCAAGATCAGTTTGGCTAGACTCATCATAAAGTCAGCACTTACACTGCAGCATGAAAAACACTGCTTTTCCCAAATCGTTCCAGCAATCTCAAGAATGTATGATAACTTGTGGACCACTGCCGTTTACATTTGTTCAATACACAACATTCACTAGTCTAGGGTCTGTTTCTCAATAAGATGGTTCATTTCCGCTTTGCCTTATTGTATGTGGCTCCAGTACTATTCTGTACCTAAAAATAGAATACAAAGTAAGGGTAAGGAACTACAACCACATCCCCAAGTAGGCCAAAGAAATCATTCAATTCAGCTTATTACTCTCACAATATTGCAAATTTGAAAACAGTATGATTATATTCACTAATGCTTTCTTTGTAGACTGACACACTATTATATTCTATATCATACATATTCAAACACTGACCCAGACAAGACTGCTCACTTAGTGTGGCCAACATTTTAGGAAAAGTATGTTGTACATATTACATGGTCATTTTCTTGAATCGCTTATTTTGGTGTCAGCTTTGCAATGACCATTTTTACTGTCTTTTTGAGTTCACGATTAATGTTTTCAAACACACTCTGGCCACAGTCTTTTATAAAAACTAACCACCATTCAGGTATGGCAATGTATGGTAGAAGGTAGGGTTCATTACCCGTATTAAAATGCTGACACAATATTTAATATATTTTATACACACTCCAGACATCAGACAAGACTGTCCACCTAGCATGGTGTGGCCAATATAGATAGGAGCAGTTTCTCTAGGCATGCCAATGGCCATTTTCTTACCTGCTCAATACAATATGGGTGTCAGCATGTAAATGGCCATCTAACTGTAACTTTGGGGTCACAATTTCAATGTTTTCTGACATGCCTTGGCCTAACAGTCTTATGTAGATCAAGAAGACAGGGATGCATTTTTTTTTTTAAATAAAGTGTAACTTGTTGGGGGTGAGGTTTTGAAACAGACTGGGCCCCTGAGATCTTATATCTGTATAAGATCTCTGGACCTGGGTTGCAAACACACTCCATGACAGTACTATCTTAACCTGCAAATACTTGCATCAGAAAAGGCATAAGGCCCTATATCCTCTCTGCACATTGGCCATATCGGGTACATTTTTGCAGACCGGTACCTAGGTTATCAATGTGGTGATAGCACTGCACACAAAACCTCTGCAAAATTTGAAATAAACATGAAAAAACAAACAAAACAAACACACACAGAAACAAACAAAAACATACAAACAAATACACAAAGAAACAAAATCAATTTTGAATTTTGAAAATTTATGCCAAGATTTGAGGGTATACATATTTCTTATTTCATCCAATCAGACATAATTAAGCATGAAAAGACAACAACAATCCTGTAATACAAGTAGAGAGGCAAGACATTCATAGTGTAAGCTTGAATTGTACAAAGCTTTAATAGCTTATATGACATTAAATTTTCTTTAAACTACCTAAAATTTTGAGCAATACACATTTACTGAAAGAATTTGATATTTTGCACTGCGAGTTTGCAAACAGACTCTTTATATTGAAAATTCATGCAAATATAAACAAACTGGAGAGTCTTTACCTGATATGAATCTTTTTTTTTTTCTGCCGGAGACTTTTCAAACAATTTTGTGGGTTACCTCAGTAAAAAAATCTAGACTAGTTCAAAATGAAAACCTTACAGATGATGAATTAAGTGCAGCTCAAATCATTTAGTTTTGGAAGGCAGAAGGTATGGAAAAAATTGGTGATATGCATTTTTTCTTTCAGCCACAATGCTTTCAAAGGGCTTTTACCTGGGGATCATGAAAACTCTGGATTGTGTAGAAAAGGATTTAAGACAGTGTTGTTTGAGACATGAATTTAAAGGATGCTAGCCTTAGAATTTTACCCAAATTCAGTAGAAGCTAGTATATAGAACCTTACGTAACAGAGACTTGAAGATGGTATCGCTTGAAACCTGAATTTAATGTAGACTTTGTTTAAAAGTTGACCTGAAGAAATTTATGCAGAAATTGTGTACAGGTAGTACTTTGACCTGGATTTAATGTGGCTTGTTTTATGAGTTAAAATGCAGAAACTAGCATAAACCTAATTATGGTTTAAAGATGGCACTTCTGTCCTCCTGAATTTAATGAGGATTAGTTTTATAAGTTTACCTAAATGAAATTTTGATTTGCATTAAAAAGTTTTGACCCAAGTGCTCACAAAAAAATTGAAAAATAGGCACTGCCAGCAACCTGATAGTTGAAACTTCCATTTGTACTATAAAACCCCTGTCCCTGGTCACAATATATCTGTATACAATGGCAGTTCCTACTATCAGTCTACTGAACCTCACCTGCCTATAGGAATATACTGTTAGAAGGATAATTGACTAGGAAACATATAACTTGATCCTTTGATTCATATCTAACCTAGCAGGTGTAACTTATCAATATTTGAAAGATGAGTTTTCAAAACAAAAAAGAATGCATTGGAGGTAAGTTTTTAAGTTGACCAGGCCTGTAAAGTTACGCTTTGATATCACAAGTATAAGTTATGACCCAAATGCTTACAAATAGTTGAAACATATATAATGTGAAAAAAGTAACCCCTGTCCTAGGCCACCACATAAAACCTAAGTTCCTATTTTCATTTAACTGAACCTCGACTTACCAAAGAGAAATTTTGATTTGCATTTGACCCAAGTGCTTACAAAAATTTGAAAAAAAGGCATTGCCAGCAACCTGATAATTGAAACTTCATTTGTACTATAAAACCCCTGTCCCTGGTCACAATATATGTGTATAAAATGGCAGTTCCTACTATCAGTCTACTGAACCTCACCTGCCTATAGGAATATACTGTTAGAAGGATAATTGACTAGGAAACATATAACCTGATCGTTTGATTCATATCTAACCTAGCAGGTGTAACTTATCTATATTTGAAAGATGAGTTTTCAAAACAAAAAAGAATGCATTGGAGGTAAATTTTTAAGTTGACCAGGCCTGTAAAGTTACGCTTTGATATCACAAGTATAATTATGACCCAAATGCTTACAAATAGTTGAAACATAAATAGTGTGAAAAAAGTAACCGCTGTCCTAGGGCACCACATAAAACCGAAGTTCCTACTTTCATTTAACTGAACCTCGACTTACCAAAGAGAAATTTTGATTTGCATTTGACCCAAGTGCTTACAAAAATTTGAAAAAAAGGCATTGCCAGCAACCTGATAATTGAAACTTCCATTTGTACTATAAGACCCCTGTCCCTGGTCACAATGTATACAATTGCAGTTCCTACTATCAGTCTACTGAACCTCACCTGCCTATAGGAATATACTGTTAGAAGGATAATTGACTAGGAAACATATAACTTGATCCTTTGATTCATATCTAACCTAGCAGGTAACTTATTTATATTTGAAAGATGGGTTTTCAAAACAAACAGAATGCACTGGAGGTAAATTTTTAAGTTGACCAGGCCTGTAAAGTTACGCTTTGATATCACAAGTATAAATTATGACCCAAATGCTTACAAATAGTTGAAATATAAATAGTGTGAAAAAAGTAAACCCTGTCCTAGGCCACCATATAAAACCGAAGTTCCTACTTTCAGTTAACTGAACCTCGACTTACCAAAGAGAAATTTTGATTTGCATTTGACCCAAGTGCTTACAAAAATTTGAAAAAAGGCATTGCCAGTAACCTGATAATTGAAACTTCCATTTGTACTATAAAACCCCTGTCCCTGGTCACAATATATGTGTATAAAATGGCAGTTCCTACTATCAGTCTACTGAACCTCACCTGCCTATAGGAATATACTGTTAGAAGGATAATTGACTAGTAAACATATTACCTGATCCTTTGAATCATATCTAACCTAGCAGGTGTAACTTATTTTACATTTGAAAGATGGGTTTTCAAAACAAAAAAGAATGCATTGGAGGTAAGTTTTTAAGTTGACCAGGCCTGTAAAGTTATGCTTTGATATCACAAGTATAAATTATGACCCAAATGCTTACAAATAGTTGAAACATAAATAGTGTGAAAAAAGTAACCCCTGTCCTAGGCCACCATATAAAACCGAAGTTCCTACTTTCAGTTAACTGAACCTCGACTTACCAAAGAGAAATTTTGATTTGCATTTGACCCAAGTACTTACAAAAATTAGAAAAATAGGCATTGCCAGCAACCTGATAATTGAAACTTCCATTTGTACTATAAAACCCCTGTCCCTGGTCACAATGTATACAATGGCAGTTCCTACTATCAGTCTACTGAACCTCACCTGCCTATAGGAATATACTGTTAGAAGGATAATTGACTAGGAAACATATAACCTGATTGTTTGATTCATATCTACCCTAGCAGGTGTAACTTATCTTTATTTTAGGGATGGCAATGAGTATCGATTTTAATACTCGAGTACTCGGTCATTCTTCCGATCGAGTACTCGGTTACTCGGATGATTTTTACTAGGGTCAATGAGTCTACAATTTTACATTTTATACTAGAATGTCAAAGCGAGATCGTTTTTTTTTTTTGTCCCAAAGAATTGGAACAGTGAAAGTCTATTCAACAGAAAAAATCTTCCAATTCGTTTGATACCCTTTGTTTACAAGTATTTATTTCGCGTAGTTTCATTTCTTCACACATAACCTCATAAGCATGCTTCCCAACTCTCCCGATTTCAAAGGGGCTTTCCCGATTCATGACCAAAAAATCCGATCACCTGACAGACTATCCAAACCCCAATTCGAAAAAATTCGGGTATAAGGGTATAAAGGGTGTGAAAATCTTGTATCCAACACACATAACATGTACACCCGAAGTTGCAATTGAGTTAATTTCACGGTCGATCTGGTTCGTTGTTTATAAATAGAAATCAAGGTACAGTAATCTAAGTCTAACCGAGATTTATCGATCAAAGATTGACGAACCAATAAAATTTGAGAACGGGTTGAGCAGGTACTTGTCAGAGTGAAATTTACATCATTCACCTCATGTAGGAAGGTAAATTATATTGAGAATTTACCTAAAACGCTAAATAACTATCCCCATGGCGATCCCAGGGCATAGACAAAAATGAGTTACAAGTTAATCATCAACAAAAACAATGGGAACAAGAGCGGCAAATTGTCGCAAGATACGCCCGTCTTACCCCAAGTTGTAAAGCTGGTGCATGCACCAGATAAAATTCAAGTATGAAAAACAACAAAGGGCAATAACTCAAAAATTAAGCAAGCAAGAGTTGTGATTTCGATGCACTGCACTCCCCCTTGATGAGATCTATCCACCAATGAAATTTCATAACCCTAGGTAGTATAGTTTTAGAGATATGCTTCGGACAAAAATCAAGTATGAAAAATGACAATGGGCAATAACTCAAAAATTAAGCAAGCAAGAGTTATGATTCCTGTGCACTGCACTCCGCCTCGGTGAGATCTATCCACCCATGAAATTTCATAACCCTAGCTAGTATAGTTTTGGAGATATTCACCGGACAAAATTCAAGTATAAAAAACGACAAAGGGCAATAACTCAAAAATTAAGCGAGCAAGAGTTATGATTCTTGTGCACTGCACTCCCCCTCAGTGAGATCTATCCACCCATGAAATTTCATAACCCTAGCTACTATAGTTTTGGAGATATGCTCCGGACAAAATTCAAGTATGATCCGGACAAAATTCAAGTATGAAAAACAACAAAGGGCAATAACTCAAAAATTAAGCGAGCAAGAGTTGTGATTTGTGTGCACTGCACCCCCCCATCCATGAGATCTATCCACCCATGAAATTTCATAACCCTAGGTAGTATAGTATTGGTGATATGCTTCGGACAAAAATCAAGTATGAAAAACGACAAAGGGCAATAACTCAAAAATTAAGCAAGCAAGAGTTATGATTCCTGTGCACTGCACCCCGCCTCGGTGAGATCTATCCACCCATGAAATTTCATAACCCTAGGTAGTATAGTTTTGGAGATATTCACCGGACAAAATTCAAGTATAAAAAACGACAAAGGGCAATAACTGAAAAATTAAGCGAGCAAGAGTTATAACTCCCCCTCAGTGAGATCTATCCACCCATGAAATTTCATAACCCTAGCTACTATAGTTTTGGAGATATGCTCCGGACAAAATTCAAGTATGAAAAACAACAAAGGGCAATAACTCAAAAATTAAGCAAGCAAGAGTTATGATTCTTGTGCACTGCACTCCCCCTGAATGAGATCTATCCACCCATGAAATTTCATAACCCTAGCTAGTATACTTTTAGAGATATGCTCCGGACAAAATTCAAGTATGAAAAACAACAAAGGGCAATAACTCAAAAATTAAGCAAGCAAGAGTTGTGATTCTTGTGCACTGCACTCCCCCTCGATGAGATCTATCCACCCATGAAATTTCATAACCCTAGCTAGTATACTTTTGGAGATATGCTCCGGACAAAATTCAAGTATGAAAAACAACAAAGGGCAATAACTCAAAAATTAAGCAAGCAAGAGTTATTATTCCTGTGCACTGCACTCCGCCTCGATGAGATCTATCCACCCATGAAATTTCATAACCCTAGCTTGTATAGTTTTGGAGATATGCTCCGGACAAAGAACTGGACGCCGCCCGCCCGCCACGGGTGATCCCATAATACGTCCCGTCTTCGACCGGCGTATAAAAAGTGAAGTTTTTAACTGTTTAGTGCACAAATTGACCCCTGGAATTCCAATCTGTCAAACAAGAGCGGCAAATTGTCGCAAGATACACCCGTCTTACCCCAAGTTGTAAAGCTGGGGCATGCACCGGACAAAATTCAAGTATGAAAAACAACAAAGGGCTATAACTCAAAAATTAAGCAAGCAAGAGTTGTGATTTCTGTGCACTGCACTCCCCCTTGATGAGATCTATCCACCCATGAAATTTCATAACCCTAGCTAGTATAGTTTTAGAGATATGCTTCAGACAAAAATCAAGTATGAAAAATGACAAAGGGCAATAACTCAAAAATTAAGCAAGCAAGAGTTATGATTCCTGTGCACTGCACTCCGCCTCGGTGAGATCTATCCACCCATGAAATTTCATAACCCTAGCTAGTATAATTTGGAGATATTCACCGGACAAAATTCAAGTATAAAAAACGACAAAGGGCAATAACTGAAAAATTAAGAAAGCAAGAGTTGTGATTTCTGTGCACTGCTTTCCCCATCGATGAGATCTATCCACCCATGAAATTTCATAACCCTACCTAGTATAGTTTTGGAGATATGCTCCGGACAAAATTCAAGTATGAAAAACAACAAAGGGCAATAACTCAAAAATTAAGCAAGCAAGAGTTATGATTCTTGTGTACTGCAACCCCCCCCTCAGTGAGATCTATCCACCCATGAAATTTCATAACCCTAGCTAGTATAGTTTTGGAAATATTCACCAGACAAAATTCAAGTATAAAAAACGACAAAGGGCAATAACTGAAAAATTAAGAAAGCAAGAGTTATGATTCTTGCACACTGCACTCCGCCTCTATGAGATCTATCCACCCATGAAATTTCATAACCCTAGCTACTATAGTTCTGAAAATATGCTCCGGACAAAATTCAAATATGAAAAACAACAAAGTGCAATAACTCAGAAATTAAGCAAGCAAGAGTTATGATTCTTGTGTACTGCACTCTCCCTTGATGAGATCTATCCATCCATGAAATTTCATAACCCTAGCTAGTATAGTTATGGAGATATGCTCCGGACAAAATTCAAGTATGAAAAACAACAAAGGGCAATAACTCAAAAATTAAGCAAGCAAGAGTTATGATTCTTGTGCACTGCACTCCCCCTTGATGAGATCTATCCACCCATGAAATTTCATAACCCTAGCTAGTATAGTTTTGGAGATATGCTCCGGACAAAATTCAAGTATGAAAAACAACAAAGGGCAATAACTCAAAAATTAAGCAAGCAAGAGTTATGATTCCTGTGTATTGCACTCCGCCTCGATGAGATCTATCCACCCATGAAATTTCATAACCCTAGCTTGTATAGTTTTGGAGATATGCTCTGGACAAAGAACTGCACGCCGCCCGCCCGCCTGCCTGCCCGCCCGCCACGGGTGATCCCATAATACGTCCCGTATTATGGGACGTAATAAAAATAGACCAACCTGCAAGGTTTAATGGCATAGCAATATTTTAAAATTTAGGCAATCACAGGTTACGCATGACCCCGAAATAATTAAGTTTCATACTTAAACTGTGAAGACTTTACAGGATAATTATTTTCCTCCTTCATTAGACCATATTAGGCCTCTGATTAACCCAAATTACGAAAACTTTTATGATTAGCAATTAGCGTAAGCGGCATAACGACATAAGTGACATACTACATGTATTGTTGTTTATTACAAACATGTCAAAGTGTGAATTGTCTAGCTACTTTCGCACCTTTGCAGCGATGCTTTGATGACATTTAATCGGCTGTTGTGTCTGTTTTGCAGTGAAATTTTCCTCGGGAAGAAAGATGGTACATTTTAAAAAAAAAAAATACCGAGTACTCGATTATCAATTTTTGTAACCGATACTCGGACGCTCAATCGAGAACTCGGGTTAACCGGTTACTCGTTGCCATCCCTATTATATTTGTAAGATGAGTTTTCAAACAAAAAAGAATGCATTGAAGGTAAGTTTTTAAGTTGACCAGGCCTGTAAAGTTACGCTTTGATACCATAAGTATAAATTATGACCCAAATGCTTACAAATAGTTGAAATATAAATAGTGTGAAAAAAGTAACCCCTGTCCTAGGCCACCATATAAAACCGAAGTTCCTACTTTCATTTAACTGAACCTCGACTTACCAAAGAGAAATTTTGATTTGCATTTGACCCAAGTGCTTACAAAAATTTGAAAAATAAGCATTGCCAGCAACCTGATAATTGAAACTTCCATTTGTACTATAAGACCCCTGTCCCTGGTCACAATGTATACAATGGCAGTTCCTACTATCAGTCTACTGAACCTCACCTGCCTATAGGAATATACTGTAAGAAGGATAATTGACTAGTAAACATATTACCTGATCCTTTGAATCATATCTAACCTAGCAGGTGTAACTTATTTTATATTTGAAAGATGGGTTTTCAAAACATAAAAGGATGCATTGGAGGTAAGTTTTTAAGTTGGCCAGGCCTGTAAAATTATGCATAACGTAAGTATAAATAATGACCCAAGTGCTTACAAACAGCTGAAATATAAATAGTGTGAAAAAAGTAACCCCTGTCCCAGGCCACAGTATATGAAATGGAAGTTCCTACTCTTAGTCAACTGAACCTCGCCTACCTATAGGAATATTTGGTGTCAGTATGATTTCTTTTAAGTAAACTTTTAGCCTAATACTTTGGCTTGTATCTTACCTTGTGGGTAGCATAATTATGTGAAAGATGGGTTTTTATAAGAAACCTGAACCCCTTGTAATTACATGTAAGTTTATGAAACTTGTCAATTCATGCTTTGATTGATCAGTTTGCCACCATCCTGAATTTAATGTAGGTCATTTTAGAAAGGTGACTGAACTTGTCATAATTCTATGATGTATTTGAGCCAACAGTCCATATGCATGAATACATGCAGCTATAATGTTCATCCAAGTTTCACATACTCAAGAAATTTCATTTTAATATTTGGTATATTTGACCTGCTTACAATTATTTCTGAGAGCAGTTCTGCCAGCAAACTGATAGTTGAAACTTTCATTTGTGCTTTATAACCCCAGGCCACAATGTACAAGTATAATATGAGAAAGGCAAAGCCTCAATACAGCTGACATGAATGATTTGTGGACTAAATATCTATTATTTCGAATGACGAGCTAGATTCTAGATCTTGATATCATAGGGATTTTGAGTTTGAATTCTGGCTTTGCCGAAACTAATTTTGAGTTGTCAAAAGTGATAAGCATGCATTTTTCTTTCTTAAATTTAAAAATTTATTATATGACTCTTTCCACGAAAAAACAGCCTGTGCATGATGTAAGAATAGTATGATTAATGACATCACCATTTACTCATGTAGATCATAGAGTATGGTTATACACAAATAGACACTTAATAACCTCAAAGTAAGTAAGAAATTAGATAATCTTTACTCATGAAACTGACAATGATTTTTAAGTAATCATCCGATCAGTAGATAATTACAGTCATTTTTGATCAATCAGGTACTTGTGCGAAAGATTGTGATATGTGTGACGCTGTTTGATTAACTGGAAGACAATGAATTTTTAGTCATCCCTATTCACATTTAGACTAAAACCCAGGGTAAAATCAGAACTTCATTTTTAAAAATCTTGAATGGTGTTACCAAAAAACCAGCTGCACTCAATATAATGGAAGTCTCAATTTACTGAACCTCATAAATCTCTTAACTCTTTACCACACGAGAAAATTTTAGACTGGTCCAAATTGAAAGCATTTGCAGATGACAAAATAAAGTTGTGTAAAAAATAGAAATTTGTTCTGGGAAGGGTAGAAAACACTGTGGGAAAAGGAGAAAATGCTGGTAACCAGCATTTTCTCCTTTTCCCATAGCGTTTTCAAAAGGCTTCTTTCTCAGGGGTGTCAAAAGTAGGGACTGTGTGGTAATGGGTTAAATGGAATGTTTTTTTAATGTTATCACTTGAACTGAAAAAAAAAAATCATAGTACAGGTTGTTTAAAAAAATATTTCCAAATTTTGCTGTTTGAGATTTACAAAAAGATCTATAATGCAAAAAAGTTTTGCTTTTTTCCAGTTGAGCAATACAGGGCTATAGGGGCCCTCTTGTTTTTTTTGGTCATTTAACATTATTATGCTTTGTACACTCATGACCAGAATGAATATCTTGTACCTACTGTTCCAACTATTGAACCATCACAGCCAAATTAAGAGCAGTGCAGACAGGTATTCTATCCATTAAAATGATGAATAAAGAAATACACAACAACCCAACTTAGCTCTATGAATAAAAGTTCAACTTAGCTCTATGAATAAAAGTTTGATTGAGCCAAAGCAGTATGAGTTTAGAAAACAAATTAATTAAGAAAACAGCTAGAAACTGAAAACTTTGACGTACCCCCAAACTATCTTCAAGCTGAATTTTCCTAAAGCGAGCTCATGCCTTTCCTGAAACATATTTAAAAGGCAAAAACTGTGAATGAATGGCATTTTGTAGTGCAATGACAGGTATATTTCTTTGCCTATGAGTAAAAAGAACAAGTTATTATGTTGAGATGAAACCCCTCATTTATTTTTTTGGTGGAAACAGTTTAACTCTTTACCAAATAATGGTACTCTGCAGATGATACAGTTCAAGTTCTCCCCAGGATTCTGAGGACCAATGATATTGTACAAAAAGAACAATTGTCATAAACAACTGTTTCCCCAATTAGAATCTATGGAACTGTAGATAACACAGTTCAAGTCCTTAGGACCAACTAGTCCAATATCATACAATCTATCTTTTAATGACCTTAGAAAAAAGAACCCTTTGAGATATGAATGATTTCTAATATTTTTTCCTATTTTTTTCACAGTTTTTCACCCTTTCAGAGAAAAAACTCATTATTTGATTCACTTTTAGCTCTTTACTACTTAATCCCGAGGTTTGACAACCCCGAGGAAGTCAAGAGGCCTTTTGAAAAAATTGTGAGAAAATGCTGGTAATTAACCTACATTTTTGCTTTTCCTTTAATATTTTCTTCCCTTTCAAAGAAAAGTTGCTTTATTTGAACAATAGTTAAAACTAGTTTATCATCTGAAAATGATTTAAGTTTGTACCCAAGTTAAAGTTTGATGTCTGATAAAGCGTCTACATGTCAAAAATATGTGTGAAGCTTGCAGGGTCCTGCATTCCCAGATGACTAGGTGTAGAATTCCCTCCATGCTAGATCCTGTCTAGGGACAGCGGGTTTTGTGCAGTATCAAAATATACATGTCTGTAAGAAAAATTGAAAAACAATTAACCCTTTGGCTGCTAAGCACAACTAAAGAACCTTTTGTGGACAGCGTAGATCAAGATCAGACTGCACATTCTGTGCAGTCTGATCTTGGATCTACATTGTCTGATAAGGAGATGTCATTACCGAAAACATAACTTTGAAATAGCAATATTTGGGGTTTTTACTGTCAAACTGAAAATTTCAATTTAGTTATTTAGCAGAATAAGGGTTAAGGAGTTGCTGAACAGGGAAAAACTAACACACTATCACCTATAGATGATAGCTTTTTTTCAGTGCAGTAGTTCTGAAAACACTGTGGCAGATGTGGTAACTATTTATGGGTAATTTCTGTCACTATGTTTCCATGTGTATTCAATCTAAATTCATTTCAATAATCCCTATTTTACTAAAGTATTTTCAAAACCTTTCCCTCCACATTTGCTTTGACTCAGAGGATTACTAAAAATGGCGTTGTCTTAGGGTAGAAAACATTGTGGGGAAAGGAGGAAATGATGGTTACCAGCACTCTTTCCTTTTCTCACAATGTTTTCTAAGGACATCCATCTCAGGATTATTAAAACTCTGGACTATGTGATATTATATTATGTGCAGTCTGGGCCCGTATTCACCAACCATTTTTGAGAATATTCTTCTAAGTCTTTTTCTCCAAGTTATTGTGAATTTGTATGTAACACAACTTCTGATTGGCTTAACCATTTGGTTTAGCCAATCAGAAGTTGTGTTACTTACAAAGAAAATTCTGGAGAATAAAACAAGGAACATTCTTAAGAATGGTTGGTGAATATGAGTCCTGAACTTGCTTGACCTGTGTGTTCGTGAAGTTACTACAATTGATATATATTATAATCTAATAGGTTAAGTGTTCAACTTACCATGTAAATACAGTGTCGTCTTGTAGACTTCTCTTAGTATAAAGTGTTTGTCATGCTGTCTGAGCAGTGCCTCTACAAGGCCAGGGTACCTTTAAGTATAAATAATAAAAGACCAGGGAAACCTATGTTTTAATGGGCTGGGGGTTGAGCGACAGTTTCTTGTGTAACAATTTCTATTAGCAACCAGGTGAGAGAAAACTAAGTTAAATAAAAGTCAAAACTGAAGGCATGTGACCATAAAATAAATGTGACCCAAAAGTTGACAATTCTTTTGAAAAGGGAAGAAAAATATTGAGGGAAAAGGAGAAAATGCTGGTTTTTACCAGCATTTTCTATTTTCCAGCATTTTTTAAAAGCTTATTTTCTTCGGGTGTTAAAAGTTGGGATGTACGGTAAAGGATAATACCTTTGGTGCATTTACAAGCTATATGTTTTAGTTGATAATTGAGAATAAAAGTGTAATTTTACACCAACTCCAACAGCATTTCATAACTTCTTTGCCAAGCCTAGCCCCCTGCATTGTAGTTTGTTGTGCACACAACATGAGACCAGCAGGTCTCTGGTTCAAATCCTCAGCTTGGCCAAATTTTTTTTCTCCAAAGTTTGATGACAGTGATTGCAACAAGATTCATTCATCTTTCAATTCTAGTCAATGTTTTAACTCTTTACCAAACAACAAAATTTTAGACGAGTCCAAACTGAAAGCATTTGCAGAAGACAAAACATGTCTAAAAAATTTAAATTTCTTTCAAGCAGTGTAGAAAACATTGTGGGAAAAAGAGGAAAGGTTTCTATCTCAGGGTTGTAAAAACAAGGGATTGTCCTGTAAAGGGTTCAAGATAGTTATGTGGGAAAGCACACTGTGGCTTTGAAAGAATATAGTACAAAGTACTGGAAAAAGTAGCTCAAGGAAAGCATGAATAGGTACACTAGCCCCACTTTATAACTGAAATATACTTGAAACTGTGTCAAATGACAAAATCTTAAGCTCTGCAAAATTTACAGCATAATAATTTCTATGCAGAAAAGTCATATAATGGCATTTGTCTTTGGAAATTTTAAAAAAGTGTTACAAAAAGATAAATCCTGTAACCAGTTTTTATTCCTTTCCCATAATACTTTTCAAAGCCTACCTCCTTTTCCCTCAATACTTTCCAAAACTAAACTCCTTAAGTGAGTACATGGAATTGTATTGTAAAGGATTAAATGACTTAACCCATTACCACACAATCCCTACTTTTGACGCCCCTGAGAAAGAAGCCTTTAGAAAAACATTGTGGGAAAAGGAGAAAATGCTGGTAACCAGCATTTTCTCCTTTTCCTACAATGTTTTCTAACCTTCACAAAACAAATTTCAAATTTTCAGTCACTTTTATATTGTCGTCTGCAAATGCTTTCAATTTGGACCAGTCTAAAATATTGTTGTTTGGTAATGACTTAATATGTATAGAAAAAGCCTAACTTAATTTTTTTAATCATCTTTCTCCCTCTCTTCCTCCTTCCAAATTCCCACTCTTGCTCCTCCCCACCTCTCTTTCTCTCTCCAAATTCCTACAATTACTCATAAAAATAAAGATAAAATGGGTATGCTAGCTTCTGATCCTTTCTGCAGTACTGTGATCGGGGATAGGGGGTATCAGAAGCACACATAACCATTCGAAATATCCTTAAGGAAAAAAAAGAGAGATTATTTTAATACTACATGGAATTATCTATGTTATCCAAATTCATTGAAAAAGGAAAAGCTGTACTTTTGCATTACATCTTTGAAATATTTTTCTTTATCATTCTGTCTCTCTCTGCAAATTCCTCACTCACTCTCATCCTCTTCCTCTCTGTATTCTACTCTTAAAAAAATCTCTATGTCTCTCTCTTCCTCTCTCCAAATTTCTGCTTTCCCACTCTCTCTCTTTCTCTCTCCAAATTCCTACAGTTACTCATAAAAATAAAGATAAAATGGCTATGCTAGCTTCTGATCCTTTCTGCAGTATTGTGACCAGGGACAGGGGGTATCAGAAGCACACATAATCATTTGAAATATCCTTAAAGAAAAAAAAAGATTATTTTGATACATTAAATTAGCCATGTTTTTCAAATAGATTGAAAAAATGAAAGCCTTACTTTTGAATTACATCTTTGAGACAGCTTTCTTTATTTCAATATCAGTCTCTCTCTCTCTCTGTACAAATTTCTGTCACTCTTTCTCATCCTCTTTCTCTCAGCATTCCACTCTTAAAAATCTCTATCTCTCTCTAGGCAAATTTCTCCCAGTCTTTCTCATTCTCTTTCACTCAGTATTCCACTCTTAAAAATCTCTATCTCTCTCTGTGAAAATTTATCTCAATCTTTCTCATCCTCTTTCTCTCAGCATTCCAATCTTAAAAATCTCTATCTCTCTCTGTGCAAATTTCTCCCACTCTTTCTCATCCTCTTTCTCTCAGCATTCCACTCTTAAAAATATCTATCTCTCTCTGTGCAAATTTATCTCACTCTTTCTCATCCTCTTTCTCTCAGCATTCCACTCTTAAAAATATCTCTCTCTCTCTCTCCAAATTTCTATTTTCCCACTCTCTTCCTCTTCAAATTCCTGTGGTTACTCATAAAAATAAATAGAAGATAACCATTTGAAATATCCTTAAAGAAAAAAAAAGATTATTTTGATACTACATTAAATAAACCATGTTTTGCAAATAGATTGAAAAAAAAAAAACCCTGAAAGCCTTACATTTGAATTACATCTTTGAGACAGTTTTCTTTATTTTAATACCAGTCTCTCTCTCTCTGCAAATTTCTCTCACTTTTTCTCGTCCTCTTTCTCTCAGTATTCCACTCTTAAATATCTATCCAAATTTCTCCTTTCCCACTCTTTCCCTTTTCAAATTCCTACAGTTACTTATAAAAATACAGATAAAATGGCTATGCTAGCTTCTGATCCTTTCTGCAGTATTGTGACCAGGGACAAGGGGTATCAGAAGCACACATAACCATTTGAAATATCCTTAAGGAAAAAAAATATTATTTTAATACTACATTAAATCAGCCATGTTTTGCAAGTAGATTGAAAAAATGAAAGCCTTACTATTGTATTACATCTTTGAGACAGTTTTCTTTTGTAATATCACTCTCTCTCTCTCTGCAAATTTCTCTCACTTTTTCTCATCCTCTTCCTCTCAGTATTCCACTCTTAAAAATCTCTCTCTCTCTCTTTCTCTTTCCCACTCTTCCCCTCTTCAAATTCCTGCAGTTACTCATAAAAATAAAGATAAAATGGCTATGCTAGCTTCTGATCCTTTCTGCAGTATTGTGACCAGGGACAGGGGGTATCAGAAGCACACATAACCATTTGAAATATCCTTAAGGAAAAAAAATATTATTTTAATATTATATGGAAATAGCTTAGTTAAGCAGAAAACTGAAGGCAGAATTTATAAACACAGAAAATAAAAACTGTAGTTTAAACCTAGTAAATTTAAGTTTCTTGTCAAAATATACATAATAATGTATAAATCTTCTGAACTCTCGCCTAAATGATAAAATTTTGGACTTTACAAAATATAAAGCACTCACAGATAACAAATAATGTAATGCTTTAATGACAGGATCCGTCTGCAAAATGGTTGCGAGCATTATGGAAAAGGGAGAAAATACTGGTTACAAGACAAACAGTGAGGCTTTAAACTGGTGTTGTGGCTTGTGAATGGTTACTAAGACCTATAGATTAGGCACAACGGCTTAGTGACCCAGTAAATAATTTTGGTTGGTCGTAAAAGAGCATGTATTTGGGAGGAAAGGAAATATCACGCCAAAAACACTGGTGAGCTCAGGGTGATGCTAGGCAGGGTACCACTTGAAGAATTTTGGGGGAAAATTCAGAAAGTAGACCTCATCAGAACTTTTAGGAAATTAAATGGAAGCTAGAAGTGTTAAAATTTCAGCTGCTTTAAATATTTAAGATATCGGACTTAGGTTATCAGTTATTCTGTGATAGATTTTTATGTCATAATTCATTTTTTAACAGGAAAATTATCAGAAAGTTTGAACTTGGATTCCGAATATATGATTATCCACACCAAGCCTTATCATTTTGTGACAGTGGGAAAAGGAGAAAATGCTGGGTTACCAGTATTATCACATAATGTTTTTGAAAGGATTCTGTCTTTGGGTTGTTAAATCTGAGAACTTTGTTATGCAGATTTAATCCTTTCTACCAGACGATAACACTAAGGAAATTCCAAAATAAAAGAGATAAGTGTGCTTAGGCAGCTTTAAAAGAAAAAATTTGAAGACCTGCTTTTATCATTTAAAAAAAAAAAAAATAGAAAGACTGCTATCACATGTATAAATCAATTAGTATTCAAAATGTGCCTTAATTTCATCAACTGCAATAGCCCAGAAACCCAGTTTATTTCAGAATAGTAGTACCAGCCTTCAAAACCCAAGTGCAGTTTTTGACTCTCTGTCTGTCCATCTGGTAGTCTAAAACCAGTTTAAAACTACAAAACCCTTCAAAACCCACTCAGTCCATTTCTGTTCCCACATGTCAAACTTACATGTCCGAGTCTATAATGCCTGTGTCAATATGCTCCTAATGTGGTGTGGAAACTGCTACCCATGCAGACTGGGACGAGAATGTGGTTTTGCCACTTCAAAATTCTGTTTTGAAGAGGCATAATGATGAATATCAATTATCTGTGATTTTGAATATATGGATTCTTGAATTATGCATTTATGTGAATGCTATTAAATATATTAAATGTGTAGTGCACTGAGTAATCCAGCCTGTAGGTTATCTAGGAATCAACAGTGTTTCTAGGCTTGTCACAAATGTAGAAATCAAGGCAAGGGTCATGATCTTTTGCATTTTACTTTAAACAATCAAGTGAAACTTTCTGATGTCTGTATCTAAATTCAACCTAATTCTATAGCAGAATATATAGTGCTTGCTTGTTAAGTTTTCTCTCACATGTTAGCTAATATGAACTAGTTTACTTTAGTCTGTATCTTCTTAAGTTTTGTTGATTAAAAATTGTTTGGATGTACCTATGCATTTGTTTATAAGGTGAATGTACAACCTTACATTTTAAACTACTTTATCAAAATTCTTAGGTTGTTCTTGCTCAAACCTGTGTTTGTTACTGAGAGTGACCTCTTGATATAGACTATTGAGTGACATTTTTTACCTTGCTAATTTTTTCATTAATTGTAGCTTTAACTTTTTGCCTTATTCTTGATTAACTTGTGTGTCAACTTACTACATGTAGTTTTCTATAATTATGGTGTACCATTATAACTAGTCTTCTGCAGAAGTAGAAAAAAGCTGCATAATAACCATTTACTGACCTACTGAAAATTTATAGAGTTATCTAATTTTGGTTTCAGAGGCAAAAGTAATACTAATTTTACAAAATGACCTTGACAGACAAAAAAAAAAATAGAAATTTGGAAACAGTGTGAGGGGTGGATTAGTAATGAACTGAAACTGCACTAGGACAAAAAGTGACCATATCATTAAATGTCTGTCATTCTTACTTTAGATCCCTTTAGATCCCTGTTTGAGTATAGGAGTATTCTCTATGAACAAGTATATGTAGAGCTTTAAGTTATGACCTCCAAGTATGACCCTGACCTTATATTTAGATTGCCACATAAACACATAAAGGAGAGCTATTGTGAAAATCTGTTTTAAAATATATTTTAAAATCCACCCATGTGTAAAGTCTAGGCTACGGTTAGACCAATCCATTGATATAATTATGAAGAAGTTTTAGCGGGGCAACATAGTGGTAACTTTTTTTTCTGACCTGTAACAGGAGCTTGACAAAATATCATAGAAAGAGTTTATTGTTGCTGTAGGTTTTCAAGAATTCAGGCTACTAATCCTAAATGGCAAGAAATTTGCCAAAGATGTTGCAATATAAAGAGTGTCTGACATTATTTCACAAGTTGACAAAAGTTAAAGGTTTTCACTTGCTGGAACTCAAAATATTCCAAAAACTGATTTCCATGAAATAAGACATCGCAACACATTTAGACCAAGGTTTGCAGCAAATAAACCTTTTAATAAGCACCATGTCTTGGATTTTGCCCACTATCTGTTCGATATTTTTCCCCCATCAAGTCTAAAATATCTTCATGCAAAACATCTTTGAAATGTCTTTAAACCAAAAGGAATTACTTTCAGACTTTTATAAATGACACACACACAAAAAACTTTTGACGGTAGTTTTGTAGATGAACTCTTCACTAAACAATCCTAAGATTTAACAACCTTTATAACCTATAAGGTTTGTGAAAACATTACGGAAAAAAGTTTAGATGCTGATAACCAGCACTTTTTCCACTTTCCATATTGATTTCTACCTGTTCACAGACAAATATCCTTTCAAAAACATAGCAGGATCTGGAGAAAATGCTGGTAACCAGCAATTCTCCTTTTCCAACAATGTTTTCTACCTATTTAAAATTGGTTTTCATTGAGCCGCATTTAACCCTTTACTCCATAGATACTCATTTCTACGCATTGCTTGTAGGAGCCTTTGGAAAACATTGTGGCAAAAGGTGAAATTGCTCGTGACGAGCAATTTCACCTTTTGACACTATGTTTTCTACACTATCAAAAGGTGTCATGTATACGTAAGAAACAGCTTCATCCTTGCTGTTATTTAGGGTCAATTAGAGATACCATAGAAATGTCTTATGGGGTAAAGGGTTAAATTGTTCTCTGCAACAACTTTGAATCTAGACAATTGTAAAATATTGTTGTTTGGTAAAGAGTTCAAATACAAAATTTAAATTACAACCTCAAATAACTTGAAATAACAGGTACAAAAAGAAAAAAAATCAATGCATCAAAAATTATGCATACAAATTTAATATGTGTATATATTTGAGAACTGTTCATACTTATTACAAAAATACCCATAAAGTGCTAGATAAACACATTGTACAGGAAAGGCAGAATTTGGTCAGCATCACTATAAATTGGGCAGTGTATATATGCAAGAACAGCAATCCAGCTGATCTCAATCTACACTGGCCTTAAGAAATTATGGTTATGATAAACAGCACTTTAGGGGTTAAGATCCCTATTATTGCATGACCCTTGGAGTGGACATAGAAATATACAGAATGACACCTAACATCACTGCTTGTTCTCATTTGTTTTCGAGTTGACCAAGAACAGGGTCAACTTGTCAATCAATCAGCCCTGGGATCAACTGTTAACTTAAAATTGACTTCAAAGCTGTTTGATTGATCAGAGCCTAGTAATTCTGGCAGTATATTAGTCTGATCTTGATCTCTGACAGCTGTCAGTGCTTCCAATATGGTTTCTGGCAGTGATAGGATGAAACAAATCCACTGATGTAAGTTTCCAAAATGGCCGTTTTTGAATTTAATAAATTGTAATTTTTTTTTTTCAGATTCTCGGCTTTTGAAAAGCTGACTTTACATGACATGAGAAGATGATAGTTTCCTGGACCCAAACCAGTAATTATCAGACAATGAAATATTCATGGTTAGAGACCTGTGTCTACAAGGAGCTGGTGTTTCTTTACTCAGTGAAGATGAATTTCCTATCATTTCCTATCATTTTTATCTGCCCCTGAATAGATCAGCAACCTTTCTGGCTTGCCTTGACCCGTCATTGGTGACAGTTTACTTGTTGTTCATAAGCTCATGTATAAAACAATATAAAAACAATAAAACAATTTGATAGCAAGGCTCAAGTTTTTCCTGGATCCAACCCAGTAGTCAACTCTGCCCTGTATCTATGATTCCTGGATACTAACCAGTGCAAGGAAATCACCCATAAAACAAAGACAACTTTTCTGTGCCATGAATTTTACATTTTTTTTTTTTTATCATTTTTATACCACAATTTCATCCCAATCAAAATTTTGCCAAAATACTAAAATTGTATTATTTTACCAAGCCATTTTAAGAATTTACATCATTGGATTGAGCTTCATTCAATGAATGTTTCATTCAGGAAAAATCAATTCAGTGTTCTCTAACAGTGGTCAGTCTCATATTGGGTTTTGTTTTTGCTAATCTACTTTTTAACATCCTTAACATCAAACACTGCAAAAGATATTGAAGTTATATTCTTTTTTTTAAATCAGGATTTAAGAACCTTAAGATTATTTGTTGCATGAAACTTGAATGCAAAGTTATTTTCTGATTTAAGATCCTTAACATACATCATTGCAGGATACAGATTATTCCTCATTTACATAATACATGTATTGAAAAATCCTTAACCCTTTACCACATAACAAAATTTTAGACCTGTCCAAATTCAAAGCATTTGCAAAGGGCAACTAAAATGAAATTCTCTCTGGAATTGTAGAAAACAATGTGGGAACAGGAGAAAATGCTGGTTAACAGCATTTTCTACTTTTCTTACAATGTCTTGAAAACTTTTCTTCTTCAAGGTCGTTAAAAGTCAGGATTGTGTGGTAAAGAGTTCACACAGACTACATAATTCACTGAGTCACAAGCAAAATGTACAAAACAATTAACCCTTTACCAAACAATTTCATTTAAACCCACCATGCTGAGGAGGGTTGTTGAAAACATGGTGGAAAAAGAAGATATGGTAGTTACCAGAATTTCCTCCCTCTTTCACATTGTTTACTACCATCTTAAAGACAGAAATAATATTCTGGGCTATAGATACACTGATTCTGCTGTTTGTAAATGCTTTGAAGTAAGTCTAGTCTGGCATTTTCTTGTTTGGGAAAGAGTTAAAGAAATAATTCAATGCACCGATGGCCACAGATGATATAAAAATGCAAACACTTTCCATTTTTACAGAAAAAAAGAAGATTTTTTTTTCTCTTATACTTCTTGTTACAATAATGGAATAGATAAGCAACTACATTTTAAAAAAATTCATTTGTGATAATTTGGGTTTAACTCTTTACGACACAACAAAAATTTTGATATGTGGAAACTGAAAGCATTAATTTTGTAGGCGACACTTTAAATGTTCTTTAAATGTTGAAATTGTCTCTGATGGAGTAGAAAACATTGTGAGAAAAGGAGAAAATGCTGGTTACCAGCATTTTCTCCTTTTCCCACAATGTTTTCTAAAGGCTTCTTTCTAAGGGTTGTCAAAAGTAGGGATTGAGTGGTAATGGGTTAACTCTATATCAAATGATCTCCCTTTAAAACAACCTTTAAAAAGAAGGCTTGGAAAAGACTATTGGAGAAGGGGAAGATGCTGGGAATCGGCATTTTCTCCTTCTCTAAATGCTTTCCATTTGTTTGAAGACAAATATGAATCAAGCTATAATTAATTCATTGTCTGCAAAGGCTTTGTATTTGGACAAGTCTAAAATTTTATCATTTGATAAAGCATTAAGATCTTTAAAATCAAATACCTTATGCTGATAATATCTTTAACCGTTTACCACACAGTTCCCACATTTTGAAGACCCTTGGAAATAGGACCTTTAAAAACATTGCGGAAAAGGAGAAAATGCTGGTAACCAGCATTTTCTCCTTTTTCCCACAATGGCTTATAATCTTTCTGGAAATATTCAACAAGTTTAGGCACATTTTATTTGTTGTCTGCAAAAATTGTTTTCAATTTGGACCAGTCTAAAATTTTGTTGTAAAGAGTTAATAGTTATAATAAATCCCTTTGGTTTCCTGACCCTCCAACATGTTTAAAGCAAATGTGTGTCTGATAGACACACATCATGTTTAGATACTTCATGTATCACACCTATCAATTTGAAAGACATGGTACTATTTTAAAGGATTCATCTTTTGCAAAAATTTTGTTCTGTCATTATGTATCTCTCAACTAATGGAATATTTTAAAAACCAAGACAACAAACCTCAAACTTTTGAAACTTTTACAAAATATGTACGGTAGATTTGCCCCAATAAACCCTAAAGTAGAAGAGCCATTGATTTCTGAGCGAAAAGAGTCAAAACCAATTTTGAATTAGTGTCAAAACCATAGCTTCAAGAGTTAAACCTTAAGTAAACCCTACCATGCAATTTCATGACTTAAAAAAATCCCTGTCACTTGTATACAAAATTGGCAAAAAATTAGGTTAAAACATTTTCTTCATGTTTGAAAACAATAATTTTGTAATTCGTAGTTACGTTTATTAGATAGATATTACTTAGTCCTCAGCTCTAACATTCTGTAAGTTGCTATTTGTACAAGAAATATGGAAGACACAGAGAAAATTCTTAGACAGTTTCTTGTAGTAGAAAAAATGAAAATAGCACAGGACCTCGTAAATGAAATACGATTTGAACGAGTACACAGAATGGGCCCAAAAACTGTGAGAAAGGGCAGAAACATTGAGGCTAAGTTTACCTTTTTTAAAGAGAGAGAACTCGTACGCAAGCATTGGAAGTCTATTCAAGGAACTGAAAACTTCGTAATCCAGCAATTCCCGAAGGAAGTGGTTGATAAAAGGAGAAAGTTATTTTCAAAGCTGAAAGACTATAAAAAGGATGGAAAGAAAGCCTGGATTTCGTATGACACTCTATATGTGGAAGGGAAGCCAGTGAAACTGGACTAGGGGTGCACAGAGGGTGATGTACGTGTTCTTTCGTGGAATATAAATGGACTTAAAGCAGAGAAAAAGTAGTCTGAAGACTTTTGTAATCTTATTTCCCAATATGACATTATTTTTCTTTTTGAAACATGGACTAATGCAGATATCAATGTTGATTTTACAGGCTATACTTCTTTTAACTACTACAGAAAATTTCAAAATCGTAGAGCTAAGAGGAACAGTGGGGGAGTAATTATCTATGTTAAGGATCACCTAAAGAATGGGGTCGAAATTATGTGAAACCATCATGGTACCGTTATATGGCTGAAGCTTGATCACTCTTTTTTCGGTTTTGATAGTGACATCTACATTTGAGGTGTTTATATATGGGGTGAGGATTCCCCACATATAACTTTGTAAATGTTGACTTTTTCGATGTTTTGCAAAGTGATATTTTGAATTTGAAAACATTGGTTCCTTGTATGTAGTTGGTGACTGGATTTGTTGTGTTGGTATTCGAAATGATTGTATTCCTTTTGATAGATATGACTCATTTATCGATTATGATGACTATATACCTGAATGTTACATGCCCCGGTCATCAATGGACAGTGTATGTAACAGTCACTTATACTTTTGCAAATGCTCAGGGTGCTTCAGTCATAGATTATTTGCTTACTAAGCCTGAATGTTTTTATCTTTTAAGTGATTTAGCAATAAAGCCTTTTAATTAACATAGACTAGTGACCATGCATGTATATCCTTTTCTCTTAAATGCAATATTATCAATGAGCCACAAGAAATTTTTTCAAACTATATGTATAAGTGGGATGCATCACACAAATCAGATTTTCGACTGGGCTTGATTGTAAAATTACCAATATAGAACTTTTGTCAATTATGTTTTAAATAATTAATTTCACATGCGCAGATCCAGATATCTTTCTCCGGGGGGGGGGGGGGTGGATTTAGAACCTTTTTTCTTTAATTTATGGATTTTTCCCAGTTTTATATATGCAGTGCAATATCAAACCAGTACCATTTCACGAATCCGATAACCACATTTTTGCCAAAATTCCAGGGGGGGGGGGGGGGTCCGGACCCCCGGTCCCCCCTTCTGGATCCGCCCATGATTTCACATCAACTATTGGTAACGTAGCAGATCCGTTATTTTGCCATCGTGTTAATACAGTAGTAATTATTCTTGTACTAGTAAGTTTACTGATTCTGAGCTTCCGAACGACTGGTTTGATCCTGAGTGCCGTCAAGCACGTCAGCTCTATGTGAACGCTTTAAATGTTTTTAATAGCTGTAAAACTCACTGTAACAGACAGAATTTGTGCCGACTTAAAAATGCTTATAAATAAAAAACTTTGTAGTAAAAAAGAAAAGAGAATTTGAACATATACAAATTAAAAAACTGACTGACTTAAAGAAAGAAAGGCCGAAGAGTTTTGGAAATTTTTCAAAAAGAAAAGAAGAAAATATAATAGCATTTCAACTGAAGATTTTTTCACTTATTTCAAATTGTTAGGGGCTGATATTTTTCAAAGTTCCAATCAACAAGCAGACAATGTTTGTAGTAATCACGATTTTAACTGTGAAGATTCCGCCTTTGACGAACTTAATTCACATAATTATATAACAGTCCAAGAAATTCTGTTATCCATAAAATCCTTGAAAAGATGTAAGGCTATGGGCAATGATCATTTGATGAATGAGTATCTAATTGAAAGTAGTGATATTTTAGCCTCACATATTTGTGACATTTTTAACGCAGTTTTTGACTCGGGTTTTTTCCCAGACAAACGGTCTGAAGGATTAATTGTACTAGTCCATAAAAAGGGTATGTTAAACGACCCTAATAATTATAGGGGCATTACTTTACTTAGTTGTTTATCTAAGCTATAAACTAGCGTACTGAATAACAGAATTAATAAATTTTGCGAAGAAACCTCAGTAATATCAGATGCACAGTTTGGGTTTAAAAAAGGTGTATCAACCACTGACGCAAGTTTTATATTATGAGTATTGTACAAAAATTTCTCAACGAAAACAAACATTTGTACTGTATCTTTGTTGACTTGAAGAAATGCTTTGGCTAAAATTATATAAACATGGCATTCAAGGAAAATTACTTAGGATCATATGAGATATGTACAGTACAGTTAAATCATGTGTGAAAAATGGTAATTTACTTTCGGAGTTTTTTGACTACACGATTGCATTGGGGCAAGGCGAGACAATCTCTCCGATCTTAATATCATTATTCCTTGAGCACTTAGAACTCTTCTTGTTAGAGAATCCAAATTCTGGAATTAGTATTAATGAACTATCTATTATCATTCTATTATTTGCAGATGATATGGTTATTTTTGGGAAGAATCCATCAGAACTTCAAAGTAATATAGATAAATTAAGTGAATATTACGACAAATGGGGTTTAGAAGTGAATGTTGATAAAACAAAAACTACGGTTTTTAGGAAAAAGGGACCTTTAAAACTTGAATTATGGACATACAAAAGAAAGGTTATACAATCAGTAGATAATTTTAGTTATTTGGGGACTTTATTTTATTGCATTGGTAGTTTTGCACAAAACCGAGAATATCTCTCTTCAAAAGCACTGAAAGCCCGAAATGTTCTTTTAGTTAACTGTTCAAAATTTAGATTGTCAGCTAAAATACTTTGTCAATTGTTCGATGCATTTGTTGGTTCTATTTTAGGATATTCTTGTGAGACATGGGGAAAAAGTAAATCTAAAGAAATTGAACGAATACACCTTAAGTTTTGTAAACGTATACTTTGTGTCAATAACAGATCATGTAATATGGCAGTTTATGGTGAATTAGGTAGATATCCTTTGTATATTACTAGATACATACAAATTGTTAAGTATTGGTTTAAAATTATGAATTCAAGTAACATAATAATACAAAACGTTTATAATGATGCTTATGGTGATTATCTTAAAGGAAAGAAAAATTGGGTTTCAGACGTTAAGAGTATTTTTGACGATTTTGGTTTTTCTGAAGTTTTTATTAATCCAACATTTGATGTAAAGGAATTTGTTCCTCTTTAAAGGAACGCATGATAGATTGCTTCAAGCAAGAGTGGTTTGCAAAAACCAGTAACAGTACCATGCTTACGCTTTACAAACATGTTAAGTCAAATTTTAGAAGCGAAGAGTACTTAGACAAATTGCCTCTCTTGTCCCATTTATATATTTGTAAATTGAGGATTTCAGCCCATTCCCTTCAGATTCAGACTGGAAGATCTTCTAGAAATAATATACCGAGAAATGAAAGGTTATGCCAAATTTGCCAAACTGGCAAAATTGAGGATGAGTTTCATTTCTCGCTAGTGTGCCCGAAATACGAACACTTACGTCGGAAGTACCTAGATAAGTATTTTTATATCAGACCTAGTATGTTTAAATTTATCGCTTTACTGTCGAGTAACGACCTAAATGTATTGTCTATGTTCGGTAACTATCTGACAGCTGCTTTTTCCACTATGATTTAACACACTCTACAGTTATTATCATTATATCTTTTTCTTTTCCAAACAAAGTTTACAGACTGATACACTTTATTCATATATCATCATTCTCAGTTGATTCCTTATACTTGTAATTATAAGAATAGCATATATTTTGTTCAATACAGTTTACATGACTTAAACAGAGTGAAAGAAAGAGAGAGCATGCGAGGGAGCGAAAGGGAGAGAGATAAAGGAAAGGACGAGAGATAGAGAGACAGAGACACACAGAGAGAGAGAGAGACCTTAGAATTTATGTGCCTTTTGATGTAAACATGACTATATACTGTTTACACATCAAATAAAATGTTGTTCTGTTCTGTTTTGCTCTGTTATCAAATTATTTCAAGCAGAAATATTAATTATCCATAAAGTTGCCCCATTTACTTATACTGGTATAATTTAAAACATTTACAGTAATTAAGTAATAATAGAATACATATATTATGTGACTGATAGGAAATCAATAAAATTTTGTTCAAAAAATCTGATGCAAACAGTTTGTCTTATAGACTGTAAATGTATGTTTCATAAATTTTGCAGTCTACAGTTTAACCAACTTGTGAGTAGTTACTTAAGGGGACATAATCTACTTGATATGTACTTTTTTGTTTTATTATATGTTAGGCCAGAGGCCTTTATTAACAAAAAAAAAGTGATGTATTTTGTTGTATTTATTGTTGATTATTTTAAGTTATTTACAGTGGTATGCACTTTTGAATTCTATACACCTATTATGAATTGCTGTATTAATTAAGAAAATTAAAGTATAAACAAGAGGGCCATGAAAGTCCTGGGTCTTTTGAGGCTTTTCGATCCATCAAGACCCATTTCAAATCTCAAGATAGATATCTGAACAACTTTCAGGACTACTGGACTTAGAATGTGGCCTATCGAGAGTACACTAGCTTTTCTAAGATTTGTCTCTGTGACCTACTCTTTTACCCAACTTGGCCCATTCAAAAACTCAATGTAGATATCATTAAGGCAAACAAAATGACCAACTAACATGCGTTGTGGGCTAAAAAGGTGACCCATGACTGTATACATGGTTAATCTGAGATATGTCAGTGAACAGGTCACTCTTGGACCTGATGTGGCTCAGCTTCAAACCTGTGTAAGATATCATCAAGACAAACATTCTGATCAATTCTTATGAGTACTGGATTGAAAATGCAACCCTTTCGAGTGTACCTACTTTTTTAGATGACACATCCTAATCATCATCTATACAAACATTCCAGTCAATCATTCTGAGTTTAAACTGAAAATATGGCTTCCAGAGTGTCTGTTTACCTGGTTTTTGACCCAACACCATGTTTTGTCCATTCTCAAATTAATCCAAGATTATCAAACATTCTGACTAATTTTATGAATTTTGGGCTGAACATATGACCGCTAGAACATACACATGGCTTTTCAAAGATTTTACCTGATGACCTATTTGTTGACTCTATGTAACCCATTTGTGATCCATTAATGCCAAAACAATTGTTTAGTTTCCACCAGTATTATAGAGAATCTTCCTTTAAACATTTGACCTCATGACCTAGTTTTAACTTGACCTGACCTATTTTCAAAACGGTCCCAGATATTATCAGGACCATCATTTTGACTAACTTTCAATAGTATTGAACGGATAATGTGACTAATAACAGATAAGGTTTTTTTCATTATTTGACCTGGTGAATTAGTTTTTGACCCATACTTTCAGAGATACATGTACCATCAAGACAAACATATCAACTGAGTACTGGACTAAAAATGTGCCCCCTTGTGTGTACACAAGGTAAAAACTGAGAATGGCTACTGACCATGGCCAATGCAAAACAATCACAAAAGCTCACCATGAGCTCTAAGAGCTCTAGTAGCACTCCTAGCCTCTATAGCATTGCGCCGTTTTTTTTACTTAATTATGCAAACTTAAAATAATAGGATTGCTCATCATCACTGTTTATCTTTTTTTGTCTATTGTAACCAATTTTCACAGACATTGAATTTACAAATTGGCAGCTTATGAGTGATAAAGATTGATAATAATGACTTTACAGCTACATGCCTTGATGATGCAATGCATTTTTGTACCCTTAATTTATTCTAATCATTTATGGTTGATATTGGGGAAGCATGTCACAATCTGAAGACGGAGCACAACCTTGTCAAAATGCTGCTAGAAATTGGAAATTTGATGCCAACTCTCAGCGTTTTCTTTGCTGGAACAGTATAATAATTTTATGCCATTTAGTATCTCATGAAATTTACTATACCATCAATTATCATTGTTTTAAAGATGGAAATCTCAAATATAAACCTCATTTTCTCCTGATAATACACTTTACACAATATCAGGAATTCAAAGTATCTATTTAGTTTATAAGTTGACCTGTAACTTCCCCATGAACAGTGACTCTTACCTCAATTATGTCCACTTTTCATCAAACTGCACATCTACAAAGATAAAAAAAATAATCCTGTTGATTCCCCATACCCAATTTCAACAAGGGTACAGCATACTAATGCCACCACTTGGCTGTAAGTGCATGACTCTCTCTGAAAATTTTATGTCGAAAAAGGGGCATAATCTGTAAAAATACTGTGATGGTTATCTGGTCCGATGAATCACCAAAATACCACCAAAATACCACGTTTTTTTTCAGAATTAAGTCAAGTAACTGATACAATTGTAAAAAATTGCCGTTTTTTTGGTTTTTAACACAAACTTATGTTTATATTGATGAAAGGTGGTTAGTTTAAAGCAAAATGACAAAATAAAAACATAACATTGACGTTCACCATCATGGATGTTCACCGAAATATGAGCCTGTTGTCCACCGAAATACCTGCATGACGATTCAGGGAGTTTACATTCCCACTACAGCAGCCCTTTTACAAGGCTGATGTGTCAGATCTGTATCTATATTGAATATGCTCAGAAAAAATGGTTTCTTTTCGTGATATTTGGAGAATGATATTAAAAATTAAAGACAACTGGCCACCATTTTGAATTGGGTAAACATGTTACCCTGTCTTAATTTATACACTTGTCTGTCTAAATTCCACATCTACTGATGATAATTCAAATATCTATTTACATATACATAATATATATATATTTGCAGTTCACCATATTGGTCCGTAAACATTGTGAAAAAAGCAGAAAATGTTGTCAAAGGCGACACGCGAGTGATGATGGATACATCATGCAATGCTTAATTTAGGTGCTTTGTACGCAAACGGAAAGCACTTGCATGCTCTGCGGAGTATATAGATCTATCTGTGTTTATGATTTAAAGAAATAAAATATAGGTGATAATTCCATCTGATAACTCCCAAGTCTGTATTGTGTGTAATAAAGGTCAGGTATTTCGTTGCGTCAGTGAGTATTTCGGTGATTGCTCTCGACATGAATCAATAATCAACGTATAAATTAATGACATTTTTCTTCAACATTAATCTTCTCTGTAGTGATCATTAATATAGTCATGATTTATGCGAAAAATAGCCAAATCTTGCAGAGGTTGAATCCCTATACAACAAATATTTACAACGTTGAACAGGAATTTCGGTGGACTTGTAAACATACCTCTATCTCAGTGCATTGTTTACGTCGGATGATACGTTGTTATTTTGTCATTATGATTTAAACTAACACCCCTTCATCTCTATTGACATTATTTGGGTCCAATTCCACAAAAAAGACAAATCTGTTGAAATTCAGAAGTAATAATACATAGTAATAAAAAAAATAGGGGCATTTCGTAGGTATTTCCTTGATTCGTCAGACTGATGGTTATAGCTATAGTTAACAACTTTACCATGTTTGAAGTAAATATCTTCAATAGCGGAGATATTACACCAGTACTATGACAAAAACTCATTTTCTTCAAACACAGTCAAGCTAAGAGTGTAATCAAGCACCAAACTAGATATCAAGGTGTTGCACTCACAGAAAAAGCTATTTTCAAAATTTATCTATGCATAATATTATGAATTTCATACATATACCAATAATATCAAAGTTTTACTCTAGATGCATTTGGAAGCGTTTGAAGACAAAAAGTTTTAAGTGTCACAAATTTATAGCCTAATATTCCTAAATGTTAAAAAATGTGGGAAAAGAAACAAGAGGGCCAAGATGGCCCAGGATCACTCATCTGAATTTCTGAGAGATTCAAAGCCAATTTTTTCAAAGTCTAATCAGCCATTGCAGAGAAGAATAATTTTTAAGAATTTCTTTATTTCTGTATAGTGTGAATAGCCCACGGCCATCAGAGCCATGTTTCTTGATGGATTAAAATTTCTCGGGCAATTTTTGAAAAGGGTCAGCCAAGAAAGATTTCTGTGAAATTATTTCAAAATCTGATCAGCCGTTTCAGAGAAAAAAAATTTCTTCATGGCCAAATAGTTGAAGTAGGCCCCATTCACCAGAGCCATGTTTCTACACAAATCAGCATTTTGTGAACACTTTTTGAAAAGGCTTACCAAAGGAACATTTCTGTGAGATTATTTCAAAATATGATCAGCTGTTTCTGAGAAGAAGAATTTTAAAGAATTTCTTCATGGCCATAATTAGTGCAAGAAGCCCCCATTTACCAGAGTCATGTTAGCTGACAGATCAATATTACCCAAACAAGTTTTGAAAAGGGTCATCCAAGGAACATTTCTGTGGTATTATTTCAAATTCTGACCAGTGGTTTCAGAGAAGAATTTTTTTAAAGAATTTCTTCATTTCCCTATGGTGCACGTAGCCCCCATTCACCAGAGCCGTGTTTATTGACCGATCAAAATTTTGCAAACAATTTTTGGACAGGTCATCCAAGGAACATCCCAGTGGTTTAGGAGGAGTAGATGTTTAAAGAATTGTTGACGACGCATGACGGACACCGGGTGATCCTAAAAGCTCCCCTTGTGCATGTTGTGCTCAGATGAGCTAAAAAATATGCTTGTTATCAGTATTTTTCCACCCTTGGTTTTTTGTTTTGAATGGTGTTTTATGCCGCTTTCAACAGTATTTCAGTCATATCATGGCGACAGTTCACATATTCATGTTTCCTGGGTTTCGCCAGAACTAGGCTAGGCTCTGAAGTGTCTTGCCCAAGGACACTCCTGTGAAAAAAACCCAGTGGAGCTAGTGAGGCTCGAACCCGGGACCTCCAGATCACGAGTCCTGCACTTTACCACTGAGCCACACAGGACCCTTCCACCCTCGGTATTTTGTACAATTAATATATGCATCTAGCAATATTTTTAACTTTTGTTCATGGACATTTCCAGGAAAATTTTGCCCTTCACCCCTTTACCACACGATATAATTTTAGACCCATCCAAATCCAAAGGGCGTGCAGGCCCAAAATTCAACATTGCTAAAATTGTAGTTGTCTTTGATACGGTAGAAAACATTGTGGTAAAGGAGAAATTGTTCTTGACTAGCATTTTCTCCCTTTCCCACAATGTTTTCAAAAGTCCCATTTCCTAAGGTCATCAAGTCGGCATTGTTTGGTGAAGGGTTAAGCTAATATGTTCCATGTACAGCGCCATCACATAGAGGTTAGGTTTAACCCATTACCACACAATCCCTACTTTTGACACCCCTGAGAAAGAAGCCTTTTGAAAACACTGTGGGAAAAGGAGAAAATGCTGGTAACCAGCATTTTCTCCTTTTCCCACAGTGTTTTCTACCCTTCCAGAACAAATTTCAATTTTTCAGTCACCTTTATTTTGTCGTCTGCAACTGCTTTCAATTTAGGCCAATCCGAAATTTTCTCGTGTGGTAAAGAGTTAACATGTCATCCAAAAGACTTTCTAGAAATTTTAAGTGTCTAGCCCTAGGAATTAACTTTCACCAACAAGTGGCCCTGAAATTTTATTTTCACAAGTTGAGTTCAGACAAATTTAAAATTTAATACCTGGTAAAAAATTAACCAAATATTCAAATTGGCAATAATAATGAAATTTGAATCAGACATGGCGGGAAAAGGAGAAAATGACTGATATCAGCATTCTCTCCTTTTCCCACAATTTTTTCAAATGGCCTAATTCTCAGGGTTATTAACCCTTTCCCAAATGGCAAATTTTGTACCAGACCAAATTAAAAGCATTCTGCAGATGACAAATTAACAGTTGCTAAAAAGATGATTTTTCTATATGATTGGGTAGAAAACATTGTGGGAAAAGGAGGAAATGCTGGTTACGAGCATTTTCTCCTTTTCCCACAATGTTTTCAAAAGGCTTTTATTCCTGACCAGTAAAAACCAGGGATTATTTGGGAAAGGGTTAAAACTCAGGATGTGTATAATCATCTAAGATCAGTTTGCACGTTTGCCGTGTCTGACCTTGCTTGTGTTTAGCAAGAACATGCAGTTTGATCTGCGACCTGCTTTCAAGATTAGATTCCATATTCTGTAGTCCCCAATCTTTGTTATCCCTGTTGTTATCAGTCTTTATTTCAGCTGCTTTTATTTTTGTAATTTGCAATGCTTTCATTTCCATAAATAATTCCATAAACATTGTTGTGTGGCAAAGGGTTAATGCCCCTAGAATGTACAGCTTTTTTAACCCTTTACCACATAACAGAATTTTAGACTGGTCCAAATTGAAAGCACTTGCAGACGTCAAAATAAATGTAACTCAAAAATTGAACTTTTTTTCCAGCAGGATAGAAAGTATTGCAGGAAAAGGAGAAAATGCTGGTTACCAGCATTTTCTCCTTTTCCCACAATATTTTCAAAAGGCTTCCATCTCAGGGTCATAAAAAGCAGGGATTGTTTGGTAAAGGGTTAAACAAAATATGAATTGGGTACAGGAGAAAATACTGATAGATCTATTAGCATTTTCTCCTTTTCTCACAATATTGTCTATCATTTCACAGATGTATCACATCCTTTAAGCCAAATTTTATTTGTTGCCTGCCAACGATTTTTTATTTGAACAAGTCTTAAATTTGGTCTTTCAAGCCACTAGACGGCATGTCCACTGTACTTTGAATTTTTGGTTGAAATGCCGTAAATCATAGCAGGGAAGGCAACAGCGCAGAAGAAAAGCATGGTGGGATAACAGTGGGCTCGAAGCATCACAAAAATGTACTAAAAGTGCAACTGGAAATTTGTGAACAAAGCAATATGGGAGTGGCAGCACGAGTTTTATGGCGAGCAGTGCATCGAAACAAAAGCAATACCCAACCCTTTCAACGTATTTTTCATTATTGCAAGCTTTAGCACAGCTACTGCAGCAACTCTTATCCATTTTGGCTCACCTTCTTCATCCATAGTCCATTGTCCAGGCATCAACATATACATTGTGTGCACTGTAGAGGCCACATTTTCAGTCAGTTACATAAACTTGTGTCAGAATATTTTTGACAATGTCTTGCACATGTTTGAAATTTGGTCATGTGGCAAAAGAAAAAGTCACATGGCCAAATCGGAAAAAAAAAATTCACTCTAGAGACCAATTTTCAGCTTGATACCTATGAATCTTGGTAAAAATTTTTTGTCTTTTTGAAATTTTAGACAAGTCTGAAATTTGTAGATGAACAAGTCGCATGACGTTGCTCATGTCAGCGCTTCTTCAGCCATTTGGAAAGTTTTAGAGATGCGCCATGAGCACAGTGGGATCTGTGCCCAGTGGAATGGGGGCTTTAGTAAATAGTTTAATGTGATCTTTGTGTATTCTCCATTTTCATCGATGGCTGCAGGGTGTGAGTGCAGACAAACGCACTTGCCTCAAGAAATTCTGATAGCAAATGACAACTCGGTGGCTTCAATGGCGACATGTAAAATTGTCAACAGCCGTCGAAGGGTATTCTCAGTGAGACATGACTGATGTTTATCCAGAACGAAAAGAATTACCTTTTTTTTTCACATATGAAATTTGGTACATTCGGTAACTGTTCTTCAGTAATTTGCACTCGCATTTTTTAGCAGGTGCTTAAAATTTCAACTTGCACTTTCCAATTTTGGCTTGCATTTTGCAAGTAAATATGTGGGAATTTCGAACCCTGGGCTGATGATCTTCTTGCACCAATTTTACAATGTCTGATTTAAATGTACTTAAAACTTTGTTTAAAAAAGTAACAATAATTTTTGTCAATATATGAAAACTGCTATGAAAAAGGGGCTTAATGCCTATGCCAAAAATATTGATTCAGGTCAGCCTGCGCAAGCTGTCCTGAGCCAAAACTTTTCGCTAATGATCAATTTTCTGTATGTACTAGGACCAGAATACCTTATAATTAAGTTGGTTGTTAAATGAAGTTGGTTGTTAAATGAAGTTGCTTGGTACCATGGATAACGTAGATGCACAAAGCCCCTTTTGCCGGAGCACGTCATGTCGGACACTTAGACCCCTGACCATTTAGACCCCTTAAAATTTGGGTGACAATTAGACCCCTGAGACACATAGACCCCTATTTTAGTGAGACACTTAGACCCCTATTTTCAAAAAGAAAATTCACATATTAATTGACTATGTTTATGGATTGTATTACTTGTAAATCTTGTCTTGAAACAAAAAATAATATTGATACAGAAATACAGTAGCTGATGAAATGATTTTGAATTACTAACAGTCAACGGAAAATTTAAATAGGCACCTCTATTTTTAGTTCCTTTCCTTGGTATGCTAATTGCTTTTGTTTTTCAAAATTCCACATAATGTGTGGTATTTTTAGCAGAATATGGGTATCAAACTTTTGTGTGGTAAGTTAAAGTAAATGTATGACTTTAATACATAGATTAATTACCTTTATGAATTTGTATGAACCCTTTACCACACAGTGCCGACTTTCGACGACCCTGAGAAAGAAGCCTTTTGAAAACATTGTGGGAAAAGGAGAAAATGCTGGTAACCAGCATTGTCTCCTTTTCCAACTATGTTTTCCATCCTCTTCCATATAAACTTTGAATTTTAGTCACTTTTATTTTGACCTCTGCAAAATATAATGCTTTCAATATATTTGGACCACTGAGTCTAAAATTTTGTTGCTTACTATAGAGTTAATGAGCCATAATAGTAAAGGTTGAGGCAGAAAGAGTTAGCCCTTTACCCCATAAGGCATTCCTATGGCATCTCTAATTGACCCTAAATAATAGCAAGGATGAAACCGTTTCTTATGTGTAAATGACACCTTTTGATAGCATAGAAAACATTGTGACAAAAGGTGAAATTGCTCGTCACAAGCAATTTCACCTTTTGCCACAATGTTTTCCAAAGGCTCCCATAAGCAATGTGTTAAAATGAGTATCTATGGAGTAAAGGGTTAAGGGATCTCTGAAAAGATGTTTCATGATCCAATTAACACTTTTGACTGGGGATAGATAAGATAAGGACAATAAATTAATACAAAGGGATATCCCTTTTTTCATCATTTGAATTTATGCTCTTAGTATTTATCTATCCACCCTTCTTTCTTTCTATCTATATCTCTTTTCAATCCTTCAGTCGTCATTAATAAATCAAATAAAAATAAAAATAATAAAAGTTTGGAATCGTCCACATTGAAAGCATTGCCAGACAATAAGTTAAATGTGGAAAAAATGATACAATATGCCTCTAAAAGGGTTAAAAACATTGTGGGAAAAGGAGACAATGCTGGCTGCAAGCATTTTCTCCTTTTCTCATGTTTTTAAAAGCCCTCACCCTCAGGATCTTTTGAAGTCAGGATTATGTCGTTAAAGGGTACAAGGAGAACTTCTCAGTCATGGAAAAAAAAAAGAAAAGATTTTTATATTGTACAACAGCTTTCAAATTTTAGATTTGTAAGTTGAAATTTTGTGAAGGGTAGAAAACATTGTGGGAAAAGGAGAAAATGCTGGTTACCAGCATTTTCTCCTTTTCCCACAATGTTTTGTAAAGGCTTCTTTCACAGGATCGTCAAAAGTAGAGATTGTGTGGTAATGGGTTAAATCATAGTTAGTATAGGAGAAAATGCTGGTAAGCAGGATCTTCTCCACTTCCCACAGTGCTGTCTAACTTTCCCAAATCCAATTTGTTATTTCTATGATCTTTTTCATAAAGGTGTGAATGGGAAAATACAGGTAAATTAAACAACAATAAAAAAATCCAACAATATTTCATAAAGGTGTGAATTGGAAAATACAGGTAAACGAACAATAAAAAAAAAAAAAAGGTAACTGCAAGAACTATTTATAAAAAAAAATACACCTAAATTTCATAAAGATGTGAATTGAAAAACAAATTCTAATTTTTTTTAGATAGAGGTAAATTAAACAACAATGATTGAAAAAAGACCAAAAACGATCTATGTCCCAAAAATGAAAATAGGGGTCTAAGTGTCTCCAGTGTTAAGGGGTCAAAATGTCTTAAAGGGGTCTAGTTGTCACCCAAAAATCAATATTTTAAGGGGTCTAAATGGTCAGGGGTCTAAGTGTCTCACTCCCATATGTAATGACGGTACACCATCACAAGAAATATTGAATAGAAAAGAAAGGCTGTAAAATTGTTTACGTAAAATCAAAGAAGCATAAGAAAAACATCGTAATTCAGAATTTCTAGATTAGAGCTAGATCTGCATTCAATCTTTTAGAAATATTTTAGGGCGGGATGATAACACATTTACGCGTTAGATAGTCTCCTAAATTTTGTTTAAAAAAGGAAGGAAATCAGGGTTGTAAAATAAATGAATCATAATAGTCTCTACAGTTAGATCTGCCACACTTGATCAACATTAAATCATTGAGGAACACAGTCTATAAAGATTACGAACGGACAAAATAGATTCTACTTACGCTTAAATTTTTGGAACAGGTTGTTTCGTCCATGCAGTCCACCCGCCTAAAGTTTGAGTAATCACGTGACTTTCGAGTATGCACGTGGTTCGGGTATGCCTAAAAACGACAAAGGACGGTAGGCCCAAGCCTAAATATTTTTAATGTTAATGTTATTTTAACATTAGAAAAATAGATGAATTTGTTATAATAAAAATAATAATATGTTTTTGAGATCTCTACAGCTCCTTTGATCTTTATGAAACATTGTAGAAGTTACCTTACTTAAATTTAAAGGTGGGTACTTAGAATTTTCACATCACACCTAATAAAAAAAATATATATATTCTTCTTCTTCTGGATAGAAACCTTCATAGGCTGGTGCCTCTATGGTCCTTTTCTTCTTTATTTGGACTAGTATTTACCCGCTTCCGGCCTATAGCATTCAGGTGAAAACTTTACCGGGTTATTTTTCCAGAATTTGTTCAAGGAATTTTCAAAACTATTTACATTATCACTATTTACAATATCCCTGGGCAGCTTATTCCATGCATTGACAATCCTTTGTGAAAAAACTGAATTTACGCAAGTTGGTTCTGCAAGTTTTTTTGTAAATCTTGGAATCGTGTCCTCTGGTGGTATTTTGTATACGACTGGATGGAAATAATTCATTTTTGTCTACTCTGTCAATGTTTTTCATTATTTTGTACACCTGGATAAGGTCAGATCTTTGTCTTCTGTATTCAAGGGATGGTAAACCTAAATGTTTTAATCTTTGGTTGTAATCTTTATCTTTCAAACATTTTAAGATCTTTGTTGCCCTCCTCTGTACATTCTCTAGCTTGGCTTCTTCTTTCTTGTAAATAACAGACCACACATTTGAACCGTATTCGAGTTGGGGACGAATCAAACTTTTGTATAGGATAAGGAACATAGGTTCGTCAATATAGTTAAATGATCTTTTAATCAAACCAAGGATTTTGTTTGCTTTTTTAGCTTTTAAATTAATGTGTTCTTTGAAGGATAATTTGTTGTCGATGTGGATGCCTAAGTCTTTTTCTGTAACATCTTTGATGACGTCCTTCCCGAATAACTGATAATTGTTTATAATTGAACTATCTTTGCCAATGTGGAGATGTTTACACTTTTCTTGGTTGAATTTCAATAGCCAAGTATGAGACCAATCTTGAAGATTATCTAAATCTTTCTGCAGACTTTTTCGCTCTTTCTCAGTATTTACAGCAGAATATATTTTTGCGTCGTCCGCAAATAATTTTGTAACATTAACTGTGCATTCTGGCAAATCGTTGATGAAAATGTTGAAGAGGGTAGGTCCAAGGACACTTCCTTGAGGGATTCCACTTGTAATTCTTGTAAAAGTTGATTGTGATCCATTTAATACCACCCTTTGTTTCCTGTCTGTCAAAAACTCTTTGATCCATTCTATAAGACTATTCTGAATTCCATATCCTTATAGTTTTAAGAATAAACGTTCATGAGGGACTGTGTCAAAGGCCTTTTGGAAATCAAGATATATGACATCAATATTTTTATTGTTATCAACCAGTTCTGTCCAGTCGTCCATAACCTCAATTAGTTGGGTAGTACAAGATTTTCCTTGTCTGAAGCCATGTTGGTCAATTGAAAATAAGTTGTTTGTCTACATAAATGTGATTATTTTATCTCTGATTATTCTTTCCATGACTTTACTTATGACTGAGGTGAGACTAATTGGTCGATAGTTTGTTACTTCTTGTTTAGAACCTTTTTTGTGTATCGGTGTTACATTTGCTCTCTTCCAACTTGTTGGTATTTTACTTTTTTTCCATTGATTTTGTGAACAGAATTTTTAGAGGTTTTGCCAAGGATTTTGAACATTCTCTAAGTAATTTTGAATGTATTCCGTCTGGTCCGCAAGAAGTTGATTCTTTAAGGCTGGCTAGGTATTTGGCGATGACACTTTCACTGAAGGGAACAGTACTTAAAGTTTCTTGTGTTCTTTTTTCAAAATTAGGGAGGTTTGAAATATCTTCAGTAGTAAATACACTTTTGAAATAATTGTTGAAGAGTTCAGCTTTAGCTGCGTTGTCTGTAAAAATTTCTCCAGTCTCTATACATGGTATAGAATCCTTTATCTTTGTCTTTGTACGAACATATTGCCAAAACTTCTTTGAATTTGATTTAATCCCTTCGACCATTTTTTTTTTTTTTTTTTTCATTATTATTTTTGGCTTCTTTAACTTTTGTTGAGGCAATATTTTTTGCATGATTATATATTTCTCTGTTGAGGTCATTCTTACAATATTTGTATTTTTTCCATTTGCTTCGCTTGGTTTTCACTGCCTCCAGGACATTGGCTTTCATCCATGGAGTGTTGAACAGCTTAGGTGTGAAGTTGCACGCCGGTATGTTTTCCCTAGTTATTTTATTGAGTAATTCGGCAAACTTCAACCATACCTCTTCAACATTCTCATAGTTGAGTTCTACTTCCCAATTGACTAAGTCAAGTTTTTCCCGAATTGTATCGTAATCACCTTTATTGTAATTTAGTTTTGGCTTAATTTCTTTTGTTTGTAGGTTTCCAACTGTAATTAACTCAAATTCGATAGTTTCGTGGTCACTTTTGCCTAACGGTGCATTGTGGGTTATGTCCTCCACAAGTTCAACTTCATTTGTAAATATTAGGTCTAAGGTACTCGGTGCGTTGCCGTCTCTGAGTCTGGTTGGCTCTGTAATGTGTTGAATTAGATACGAGTCCTCTATTATTTCTAGGAATTTCACTGATAGTTGATTTAAATTCGATGTACTAACTTGAAGTTCCCAATCGATGTCTTTAAAATTGAAATCGCCCATGTGTATCATAAGGTCAAAATTGACATTTTGGATCTTTTTAGTAGTCAAAAGGTGTTTTATTTCTTCTAATACTATGGGGTCAGTTGCATTTGGGCTCCTGTAAATGCATGACAAAAGTAATTTTGAGTTCTGGTTGATGCTTATACCAGTCTGAACATATTCAACAAATTTGGTCTCGAAATTCATTATATCATAGAAAGGCAAATCATCTTTTGTATAAATAAGACATCCTCTTCCTGTAAATGTTTTATTTTTTGGTTTGTGGCAAACATAACCTTCAATGCTCCATAGTGGTGAATCATAATCTAGAGTTCCACAATTTTTTGGGAACACTTCTGTAATAGCTATGATATCATATCTGTTATTTCTGATATAAGCATGGAGTTCCGCCATTTTATTTGATAAAGAATCAGCATTTGTATATAATACTTTAAAACGTTTATTTACAATTTTGTGGCATTTAAAAATAAAACTTGCATCCTATCTCTGTATCATTGGAGTCTCGGGCTGTATTTGACTGTTGTTATTAAAGCCACCAAGAATAGTTTCGTCGAACGGTAGTGACTGGTTAACTTTATTTTCTAGACCTTGGACAAGAGTTTTTTGTTGTGCTAGTGCATCCTGAGATAATCTAGAAGCTATGGTAATTTGAGGATTCTTGTCAGTCTTTTCTTTCGTTCTTGTTGCGGATTCTTCAATGACAGATTCATCTAAGACAGTTCTTTCATCATAATCCTCTTGACTGGATTGGTTTTTTTCTATCTAGTGGTTTCTCTGACAATTTTTTAAGTCTCCTTTGTTTGTTGTAGTTCCTCTGTTGAGGTGTCAAGTCTTTAATAATTATGCAATTTTTAAGATCAGTTTCTTCTTTTGACTGTCGAAGTTTGGAAGCATTCTCAAGGATAATTTTTCTATGTAATTTATTGTTCAATATAATCTTGAGCGGTCTATTAGCTCCCTCTTTAATGGTGCCAAGTCTGAACATGGTTGTAACGTCTGGAATATCAACTCCTATTAGAGCACATAGTTCAGCAAATTTCCTTTCATCATGTTTTTTCCTTAAAATAGCTGTTTGTCTGTTACTTTCGGGTAGGTTAAAAATTACTAGATTTAGAGCTCTTCTTCGTTGATCTTCAATTTCTCTCTTATATATATATATATATATATATATATGCTTCAACATTTGAAGTAATAATTTTACCCGAGCGCTTTCGGCATACTGCCTTTATCAGGGGTTTTGAATTTACTGATAAACCAACATGGCGTTAGCATGTAAGCGTATTTATCGGATACGCTACAGTGTTCTGTAAGTGTAGCGTTTTGCCAGAAAAAGTATTCCTTCATAGATTTCGAAAATTTGTTGATGTTATGATGGGGATCTAATATTTATTGTATTAAACATCGTTTTTGTTGATTCCCGACGGTTGAACTGTACACAGTCTCCTTATCCAATAGGTTTCACGTTCCTTTCGCTGTGAGTCAGACCATGTCTCTTTGGCCTCAATTACGCATAGTTCTACATCCTCAAAAGAGTGTCCTGCTGCGCTAAAGTGTTCTGCAACAGGAGATCTGTTAAATTTGCGGGTCTTCCAGTCTGAGCGGTGCAGATTCATTCGCTTATTCAATGCCTGTTTAGTTTCACCTACATACTGCTTTTTACATGCCTTGCAGGTGATTAGGTAAACAGCATTCATTGTTTTGCAACTGAAAGTGCCTTTGATAGAAGATGTAGCCCCAAGCATAGATTTGAATGTTTGCAAAGGACGCATAATTTTGCAAGTCTGACAGCGAGATGTATTGCACGGACCTGAATACCCAAGCGTGTTTGGATTGGCTTGTGAGTTTAGTTTTGCTCGCACAAGAATGTCCTTCAGGCTTTTTGGTCTCCTGTAAGCCACCAATGGTTTTTCTGGGAAAATTCTTTTTAATTTACTCGAGGATTCAATTTTTGGCCAGTGTTGTTCAAGTATCTTGTGTATTTTTGGCATGTCAGGATGGTAAGTGACAACAAAGGGAATTCTGTCACTCTGACTTGGTTTTGTTTTATACTTGAGAAGTTCTTTCCTTTGTTTAGCGTTTGCCTTTGAAATGGCACTGGTGATAGATGTGATATTATATCCTCTACTCTGGAGCTGTTTTGACAATTCGTTGGCGCGGACTTGGAAATCACAGTCTCTAGAACATATTCTTCTTATCCGTAGAGCCATACTATAGGGTATGTTTTGGATACAATGTTTTGGATGACAACTAGAGGGTAAAAGATATTGATGTTTGTCTGTTGGTTTTGAATATAAATCTACAATCAGCTTGCCAGACTCGATCCTCGAAACGGTGTCAAGAAAAATATGCTGTTCATTTGATATATCACTGGTAAACTTGATAGTAGGGTGGAAATTATTGGCTATTTCTAAAAAGGTTTGTAAGTTTTGTTGCCCATGACACCATTGCATGTCAATGTCGTCAATGAAACGCAGCCAGAGATATGGTGTAAGTGGTACAGATATTAGTAACCGTTTCTCCAGGTGTCCCATGAAGACATTGGCGTATGATGGGGCCATTTTTGTGCCCATTGCTGTGCCTTGTATTTGGAGATAGTGTTTTTCATTGAATTCAAAATTGTTACACTTCAATACGAGGAGTAGAAGTTCAATAAGTATTTCTGTTGGAGGAACTTTAGTTTCCCTGCTATCCCAGACCTCTTTGCAGGCTGCTACTCCGTCTTCATGGGGAATATTTGTATATAGAGACGTTACATCAAGTGACACTAGAATTGTTTCTCGTGTTGTCGGATGGTTTTTGACTACTTGGGATTTATGAATGACGATTATAAGGCTTTGAGAGTATAAGGATGATATTTTTTTATTTTTGTAAAATTTAGTCCCAAATTCTGAAGGGCCACCTTTAAAAGACGGGAAAAAAAAGTACCGACGCGACAAAATTTTACCCCACAGTTAAGGACCACAAGTAGGCACAATCTCCGAGCAAAGTTGTCGTTCGTTACCTCACATACATGTACATCTCTGCGATGGGCTAAATGACAAGAACCTTGTCAAACCGAGGAAAAGATGTTTTGTTACTGGTTAGCTGTTTCATATGTAAAATTGTAAGTTAGACAAAGGAAATATGATTCTGGATACATTACAGGTGCGTTCAAACTGATGAATTTATCTGTATAAAATGGAACTATTTTTTACGAACCTCTTCACTTTTCAGAATCTTACGCCGATTTTAACAAAAATGGCTGCGCCCATGAATGATCACAAATGATTTGACACACCGCTGGATCTAAGTTTGTACGATTAAAAATCTTCGAAGATTCGACTTGAACTGGCCACCGTTGTATACCGTGTATTACGTAGTAGTATCAGGGGCGGTAACCAGTCTAGATTCGACTGTCTTATATGACGCATCACCACTAGCCCCGAAAGCGGGCTGACTGTAATATTACGCTCTATAAAGTAGCAATGTTGAAAATAGCTTTTACGTATCAATACGTTTGAGGAGAAATGAGACCTGCTTTAGCAACAGATTTCTCTAAACTGGTGATCATAGTTGAGTGAATCGCATGAAGTAGCGTTTCATTGAGTAAACCTTTTTTTTTTTTAAATTCAAAGTAACGGTTGTCGCGTAGGAAATTTGTGGTTCGGTTCTATACCCAGGATGCCCATATCAGATAGATGAGTATTTATAAAATGCCATCTAGCGGGAGATAATGCCACTACAGAGCGTTGTCTGCGGATGTCATATTCTTCGAAGATTCGACTGTCTTATATGACGCATCACTAGCCCCAAAAGCGGGCTGACTGTAATATTACGCTCTGTAAAGTAGTAATGTAGAAAATAGCTTTTATCAATACCTGGTTCAGTCCGATTCTTTTCTCTTTTTTTATATTCTGCCATTACTTTGTCTAAAAAAAGGCGTCATGTTTATAGAAATAAATGTCCGATTATAAAAGGGGGGGTTGAATGATCGAACTGTAACCTAGGCTGTGTAAAGGGTTAGGTGGTAAAACCAAATTTGTCACACTTTGAAGTGATTCTGAAAAAGTTAATTGACCGTGTGACCAATATTGCAGCAAACCTAACGAACGTCAAGTGCAAAGAAAATCTTATGTGATTTTATAGCAATTAAAAGCTTGAATCGTCTTTGCTTATTTTCCATCTTTCGTACTTTCTTTTTAATCGTTGAACGGCACTTGATTATTAGATCTAACTCTTTACAAAACGATCAACCAAATTTTGGACTGGTCCAAATTCGAAAGCATGTACAAGTATGCCTACATTATACACGACCAACTACATTTGCTCAATGACACGGTATAATTTATGTGGGAAAAAGAAGCAAAGGCTGGTTTCCAATATTTTCTCATTGTTCAACAGTTTTTTTTTTTTTTTTCAAAAGTATTTTCTCTCATATTCATTAAATCTGGGAATCATGAGGTTAAGGGTCAGTACATGTGAGTATTATCCACAATGACCTACATGTATTAATTTGATAACACGAATAAAATGTGCATACTTAAAAATTAAAATCTGTCTTAAATTTCATACTCTAAGCAATAATAATATCCTTATATTGCATAAATGCTCGATTGCAAGAATACTGCAGAGCATGTTGCGTTTTCTCTTTCACACACACAACGGACAGAAATATATTCCAATAGGGATAAATGTTCGAGACTGCGCTTTATCTGCACTTGTAATGGAACAATATCAAAAATAATTGATTCCTATTGTCTTTTTTTCCATAATTAGTCGTCGTATTCCGATCAGTTAACGAGTTTCCTTTTTACTTAATACCTAATTTATCACACTTGCGATTAAAATAAACTTAATTTGCAAAAAAACATTTTTATTCTTATAATTCATACAAAAATTGATTTAATTTATCAACGACTAAAACATTTATCAGTTGTTGATAAGAACTAAGAAAATCGAAGTGGGACGTTTTGACCAATTTTTTGGAACAGTGGGACGTTTTAACCAAATTGGTGGGACGTTTTAACCCTTTCCCAGACGGCAAATTTTGGACCAGACCAAAATCAAAGCATTTTGCCGATGGCAAATAAACAGTTCCTTAAAAGATGATTTTTCTATATGATAGGGTAGAAAACACTGTGGAAAAAGGAGAAAATGCTGGTTACCAGCATTTTCTCCCTTTCCCACAATGTTTCCAAAAGGCTTCTATTCCTGTCCCGTAAAAACCAGGGATTGTTTGGGAAAGGGTTAACCAAAAGTGGGACGTTTTAACTGTGGGACGTTATGACTGTAAACCGTTGGAAGGCATTGGTTTCGTGACGCATTAAACTTTAGGGCGGTAAAGTAGAAAAACTTAGGGCGGAGCTTAGAGATAACTGACACCAGACTCAAACAGTGTGCAGACACGAATTAGACTCAAACAGTGGCGATATAGCGACGTCCAGGGTGCGTATTACAGTAGATTTCACCTATGGTCTAAAGGCATCGGCCGACACAGGATGACTTTTTTTTTTAACTGAAAAAGATTAGAAATACACTGAATCAGTAGATATGACCAGTTTATGTTAATTATCTGTTTGTTCTCTTTTTTCTGTTGTGTAATGCATTGTGTTGGCGTTATTGTCCCAAGGGATCGTACATATACACATATATGATACCTGTTGTCCCAAAAACGTTTCATTACTTTGCTACTTTATTGTCCTCGAAATCTTCGAGCGCTAGGCTTCTACCGCTGTAGTCCTTATCGATGTTTACATTTTTTATTTGTTTCTGATCCATCAAAGTGAACGGCAAACTTAACTGGGTGACCTTCTTACATAGTATTCAGTTGTTTTTTTTTTAATAACAACTATTTTCAGATTATGCCGTAAAGTCTTCGTTTTTTTGCTTCGCATTCCAGTTTCTTATTTCATTCTTAGCGCTTGAATGACAGTATGTAAGACATTACTTTAATATGAATAAAAGGTGTCAAACTTAAACGATATGGCAGCAGAGTTGATATTTGCTCCATTATACAATACACCGATAATTTTCATCCTCCCCGTGATGTGGCCGGAATACAAATGGATAAAGATGAAAGATAACAAGGCATTTGACATTCTGTAAGCAAGAAACCCCTTTTAAAAATGTTTATAGCCAGATTATATCAGCATTTTGAAGGGGTTTACTGTGCGTTAACTTGGTTTTAATGCTCTCAGGATGTCAAGAGCCCGTGACAGAATACTAATAAGAATGACATGGAATGTTTATAAATACTCGCTGAACCCTATGTGTACCATTTAACTTGACGAGCTCTCCGCCATATTCTCACAAGTACTTAAACAAATATACCATCTGAGAATCACTTAATTAATAACTAAAACACACATATTTAAATTATTTACATATCGGATACCCCATTTTGCCCAATGGAATATAAACGGGCCGAGTTGACCCGAGGCCGAGTTGACTCATGGTCCGAGTTGTACCAGGCCGAGTTGATCCGCTTCCTTTTAAACCAGCCCTTTACCATACAAACCCTGGATCTAGTTTTAAAGAAAGAGTGTTTGAAAAACGGTTGGGGAAGAAAATGATGTCTACCAGGTACAAATTAATTTATGCATTTGTTTGCTTTCGACAGAGTTTAAATTGCTATCACTCTCAAAGATCAATCATAAAAATATCTTTGATTATACTGTGAAATAACTCAAATGGAGTTTTCCTCGAGAACACTTCCTTAATGACATACATGTATCTCACAAATGTTCACACGTATCCTACTGTGCATGTGTTTATGTCATGGAAAGTAAATAAAAATTTCACCGATATATTATTCTCACTTATATAATTATGGTTATACTAGTGGTGTAATGAAACAAGTAACACTTTCTTCAGGTATTATTAGTAAAGAGGTGAAAAAATGAACATGTGAACAGTCACAGTCAAATAACTAAAATACTGTTTACAAGGTGCTACACACCAAACAAGCAAACAAAAGCGGAAAATTAAAAGTTGATTCAGTATAGCTGTTTCCACTTTGTTTTCTTTTTTGCAGGAAAAGGAGAAATTGCTCCTAATTAGCCCAGAAAAAAAAAAAAAAAAAAAAAAAAAAAAAAAAAAAAAAAAATTGCCATGGCCTTCATCCCTGTTTTCTGACATAATAAGCTTGAATAGGTGTCATTTTTATTTCCTCTTGTTTAGAATTATAAATGTTACTAGTGTGGACATTTCAAGAAAAATATATCTGTTAGAAAGTATGTATTTATTAAGGATTTACCCTCAATCCAGTCGAATTATCTCCCTTTTTTAACTAAATGATCTGCATGTAACATACATGTTTGTACTTTTATCATGCTCAGAACCAGGCCTTTACATACTTTTGTGCAAAGCAACTGTAATTTTTATTGAAAGCATGTATATTTGTATATTCATCTGCTTATTTTTCTGTTTAACTGACTATTGAAGAAAATCGTGTTAACTAATTCTAATACCAGCTGAATTTTGGAACTTCATATACCTTTTTCAAAGGCAAATTTTCCAGAAATGAGTACGGTGACCGATACTTTTTGAAATCTCTTAAAGACATGACAAGCTTTGTATGTGCAAAGCTTTTTTTCCTTTTAACAAAATTGTTTGTTAGAGAAAAAAGTGATATATATCGTTTATTACTGACGGGGAGCTAGTTGCCTGCTTTTTCAAAGCTTGTTAGCTAGACTAGCTATGAATGATTGCATGACATGGTGTTATGTTTATTTCCAGGAAAAAAAGAAGGCCTTTATCTCCTGTTTCTGTGAGCTTCTTTCTCCTATGTCTCTGTCGGTTTGGTTTGCCACGTGTACGTTCAAAGCAATTACAGATAATATCGAGATAGTTCAATTGCAAAGCAGTTAAAGTTTGAAATCGTTTTATGAACAGAACATAACAGAACAAATATTTTATTGGATTTAAATATAAGCGTTTCTCATCTATACAAGATTATTAGCAGTCTACTGTTGTTTGCTACAATTAGTTGTATTAACTACAAGCCGTGGTATTTTTATGCAGATACCGGAAGGTCAAAAGGTCAATAGCAGCCGATATAATCGGAAAAAAATGCAGAATAAGACTGTCATTATTTCCATGACAACAGCGGATAGAAGGCAACTCAAATCAGAAGATGGATAAAGTCGTTGTCGACGCTAGGAATGACGGTTCATTTTGTTCTATCTTGTTGGACGCTTTCGTTATGATTAAAAATGTGATCAAAGCACTACTGGTATCATTCCTCAGTATTTTCATAACCCCGAAAAGAAAATGTGTAAAAAACAAAATAGTGCTAATCACGGGTAGCGGCGGGTCACTTGGTCGACAGTTGTCACTAGAATTTAGTAAAATAGGAGCAGTTGTTGTGTTGTGGGATATAAATGTAGCTGAAAATGAAGAAACTGCAAAACAAATTCGGGACATTGGTGGAAAGTGTCATTCCTACATTTGTGATGTGGGGTAAAGCTCTTCCCTTATTTATTGTCATCCTTTGTCATCTCAATGTGTCTTTCTGGTTACCTATCTGTCTGTCTGTCTTCCCCATTCTGTGTCTCTTTGTCACTCTCTGACTTGTCATTAACTACCTTCAGTCTGAAGGTGTCTGCTCCAATGCTATTTTTGTTGCTGATCTTCGCATACACCTTCATATCAGCCATTCATTAAAGGTGGGTACTTAGAAATTTCACATCACACCAAATAATTATATATGTATATCACTGAAATCTATATGAAAAAACAATACAAATCATCAATAATTAATAATCATAAAATTACCCCCCCAAATTTTTTTGATGGTATTCCCTTAAAAGGCTACGTAGCCTCTTAAGCTATTTTTAGATTTCGCGCCAAAAAACAAAAAATGCATTGTGGGAATGTTAAGTGACTGGCACGTGACTAATGACGCTTAAATTCTATTACATAACAAACACGTAATTATTGTTCATTATATCTTTTTCGGATGCTATGTTTGAGGCTTCGTCTGTGTATTTCCGGTATGTAAATGAGCGATGTGTTCATGTAAAAATAGAACGTGTTTCCCGTCAATGTTGACCTTGGACGTAGTAAATCTCTAATTTCTCGTGTTGTCGGATGGTTTTGGACTACTGGGGTTTTATGAATGACGATTGTAAGGCTTTGTGAGTATAAGGATGATATTTTTGTAAAATTTTTGTCCCAAATTCTGAAGGGCCACCTTTAAAACCTTCTGGAAGAAATATGATTTTACCCGCATCTTTTCAAATGGCTCTACGTGTTAGAATTTCCAACGACAACTAATAAAATGGGCATGGATCGATAGATAAATTATTAATCTTTACAAAAGAACTGGTGTTAGTTAACATCCAACTCTTACCTTTGTGCAAATCTATACTTTTCAACGTAAATAACCGTTGACCTACTTCACCAGAAATCAAAACATGGTGATCTTTTCAATGTGCATGTCTCGGCAGAAATCACAGTATCTCTGACATGCTACAGGACGGTTTAGTTGCAAATTTTGCTGTAAACAAACGCACCTTGATCGAACTTGGCTGTATAGGGTTAGGGAGCCAGACTATACAAAAATTCAAATTCCGTTGAGTGCGCATGCCTGACTAACGGAAGTCGCCGCGATAGTTGTTTATAAATTACGCTGGATTTATTCACGTTGGGAAAAAAGGTAATTCCCATTGATTTAATCGGTATTTTGCAACATATTTTGTGTGCTCTTAAAGATTAATAATTTATCAAACGATCCATCCCCATTTTATTAGCTGTCATTGGAAATTTTGTCGCATTGAGCCGTCCGAAAAGATGCGGGTAAAATCATATTTTTTCCGAAAGGGTTTAATGAATGGCTGATATGAAGGTGAATGCAAGGACCAGTCACAAAAATAGCATTGGAGCAGACACCTTCAGACTGAAGGTAGTCATTAACCTACACTGTTTAACCCATTACCACACTGTCCCCAAAGGCGATGTTACTTTTTGACTGGTCGCCTCTGGGTACAGAGACAAACCGGACAAAATCAGTTGAAAGTTCCGCACAGATATTGTGCACAAGTTTGAAATCTTATAATTTCGCAAATAGAGCACAAAACTAGGATTTAAATATACCTGTTGCTTGTGTATTCAATATTCCTTTGTTTGAAATACAAATACTTTCAATTTAAACGCTGAATATGAGAAAAAAAAGCGTATTTCATCAGTGACTGGAGTTGTTTACGTTCCCGAAAACAAACAAAATGGCCACCACGCACTACAAATTCCGTCAGTGATTTTTCAGAGACAAACATGTTATAAACGACTTCTACAAGCTCTTTACATAATTAATGGTTTAACAATTTATTTTTGGTCATGTTTATTACAAAAGGTTAATTGCATTTTGCTGCAATACGGATCAAACAGACGAAACAGAAAGTCAGTATAGCGCTTTATATTTGCAACTGGAAAATTTACGATGGACTTGAGATGGTATGGTGTACAGTAAATGTCCAAATATGAAAAAGATCACAGGAGCGTCTCATTATTGAGACTACAAAGGTCAGATGCTCTCGATAGCTCCTTGGGACACACATTGCCTACCTTCAGTCTGAAGGTCTGCTCCGATGCTGTTTTTGTTTCTAGTCTTTGCAAGACCTTTAGAGCAATGTTCATTAAATACGTCTGGAATAAATACAATTTTACCCGTATCTTTTCGAATGGCTCTTTGACAAAATTTCCAATGACAGTCAGCCAATAAAATAGGCATAGATCGTTAGATAAATGATTAATCTTTAACATCAGACAAATAGCATCTGAGCAGACCTTCAGACCGAAGGTACACATTGCCCTGCTTTGCAGAGATCTTGTTTTCATTAACACAGTGATTTCAAGTGTATCTGGTTGTATCAAATAGCATGAAAGGAAAGTTAAAATGAAGGAAGGAGGTATATGAAAATGTAGTACAAAGGGTTACAGTAATTAACCCCACAAGCTTTTTACAACTCTACTTACCTTTTCAGATTGTTCTGATCTTTAACTCATTACCACATGACAAAATTTTTGGCTTGTCCAAGTTGAAAGCATTTATACGAGTTTAAAATTTTCTCGTTTGGTAAAGAGTTAACTCTTTACCACACGACAAAATTTCAGACTGGTTCAAATTGAAAGCATTTGCAGACGACAAAATGAAGGTGACTGAAAAATTGAAATTTGTTCTAGGAAGGGTAGAAAACACTGTGGGAAAAGGAGAAAATGCTGGTTACCAGCATTTTCTCCTTTTCCTACAGTGTTTTCCAAAGGCTTCTTTCTTAGGGGCGTCAAAAGTAGGGATTGTGTGGTAATGGGTTAAACCAATTACCTGCACACAATGCAGACGTTTGACACCCATGGAAAAGAAGGCTTTTGAAAACATTGTTGGAAAAGGAGAAAATGCTGATAACCAGCATTTTGTCCTTTTCCCACGTTTTCTACCCTTCCCAAAACAAATTTCAAATTTTTGGTCACTTTTATTTTGTTGTCTGGAAATGCTTTCTATTTGGACAAGCCTAAGATAGTGTCGTGTGGTAATGAGTTAACTCTTTACCAATTGACAAACCTTCAGGCTTAATTGTCCATATTGAGAGCACACAAAACTTAGAAGAGGATTTCCCTTTGGAAGGGGAAAAAAAACACTGTGGAAAATGCTGTTTTCCCTATATTTTATCCTTTGCCCACAATGTTTTCTACTCTTGTAAAGTCAAATTTCAAATTTTCAGTCGCTTTTATTTTGTGTTTTGCAATTTATGCTTTCAATTTGGACAAGCCTAAAATTTTGTTGTTTGGTAATGAATTAAAATTTTGTTAGTTGATAATGAATGAAAGATATTCATAGAATGGTTTCCTTACAAATAGAAGGATGAATATAGTTTGACTGGCTTATTGCAAGCTGTTAAAAGATAAAGTATGTTAATTATGTCTTACAAAAGTTATAAAATGAAGAGAATTCTGTTGGTTAACCCTTTCCACACAATCCTGAATTTTAACTACCATGGAGAAGAATGCCAGTTAAAAACATTGTGGGAAAAGGAGAGCATTCCTTTTCCCATAATTTTTTCTACCCGGTCACAGACAAATTCCATTACTCAGGCTACATTAAAATTGTTGTCAGCAAATGCTTGCAATTTGGACAAATCGGTGCTTTTATACTGTAGTATTGAGTTGATTTTCCAGTTATCTAATGTGGTCCAAATGATAGGATTTAGCTTTGATAGGTTAGAAAACAAAATGGGAAAAGGAGAAAATGCAAGTTACAAGCTTGTTCTTTTTCTCCTTTCCCTGCAATGTTTTCAATTGTCTTCTTTTGGATTACTGACATTCAGACTAAGTGGTACGTGCAGAGTTAACTCTTTACCAAACAATGAAATTTTAGACTTGTCCTAATTAAAATCATTTGCAGATGACATGGTGAATGTGACTTGAACATTGATCGAATTTGTATTGGGGAGGATAGAAAATATTGTGGGAAAAGGAGAAAATGTTGGTTACCAGCATTTTCTCCTTTTCCCACAATGTTTTCAAAAGGTTTCTTTCATAGGAGTGTTAAAAGTCGGGATTGTGTGGTAAAGAGTTAATTTGCCAACAGGTGCTGAGCTGGCATTTCACTCTAGTTTAACCGAGTTTTCTCAGTTCCTAAATCTACTGCAATTGGATGACTACCAATCTTGGAATGTGGCATGCCATTAGAATTGAATTCAACCCTGAAAGTGTTTCACAAGAGTAGTTATTTTCACGGATGGTGTAAGTGAAAATCAGACCACCCAAATCATACAATCTGATCTCTTGATTTGCATTTTATGATTTTCTGATGGATATTCTGATTTTCTGAGAAATTCTGGATCAGAGTAGCCTTGTAATTGCCTTTTTTTTAGTCTTATTTCCAATCTGAAAATGTTCAGCCTTTTTGATGTTCTGAGGGTTAAAATTGTGTATCATCCCATGTTACTTCATGCTCTGCGGTAGGATATTGAGAAATAGTAGTGAAAATAATTTTCGATCTTACACTGGTACCACTGGTAAAAATACTGATTTTCCCGTCCTTGTTGCCTAGGTAAATTGCGCTTGCCTCACAACCAGATGGGAAATATGACGTCATATACCTTACATTTCTTGCATTTGACATAACATTGTAATGCATTGCTATGCGGGAGGGGTATGCCACAGGGAATAACAGAAAAGAACTGTACTGGATTTTGATAAAGATCCTCCCAGAAAGGGCTAAAAGCATGAAATAAATAGATCATTTGTTTTTTTTTTCGTTGATAGATCGAAATTTATTTCATTGAGTGAACACCATCGGAAATATTTTCACTCATGGCACTCATGGTAACCAGCATTTTCTCCTTTTCCCACAATATTTTCTGTGTCACGAATGAAAATACATGTATTACTGATGGTTTACACTCAATGAAATAAATTTAGATCTTTCACGGAGAAAAACAAATATCCTCTTTATGTCCATTTTGTGGGTATACTTTGCATCTCTCGTTCGACCTGAATAGTGTTCTACAATAATTATTCCTTTACCACACAATCGCCCCGGTGCCTCAGTGGTGAGTGTGTCAGACTCATGACCTGGTGGTTATGAGTTCGATACCTGGTTGAGGCGAACTTTCTTTCCTGGGTATTTTCGCCTCTCACCTCTGCTGAAGCATGTGAGAAAAGTAGTCAGTGGCTTTGGAAAGAAAGTTTTGTTAGTACTGGTGTGAGAAAGCCAGGAAACACATGTGCATCACTGACTGCCATGATTTGACCATAGCTGTTAAAGTGGCGATAAACCCCAACAACCAACTACACAATAACATCCCTTATTAGAAAGCCTTTTGTAAACATTGTGGGAAAAGGAGAAAATGCTGGTAAACAGCATTTTCTTCTTTTCCCGCAAATTGTTTTCTACTCTATCATAGACAAATCTTTTATTTTATGCCACATTTAAATTGTCACCTGCAAATGTTTTCAATTGGCAGACAAAACTATAATTTGTTTGTGTGGTAAAGAGTTTATTGTGGGTGTTGGCTTTGCTTCAGGTTTGCTGAGCTCTGTTGCTTGGTCAGTAACACATTAAGCTTGAAACCATGGGCCTGTATTCACCAACCATTCTTAAAAACGTTCTTTGTCTTATTCTCCAGAATTTCTACATTTGTAAGTAACACAACTTCTGATTGGCTAAACCAAATTTAGCCAATCAGAAGTTATACGTGATTGGCTAAACCAAATGGTTTAGCCAATCAGAAGTTGTATTACTTACAAATGTAGAAAATCTTGGAGTGTAAGACTAAGAATATTCTCAAGAATGGTTGGTGAATACAGGCCCTGGTGTTGTTTGTTCGATTCCAAGCTTTGTTGAATTCCCAGGGCTAATGATGGTCATTCGGACAGGATTCATTCCTCTCTCACCACTGAGCATTGTTTACCTGCTGTTTATGATGAAAGACAGCCAGTGGCTTGTAGGACTTATGAAAAAAGTGCAAGGAAAACATGGTTAGGTGCATTGGCCTTGAATGATATAAATGAAATATATGCAGTGTTGAAAAGTGACCTGTCATAGTGATATAATTATGTCCGACTGTGTTGAAAGGATGCAAAACAGCTTTCAATTAATCTACTGTACTGAAGCATGTGAGAAAAGTAGTCAGTGGCTTTGGAAAGAAAGTTGTGTTAGTACTGGTGTGAGAAAGCCAAGAAACACATGTGCGTCATCGACTGCCATGATATGACCTTAGCTGTTAAAGTGGCGTTAAACTCCAAATACAACAATATTAATCTACTGTACCAGATTGTGGAAAATATTGTTGAAAGGGGTAAATATGTTTATCACCAGCATTTTCCCCTGTTCCAACAGTGTTTTGAGAAAGTGTTTTCTGGAGGTGATCTGTTAAAAAGGTAGGATTGTGGGGTAAAGTGTTATGTAAATTTTATTGTCTTTGTCCTTCCCATGAATTATGCTTAATGCTAAATGTCAGCCTAGAACTGCCAGATAAATTAGCCATAAATAACAACATACACATTTACTGTTTACCAAATGACAAAATTTTAGACTGGTCCAAATGGAAAGCACTGGCAGAACACAAACAAAAAAAGAAATTTGTTTCCAGCAGGATAGAAAACATTGTGGGAAAAGGAGAAAATGCTGGTTACCAGCATTTTCTCCTTTTCCCACAATGTTTTCAAATGGCTTTTTTCTCAGGGTTGTTAAAGGTGGGGATTATGTGGTAAGAGTTAAGAATGTTACTAGAAAAGTGAATAGATAAGAAATTAGGAAAAAAATGGCCTAGTTCTGTATTTTTAAGACTGGTATAGACAGAATACCTGTGGAAAAAATAAATGAACTGTTCTCTGGCAAAAGGGGTATAACTGAATCTCTTTGGTATACTTAGCTACTCATCACAGAACTGTGGGTCCATGACCATAATATCAATCTGTTACAACTCAAGTTGTCTCAGCTGTCTGAATCATGAGATAAGCTGGTCCTTTGACATGTAGACTTGCCCACCTGGTTCGCTCAGTGGTGAGCGTGTCAGACTCATGACCTGGTGGTTGTGAGTTTGATACCCACCCGGTTTAGGCGAACTTTCTTTCCGGCGTATTTTCGCCTCTCACCTTTGCTGAAGCATGTGAGAGAAGTAGTCTGTGGCTTGGAAATAAACTTGCATTAGTACTGGTATGAGAAAGCCAGGAAACACAATTGCATCACTGACTGCCATGATATGACCTTAGCTGTTAGAGTGGCATTAAACCCCAATACAACAATAACATTGACATGTAGACAATTAGACAACAGAAAAAAAGTTTCAAACCAGGTCTGCCTGCAAAGACTCTGTTATTCTTGATACTCTTTCAGATTCATTTAGCCACCTTTTCACAGAGCATAGCTGATACAGAAATTCAATTTTGATAACCTACCCCCCCCCCCCCCCCCCCCCACACTTGCTAATGCACTACTTGATACAGTTTGCATATTGCTAGTCTGATCTTGGATCTTCCTTCCCCAACAGCTACACGTACTAGTATTTTGTGAAATATTCTGGCCCCAATATAACTTTGATGTTGCTTTAACCCTTGACCACACAATCCTGACCTTTCACGACTCTTAAGAAAGAAGCCAACTGAAAAGATTGTTGGAAAAGGAGAAAATGCTGATAAACAGCATTTTCTCCTCTTCCCACAATGTTTTCTTCCCTTCCCAAAACAAATTTAACTTTTTTGAGTCACATGAATTTTGTCGTCTGCAGATGTTTTCAATTTGGACCAGTCTAAATTTTGTCGTTTGGTAAAGAGTTAAAAGCTGAGCTTTATTTTATGAAAATTTTATCAATTCAAAAAGGAAAAAAAAAAATCTTTTCTTTGTAGAAATGCAGCAGAAGTTTACAGGGTTGGTGAAAAAGTCATGCGGGAGGTTGGTGAAGTCGATATTTTGGTGAACAACGCTGGTATTGTCACGGGAAAGGGTATCTTAGACTGCCCAGATGAAACAATTGAAAAGACATTTAATGTCAATCTTCTTGCACACTTTTGGGTAAGATCACATTTATCTACTCAATAATTAATTACTGTAATAATTAACTTTTTACAGATCAGTAGAAATTTTAGATTGGGCGATTTGTAAGCACTTGCATGCAACAGATGTGAATCAAATACAGGTACATCATCGTATGATTTTCAGGGCTTTGTATCCTAGTGCTAAGAGCTTTCATATTTGTCACAAACAGTAAGTTTTAATTTGTAGCTCGCCTGAGCACGAAGTGCTCAGAGTGAGCTATTGTGATAGTGCTGTGTCCGTCGTCAAATTTTTACCTTGTGTACGCTCTAGAGGCCACATTTTTTGTCTGATACTCATGAAACTTGGTCAGAATGTTTGCATTGATGAAATCTGGGACAATTTCAAAATTGGGTCATGTTGGGTCAAAAACTAAAAAATTGGTCAGAATGTTTGCCTTGATAATATCTTGGATGAGTTTGAAAATGGGTCATGTTGGGTGAAAAACTAGGTCAATAGGTCAAATGTTATAAAAACCTTTGCTCTGGAGGACACATTTTCAGTCTGATACTCCTGAAACTTGTTCTTAATATTTGTCTTGGTGATACCTTGAATGAGTTTGAAAATGGGTCATGTGGAGTCAAAAACTAGGGCACTGGGTTAAATATTAGAAAAACATTGTGTACACTCTAGACGCCACATTTTCTGACTGATATACTCTTCAAACATGGTCAGAATGTTTGTTTTGGTGATGTCTCAAAAGAGTTTGATAATGGGTAATTGTCGGATTCAAAACTAGGTCACTTGGTCAAATCTTAGAAAAAACTTTTGTACACTGTAGAGGCCACATTTTCAGTCTAATACTCATGAAACTTGGTCAGAATGTTTGTCTTATTGATATCTTAAAAGTGTTTGATAATGGGTAATGCCTGATAGAAAAATAGGTCACTGGGAAACTTGATTGAAAATGGTTCATGTTTGGTCAATAGACTCAGGTTATCATGACCCTCTTGTTTGTAAACACTGTCAATTTACAAAAGTCTGGAATCACTTTTGACTTGCAGAATATAAAGCGTAAGTATTTGAAAAGATTTCAAATTGGTCCTTATGCCTAGACTGTATCATATTACAGAAGTATTTCTGTTCTTACCTTACCCTAAAAAAATATTATGCTTTGTTACTCTTTGGTTATCTTTAATGACAACAAAGGTTTCCTATAATAGACAATAATTATTTTGTCATTAACCCATTACCACACAATCCCTACTTCTGACGACCCTGAAAAAGAAGCCTTTTGAAAACATTGTGGGAAAAGGAGAAAATGCTGGTAACCAGCATTTTCTCCTTTTCCCACAGTGTTTTCTACCCTTCACAAAACAAATTTTGAATTTTCAGCTACTTCAATTTTGTCATCTGCAAATGTTTTCGGTTTGGACAAACCTAAAGTTTTGTCTTTCGGTAATGAGTTAATTGATTGGCTAATTCACAGAAACAACCTAGCATTAGCAATAATAGCTTGATATTTTCACATTACAATATATATAGCATCTAATACATGAATTAATAACTAGTGTCTTTTTCACATGTTATGAGATTTTGGATGTTACTTTGATAATCATTTTATTGTCAGATATCATATTAAAGTTTCGCATGTCTGATGAGATGACGGAGATATTTGGTTTCACGTAAACAGGTATTCTTTCAGCTGAAACCATCTTTAATCCAAAATATTGACATGATATCCGTAAGCCTCTTTCCAGGTCAGCCAATAGAACAAATTACAGATTTTTTAAAGGCAAAATTACATTTATTAAGGCCAAATAATTAACTCTTCATCATCGCAAAATTTTGGATTTGTCTAGAGTTTTAATAATTGTTGTTGCTATTACATAATTGTTGTTGCTATCAGATAGTTCAAGAAATCTCAAATTTTCATTATTTCTGACATACCATTTGCACCTATTTAGTGAAAATGTGTGAACATTTGAATCTTTCCTAAATTGAAAACCTTCTAAATTCTATCAAGTAAAATGTTGCTGTTTAACTTCTTACCACATGACAAATTTCAAACTGATCCAAAACGGAATGGAACATGGCTCAATTCAGCCTTTTTCCTCAGGGTTGTTTAAAGTCTAGAATGTTTGGTAAAGGAATAAAGGTCTAATGAAAATTGAGAAGTAAAACCATGCAATTTGCAGTAAATTGAGCAGGATATAGTGTATATACTGGCAGGTATATGATATATTTATGTTCTTGTCTGTTCTTGTAAATCTCTTCCATATATCAAATATTTAGACTTGCCTAATCCTTTCCTAAATGACAAATTTTAGACTGTCCCAAACTCAAAGTGTTTGCAGATGACAGTTTTGAATTAGATGAGAATGGCAAAAAGTTTTCTGATAGGCTAGAAAACACTGTGGGAAAAGAAGAAATTGCTCGTTACGATTTCTCCTTTTCCCACTGTGTTTTCTAAAAATTTGTACTGCAGACATGTAATTAAACCAGGGCTTGTTTGGGAAAGAGTTAATTTGAAAGCATTCCCGGTTTGATGAGCTGATAATAAATGAATCAGATAATGAGATTTTTCCTTGGAACAATAGAAAACATTGGTGGAAAAGGAGACAGTACTGTTAATCAGAATTTTCCCAATATGTTTTCTGAAGCCCTACTCATACTGATCTTTCAAGAAATGGATTTTTTAACCCATTACCAAACAAGAATATTATAGAATTGTCCAAATTGAAAGCATTTGCAGGCGACAAAATATAAGTGACTGAAAATTTGAAATTTATTTTGTGAAGGGTAGAAAACATTGTTGGAAAAGGAGAAAATGCTGGTTACCAGCATTTTCTCCTTTCCCTACAATGTTTTCTAAAGGCTTTTTCTCAGGGGCGTCAAAGGTAGGGATTGTGTGGTAATTGGTTAATTAAAGGTTGATGTTTCTGTTCATACAAATTATTTATCACTTTTCAATAAGGGCAAGGAGCAATACGGGGCCATCATGGCCCCTTCCGTCATGTCTAGTGGAGAGTTGATTTACCCTGTACCACATGATCTGGAGTTTAACAGGCCTAACAGACACAGCCTTTGAAAAAAATTGAGGGAAAATGTAACAAGCATATCTGTCCTTTCCTACAATGTTTTGTACCCTTTCAAAGTTTCCTTATTTGAGCTGCATGTAATTTGTAGTCTGGAATTAATTTCAGTTGGACTAGAATAAAATTTTGTCATGTGAGGAGTTAACCCATTACCAAACGACAATATTTTAGACTGGTCCAAATTGAAAGCATTTGCAGACTACAAAATAAAAGTGACTGAAAATCTGAAATTTGTTTTGTGAAGGGTAGAAAACATGGTGGGAAAAGGAGAAAATGCTGGTTACCAGCATTTTCTCCTTTTCCCACAATTTTTTCTAAAGACTTTCATCTCAGGGTCTTAAAAACCAGGGATTGTTTGGTAAAGGGTTAAAAAAAAAGGGAAGATGAAAGTAAAATTATTGGTGTTCTATGAATTTATTTAAAAAAAAAAACAGGGATTTTTTCTGTAATATGATATTTTATATAATGGCTATGGAAATATTATTGTTTATGTTTCCCACTTGCTGCAGAAATATTTTTGTGATTAAGTCCATATTTGATGTTACATATAACAATTTTGTGAGTTATGCAACAGGAAATTGTTGCATATACATGTACTTTGGAATGTTGTTTTGTCTTAGAAATGCAACGATTCTCTCAATAAAAGAAAAAATATATGTGTTTATCCAAACAATTTTTCCCAAAATCCAGAATTTTAAGGAACCATTAGAAAATTAATAACCTTTCAAAAATTATGTGGGAGAGAAGAAGTGGATCCATCCAGCATTTTCCCCTTTTCCAACAAGGTTTTCTTTGCTTTCACAAACAGTTACAATCATTTCAGTTACATTCAACACGTATCCTGCTTAACTCATTACCAGACAATCCCTACTTTTGACGACCCCGAGAAAGAAGCCTTTAGAAAACATTGTAGGAAAAGGAGAAAATTCTAGTGACCAGCATTTTCTCCTTTTCCCAAAATGTTTTATTCTCCTTTTCCCAAAATGTTTTATACTCTTCACAGAGCAAATTCCAAAATTTTAGTCACTTTTATTTTGCCATTTGCTAATGCTTTTGATTTTGACAAACCTAAAATATAGTCGTTTGGTAATGAGTTAACTCTTTACCAAACGACAAAATTTTAGACTGATCAAAATTGAAAGCACTTGCAGAAGACAAAATAAATGTGATTAAAGAATTGAAAATTGTTTTAGGAAGGGAAGAAAACATTGTGGGAAAAGGAGAAAATGCTGGTTACCAGCATTTTCTCCTTTTCCCACAATGTTTTCAAAAGGCTTCTTTCACAGGGTCGTTAAACGTCCGGATTGTGTGGTAATGAGTTAATTATTAGAATAAAATTTTAATTTCGATAGCAGAAACCCAGATGTTGCTATATTTCAAAGTTATGTTTTTGGGAATAATATCTGCCTATCAGACAGAGTAGATCCAAGATCAGACTGCACAGAATGTGCAGTCTGAATTTGATCTACACTGTCCACAAAAGGCTCGACTGAGTCATGCTTAGCTTCTAAGGTTTAATTTGTGGCCTAGAAATGCTTTTAACCCTTTATCACACAATCCCTACTTTTGACAACTCTTAGAAAGAAGCTTTTAGAAAACATTGAAGGAAAAGGAGAAAAAGCTGGTACCAGCATTTTCTCCTTTTCTCACAACGTTTTCTATCCTTACCAAACCAAATTTTAACCTTTGAGTCATATTAATTTTGTCGCCTGCAAATGCTTCCAATTTGGACCAGTCTAAAATTATGTCTTTTGTCAAAGAGTTAATTCAGACAAGTTTAAAATTTTGTTGTTTGAAAAAAAGTTCAAAGTGTAACATGCACCAATACTTCACTGCTTAACCCTTTCCCACACTATGCCAACTTTTGACGCCCCTGGAAAAGGAACCTTCTTAAAACATTGTGGGAAAAGAAGAAAATGCTGGTAACCAGCATTTTCTCCTTTTCCCACAATGTTTTCTACCCTATCAAAGAAACATTACACCATTTGAATGACACTGAAATTGTCGTCTGCAAATGCTTTCAATTTGGTCAAGGCTAAAATTTTGTCATCTGGTTAAGGGTCAAAGGGACTCTATTTCTCTCAATGTAAATGCATCTTGCACTCTCTTGCGTAAACTTTTCAATGTCTTCAAGCTTTACCAGATAATTATTGATTGGTCCGAGTCAAAAAGCAGCCAGTAAATGTGTCTCATATGATGGAATTTGTCTTTGAAAGTGAAAGAAGCACTTGTTAGCAAAGGCAAAAAAGCTGGTAACCAGCATTTTTCTCCTTTTTTTCAACACCATTTTCAAAAGAATTCACCTCAGATTGGTTTACTCATTAGAAAACAACAATGTTTTAGGTCAAAACAAGTCAGAACTTCTATAACCCATTACCAAACAACAATATTTAGACTGGTCTAAATTGAAAGCATTTGCAGCCGACAAAATAAAAGTGACTGGAAATTTGTTTTGTGAAGGGTAGAAAACATTGTGGGAAAAGGAGAAAATGCTGGTAACCAGCATTTTCTCCTTTTCCAACAATGTTTTCTAAAGGCTTCTTTCTCAGGGGCATCAAAAGTTAAGGGATGGTAATGGGATAAAGGACCACTAATTAGGCCTACACCACAAAATCCGGAGTTTAGGACCCTGAAGTGGAAATTTTTTGAAAAGATTGTGTTGAAAAAAGAGAAAATACTGGTAACCAGCATATCTTCTTTTCCAATGTTTTCTGTAAGCAAGTGCATTCAGTTTGAAGAATTTTATAAAAGTTATTTTTTCTGGTGAGAAATTAACTCTTTACCAAAAAGTGAAATATCAGACTGTTCCAAATTGGAAGAACTCGCAGCCGACTGAATTCTAACATTGCTCAATTGAAATAAGAGGATAGAGGATAGAAAATGTTTTTGGAAAAGGAGGAAATGCCAGTTATCAGCATTTACATCTTTTTCCCACAATGTCTTCGTTAGTACTCTTTTTTTTTTTGGGGGGGGGGGGGCATTAGAATTTGTGATTTAGTGGTTAAGGGTTACCTCATTTTTTTTTTCAGACTGTGAAGTGCTTCCTACCTGCAATGTTGCAGAAAAACAGTGGCCATATCGTTAGCATATCTAGCTCTACAGGACTTGACGGGATTAGAAATCTAATCGACTACAGTGCATCGAAGTTTGGAGTTGTGGGTTTCACAGAAGTTTTGAATTATGAAATTGTGTATTCTGGGTATACGGGTGTCCATACCACTTTGGTTTGTCCTGCAGTGTTGAACAACAAAATGTTCGAAGGCTGTCAGCTAAGGTACAGTATAATCCCTATATGACACTCCTCCTCTTATTAACTGCACCCCCTATTCACTCTTTGACTCTTTGCTTGAAGATTTGCCCATCCCATGGTCAATCTGTCAATCATGTTGGCAATAAATAAACAGAACAGCAAGAAAGAATGAATGACATGGAAATAATCTACATTACACCTTTATGGATGTCATTAACACCTGACAATATTGCTGATATAGCTCAGTAGTTAGAGCGTAGGACTCATGAACACAATGTTTCGGGTCACTACAGGTTGTGGGTTTGAATCCCCGGCTGGCCAACTAAATTTCTAATAGTCTTTCGGATGAGACGTTAAACTGAGGTCCAGTGTGACGGTGCTATACGCCGAGCACGTTAAAGAAACAGGCAAAGCTCTCAGTAGTTTCGACCTGTATCCTTGCACTATCCCCCGTAACAACTAACCGCCTTCTGGTGGGCAACCAGTAGCGACGATCAATAAACGGAAATAACCAACCAACCTGACTATCCAGGTATACATACATGTACTGGTAAATTTGGAATACAATTTACTGATTTGTGAAATTTGAGGATTGTTTAACTCTTTACCAAATGACAAAATTGTGGACTTGTCCAAATTGAAAGCATTAGCAGATGACAAAATAAACGTGGCTCTAAAATTGCAATTTGTTTTGGGAAGGGTAGAGAACATTGTGGAAAAGGAGAAAATGCTGGTTACCAGCATTTTCTCCTTTTCCTACAATGTTTTCAAAAGGCTTCCTTCTCGGGGTCGTTAAAAGTCGGGATTGTGTGGTAAAGAGTTAAACATAAACTTTCTTGGAAAAACTTCAGATAAAAGAAAGATTCAACGGAGAATGCCCTCAATAAATTGTGAATACTATTAACCCTTTACCAGACAGCAAACTTTCAGACCTCTGAAAACTGAAAATACATGCTGACGACAAATGGAATTTATTTCAAAAAATGAAACCTCTATGTCACAGGGAAGAAAACATTGTGGCAAAAAGGACAAAATGCTGGTTGCCAGCTTTTACTTCTTTCTCAACAAGGTTTTTTGTAAAAGTTTCTTCTTCAGGGGTGTTAAAAATGCTCATTATGCAGTGTAAATTATTAACTCTTTACCACACAATCCCGACTTTTAACGACCCTGAAAAAGAAAGCCTCTGAAAACATTGAGGGAAAAGGAGAAAATGCTGGTAACCAGCATTTTCTCCTTTTCCCACAATGTTTTCTACCCTTTTTAAATGAAATTTCATTTTTGATTCACGTTTATTTTGTTGTCTGCAAATGCTTTGAATTTGGACTGGTCCAAAATTTTGTTGTTTGGTAATGAGTTACTGTCAAACAATTTTTGAACAACGATAAAATCCATAGCTTGCTTGGACCACACAGGCTGGCCTTGGTTGATACTTTTTTGCTGGTGCCAAAGACAACCTTTTCACGAAGTACGACTCATTTTTGTTCATTTTATTGGAACACTCTGTCGTCATCATGTCTGTTTAACTCTTTACCAAACGACTAACTTTTGGACTAGACCAAATTGAAAGCATTTGCAGACGACAATTTAACTGATGCTGAAAAGATGATTTCTGTCTATGATAGTGTGGAAAACATTGTAGGAAAAGGAGAAAATGCTGGTTACCAGCATTTTCTCCTTTTCCAACAATGTTTTCAAAAGGCAACTATTCCAGACCTGTAAAAACCAGGGATTGCTTGGGAAAGGGTTAACTCTTTACCAAATGACAAAATTTTACACTGGTCCAGATTGAAAGCATTTGCCGACGAACAAAATACATGTAAATGGAACTCAAAAATTGAAATTTGTTTCCTGCAGGGTAGAAAATGTTGTAGGACAAGGAGAAAATGCTGATTACAAGCATTTTCTCCTTTTTCCTCAGTGTTTTCAGAAGGCTTCTTCCACTTGGTTGTAAAGAACTGGGGAATTTTTGGGAAAGGGTTCTTAAAGTTTCATTTTCACCTCAAAGCATTTTTTTGTGATTTGTGTCTGCAGATGATGGTGGTAATGAATTAAGTGGCAGTGGGAAAGGGGGCTATGGAGCATGTTCAGAATGTACTTAACAGAGCTACAGATAGAGGGAGTGATTTTGATTTCAAAATTGAAAATATAAGTAATTCTCCACTAAACCCTTTGTTATGGGTACTCATTAGAATCGTCTCATCGAGACGATTCTAATGAGTACCCACAACATAGGGTTTGGGAGAGAAATAACGGATTTAGAATGTTTTAATCACTCCTTCTTATCTTAAGCTCTGTATTATATCATGATTTCCAAGGAAGTTGTTACATACTATGGGTCTATTTTTGTGTTACAACCTGCTGAACAGTGTTGAAGGACGGTATTTTGATGTGCAGAAAATTGATCTTGGATCTACACTCTCAGAAGAGTATAATTATGTCATTCCCCAAAAGATAACTTTGAAAATAGAGCCAGAATTCACTTTAGTTATTGCACAAAACATGTTGTCTGATCCCTGATCTACTTTATCCACATTGCTTATAACCTTCATAGACAAAAAGCAACATGAAATTGCAGTAATTTGGGTCTTATTGACTAAAAATGTGTGTTGGGATTATTTGGCATTTCAAGAATTAACTCTGTACTTCACAAGCCACTTTTAATGACCCTAAGAAAGAAGCCTTTTGAAAATTATTTTGGAAAAAGGAGAAAATGCTGGTAACCAGCATTTTTTCCTTTTACCAAAATGTTTTCTACCCTTCCCAAACCAAAGTCTAATTTTTCAGTCATTTTTATTTTGTCATCTGATAATGCTTTCATTTTGGATTAATCTATACTTTTGTCGTTTGGTAAAGAGTTAAATTTCAAATGCAAAGAAAATACAGCCTTGAATCTTGGGTCTGAACAGTTATTATTTTATTAGATATTTTGTAATTTATGTGTTTTGGGCCTGTATTGGTAATGGATCCTGCTAAAGCTTGGATGTAATTTACTTTAAAGAAATACTGAGTCCCTAACTATTTACCATACAACAAAATTTTGGACTGGTCCAAGTTGAAAGCCTGTCCAAACAACAAATTAAATATGTCTCAAAAACTTAATTTCTCTCCAGAAGTGTAGAAAAAATGTTCTTCAGGTTTCTCCTTTTCTCACAGTGTTTTCAAAGCGTTCTTTTTCAAGTTTGTTGAAGCTTTGGATGGTGTGATAAAGGGTTGAAGCACCTTTTTTGGCCATAGTTGCCAAGTGTAGATGTAGATGTGGCTGCACAAAATATGCAGCCTGTTCTTAGATTTACACTGTCGACTTTGTTAAAATATTGTAAGATAAGAAAATCAATGAAGTTGCAAATATTTTTCAGTCATATTTCTAGCATGAAAATGTCTGATAAGTTTATTTGGAACTTCTAACGCTTTCCATACCATAGACGACACCAGAAGCCTTTGTGAATAAAGTAGATCAAGATCAGACTGCACAGAATGTGCAGTCTGAAATCCTATCTACATTGTCCACTGCTATATTCTAGATTATGAACAAACCATTCTTTGATCTTGTTGCTGATTTGTATTTGTAGCCATTGAGAAAATGGCACACTGTGCAGGCTGATCTGGGAAACTACTTCTTACAGATGTTTTTCACAAACCCCTTTTGGAAGAGTATGGATTAATCACAATTTCATCGCTGCTCTTTTCCACACAGTGTAGACAGATCAGACTGCACATTTTTCCTGTTTGATCTTGATCAACACAGCCCCCCCCCCCCCCCCCCCAAAAAAAAAAAAAAATACTATCGTTGCAGCAACACAATTCAGGGTTTAAATTATTCATAAATGTTTATATCTGATTAGTGGCATGCTACCAGTATTTTATCCTTTACCCACAATGTTTCAGACTGTTTTGTAAAAGGATCATACCTTGAACTGACTCCTTTGCAGGCTTCTTTTGAAGCTAAGAGGTAATTTCCAATCAGATTCTCCATTACTTTTAAGTGCAGATACAAAAAGAAAGCAATGGACTTATGGAATCTTAGCCTAGATAATTAACCATTTACCTGATTATAGTTCACTCTGTTAACTTTTTACCACACAACAAACATGTAGACCGGTCCAAACTGAAAGCATTCACAGGGTATAAATGAAATGTGACTGAAAAAATAGGATTTGTTTTTGAAAGTGTTGAAAACATTTGTGGGAAAAGGAGAAAATGCTGGTTACCAGCATTTTCTCCTTTTCCCACAATGTTTTCACAAGTCTTCTTTCTCAGTTAACCCTTTCCCAAACGACAAACTTTTGGACTGGACCAAATAGAAAGCATTTGCAGATGACAATTCAACTCTTGTTGAAAAGATGATTTCTGTCTATGATAGGGTAGAAAACATTGTGGGAAAAGGAGAAAATGCTGGTTACCAGCATTTTCTCCTTTTCCCACAATGTTTTCAAAAGGCTACTATTCCAGACCCGTAAAAACCAGGAATTGTTTGGGAAAGGGTTAAACCTTTACAACACAATCCTGACTTAAAGGTGGCCCTTCAGATTTTGGGACGAAACTTTTACAAAAATGCAAAAAAATCATCCTTATTCTCCAATAGCCTTTTAATTTGCGTTCATAAAAACCCAGTAGTCGAAAACCATCCGGTAACACGAGAAATTAGAGATTTATTACGGACCAGGATGACACCAATGGGAGACACGTTCTATTTTTAGATTATCAATTCTCTCATTTAAATACAGGAAAACACAGACAAAGTTTCAAACATTCGTCTAAAGCAGACTTTATGGAAAATAATTATTACATGTTTGTTATGTAACGGAATTTAAGCGTTATTAGTCACGTGCCAGTCATTTGACATTCCCACAATGCTTTATTGATTTTTAGCGCGAAATCTAAAAATAGCTTAAGAGGCTACGTAGCCTTTTAAGGGAATACCATCAAAAAAATTTGTTTTTGTGATTTTATGATTCTTAATTATTGATGATTTGTATTGTTTTTTCATATAAATTTCAATGATATATATATTTTTTAATATGGTGAGATGTGAAAATTCTAAATACCCACCTTTAAAATAACAACCCTGAGAAAAAAGCCATTTGAAAACATTGTTGGAAAAGGAGAAAATGCAGGTCACCAGCATTTTCTCTATTTCCCACAATGTTAATCTGCCATTCTCGAAACAAATTTCAACTTTTCAGTAACTGATGGCACCTGAAAATGCTGTCAAAATGGACCAGTCTAAAATTCTGTTGTTTGCAAATGTTACTGCGTTTTACAAGCTTCATGGGAAAAAGAGAAAACAAGTATTACCTCATTATCACACAAAGCTTTCTACACTTTCCAAGACAAATTTCAGTGATTTAGCCACCTTGTATTTGCAGTCTGTAAATGCTTTGAATTTGGACCAGTCTAAAATTATGTGGCCTTGCAAAGTGCTTGTAAATGCTTTGAATTTGGACCAGTCTAAAATTACATTGCCTGCTAAGGTGTTTATTATATTAGATATAAATCAATAGGCTTATAAAAGACCTCACTGTTCCAGTTTTGTTCCAAGTAACCCATGATGCAATAGTTGGCTACTTGGAACCGTCGTTTTTTAACAACCCTGAGGAGAAGACTTTTGAAAACATCATGGGAAAAGGATGAAATGCTGGTAACCAGTATTTTCTCCTTTTCCCACTTTGTCTTCTACCTAGTTAACAACAAATACCACCTACATGTATATAGTAGCATTCAATTTCGTTGTCAGTATATGCTTTGAATTTGGACTAGACTGAAACTGTGTTGTCTGGGAAAGAGTTAATTAATAAGATATGAATCAATATGTTTATAAAATAGCTTATTATTCCTATTTATCCCTTTACTCTGTAGATACTCATTTCTACAAATTGCTTGTAGGAGCCTTTGGAAAGCTTTGTGGCAAAAGGTAAAATTGCTCGTGCCACAATATTTTCTACACTATCAGAATATCATATACACATAAGAAACGGCTTCATCCTTGCTGTTATTGTGTTCACTGTGCCCTATGAGGTTAAGGGTTATTCAAGCAAAGTTGGTAATATTGACCCCGTAATGCTATTTCAAGGTTGCCTTGACCTTGAAAAAAAGTTGTATGGGTTACACTATTACATATCATTATCTCCTGCTAGATGGCATTCTACATTAACACATTTATGTAATTAGGGCATTCTGGGTACAGAAACGAACTACTTTTCTATGCGACAACCCTTACTTTGAATTTCAAAATAAAATAAACATTTAGTCAATAAAACGCTACCTGGTGCGATTCATTCAGCTATAATCAGCAGTTTAGAGAAATCTTGAGCTAAAACAGGCCCAATTTCTTCTCAAACATACTGATAAAAGCTATTTTCTCCTTTGCTACTTTACAGTGTGTATCAATACAATCCCCAAAATATTGGGGGGAGTGATGCGTCATCACAGACAGTTTGAATCATCGAAGAATAAGACATGCGCAGACAAACTATTAAGCATTGGCATATTCCTTTCAAGTGTTCGGGCACAATGTTCTGTGTTCTGAAATACTGTTCTGAAATATGTGAAAGGAATATTTCAGAACACAATACACTGTTCCGGAAGTATGTTCTGAATGGAGCATTTTCGGAACATTTTTCTAAACCATATCGAAATGAAATACATTGTCATGATGGCTGTTGCAAGAGCTACTGAGGTATCTCCGAATGTCGCAGGTACATTTTTGTGTTGTCTATCGCTAGGCTAAAGGAAATTATGATCATTGTTTGTTTCATAGGTGATTTTGGGTGGGAAAGGCTGTCTTGTGCTGGCGCCGGCAATGGAGACGTTGCATTCCTCATGTTTATATTATATAGGGAAGATTTTTTTTTCATATTTTATCATCTATTTTGGTTATAGAACGTCAAATTCCTGTGATCTAAACATACCTTACATGCTCTTATTGGTTACCAGCATTTCCTCCTTTTCCCAGAATGTTTTCAGAAGCTTTCCTACAAAGGGTGTTAACCCATTACCACAAAATCCCTACTTTTGATGCCCCTGAGAAAGAAGCCTTTTGAAAACACTGTGGGAAAAGGAGAAAATGCTGGTAACCAGCATTTTCTCCTTTTCCCACAGTGTTTTCTACCCTTCCCAGAACAAATTTCAATTTTTGAGTCACCTTTATTCTGTGGTCTGCAAATGCTTTCAATTTGGACCAGTCTAAAATTTTCTCGTGTGGTAAAGAGTTAATATTCAGGATCATTAAGTAAAGGGTTAAACTTGAAAGGCCAAATATAGAGTCAATGGAATCTCACTGTTTTCCATGAACTTCTTTGATTTCTAGTACAGGCTTACTAATTAATTTAGCTCTTAATCACAAAATCTCATCTTCTAAAAACATGTTATCATCTGGGAAAGAGTAAACACTTTACCAAACAACAAAATTTTAGACTGGTCCTAATTGAAAGTATATGCAGACGACAAAATAAAAGTGTTTGTAATTTTAAAATTTCCGTTGGGACGGGAAGAAAACATTGTGGGAAAAGGAGAAAATGCTGGTTACCAGTATTTTCTCCTTTTCCCACAATGTTTTCAATAGGCTTCTTTTTCAAGGTCGTTAAAAGTCAGGATTGTGTGGTAAAGAGTTAACTCTTTACTTAACAGCCCCTGGTTTAACTCTTTACCACACAACAAAATTTTAGACTTGTCCAAATTGAAAGCATTTGCAGACGACAAAATGAAGGTGACTGAAAAATAGAAATTTGTTCTGGGAAGGGTAGAAAACACTGTGGGAAAAGGAGAAAATGCTGGTTACCAGCATTTTCTCCTTTTCCCACAGTGTTTTCAAAAGGCTTCTTTCTCAGGGTCGTCAGAAGTAGGGATTGTGTGGTAATGGGTTAAGCGACTCTTGAGAAAGAAGCCATTTGAAAACATTGCTGGAAAAGGAGAAAATGCTTTTTATGGGCATTTCTTCCATTTCCCGCAATGTTTTCAAACATTCCCAGTACAAAGTTCAACTTTTCGAGTCACTTTCACTCTTTCCAAAACGACAAAATTTTAGATTGGTCCGAATTGAAAGCATTTGCAGACAACATGCAGTTTGAAAATTAAAATTTGTACTGGTAAGATAAGAAAACATAGTGGGAAAAGGAGAAAATGCTGGTTATCAGCATTTTCTCCTTTTCCAATAATGATTTGAAATGGCCTCTTTTTTGAGGATTGTAAAGAGTCAGGATTGTGCGGTTAAGGAGATAGTTTTGTTGTCTACAAATGCTTTAAATTTGGACTGGAAATTTTTTCAACATATGGACTGTACCAGTGTTATAGTCTCTGATGTCTTGTAAAGAGTCCATACTAGTAAACTTGTGCATCACCTATGATAAAATACAAGTCTGACAAAGGTCAGGCTAGGGTCAGTCACTGTCTGGACAATGTCAGGTTGGATAAATGAACCCCAGTTTTCTAATTGAAATGGAACCCAAGTATCATCTGTCAACCCATGTTTCAAATTCTTTTCCTCCCCCTCCCGTACTGTGTGTTGACCACCTTGCAGCTTGTAAATTAATTGTGACAAGTGAAGAAGTCAGATCAAAAAGAGTATTTTCACCTTTTATGACAGGGAAATAATTTCGTCTGCATATCCCTGTTCAAATTTTGTGTGGCATTCTTTTGTTAACGCATTACCACACAATCCCTACTTTTGACGCCCCTGAGAAAGAAGCCTCTAGAAAACATTGTAGAAAAAGGAGAAAATGCTGGTTACCAGAATGTTTTCTACCCTTCACAAAACAAATTTCAAATTTTCAGTCACTTTTATTTTGTTGTCTGCAAATGCTTTCGATTTGGACAAGTCTATATTTTTGTTGTTTGGTAATGAGTTAATGCTTTCAATTTGGACCAATCTAAAATATTGTTGTTTGGTAATGGTATATAAATACTCTTCTGTACCAGATTAATTACACATTATTACAGTTTTATAGTTTTTGGGAGGCTGTTGATCATATTAATTTTTGTAGAATTTTGAACCTTTTCTGAATCTAAATACATTCATTTTAGCAACACTAAAAATGTCATCAGCAAAAATGAGTACACCCGTTAATTATGGAATGTTAATTCTGAATGTCAAACAGAATTGGACCCATTTGCAATATGGCGGGACATTTTTCTTGAGTCCCATAGTGGTTAGAAAGACATAGTAACTGTTGCAACAATATCACTGCCATTTTGGTGCCTTTGTCATTGCATGTGCATCCATCTTAATTTTTCTGAATCAGAACTTCTACAGTTTTGGATGGATTTCAATATAATTTGACACAGGTATTCCCCCTTTATGAAAATGCTTTTATGAATAGGTTGATCTTCAAGGTCACACTGTAAGGTCAGATCACAAAATTGTCTTAACCCATTACCTCCCTACTTTTGATGACTCTGAGAAAGATGCCTGTGGAAAATATTGTGGGAAAAGGAGAAAATACTGGTCACCAGCATTTTCTCCTTTTCCCACAATTATTTCTACTCTTCGCAACACAAATTTCAAATTATCAGTCACTTTTATTTTGTCGTCGGCAAAGGCTTTCGATTTGGACATGCCTAAAATATTGTTGTTGGGTAATGAGTTAAATAGAGCTACAACTCCTAAATTTATTGATGGATTTAAAAAAGAATTATACACCGGTCTTCTCCTTTTCCAGCAATCTTTTGTGTCGATCTTTCTCCTATGTGTATATCAAACCTCTTCTTGAGATGCCCGGCAGAGTTGCTCAGTCGTTATGGTATCTGACTCATGACCTGACGGTTGCATTAGTTCAATATCTGGTAGAGGCAAACTTTCATTGCATTGATTTTGGAACTCTTACCTCTGATGCATGTGAGAAGGTACTCAGTGACTTGGACAAAAAATTGTGTCAGTACTGGTGTGAGAAAGCCAGGAAACATATGGGTAGGTGCACTGATGGCTGTGATTTGACCTAAGCTGTTAAAATTGGGTTAACCCTAACCCAAATGTTAAGCCTTTGGACTAGACCAAATTCAAAGCATTTGCAGACGACAATTCAACTCTTGTTGAAAAAGATGATTTCTGTCTATGGTAGGGTAGAAAACATTGTGGGAAAAGGAGAAAATGCTGGTTACCAGCATTTTCTCCTTTTCCCACAATGTTTTCAAAAGGCTACTATTCCAGACCCGTAAAAACCAGGGATTGTTTGGGAGAGGGTTAAACTCCAATACAAACCAACAAACAAATATATTGAACCCGCTGAATGATCACAAAGCGGAGAGGGCATTTGTCTGTCTACTTGTCCATTTACCCATCTGTCAGGTCATAACACTGACATCTTGACGAGCCAAGTTTACGATCACTACATGGATCTTACCTTGGCTGATTGAGCCCGATTTCGAGATTTCTGCGATGCGCCCTCTATTGGATGCTGGTTATCACTCCCTTTTACATCATATTTCTAAAAGCCAATGAAATATCATTTTACATCTTACGAATACACATGAAGCGATAAGCAGACATCCACGTTGGGTTTCCATGTTTACCTTCTATTCGAAAGGTAGCGACCTTGTTCTATTTTTATCAAAGATGAAAAGCTATGAGCGATTTCATTCGTTGCAGTTAGAGCTGGCTGCATCCAATGAAAAAGAGTATCGGGTGAGCGTAAAAATCAAGCTCGATCTGCCAAGGGTAGAGTAACGTAGTCGGCCTTGGCTTGCGAAGATGTAACACTGAAAGCTCAGTCAGTAGCGTGTAGAATTTGATAACAGGGGGTTATGGGTGCTATCCCTGTCTTAGCCAATCTCTCTCCCAGGATTGATGATAGTCATTGGAACAGGATGAAAATTCATCCCCCCCCCCCCCCCCCCCCCCTCACCACTGACCATTGTCTATGATGAAGATTATCTGGTAAAGCAGCCAGTGGCTTTGAAAGAAGATTTTGCAGAGTACTGGTAACAAAAACTCAAGGAAAGCATGGATAGGTGCACTGGTCGCTGTGATATAACTGAAATAATGTTGAAAACGGCATTGAACACCTTACAATTAATCATTCATTTGTCTACTCCATATCTCCTTAATCCCTTGAAAGATGTTTATTTCATTGAGAATTTGTGCAGAATCCAGGACTCAACTATGGAGACTCAAGGTTAACTCTTTACCACACGAAAAAATTTCAGACTGGTCCAAATTGAAAGCATTTGCAGACAACAAAATAAAGGTGACTCAAAATAGAGATTTGTTCTGGTAAAGGTAGAAAAGACTGTGGGAAAAGGAGAAATGCTGGTTACCAGCATTTTCTCCTTTTACCACTGTGTTTTCAAAAGGCTTCTTTCTCAGGGGCATCACAAATAGAGATTGTGTGGTAATGGGTTAATTAATTATCTGCTCGCATAATACCAAGAAAGATTTTCATTAAACTTTTTTAACATGTTCATATCGATTGTCGGAAAGGAAGTATCGGAAAAAAAGAATCAGGATAAAAAGTATCAGAAAAAGAGTATCATTTCCCAACAATGAGACCCCAAAAAGGTATTATGTTACTTCTGTAGATATTTGTTTGGAAGGTTATATAGACTTCGTACAGAGAAATGTGATACTTGTTTATTAATTTTGCTTTTTACTTTTTCTGGCCTTAGATTTTGAAGAAATGTGCAAACACTTGATGTGTTTGTTTGTTGATACCCATAAAGGATTGGGGAATAACAAAAGTTATTATAATGTTTTTGACTTGTGCAAATTCATTGTGTAATTTATTTACTTTTATAATTTGCCTCCTGTATAATCCTAATTAAGGTCTAATTTTTACTTTGGTGAAGTCACAGATTATGCCAAACTGTTAAGAATATGTTAAGAATTTGTTGTCTTTAACCCATTACCACACAATCCCTACTATTGGCGACCCTGAGGAAGAAGCCTTTTGAAAACACTGTAGGAAAAGGAGAAAATGCTGATAACCAGCATTTTCTCCTTTTCCCACAGTGTTTTCTACCCTTCCCAGAACAAATTTCAATTTTTCAGTCACTTTTATTTTGTCATCTGCATATATAATGCTTTTACTTTGGACCAGTCTCAAATATTGTTGTTTGGTAATGGGTTAATCATCATTGAATTTCATTTCTGATTGATATTTGTTTCAGTGAGAGAATGTGTTGACTTCATGACAACATGCTGGCTTAGGTCTGGGTCACAATTTTAGGTTAAAGATGCCTGTCTTTAGCCGGTGAGCAAAAACGCTGTTAAATTTCAAACAGTTTAGAAAGGTGCAGAAATCAGTTCTTTGTGTAGACATGGATTATATAAAATAACCGACATAATATTGTGTGACTGAAAAAAAAGAAACACATATTTTTATTAGAAATCAAACATTGATCAGAAGAAAACTGAAACTACTGAGAGCTTTGCCTGGTTCTTTAACATACACGTCATATAGCACTGTCACGACGGGACCTCGGTTTAACTCATTACCAAACGACAAAACTTAAGGTTTGTCCAAATCAAAAGCACTTGCAGACAACAAAATAAAAGTGACTGAAAATTTGAAAGTTGTTTTGTGAAGAGTAGAAAACATTGTGGGAAAAAGAGAAAATGCTGGTTACCAGCATTTTCTCCTTTTCCCAAAATGTTTTCTAAAAGCTTCTTTCTCAGGGGCGTCAAAAGTAGGGATTGTCTGGTAATGGGTTAATGTCTCATTCGAAAGACTACTTAGTAATTTTAGTTGGCTAGCCGGGGATTCGAACCCACAACCCGTAGTGACCCAAAACATTGTGTTCACGAGTCCTACGCTGTACCTACTGAGCTATAATATCAGCTGGTCCTGTAAGGATTTGAATTTTTTTTCTTATTATAGTTGGGGTAAGATATTTCATGGCTGAGAAGATTGTGCGGAAACCATGTCTCATTTATGCTTACTTAAGGTCAATGTTTTTTTTTTAATTTAATCCAGATTGAAGGCATTAATTTTAAGACAACTAATCAAAAGTGGCTAATCCAATAGAATTTTTTTATTGAAGGGCTAGAAAACATTGGGGGAAAGGGGAGGGGGGGAGGTGGAAATCCTTGGAACATAAGGATGTAAGTCTTGTACATAATATTTATGAAAAGTTTTTTTTTTCAGGGCCATAAAAAGACTAGAGCGTATCCCTTTGCCACACAATGCCAACTTTCAATGATACCTAGAAAGACCTCTATTTGAAATATTATGGGAAAAGGAAAAAATGCTGGTAACTAACATTTTTCCTTTTCACACAATGTTTTTCACCCTTAAGAAATATTTATAGGTATAATTGAACCATTTCAGCCATGTTGAAATTATCATTTGCAGATGCTTTCAATTTGGTGAGGCCTAAAATTTTGTCATTTGACATAGAATTTAACTTGTTTATCAGGGCATATCGATGAAAGAGGTCAACCCTTCATAAACATGTACATGTACATTGTATTGTATCAGTTAAATAGCTTTTCTCCACCATAAAATCTAGGAGAATTTCACCAAATTAGCAGAATGAAAATTAACATATTATCCGTCTATTTTCGTGAAACATTCTGGCAAAAGGAGAAATTTAATCATTGATGAGCTCTTTATCTGATGACAAAAGTTTAGGCTAGTCCATATTGAAAGCTGTTCAAACCAAAAGTTATCTAAAGCATAAAGGTCGTTTGTCAGTAGAAATTATTACTAGCATTTATCATTTTTCTACAAAGGTTTTTAGGCTAAAGCCAAACAGTCCCTGTAGTCCAGTCAAACTAGCAGATGGGTTGGAACTAATTGCAAAAGTTTTTATTTTTACATTCCACGAAAGAAAACGAACGTAATAATCACAAGAAAAAAGTTGCACTGAAAATTCATTGCCCGAAAAGAGTTATTTGTAATTTAAAATTGGAAATTTCGGTAAAAATATACGTGCTCGACGATGGCCCGAATAGCCGCCGTATTCAATACTATGCAACTAACGTCACAGTTATCACGCGCCATTCTGGGAGTTAAATGTAAACACAGAGGAGGATGACCAGCAAAACGTACTTTGACTAAGAAATTTAACCTACCGATGTATGAACGAAACATGTACCATGACTTTAAAGGTTTTTATCTCTCACTCACTGGTATCTTTTATAACAGATTGATGTTTAAATTCGAAAATCGACTTTAATTTTTAGGTCCACTATTTCAAAATCGTCGATGATGAACTGACGAGTGTCAGATCATGTAATACCCACTTCATTGTTTACAAAATTGTACATCAGCTTCATAGATCGCCAAAATGTCATTTATAAGATAACAGAATGATTTTCCGAGCCATCTTTTGTGTCAGTACCAAGTGTGAAAGAAACCTAAAGATGTTGATGAAATTTGATGACGTCACTACAAGCGATGGTTGCAAATAAAGTACGGTAGCACTTTAGTGCCTGAATTTCAGCGTATCGTTATCGATTTCCCAAAATTATTTCTTTTAGTGTGTAATTACTGTTACTGTTTACAATTAACATTTTAGGTTTTCTTTTTAAATGTATTGTATTCAAACATTATGTTCAGTTTATTTGTACTTGAATTGTCTCATTCAAATAGATAAATAATATTTAAGCTGAAAATAGATTGAATGAACTAATTAATTTCAAACCCAAGTAGTTGAGCATTCATAACAACAAGATGAATGGTAGTCTAGTTCATATCGATTTTACAACAAAAGTTGAAGCACGTTAAAACTTTTTATTCAGTGTTTGATGATTTAGCAGGCTTTACTGGTTTTCACCAATGTTTCATCGATGGATATGACAGCAAACTTTACTTAATCGTATAGTCCATTGGTTTCAAAGTGCTAAACTCCCTATCAAAAAGATACTTGTACATGACCAATGACGCTAGTAGGATTTAATTCAAGGTCGCTTTGATTAAAAATCCAACCCTTCAGCAATGAAACAGGTGATCTTGCGTAAGTGCTGAAAGCTGTTTAGTCCTACTATACTTGTAGTGCGAAAGCATGCTTGTTTTCTTAACAGAATTACAATGTTTATCTTTAAGCATTCCCTGTGACCATGAAACACAAAAGAAGATGCTACATGTACACAACTTATGATAATCAACAGATTTAGATTATAAGGAGATTTTTATCACAAATGTAGCGTTTTCCTCTTTTAGAAAAATGGCTGATGTCTTCAAAATAAGAATTTACTGGCAAATACGACCAATGACGCTAGTAGAATTTCTTTCAAGGTCCCCTTGATTAAAAATCCAACCCTTCAGCAATGAAACACAGATGGTCTTACATTAGTGCTGAGAGCTGTTTAGACTTACTATACTTGTAGAACAAAAGCATGCTTGTTTTCTTAACAGAATTATAATATTAATCTTTGAGCATTCCTTGTGAACCTGAAACAAAAAAATAAGATATTACATTTACAGAACTTACGATAATCAACAGATTTAGATTATAAGGTGATTTTTACGACAAATGCAGTGTATTCCCTTTGAGAAAATGGCTGATGTGTCCAAAAGAATAATTTACTGGTGAATCAATTCAAATTGGGAGAACCAATGAATAAATACTATAAGATTTTGCAGCCTAAAAATTGGAGCAAAAGATACGCTAAAATATGACAATAAAGCAAAATATTGACTTATTTTCTTATTTTATCAAAATAAATTCAGTAAAATTCTGCCAATGAAAAAGCAGATACCTTGAGAAAAAGAACAATTGACCTTACCTATTTAAAAGCTTATGTATGTTTTGATTAATTTATTGATTGGTACTTTTTGAAAAGTTTCTGAAAGTGTTATGACTTGAAGATATATAATTTGTTTCTCTACTGTATAAACGCAATACTTTTAAAACAATACTGGTTGTAATTTATAAGAATTAACCCGAAAATAACAAGTTTTGAATAAATTTTCCCTTTATGTAATTAAGTGGTATTACATTCAGAGATACATATATTTTCGATACTTTGCTAAAACCTTTTAAATAGAATACTATACAAAAAGAAAATTTCTCCAAAAATCAAAAAGTCCTTGAATTTATCAAAACTTGCCAGCTTTGCTTCATTAACAAAATTGTGCAGTTAGTCCTTGCTATGGGATGTTCCCTATTTCCCAAAGAAGAGCACTGATTTATAAGGTCTACGGCCCCTAACTCTCATATTAAAAGACAGAAGCTGCCGAAATGGTCCGAAAAGCCTTTACGAAAACAATCAATGTTGCATGATGTATACCGATGAGTTAATGAGTCTCCAGCCCTTAACTCTCATAATAAGATGCGGATGCTGCCTAGAATGGCCGAAAAGCCTTTATGAAAACTTCTATGTTTACCATGGGTTAGGGGCGTAACCCTTAAGTGAATTATTGCTGCACAAGGCTTTGCTTGGCGTCCATGCAAAGCAGTGTTATTTATTGAACGGAGGAGAAAAGATTACCATGGCCAAACAGACACACCCATTTATACAGGCTTCAAATGAACTATTTTCTGTTCTCAAATGAGTATAGGATTCCATTATCTACACCAGAGGCCAGCGGGTCGTAGCACTAGAGTTTGATGTTTGAAGAATGAACATGTTTAGTTAGTGATGCTTGTATTATCGAGCATGACCATAAGGATGGTTGATCAGTTCTTTTATGGGCAGGCGTAAGCCAATTAATCAAAAACAAAATGCCCTCATCCAAGAAGTTTGGCGATGTTTTTTTTTTTATGTCAAACTTTAGACAAGCATACAATATATATGGTGGTACTGCTGCGTGTACAGCTGTTTTCACATGAAACTTTTTTTTTTACCAGAACTACATTAAATTGTTTTATAGGGTGCATTATCCAATTGATATGGCACTTAGTGAGCATGTTGGGGATGACTCGAAAATAATCTGTGTATAACAGCGCTAAACCCCAACAATCCCTTTATAACTTTGCATAGCATATCTGGGGGAACTGAACTACATTCTATATCACTGAACAACCTCACTGTGTAGTAAGTGAGGCGAAGCAGGCAAGGTTTTATAAATGCAAAATGTGTTCATATATGCGATGTTAATCATGTGTTTATGATTAGTTTCTTTGTATTTGTAAAGCCACTCTCTGGTAATATAGTGGACTAAACTTGAAGGAATCTCCAGATGAAAAAAAGAACAGACTTTGTAAGAATGATAACTATATGAAATGGTGGTTGGGGGGGGGGGGGGGGGGGGGGAATGGGAACTACCCGTTACTGGCAATTTCCCTCTTTTCCTCAATATATACAACTGTTGAATGCTGTAGAAACTCCAAAGTCCAATGGGGGCGTGAGAGAAAGATTAAAATTCAATAGTGACAAGTTCTAATTTAACCCTTTACCCAGGACGAGAAAATTATATTTGTCCAACAGCTAAGCACTTGTACTCCACAAATTAAATGTGTCACAAATGTCAGAGTTTGTGAATGAAAGGACAGAATCCAATGTCTAGGAGAGGAAATGCTGGTTATCAGGGTTTTCAGAGCCTGATTTCGATTTTAAATATTGACAGTGTTGTACTTGAAATGAAGCTGCTAAAAGTTTTGCTTCCAAACTTTGTTCCAGACTAAAGACGCCGAAATTGTTTACACTGCTAAATCTTAAGTTCCTCCAGATGAAAAAATACACGTGACACGTTTATACAGGTTTTCACGTTTTCTACGCATGTCATATTCTTCGAAGATTCGATCTGTCTTATATGGCGCATCACTCTCCCCCGATATTGGGGAGATTGCAGTGATACGCACTATGAAGTAGCAATGGAGAAAATGGCTTCTATCAATATGTTTGAGGAAAAATCAGGCCTGTTTTAGCTCCAGATTTATCTAAACTGCTGGGCATACCTGAATGAATGGCACCAGATAGCGTTTTTACTAAGTAAAGATTTATTTTATTTTGAAATTCAAAGTAACAGTTGTCGCGCAGAAAAGTGGTCCGGTTTTGTACCCAAGATGCCCAAATTAGATAGATGAGTATTTGTAGAATGCCATTTAGCAGGAGATAATGCAGGTTTTTATTGAAGAAAATACTTCGGATATAAGAGAACTTGCTCGTCTTGATCCACTTTCGCCTAAAATTTCTCAAAACTGTTCAAAATGTATGTTCGTCAGACAAGTAAAACATGGGATTGTTAATAAAGGGTTTAAAAAGTGAAATTAAAAAGGGAAATGTTGCAATATTGGCAACTGTAGTGCTGTAAGAATTCTAAATTTGATTGTTCCTTTGCAATAATTTATATCAAAAGGCAAAATTTTAATGTTTTTGGGCTATGACAAAGACTCGGATACATGTACTATTTACTATAGATCTATATATAGTTACCGCTCCCTCTACTGTGGATCTGAATTTTGCATTATATACGCACATGATAATGATGTTTTGCCATATACAGGTTTTATTTCAAACAGATATATGTATCATATGTATTTAATGTTTTGCAATTCATTAATTTACAAAAAAAATACAAAATGCATCATAGGCTAAGTGGGTGGGGTAAATTAATACGGTTTTGCAACAATCAACTTCTATTTATTTTCTTGTTTTAATCTGAAAACAAACGATATTGACATTACAATCTGTCCTGCAATACCAATTTCACAAATTAGGTAACAAGACACCATTTTCCATTGAGTAATTTGCATAAAATGGCATTTTGTTGAAAAACTAGACGATGATGGGAAATTTATGGTGGACCTATTTGAAGACATTTTTTGGTAACTTCCCCTCATAGTTCAGCCTGCAACTTTTTTCTTGAGATTACCGAGGTATCACATGAAACAAAAATGACAAAATCATTTCTTTTGCAATTAGTTCCAAGTTTGGTGCTTTTTTCGGCTAGGTTGACTGGCCTACTGGTTTTAACAACCCTGAAAAAGAAGGCTTTTGTTAACCAGCATTTTCTCCTTTTCCCAAAATGTTTACTACCCTCAAAGAATAAATTTCAAGTTTTGAGTCACATTAACCTTTTACTCCATAAATATTCATTTCTACACATTGCTTGTAGGAGCCTTTGGAAAACATTGTGGCAAAAGGTGAAATTGCTCATGATGAGCAATTTCACCTTTTGTCACAATGTTTTCTATTCTATCAAAATGTGCCATATACACGTAAGAAACAGTTTCACCCTTGCTGTTCTAAAGGGTCAATTAGAGATACCATAGAAATGCCTTATGGGGTAATTAGGGTTAATTTTGCCAAAGTGCTTTCCATTTGGACCTGTCCAAAATTTTTTTGTTTGGTAAAGTTAAAAATTGTTAAAAATTGGGACTGTGTTATGTAGAGTTAAACCTTATTATTTCTTGCCGACAATCACCATATTTCAGAGAGGCCTAAGCACAATTTAAGTTGTTTTCTGAAGATACGGGAAGTCATGATCAGACTGCATAGAAATGAAGGCAATCTGATCTTGGATCTACCGGTACTCTGTTATCATACACCCTTTCAAAAGCAATGTTTTGGCCTGTTTTACCAATGAGAAGCTATTTGGGCCATGCTTTGGAAAAAGGGAGTTTAACTCTTCACCAAACAAAAATATGAAGACTGGTTCAAATTAAAAGCATTCGCAGACAACAGGAAAAAAAATGTGGCGCCAAAAAACGAAATTTGTTTTGGGAAGGGTAGATTATAAACATTGTGGGAAAAAAGAGAAAATGCTGGTATCCAGTATTTTCTCCTTTTTCACCACAATGTTTTCAAAAGGCTTTTTCTTCAAGGTCGTTAAAATTTGGGATTGTGTGGTAAAGAGCTAATATGTCTCTGTAAAGCATTACACCTAGCAAGACATTAGTATCAATGATCCTTAAATCTGTTGACAGATCTACATGGTAGATTGATCCTTTTACAGAATCAAAGCATTGAAAACGCTGAAGTGGTATTTGTCGAGGATGCCATTGGGTGGACTTGATAATTTGAAAGAAAAAAGAGACATGTTATTCAAAATTTGGCTTGAAAGTCAACCTACTAAGCAAAAGGATTACTTTTTTTTTTTAGCTCACCTGAGCACGAAGTGCTCATGGTGAGCTATTGTGATCGTGCTGTGTCCGTCGTCCGTCGTGCGTCGTGCGTCGTGCGGCGTGCGTCGTGCGTCGTGCGTCGTGCGTCGTCCGTCGTCAACTTTTTACCTTGTGTACGCTCTAGAGGCCACAGTTTTAGTCGGATACTCATGAAAGTTGGTCAGGATGTTTGTCTCGATGAAATCTCGGACGAGTTCGAAAATGGGTCATGTGGGGTCAAAAACTAGGTCACTAGGTCAAATCTTAGAAAAACCTTGTGTACGCTCTAGAGGCCACATTTTCAGTCGGATACTCATGAAAGTTGGTCAGGATGTTTGTCTCGATGATATCTCGGACGAGTTCGAAAATGGGTCACGTGGGGTCAAAAACTAGGTCACCAGGTCAAATCTTAGAAAAACCTTGTGTACGCTCTAGAGGCCACATTTTCAGTCGGATACTCATGAAAGTTGGTCAGGATGTTTGTCTGGATGATATCTCGGACGAGTTCGAAAATGGGTCACGTGGGGTCAAAAACTAGGTCACCAGGTCAAATCTTAGAAAAACCTTTTGTACGCTCTAGAGGCCACATTTTCAGTCGGATACTCATGAAAGTTGGTCAGGATGTTTGTCTCGATGATATCTCGGACGAGTTCGAAAATGGGTCACGTGGGGTCAAAAACTAGGTCACCAGGTCAAATCTTAGAAAAACCTTTTGTACGCTCTAGAGGCCACATTTTCAGTCGGATACTCATGAAAGTTGGTCAGGATGTTTGTCTGGATGATATCTCGGACGAGTTCGAAAATGGGTCACGTGGGGTCAAAAACTAGGTCACCAGGTCAAATCTTAGAAAAACCTTTTGTACGCTCTAGAGGCCACATTTTCAGTCGGATACTCATGAAAGTTGGTCAGGATGTTTGTCTGGATGATATCTCGGACGAGTTCGAAAATGGGTCACGTGGGGTCAAAAACTAGGTCACCAGGTCAAATCTTAGAAAAACCTTTTGTACGCTCTAGAGGCCACATTTTCAGTCGGATACTCATGAAAGTTGGTCAGGATGTTTGTCTGGATGATATCTCGGACGAGTTCGAAAATGGGTCACGTGGGGTCAAAAACTAGGTCACCAGGTCAAATCTTAGAAAAACCTTTTGTACGCTCTAGAGGCCACATTTTCAGTCGGATACTCATGAAAGTTGGTCAGGATGTTTGTCTGGATGATATCTCGGACGAGTTTGAAAATGGGTCACGTGGGGTCAAAAACTAGGTCACTAGGTCAAATCTCAGAAAAACCTTTTGTACGCTCTAGAGGCCACATTTCCAGATGGATACTCATGAAAGTTGGTCAGGATGTTTGTCTGGATGATATCTCGGACGAGTTCGAAAATGGGTCACGTGGGGTCAAAAACTAGGTCACTAGGTCAAATCTTAGAAAAACCTTTTGTACGCTCTAGAGGCCACATTTTCAGTTGGATACTCATGAAAGTTATTCAGGATATTTGTCTGGATGATATCTCGGACAAGATCGAAAATGGGTCATGTGGGGTCAAAAACTAGGTCACTAGGTCAAATCTTAGAAAAACCTTTTGTAGGCTCTAAAGGCCACATTTTCAGTCCGAAACTCTTGTAAGTTGGTCAGAATGTTTGTCTTGATGATATCTCAGACAGGTTTGAAAATGGGTCATTGGGGGTTAAAAACTAGGTCACCAGGTCAAATCTTAGAAAAACCTTGTATATGCTCTGGATGCCACATTTTCAGTCCAACACTCTTGAAAATTAGTCAGAATGTTTGCCTTTATAATATCTTGGATGAGTTTGAAAATGGGTCATGTTGGGTCAAAAACTGGGTCAATAGGTCAAATGTTATAAACACCTTTTGTATGCTCTGGAGGACACATTTTCAGTCTGATACTCCTAAAACTTGTTCATAATATTTGTCCTGGTGATACCTTGAATGAGATTGAAAATGGGTCATGTGGAGTCAAAAACTAGGTCAATGGGTCAAATATTAGAAAAACCTTGTGTACACTCTAGAGGCTACATTTTCTGCCTGATATTCTTCAGACTTGGTCAGAATGTTTGTTTTGGTGATGTCTCAAAAGAGTTTGATAATGGGTAATTGTCGGGTCCAAAACTAGGTCACTTGATGAAATCTTAGAAAAACCTTTTGTACACTGTAGAGGCCACATTTTCAGTCCAATACTCATGAAACTTGGCCAGAATGTTTGTCTTATTGATATCTCAAAAGTGTTTGATGATGGGTAATGTCTGATAAAAAACTAGGTCACTGGGAAACTAGATGGTGCATGTTTGGTCAATAAACTCAGGTGAGCGATTTCAGGGCCATCATGGCCCTCTTGTTTGGTTAAAGGGAGAGTGCTCATGACAAAGTTAAGGTTCCCTTTGAAAACAAGTCAGGGGTAACTTCTCTTGACAGTTGTAAGCATGATGGATAGAGAGAGAAACCATGTGAATATCGAATAAAATTAAGTTTGTACCTGAAAATTATGTTTTTGAAATATCCTTGACTGTTAACATCATTTTCATTCCAAACATTACAATCAATTATTTCGATCTATGAATATTAATGCCCAATCAAATGGAGTAGCGCGCAATCATGGGATTAATAAGCCATGGGACGAACTGGTTTTGGAACGAAAAAGCCCAGTACCAAACAACCAGTAGACAAATTTTGTATCATTGCACCAATATAGAAATCTATGAGAGAGTGAAGCTATTTTCCGTCAAAAATTAATACTTTCATGATCGATGGCCTCGCCTAGTATATTTTAATATGCCATTTCCAATTACATATCTGAGTGGGACCGAAAATCTCATTTGTCTGAGAAAAATTGAGTTTATTTGGGTTTATTTCCTTCGGCTTTGCACAAAGTAAGGTGCATGGTCTTCAAAATTCAATTTTGAACTCATGGTCACGGTATTGTCATCGACAAATACCACAAAAATTACAAATGGAAAAAATGCAGAAAATTTAAGTTTGGACCAATATCAGCTAGCTTGTGTGGACAACACAGGCTGACTTGGGTTGATTCTTTTTGCAGATACATTGTGCCCCCTTTTCAAAGAGGGTGATCCATTTATTTAGTGTATTTTAACGCTTTAGAATTCCCATCTATAACTGACCCTACCCTGAAGACATTTGAAAGCATTGTGGGAAAGGAAAAATGCTGGTCACGGACATCCTCTCCTTTTACCCAATCTTTTCAATCCTTTTAACTCATTACCATACGACAATATTTTAGACTAGTCCAAATTGAAAGCATTTGCAGACAACAAAATAAAAGTGACTGAAAATTTGAAATTTGTTTTGTGAAGGGTAGAAAACATTGTGCGAAAAGGAGAAAATGCTGGTTACCAGCATTTTCTCCTTTTCCACAATATTTTCTAAAGGCTTCTTTCTCAAGGGCGTCAAAAGTAGGGATTGTGTGGTAATGGGTTAACTCATTACCAAACAACAATATTTTAGGCTTGTCTAAATCAAAGTATTTGTAGACAACAGCAAATTTTTGAAATTTATTTTGTGAAGGGTACAAAATATTTTGGGAAAAGGAGAAAATGCTCAGGTTACCAATGTTTTCTAAAAATGCTGGTTACCAATGTTTTCTCAGGGTCGTCAAAAGTAGGGATTGTATAAATGGGTTTTAAAGATAGACCATTTGGTGAGCCAAATTTTTTAATTCATTACCAAACGACAATATTTTAGACTGGTCCAAATTGAAAGCAATTGCAGACGACAAAATAAAACTGACTGAAAATTTGAAATTTGTTTTGGGAAGGGTAGAAAACATTGTGAGAAAAGGAGAAAATGCTGGTTACCAGCATTTTCTCCTTTTCCCACAATGTTTTCTAAAGGCTTCTTTCTCAGGGATGTCAAAAGTAAGGATTGTGTGGTAATGGGTTAAGTGGTTTGCAACAGTGTAATCAGAAGTGTAGTCTATATCAATCAGTAATGAGTTAAGTGTTGACTGCTGTCGAAGTCATTTCTCCTTGACCTACCTTTCATGCCTATAAAAAAAAACTTGATACTCCATTGTGTTACATTATACCCTGATATGTTTTGGCAAATTTTCAAATTGTCCTCAATTTGAGAGAAAAATATACAAGATGGAATACAAACAGAGAAACACAATTTTTAACCCTTTACCACATGACAAAATTTTGAACCAATCCATATTGGGGGAATTTACAGACAATTATTCAAACTTCTTCCAGTTGATATCACACATATTCTTGAATTGGCTGAATACATTGTGGGAAAAGGAGAAAATGCTGGTTACCAGCATTTTCTCCTTTTCCCACAATGTTTTCAAAAGGCCTCTTCCCCAGGGTCGTTAAAAGTAGGGATTGTGTGGTAAAGGGTAAATAGTTTACTTGTTTGGAGTTAAGTATTAGAAAACGTGCAATTGTAAAATGTTTTAAACCAGTTTGTGCTTTGAACATTTATGACAGATTTTTAATGAAATCATTGTTCCTACATGTATATCTGTTACCATCAGATATCCACAGTAATGCCTAAATAATTCTTTACCACCCAATCCTGACTTCAAACAACCGTGAAGGAGAAAGCTTTTGAAATAGTTAGAAAAGAAAAAAATGCTGATTACTCGTATTTTCTCCTTTTCTCACAATGTTTTATACCCTATCAAGGACAAAAATCATCATTTTGTGCTACAGTTATTTAGTCGTCTCCAATGCTTACAATCTGGTAGAGTCGAGATCTAAGCTTTTGTTGCTTTGTTAAAAGACTTACCTCATTACCAAACAACAATATTTTAGGCTTGTCCAAATCGAAAGCATTTGCAGACAACAAAATAAAAGTGACTGAAAATTTGAAATTTGTTTTGTGAAGGGTAGAAAACATTGTGGGAAAAGGTTACTAGCATTTTCTGCTTTTCCCAAAATGTTTTCTAAAGGCTTCTTTCTCAGGGGCGTCATAAGTAGGGATGGTGTGGTAATATGGGTTAATGTAGCGAGCTGATGCTAATTTTAAAAATCAGATCACTAGGGTGTGTGCCTACTGTTAGCCACTATCACCGCCTAAACTCATCCAAACATCAAATTCATCAAGATATTGATACTCCTCTGCGTTGGCCTGGTTGGGTGGTTAGTGTATCTGTCTTGTAACCTGCTGGTTGAAGGTTTGATACGCGGTTGTGTCAAACTGAAATCAGCAGGTTGATTGTCAGTAAGAGCAAAGTTATTTACAGCAGTGACAGCTTTTCTTACAAACCTGTTCTCTGCAAGCATGCACTAACCTTTACCACACTCTTCTGAGTATTAACCACCTTGAGAAAAAAAGCCTGTTAAAACATTGTGAGAAAAGGAGAAATTGCTGGTAAACCAGCATTTTTTCCTTTTCCTACAATTTTCTTTTACTCATGAAGGGCAAGTTTAGATCATCATGGCCCGCACGGGTGGCTCAGTGGTGAGCGTGTCGGACTCATGACCTGGTGGTTGTGAGTTCGATACCCGGTTGAGGCAAACTTTCTTTCCAGCGTATCTTTGCCTGTCACCTCTGCTGAAGCATATGAGGAAAGGAGTCAGTGGCTTTGGAAAGAAAGTAGTGCAAGTACCGGTATGAGAAAACCAGGAAACACATGTGTGTCACCGACCGCCATGATATGACCTTAGCTGTTAAAGTGGCGTTAAACACCAATACAACAAACAACCAATTAGATCATCATCAAATGCATTTGAGGTTTAGTAGAAAATTAAATTTCAGACAATCTGTTCGCTGAAATTACCTTCCAATTTTGATGAATACTTTAAAAAAATGATTCTGTCATGGCTTTCTTCAGAATACTTTCACAGAAATTGATTTCATTTCAAAAAAGAAACCTTTTGTTGCCATGGCAATAACACTGAAAAATGTTGAAAACCTTTAGAAAAATGACCTAAATGTGCAGTTTGAAATTCCATGCAAATAAACCAAACAACTCTAAGGTTTTTCTTTTTCAATTATTCATTTAACCCTTTACTACACAAGGAAAATTTAGACTGGTCCAAATTGAAGGCATTTGCAGAGGATAAAATAAAAGTGACTGAAAATTTGAAATTTGTTTTTTGAAGGGTGGAAAACATTGTGGGAAAAGGAGAAAATGCTGGTAACCAGCATTTTCTCCTTTTCCCACTATGTTTTCTAAAGGCTTCTTTCTCAGGGGCATCAAAAGTAGGGATTGTGTAGTAATGGGTTAATTAAAGTAGGGAAGTAATTTCATATTCTCCACATGATAATATGTTACAATTTATCTCCCTTGCTTGTTGTGTGTACTACATTGTAACATACTGGTAATTAGTACTGTATATGCCAAGAAAATTTTGATTTTTCATTCATGGTGCTTTTTTTTTTTATTAATTTATTTCTATGCTCTGATATGTTATACATTATGAACAAAGCCACTGAGCTGTACTGTTCATGCAATATCATTTTTTTTTTCTTGTGCCTCAGATTTTGAAATCTTCCCATCAAAAAAACATGTACGGTACACTGTATAAGATTACCATTGATAGTTTTTGGTGAATAATACTTAACTCGTTACCAGACGGCAATATTTTAGGTTTGTCCAAATCGAAAGCATTTGCATATGACAAAATAAAAGGGACTGATATTTGAAAATTTGTTTTGTGAAGGCTAGAAAACTTTGTGGGAAAAGGAGAAAATGCTGGTAACCAACATTTTCTCCTTTTCCCACAATGTTTTCTAAAGGCTTCTTTCTCAGGGTTGTCAAAAGTAGGGATTGTGTGGTAATGGGTTAATAGAATGTGTATGTATTTCTCAACATTTTGGGATATGAAAAAGATATGACCTTAATTCATTACCACACAATTCCTACTTTTGACGCCCCTGAGAAAGAAGCCTAAAGAAAACATGGTTGGAAAAGGAGAAAATGCTGGTTACCAGAATTTTCTCCTTTTCCCACCATGTTTTCTACCCTTCACTGAACACATTTAAAATTTTCAGTCACTTTTATTTTGTCGTCTGCAAATGCTTTCGATTTGGACAAACCTAAAATTTTGTCGTTCGGTGATTAGTTAAGGCTTATTTTCCCTGTAGAATTTTATTTCAAAGTAGGCTTCTTACAGTTAAAATTAATGTTTCTTTTGGTGCTAAATATGATATGTTAAGCAAATTTATTCATAAGGTAGTGGAGCGATACAGGGTAATCATGACCCTCATATTTTGTTTATTGCAGATTTCCAAGTGTGATAAAACCAACAGAGCTAGATTATTGTGTTGACAGAATAATGGAGGGCATCCTCTCTAACCAGAATTACGTCTATATTCCCAGAGCAATATACTTCACAGTGTTTTTGAAAACGTAAGTAGAACAAAAAAAAATTTAAAAAAAGTTAATTACAATACATATTTGCCCTTTTATAGCCTTATTAATTCTTTATCAGCGGACTTTACCTGGATTTGTCTAAATTGAAAGCATATGCAGACTAAAGACACTTAGTTTCCATTACTTTAACTCTTTCCCAAATGACAAAATTTTAGACTGGTCCGATTTCAAAGCACTTGCAGAGGACAAAATAAACATAACTCAAAAATTGAAATTTGTTTCCAGCAGGGTAGAAAACATTGTGGGAAAAGGAGAAAATGCTGGTTACCAGCATTTTCTCCTTTTCCCACAATGTTTTCTAAAGGCTTCTATCTCAGGGTCGCAAAAACCAGGGATCGTTTGGTAAAGGGTTAATGAGGAACGGACTAATTACGTCTTGTTCCTGATTGTATGAAATAATTTTGAAAACAGTGTTAACCCTTTCCTAAACAATCCATGGTTTTTACAACCCTGAGATAGAAGCCTTTTGAATACATTTGTAACCAGCATTTTCTTCTTTTCCCAAAATGTTTTCTTTCCTACTGGAAACAAATTCTAATTTTTGAGGTACATTTATTTTGTCGCCTGCGAATGCTTTCAATTTGGAGCAGTCTTAAATTTTGTGGTGAGGTATAGAGTTAAATATCATACAGCCAATACTAGCAGTCCTGTTTGTCAGTAGATCTGTCCAACTGTCTGTTAACCTATTACCACACAATCCGTACCCATTACCACACAATCCGTACTTTTGACGTCCCTGAGAAAGAAGCCTTTTGAAAACACTGTAGGAAAAGGAGAAAATGCTGGTAACCAGCATTTCCTCCTTTTCCCACAGTTCTCTACCCTTCCCATAACAAATTTCAATTTTTCAGTCACCATTATTTTGTCTGCAAAATGCATTCAATTTGAACCAGTCTAAAATTTTGTCTTGTGATAAAGAGTTAACTATTTCATGTTGTCTATGTATCTCTTGCCTGCCCTTGTCTTATTTTGAAAATATTTCACTCACATATTTTTGAGCCTGTATGAGGTAATTTGTATAGAAAGGAGATTTCAGACTCATGGTTCCTAGGTTGAGATCACAGAAAGAAGAAATTTATTTCCAGCAGGGTAGAAAACTTTGTGGAAAAAAGGAATATGCTGGTTACCAGCATTTTCTCCTTTTTCCAGAACGTTTTCAATAGGGTGCTATCTTGAAGTTCGTAAAAACACAGATTGTTAATCCATTACCACACAATCCCGTTTTTCAACAACCCTGGGAAAGAAGCCTTTTGAAAACATTGTGGGAAAAGGAGAAAATGCTGGTAACCAGCATTTTCTCCTTTTCCCACAATGTTTTCTGCCCTTCCCAACCCAAGTTTAAATTTTTCAGTCACATTTATTTTGTCGTCTGCAAATGCTTTCAATTTGGACCAGTCTAAAATTTTGTTGTTTGGTAAAGAGTTAAGTAAAGTGTATAATCATGTCCATTAACTGTCCTGAACCCCAGGTCTGATCATGAAAATATTTCATTCTGCACTGTGTAGAATGGAGGTTTCCGATGCCAGACTCCAAGTTCAGCGTAACAGAAGGAGGTCAAGGTCACATCAAGGTCACCAATCATAACCATCAGCATGATTGATTTCAATTTCAGAATCTTACCAGTCAATGCACATATGGAAATTCAGAAGTTTTTGGGAGTAGCAAACTTCATGGACAATTTTCACATAAAAAACAGCAAGACAGGTGGAAACAAACCAGAGAAAAGTTTGAATGGACATGGTGCACCGTTAACCGAAGAGAAGAAAGAAGCATAACGCAATATTCAGGAAAACAGACTATCAACCCTTTGTAGATTATGAAATTTAGACTAATCCAAGTTCAAAGCATTAGTAAACAACATATTGAATTAGGCTTATGTGATTGGATTTCCGATTTGTCTCTTAGCTCTTTACGAAAACATAAAATTTAGACAGGTGCAAATTGAAAGCACTTGCAGATGACAAAATAAACGTAAATCAAAAATTGAAATTTGTTTCCAGCAGGGTAGAAAACATTGTGGGAAAAGGAGAAAATGCTGGTTACCAGCATTTTCTCCTTTTCCTACAATGCTTTCTAAAGGCTACTTTCTCAGGGTCATTAAAAGTCAGCATTGTGTGGTAAAGAGTTAAAGGATTGAAAATGTTGTGGCTACAAGAGAAAATGCTGATTATCAGCAATTCTCCTTTTTCCACAATGTTTTCAAAAGCCTTGTTCCACAGGAACATTTAACTCATTACCGAACAATATTTTAGGCTTGTCCCAATCGAAAGCATTTGCAGATGACAAAATAAAAGTGACTGAAAATTTGAAATTGGTTTGATGAAGGGTAGAAAACACTGTGAGAAAAGGAGAAAATGCTGGGTACAATGTTTTCCAAAGGCTTCTTTTTCATGGGGGTCAAAAGTAGGGATTGTGTGGTAATGGGTTAAACAAGGGATTGTTTGGTGAAAGGTTAAATCTTAACATTAAAGATATGGTACCTGGAATATTTTAAGGAAATGAATAACCTAAAACAATATGACCTGCAATACGTGGAAAAAGGGGCTTTCAGACATTTGTGTAAAGTGTTGTCCTAGATCAGCAGTCCTGTGCAGTGCTAGCATGCTGATCTTGGTCAAATGTGCACTTTGGGTAAATTTTCTGCATGTCCCAGGACCATTCTACCTCAAGATTCAGTATGTTGTTAAGCAAACGTGTTTTATGGATATATAATTATGTGATGACTTGCTTGATAAAATGTGTTAACTCTTTACCAAACGACAAAATTTGGGACCAGTCCAAATTGAAAGCATTTGCAGGTGACAAAATAAACGTAAATCTAAAATTGAAATTTGATTTGGAAAGGGTTGAAGACATTGTGGGAAAAGGAGAAAATGCTGGTTACCAGCATTTTCTTCTTTTCCAACAATGTTTTCTAAAGGCGTCTTTTTCAAGGACGTCAAAAGTAGGGATTGTGTGGTAATGGGTTAAATCCCCTTTTAGCGTGGCAAAAGAAGATGATTTCTTTCTGCAAGATGTGTTTCCATTGTTTTACATTTGCTAAAAATTGCAATGTTTCCTAGAACTGCTTTCACTGCAATGGCAAAATGATCAGACAATCAGAATGATTTGACCCTTTTCTAATTAATTTCTTGTGAGAAAAGCAAAAAATGCTAGTAAACCTAGTATTTTTCTACTCTTCCCACAATGTCTTTCTGCCTTATGAAAGAAAAAATTCATCAGCAAAGCAGCAGTTGTTTTGTTGTCTGCAAATACTTTTAATTTGGGAAAGTTATTTCTTTTTTGTTTGGTAAAGAGTTAAAAAGTCTGCACATATCTAAATTTCTTGAAATGATATTGTTAATGTTCGCCATCAGCTTGGCATTTTTGACACTTAACTACACAACTGTGAGGAGGAAACCTTTTGAAAAACGATGCAGTAAAAGAGAAAATACTGGCAACCATCATTTTCTCCTTTCCACTGTATTTTCTATTTTTTGACAGAGTTGTCTTTCTCAAAAGCAGAACTATTTTTAACAAGTAACTGCGACTTTGTGTCAGAACCCACATTTTGTGTTTCTTTTACTCTTCTAAGAACTTTCTACTAATTTCAATTTTTGCCAATCCTTGGAACACAGATTTGAAAGATTACATTACTCTCCATGCATCACCCCTGGGAAAACTGACTAGCAGTTTGTCGTTCCCTATAAATATTCATATGGTCTGGAAGTACCCAGTCGATAGATCAATAGTATAATGATATTCTCTTGAAGAGAGGGTAATTTCATTTCTTCTGTTACTAATAACAACCCTGGAAAAAAATGATGTAGGTTGTCAACAAGTATGGTGGCCATTGGTGTGCTTGTCTCCTGTGAGGTATGGCATGCTGCAATACAGGGACGACATTGTTGATCTTTGTGCAGAGCTCCACATAAGAGGGAGTGATGGTAATATTCTAAATCCATTATTTCTCTCCCAAACCTTACGTTGTGGGTACTCAATAGGATCGGCTCGATGAGACGATTCTAATGAGTACCCATATCATAGGGTTTAGCGGAGAGCAATTAATATTTTCAATTTTGAAATCAAAATCACTCCCTGTATCTGGAGCTTTGTTTGTGTATGATTTTAACTGACAATCTGTCAGTCTTCGGGTAGTCTGCTGCACATCTCTTTTAAACCCTTCTCAATTGTGGTGTTGATGGACGCAGCCATGTTAACAGTATTGCTTAGCTGGATTAGCAAGAACTGACGTGATTTGATATTGACAATCAAAAATAGAAATGACAGCATATTTGGGATAGAAATAAAATTTTCTCAAAGAAAAACTGATATGACGAATCAAAAGGATTCATGCATAATTCATGAGAACCAGGAAACTCTTGCAAGATAACAGGGGCAGTAACAGAATGAATCGAAAGTCACAGAAGATGCAGATGAGCAATTTAACCTGTAACTGAAATGTATTGTTACATATCTTTGTATGAGTAGTTTATATATTGGGGGTTACGGGACAAAAAGCCATAACATGCTTAATGCGTTTGCCCTTACGAAAACTGGGTCACTTATGAAAAACTGGGTCACTTATGAAAAACTGGGTCACTTATGAAAAACTAGGACGCTTATGAAAAAACTAGGACGCTTACGAAAACTAGAACGCTTATGAAAAACTAGAACGCTTATGAAAAACTAGAACGCTTATGAAAACTAGGACGCTTACGAAAAACTACGTCACTTACGAAAAACTACGTCACTTATGAAAAACTACGTCACTCATGAAAAACTAGCCCACTTACGAAAACAAACTCACTTACGAAAAACTAGAGTGCGCCCCGCATCATGTGTCAGCATCTGATATGCTCCTTTATGGGCTGAATGGTTAACTGACTAACCAATTAACCCTATAAAACTGTATATAATATACATGGTCTGTATATTATATGCCTAACCTACTTACATGGGTGAACCTACCTATAATTCAATTTTATTACCTCCTCCTCCATACAATAAGTTTATAAAAAATTTATAATTTATATAAAAAGATTGTTTAAGTTAAAATATTTCTAAATTAAGGAAATGAATAATAAATAAAAAAAATTGATATTTAAGTTAAGAAAAAAATAATTTATATTAAAAAAAAGATGGGTTTAACGAAACAACAAATTGAAGCACAAAATCTTATTAAAGACATTATCAAAAAGAAATCTATTATAAGGCTTTTTATGAACGGAATTACAGTAGCAGACTCAGGAGATGTTATGAAAGAATGCACTTATCTGATTGATCCAAACGCTTGCTATAAAGACATCAAAAACGTTATTTATTCATTCTTACCGTTATGTTATTATCTCTGGTGTTGTGGAATATACAATCGAGCAGATAATACAATTATTAACTTTGTTGTTGGAGATAAAGGAACTAACAACACTGAGTTTACTTTTGAGGTTAATGACTTTTATATGGAGTCGAGTGATTGTGAAGATACGATGTTTTATGCATTCTTTGAATCTATGGTTTGTAACAGATATTTTACTACGAATAAATTAGTGGAAAACAAGGGTAAAACGATGTTCGTTATAGAAATAAAATATGCTAACCATTTTTTTAACTTCAATGATGAGAACAATGAGGATGAAGAATTAGAAAACGAGAGTATAAAGGCACTCCCTGTATATAAAGAAGAAAAGTGTATAATATGCAATGAAACTTCATCTAATATATTGTTTTGTGATTGTGGGCATATACCAATGTGCGATATATGTGATACACAAGGGTTAAATAAATGCCCCATATGTAGGACAGTAGCAACTATTAAGCGTAAAATTTGATATTCCTCATTGAAAACCAAAGAGGAAGTATAAATGTTAATGATTACGCTGTAATCTTCAACGATTATGTGTAATACTACATACAACCAAAGAGGAAGTATAAATATCAATGATTACGCTGTAATCTTCAATGAATGTGTATACTACCCAAACCCTTTTTTCCTTTACGCGTATAACTCTATATCTTCTTCTTAAAAAAAATATAACTTCTTTCTTTTAATGTGAGAAGTTATATTTTTATTTATAAATTTAATTCGAATAACAATGAAATGTGAAGTACAGATTGGTATAATACTATAAAATCACGAACACCTTCTGTATAAGCTTCAATAGTAATAGGTGTTTCTGGCCGTATTTCACCAATTGGTTTATCATAGTTGATTTTTCTTATACCATTAATTGTTCCTTCCCAAGTAAAAGCTTCAACAGTACCAAATTTAAATAAACCACTTATTTTTATATTTGTATTATAGGTCCTACCAATAATACCCCTTCTAGTAAATTCTTCTTCATGTCTAGGATCCCTATGCGCGAAATGTGATTTTGTGTTAAAACCTATTAATTTTCCATGTGTTGGTGGAATAAATTGATTTACGAACTTTCCCATCAAATCTTTTTTTAATTCAACAGGAGAAGTTCCAAAATTAAATTCAAAAGTAAGAGGCTTCCTAAGTAATACTATAGCTTCTTCACTAAATAAATCGGAATTTGGATCATAACCTGTAATCTCTTTACCAGTTAAAATATCAGGCCCATATAAATAAGCCGTCACACAAATTATAGGTTTTCTTACACTCACTGCATCATCCACATACTTCTTATTAGCCCCATCACTCGGATTACTAGGCTCAGGCAAATTCAACAATTGCTTAAACCCCATATTAATATTCTCGGTAGCCTGATAATTCCCATTTTCCTTAAAAAATACGGTTCCCTCAGCAATCCCAGGAATAGCTCCATCTCTAACATTATCCGCCACGAGAGTATCCACATATTTTTTGTTTACAGCGTCACTATCAATAAAGCTGTCTTGAAAAAGTTTAATAGGATGCCTCGTTCCAATTACTCCACTTGCTACATAGGAAGGATCATCACTCAGTAAAATCGCGACTTCATTACCATCATCATCAGTTACAATATTTGTTTTAGTAAGTGCACCGCCCTCTATGTTTTTGTCCACGTACTTTTTTGTAACAGCATCAGAATCCTCTTCAGGTTCTTTGAGGTTATTCAAAGGTTGAAAAGCCATGTTGATGGGGGCTGTTGCGGCATAACTACCATTATCTTTTAAAAAGACATTAGGTAAATCAACAATTCGTCTACCTAACATTTGGCTCGTTCTATCCGTATACTCTTTAGCATTGTTTCCTACTCTATCAACATATTCCTTATTTGCAGCATCATCTTGCGCAGTTGGTGCAGGCAAACCAAAAAGTTTTTTATTTTTCATGTTTACGTCCGAAGATGTAACAAAATTTCCATTTTCATCTTTAAATTTTCCAACGTATTCATCCACATATTCTTTTACAGTATCATCCACATACTCCTTATTAGCGGCTTCACGACCGTTTATAGGAGTTCTTAAACCACCTAACTTTTTACTAGCTAAAAATATTGTACCCTTAGCGCTCCACCCATCATCATCTCTCGGAGTAAAAGCATTTACGCTATCCACATACTTCTTATTAGCAGCATCAGTCTCCTCAGTAGGTTCACCTAACTCTTTAATCTTGAAATTCATCATATGAAGATTATTTTGTGTTTGAAATTTATTACCAGCGCCATTTGCGTCTCCCGGGGCAATAACAAAAGGTGAATTACCATCAAAGTAATTTCTAAGTTGATTACTCTTTGAATCAACATATATTCTATTTGCAGCATCACCATCATTTTCAGGAAAGGGGATATTTAACAGTTTTTTACCATCCATATTTAAATCTTTTTTTACCACAATGTTTCCATCTTGATTCCTTTTTAAAAAACCCTTTCCTTTACTCGTATCAACATAATCCTTTGTAGCAACATCTTGAGGATTAGTTGGATTACTAACCTTAGTAAGTGTATTTCCATCCATATTTATAGATCCGGTAACTTTGGTTGTTCCATCTTTCCGTAAAAAGTTATTATTTATGTAAGAGAGTGGTACACCATCACCGATTGTTTTTGATTCAATATCCATTCTTCCAAATTTATCAACAGGCATTTTTTTATTACTAAAATAAAGTATTTAAAACATTCTGAAACTCTTTACCTCTACCTAACTCTTTAAGTACGTAAAGACACAGATGCCCGCAAAATACCTCTTCAGCTGGTTGTATCTGGTCACTATTGTAATGTATCGGGCTTTTTAGATACTCTCGAATTTCGATAGGGGGTTGTATACCATAACTGTCAAAGTAATTTTTAGTTTTACCGTCTTTATACCAAGCGACCCAATGAGTACCAGGGCCACCTGTGTCATCAAGGTTTAATATACCGCATTCCTTTTTCCTACACTTTTTTGGTAAAGCGTCTCTTACCATGGCTCCTCTAAAAGAAGGAATCTTTAATTTTTTTGCCGCACTTTCCAATTCGAAATTGTTTAACGGTCTATTTGGTAGTATAAGGTTTCCTACTGCAATATTTCTCATTTTTATTATGATGAAATATTTACTATATCACTATTATCAACCCATGAATTAAACTCATCGGAATAACCCTTCCACTTTACTAACGATTTATTTTTTCCCTTTTTAATAACCTTTTCTATCCTATACAACTCTTGGCTAGTTTTTTGTAGCTCGGGTTCATAAAAGGTACCTTGTATCTCTTCTCCATTAAGGTCTTTTATTTTATACGTTACAGGCTCCGTATTTTTAACCTCAGAAACCGTAAAAACCTCTTCAGTCCATCTTGTAGTATACCCTTTCTCGAAAGTCTTTTTCTTTTTAGTTATCCTTACTTTATCTCCTACAGAAAACTTAGGTTTTATATCTCTTATTTCGAAACGATCGGGGTAAAGATTTCTCCAAACTTCGGTTTCATTTTCTTTTTTACTCGCGTCTACCGGTGCCATCTTAATAGAAGAATGTCTCGTGTTATTATATTCTTTAACGAGGTCTTGTAACACGTTAATGTAAACGTTCGTAGAGTTAGCAGAAAAATACTTCCACATTTTTTCTTTCATTGTTCTAATCCATCTCTCAACTACGCTAGATTTTTCCTCATTCTCGGTAGAATACAATTCAATCAGGTCTTTAACATCTTTGTTATAAAACTCTTTACCTTTATCTACCCACATTTTCTCCGGTTTTCTTTCCTTAAAAATACTCCTTAGTGCTGCAGCAACAGACTTTCCCGTTTTGTCTTTTAATGGCACCAGATAACCATATTTAGAAAAGATGTCAATAACAGCGAGAAGATATTTTACACCTCGGTTAAATTTAGAAAATGCTTGCATGTCTACTAAATCCGCAGCCCATATCCTATCAATACCGTTTACTTCAACTCTCCTCTTCTTAAATTTTCTCTTTACGGGCTTGTGTAGTTCTTCCGCTAAATCTACGAAATTTTTTTTTTAATCCCCATTCCAAATCGTTTCTTTGTTCCAATTAAGCTAGAAACAATTCCCCTTTCCATTTTCTCTTTTAAAGTAGGATTGTAAATACCTTTTAACTCTGTTAACATATTTTTATCACAAACAGCATTTCTTGTAGCTGTATCATCGTTTTGGAGATAACATATGTCATGATGATAAGCGGCTTTATCTACTCTATTGATAGGTTTGCTCCATTTCTTTGGAGTTAAGTCTGGGTTTAACCTTTTTTTAAGGTTAGTGCCGGGCCCCGTAAAATTGTGACCAGGGAGATGCATCTCAAAAGGCATATTGTTAATCATTTTGTTTAAAACTGACCCACCCTTCTGCGCCTTAATAAACTGAGTTTTAGTTGTTCCACAAACCGAGCATTTTCCTCGTTTCATATTTCTTCCATTCTTACTAACAGTATATTCTATGTTATTCGTATCAGTAACTTTTTTACATTTAACGCAATACATTTTTATATAATAATTAAAAAAGTTATATAAAAATGGATGTAATCGATTTATCATGGAATGAAGTAGTATCAAAAAGATTTAATAGCCCTCTATTACCAAAGAGTATCAGAGGATTAATAGTAGGTAAATCAGGATGTGGTAAAACCACCCTTTTACTTAACCTTTTACTTAGACCGGGTTGGATGGACTACAACAACTTATGCGTTTTTGGAAAAAGTCTTTTTCAACCGGAATACCGTATACTTAAAAAAGCCTTTGAAGAAAGACTGCCAAAAGAAGGTATCTTAAAGCTATTTAATATGCGAGATGAAATACAAGATTTAAATGTTTCACTAACAGCTTTGGTTGAAGAATGGGTAAAAACGTTTAAAAATAAATCTGATATAAAGTGTAGTTTTTTTGAAACAGCAGACGATGTACCTGACCCACGAGATTTAAACTCAGAAAACAAAAATTTAATGATTTTTGACGATTTACTTTTAGAAAAGCAAAATAAGTGTGAGTGCTATTACATTCGTGGGAGGCATAGTAATGTTGACTGCTTTTATCTTTCACAAAACTATTTTAGATTACCGAGACAAACTATTAGAGAAAACGCAAATTTTATCTGTCTTTTCAAACAAGACCTAAAAAACATTAATCATATTTATAACGACCATGTAAGTGAAGATATGTCTAAGGAGGAGTTTAGAAAATTTTGTCATAAGTGTTGGGAAAGACCACATGGTTTCGTTATTATCGATTTAACGAGTAAAAAACATAATGGAAAGTACAGATGTGGCTTTGATAACTTTTTTATTCCAATTTAAAAAAATTATATTTATTATATAAAAAATGAATACTTTGTTTAAAAAAATCTATAATAGAACTCTTTTAAAACAACGTTTACAACCTATAATTGAACAAATAAATGCTTGCATCAGTGAGTCTAAAAGCAATTTTGCAAAGCGACGTTATGATTATTGTCTTATGCAGATGAAAAAATATATTGAAGAAAATGAAATAAGTGGGCATAATTTTGAAGTTTTTCAAACTACAGAGGGGGTTGTTGTTATTAATAGGGATGGAGAATGTGACTTTTATAAACTTAATATAATAGATACTGATGATGATATTCATGGAGATAAATTCTGGGTAATTAAAGGTAGTTTGGGTAAAATATTTTGTGAGTGGTTGGAACTTCGTATAAAAAATGACCGCGATGATGAAATCCAATCTAAGAGTTTAGAGGAAATACTTAATGAATGGTTGCTACTTAGTAAAAACTAGTTATAGAGGAAATATATTTTTTAATCTAAAAAAATATATTTCTATAACAAAAATGGAAGATCTTTTAAAACAAATTGCAAAGAATACAAAACCCAAAACGTCCTTTCAAATTATAGTAAGTGACAACAAAACACGCATTAAAAATAGGTTTAACCCACCTATTCAACTTGACACGGATAAAAAATACGAAATCGCCCTGGTAGACCTTGAAACTTACTACTCTTTTCCAAACATTGATGTAACAAACAACATCTTCATTTATTCTCCGGATAATGGTACTTCATGGAATAAAGTTGAAATACCAGAAGGATCTTATGAAATCACAAACATTAATGATACAATTCAGCAGGAAATGAGAAAAAACAACCACTATGATGAAGTCAATGATGGATATTATATCAATATTTCCGCTAACACTAATACCCTTAAGTCAGTTATTGATATAGAAGATGGATACCAAGTAGATTTTAATCATCCGAACTCCATTTCTAAAGTATTAGGGTTTACTCATTCAAAATATACCCAAGGATTTCATGAGTCGGAGAATACTGTAAACATTCTCGATATAAACAGTATATTCATAAACATTGATATCATTTCAGGAAGTTATGTTAACGGTTCAACACAAAATACGATTTACTCTTTTTTCCCAGAGGTATCTCCCGGATATAAAATTGTTCAAACTCCTCGAAACCTAATATACTTACCTATAACAGTGTATGAAATACACAACATGACGGTAGAAATTACAGACCAAAATGGAACTTTACTAAATCTTAGAGGAGAAACTTTAACAATTAGATTTCATATTAGGGAAGTGTAATAAAAAAATATTATACATATAAAAAAATGACAAGTTATACGACTGTAAAAGTTAATATATCAGAAGGGCAAAAGCAAAAGCTCCAACATGCTGTTAAAGCTGGATGTCCAGTAAGTATTCGTTTAGGTCATGAGGATTTAGAAGGTAATGATATTATAGGATTAACCGATTCACAAGTAAAGAAAATGGCTAAAGCCTATGAAAATGGTAAAGGCATAACGATTAGAATGAGCGCTAAACAGCTTAAACATAACATGAAGATTGAAGGTGGTTTTCTCGGAATGTTGGCAGGATTAGCTGCTAGAGCTTTACCGATGGTGGCTGGATTGGCTTCAAAAGCGTTACCAGCTTTAGGTCTTGGAGCTCTTTCTGGATTAGGTTCATTCGGAGTAAATAAAGCACTAGGGTCAGGTCTTTACCTTAAAAAAGGAGGTTGCGTTTGTAAGGTAGAAACTGATGGAAAGGGGCTTTACCTATCACCTACAAAGGGCAGTGGGTTAGGGTCTGTTGGTGATGGCTTGTATTTAAAGCAAGGAGGAAAGTTTTATGATGGGAGTGGACTGCTTTTAGGCCCTAATAGTCCATTTGCTAATATACCTATCTTAGGGGCTATATTGTAATGTTATAAATATTATTAATATTTATATAAAAATGAAAATCCATAAACTCGGTGTTACGAAAGGAAATATTATTCAACCAAAAACAATCCACTGGATACCATTACAAGGCTTGAAATATCCACCTCGAAAAGTAAATACAACAACCTGGGAAATTTTTTGTCAAGTAAAGCTTACACTAGCGCCTAAAGAAGTTAAACATATACTCTTAGGGTTTGGTTTTATGATGACTAAAGGAGTTGTTTTAACCTCATTACCATCCTATTTAAAAATTAAGTGGTGTAGTTTACAAAATGAAGTTAACCTCGAAAATGTTGAGAATATTATAATTACTATTACAAACAATTCTAGCAAAAGTGTGGCAATTGAGGAAAACGAGCTTTTATGCCTCGTTTACTATTCATTTTAAAAAAAATATATTTCTAATAAAAAATGGAGATGAAAGAGATCAGATACCCTAAATTACCAACGGCTCCTCCAATTGATGAGGGGCAAGGATATAGACTGCAGAAAATTAATGAAATTCAGAAATTTTTAGAAGATGAAAAGACTAAAAGAGAAGCCTTAAGTAAGAAATATTTTAGAGCAGCAAGAATAGTAGATAACATAGATACGGTTTTAGTTACGGTTACCCTGATTTCAGGAGCTGGTGGGATAGGTTTACTATCAACAGTAGCCGCGATACCTGCAGTGATAGCATTAGAAAGTGCGGCAGCTTTTACTGGTCTTTTAAGCTTAATTGGAAAGTACAGCGTAAGACGCTCCACTGCAAAAGCTGAAAAACACGAAAAAATTAGAACAATTGCTGATACCAAGTTAAATACGATATCCTCACATATATCGAAAGCTTTGAGTGATAACAAAGTTACTGATGAGGAATTTCAACTAATCTTGGAAGAATTGGAAAAGTATAAAGTAATGAAGGAAGAAGTTAGGTCAAAAACGAAGAAAAAGATATTGGCTGAAACTGAAGAATCATTAATTGAGAAAGGGAGGCAAGAAGCGCGTGAGTCCTTTCGGAGGTTGGTTGAAAAGAATTCTAACACCCACTAAAAGTAATAACAAGCCTAAAATAAATTTCTCTTTCCAATGTAGTTTTAATTGCGTTAGCGGTGAAACGTGTTAAAAACTGCGATTAAATCTGCGTTAAAAACAACGTTTAAATCTGCGTTAAAAAAATATGTTACTAATTAAAAATGTCATTTCTAAAAATAACTGATCCTGCAAAAAGAGACTTAATTGTAAAAGAGTACCTCGAAACAAAGAAAAATATCCGGGATAACCAATTAGCAGAGAGAACGGGGGAGAAAGAATTGCAAACTGACCTTTCAAAGTTTTTTAAACCTATTACAGAAACACAAAAAGCTACAGCAAAGGAGGTTGTAGAAGAACTTAAACCAATTAAGGAAGGTTTAAAAGCCTTACCAGAAGCTATTAAGTTTCCAGCCTTTCCATCTATAACAGCTTATGATAAACCAACTAAGGAAGCGGGTGAAGACTCACAGTTTATTGGTCCAATAGCTTCACAGTATCTAAGAAAGTTTGCTACTAAGTCTGAAGCTGATACAACATACGGGTTATATGACAAAAAAGGTAACTTTTATATCGGTAATAAACCAGTTGTTATCATTGATAACAATATTATAGTTGAAGGTGATGAATATGAGGGAACCCCTGGTCTATGGGAGCTAATTGTTGCAAAAAACCCAGATGAAAATATTTATACTAATGAGGATTATGACAATTACGCGAAGTTGATGTTAACAACCAACACCCTTCATCGTGATAACGACCCGACCAGTATATATCCCAAAAGCAGTAAAGGGTACAAATGGAGTAGGATACTTAGTACTATTTGGCAAAATAGAAAAGAGTATGGAGGAAAGGGTATCGTTGTTATCCCAGGTGATCCTAACGCATTAATAGAAAGACTAGACCTGTTGTTAGCGAGCAAAAAAGCGGGTAACACAGGTGTAAGAAACGAGTTAGTAGGCATATGTGATGAATTAAAAAGACAAGGTGTTATAGATTCAAACGCTTATAAAAAATTAATGTCTATATTATAAAAAATGATGTCACCTAAGAAACGAGGATTTAATAAAAGGTATGCATATGGAGGTAGCGGAATCTTTAGCAGTATTGCGAACTTTCTCACGAGTCTTTTTACTAGTAGCGCGGCTAAACAACTTGCATCTTCTGCCTTAGATGTTGGAAAGAGTGTTGCTAAGGAAGGAGCAAAGAAAGCTTTAGAGGCTGGAAAGAATGTTGCTGTAGAAGCGGGAAAAAAATTAGTTACAAAAGCTTTAACACCAAAATCACGTAAAATTTTGGAAAAACATACTTCTACACCCGTAAACACGGTTAGCAATCCTACAACACAAAGCATTAGCAGTTTAATGGATGGGAGTGCCATTGCTATTCAAGATTTAGTAAAAAAATTAAACAGTGGGTCAGGTATTAAAGTAACATGAAGAAAAAAAATAATTTAAGTTAAAGAAAAAAAGTAATATATAAAAAATGGCAAGATTAAATTTTACTCGTAAAAATTATGATAAATATGGAACTACATCTATCAACGTATTTGGTACTACATTTCTAAAAATGGAGGAGGAATGCGAAATACTTGAAGTTAATGATACAGAATATAACTACCAAAAAGCGGATGTGAAGTTATCTCCTGAAAAAGTAACTATAATGAAGGAGATTGAGGAAAAGGTAAATGGGTATTTAAGCTCTATAGGTATTTCGCCAATAACAATTGTGTATGGGAACAGGGTTTTTCCTAAAAAGAGAAAATATATCCGAGAAGATAAACTAAAAAGCATTAAACTTAAAGGTGTGTTTGTTAACAAAGAGAAAAAAGCCTTTCCACAGCTTTGGTTAGTGTATTAGAGACAATTATAATTTTTTTGCTTTAAAAAATTATAATTGTATTAATAAAATGGACATACTAAATATCACCGAACCAATTGTAAAATATGATGGTATTGATATGTATGAGCACTTTGAGTATAACCCAATTACTGGTACAAGGTTGAACAACTCAGGGGGAGATATTAGGATTAACATCGAACTCCAAGATATTTTTACGCATCCAAGCGAAAGTTATTTACTTATAGAAGGTCGCTTAACAAAGGCTGATGGAACAGCTTACGCAAATGCTGACAATATTTCTCTAACAAATAACGCCCTTATGTATCTTTTTAAAAATATCAAGTACCAACTTTCCGGTCAAGAGATTGAATCCATAATAAACCCTGGTCAAGCTACTACAATGCTTGGGTTGTTAAAATATCCGGATGATTTTTCTAAATCACAAGGACTAAACCAATTGTGGTATAAGGATACAACAGCTACAGCACAAAATCAAAACGTAGGTTGGAATATAAGGAACATTTAGCTTTAGAGTTCCATTAAAACATATATTTGGTTTTTGCGAAGACTATAATAAAATTTTGTATGGAATGAAGCAAACTCTCACCTTGACAAGAAATGGTGATAATGATGCAATTTTTAGAGCTAACGGCGTTGATGCTGGTAAGATTACGTTGGATAGAATATCATGGTTTATGCCACATGTTGAACCCGCACTTAAGGAGGAAAATGAACTTAATAAACTTATCGAGAAAAAAGAAAAATTTCCTGTTGGATATAGAATGATACAGTGCGACTCTATCGCGGTTCCTCAGTCAACATCATTTACTTGGAGGCTTGCAGTTAAATCATCTCCTGAGGTGCCTCGTTTTATTATTGTTGGTTTTCAGACTGATAAAGATGGAAACCAAGAGCGCAACCCAGCTACATTCGACAACGTAAACGTTAAAAATATTTATGTTACGTTAAATTCTACAAAATACCCAGCGATTGAATACGATCTTTCATTTCCAAGACAGCAATTTAGTAGAGCTTATGGTGATGCTGCATTATTTAGGGCTAAGTTTTTTAACATGGATGAGTTAGTATCAAACCCTAATATTTCACCATCAGATTATAGAACCCTATATCCTTTGTTTTTGTTTGATGTTTCTAAGCAAAGTGAAAAGATAAAGTATTCAGTTACTGATATTCAAATTAAGGTATATTTTGATGAAAATGTGGATGTAAACACCGAGGCATATGCTGTTATTATTAGTGATAGGTTAATTAACTTTCAGTCTGATGGTAATAAGATGAGTGTTGTGTATTAAGTTAAGTTTTTTTTCTATATATTAAAAATGATAAAGTTTTCCGATTTAAGAGAAATTCTTAAAGAAAATAATATAAATTTTCGCTCTTACTGGGATAAGAAGCGATTATTTGAGTTGGTAAAAGAACATGGCTTACTACCAGAGGAAGAGCCTAAACCAGAAAAGAAAAAGGTTGATCCTAAGTATGATAGATTACAGACTATTATGAAAAATCCTAAAACGGTTACCCTAGAAGATGTTAAAACTGGAGAAATAAAAACTTTCCGGTCGATCTATAAGGCTGGTAAATATATAGACCGTTGTCCTCAAACGATTATGAACTGGAACGGGAGGGTTTGGAAAGATAAATATAGGATTAACATTCAGTAATTTTATTATATTTACACGTAGATATAATAAAATTTTGATAGCTTAAGAAAATATATTTACTATATAAAATGAGTAATCAATTTGAAATTTACACAGTGTCAGGCCTAAAAAGGCTAGCAAAAAATCGAGGTTTACGAGGTTATTCAAACCTCGGAAGATCTCAACTTATTGGGCTTTTGAGTAACCCGAGCCCTAGAAATATTGTGAATAGTGAGTTTAGAGGAATCACGGTGACAAACCTAAAAAGGTTAGCAAAAAATCGTGGTCATAGAGGCTATTCACGTCTTAGAAGAGCTCAATTAATTGAGCTTTTGAGTAACCCGGGAATATCGATATTAGATAAAGATATTGATGAAAATATACCGGGTAATATTCTAACCCCAACACCTGCAACACGCATGGTGCACACTTCTCCATCCCCTTCTAATTTGGTTCAAAACTTATCAAATTGGTTAGATGAGGTTCAAGAAATTCCAATAACTATTTCACCCGAAATTAAAGCATTAAAAACAAAAATTGATGAATTATACAAAAAACAAAAGGAAGATGATAAGTTAAAGATTGTTAAAACAAATTCTTCTTTGAAAGAATTTGCAAATCAATACACCATTAATTGTTTATTTGAGAATGATACCCCGGAAGAATTTTTAGAAAGAATACGGGAGAAAATGATTACAGTATTAAAACAAAACCGTGGAAGTAAAGTAAAATTACGTCTTTTTATACAACTTAAACAAGTTATAAGAGATGGTCACAAAATTATGGTATTTTATAAGGAGTTTCAGATTCATTCTGAAAAACCTATAATTAATTTAGTAGGAACCAATTTAAATGAATTATATGATACCATGGTAGAACGGATTATAGAACAAATAACTAATTTAGTTATGGAGAACACAAAATGGGAGTTTGATAAAGTAAAGCGTGCAGAATTACACACTGTAACGTATAACCCAACAAGGGGAGAGACATATTTTCCCCTACCCAAAGAATTAGCTGCTAAAAGAGCTATTATTAACGTGAAAAATGATGATAATAAATGCTTTTCGTGGTGTGTTTTAAGGGCATTAAATCCTACAGATACTCATCCGGAAAGAATTACTACGGATTTAAAACAAAAAGAAAACACATTAAATATGAAAAACATAGAATATCCAGTTTCTTTAGATGATATTAACAAGTTTGAAACCCTAAACCCTACCATATCCATTACAGTAGTTGGTTATGATAGAAAAAACTTCTATCCTCTTAGAATAAGTAAATTTTATGAGAAAAGGGATAATAATATAGTTCTTCTTTTGATAGAAAAAAACGGAGTAAAGCATTACTGCCTAGTAAAAAGCATTAGTCGTTTGATATACTCTCAAGTATCAAAGCATAAGGAAAAGAGTCACGTCTGCTTAAGGTGTTTTAATCCATTTTGGTCTAGAGAAGCGTTGGAAAAGCATATACAGTATTGTAAAGAACATGATTACGTTAAAATAGATTTACCAAAAGAGGGGACAATTCTAAAGTTTAAAAACTATTGTAGATCGGAAAAGGTCCCTTTTATCGTTTACGCTGACTTTGAGTGTTATATTAAACCATTGCAATCGTGTGAACCAAACCCTGAAAGTAGTTATACTAAACAGTACCAAAAACATGAACCATCTAGCTTTTGTTACTACATTAAATGCTTTGATGATGAAGTATATGAACCAAAATTAGTAAGTTATACTGGAGAGGACGCGGCGCAAAAATTTGTTGAAATGTTAGAAAAGGACATTAGAGAAATTACTAGCATACCAGCGAAAAAAATGATATTTAAAGAAAAAGAAAAAGAGAGCTTTGAAAGAGAAAATAAATGTTGGATATGTAACGAAGAATTTACTGATGAAAATTATAAGGTTAGAGACCATTGCCATTTTACTGGTAGATATCGAGGAGCTGCCCATAAAACATGCAATTTCTTGTATAGAAAACCTAATTTTATACCTGTGGTGTTTCATAACCTTAGTGGTTATGATAGTCACTTATTTGTAAAAAATCTTGGTTGTAGTGAGGGGGATATATCTGTTATCCCTAACAATAGTGAAAGGTATATTAGCTTCACCAAAAAAATACAGATTGGGAGTTATACTAAGAAAGTAAAAACTAAAGAAGGAGAAACTAAGGAAGAAACTAAACCTTTACACCATCAGATAAGGTTTATTGATAGTTTTAAGTTTATGGCTACAAGTTTAGATAAGCTAGTTAATAATCTAGATAAAGATGCTTTTAGCAATGTTAAAAAGTATTACACGGATGACAAACTTAATCTAGTAACTAGAAAAGGTTGTTATCCTTATGAGTATATAGATTCACCTGAAAAGTTAAAAGAAACTCAACTACCACCCAAAGAAGCGTTTTATTCTAGACTTAATGAAGAGGAAATTAGTGATGAGGATTATACACATGCGCAAAAAGTTTGGAAAACGTTTGAGATGAAAACTTTAGAAGATTATCATAATTTATATAATCAACTTGATGTTTTGCTTTTATCTGATGTTTTTGAGAACTTTAGAAACATTTGTTGTAAGCATTACAAATTAGACCCTGCTCATTACTTCACAGCGCCGGGTTTAGCTTGGGATGCAGCATTAAAAGTTACTAATGTGGAATTAGAATTATTAAGTAATCCTGATATGTTGTTAATGGTAGAAAAGGGTATCAGAGGGGGAGTATCGATGATTAGCAACAGATATGCAAAAGCAAATAATAAGTATATGGGTGATAAGTGTGACTCTGGTAAACCTAAGAAGTATATAACTTATTTGGATGCTAATAATCTGTATGGATGGGCAATGAGTAAACCTCTTCCTACACATGGTTTTAAATGGATGACTGAAAAAGAGTTAAATAATTGGGAGCAGATTCCTTGTATTCTAGAAGTTGATTTAGAGTATCCTAAAGGATTGCATGATTTGCATAATGATTATCCATTAGTCCCTGATAGTATTAATGTAAATAAAATTAATAAGTTAATTCCAAACTTATGGGATAAAGAAAATTATGTTGTTCACTATGAAAATCTTAAGCAGTATGAGAGTTTGGGATTAAAAATAAGTAAAATTCATAGAGGTATTAAGTTTAAACAAAGTGAATGGCTTAAACCTTATATTGAACTTAATACTAATTTAAGAACAAAAGCTGATAATGAGTTCGAAAAGGACTTTTTTAAGTTAATGAAATGAATAACTCAGTATTTGGTAAGACCATGGAAAATATTAGAAATCGAGTGGATGTTAGATTAGTTAATAATAGATTAAAAGCGGAAAAATTAACTGCTAAACCTAATTTTGCTCATTGTAACATTTTTAGTGAAGATCTGGTCGCTATTCATATGAAAAAGACGAGGTTACTTTTTAATAAACCGGTTTATTTAGGAATGTGCATTCTGGATTTAAGTAAGACTTTAATGTATGATTTCCACTACAACTATGTTAAGCAGAAATATGGAGATAAAGCTAAGCTTTTATTTACTGATACAGATAGCTTGATGTATGAAATAGAAACAGAGGACTTTTATAAGGATATAGCTAATGATGTAAAGAGTAAGTTTGATACTAGTAATTATCCAAAAGACCATTTATCAGGTATACCAACTGGTTGTAATAAGAAAGTACTAGGAATGTTTAAGGATGAGGCTGGAGGAGACATTATAGAAGAGTTTGTGGGGCTTAGAGCTAAACTGTATTCTTATAAGATGTTAGATGGGGAAGAAAGTAAGAAATGCAAGGGGGTTAAGAAATATGTTGTTAATAAAAGTATTATCCATGAGGATTATAAAAATTGCTTGTTTAATGGTAAGGAGCAACTTAGAAAGATGAATATAATAAGAAGTAATGCTCATGGCATTAGTACCGTGGTGGTAAACAAAGTAGCATTAAGCGCATCTGATGATAAAAGGATAATAGGAGAGAACAAAATAAGCACACTAGCTCTTGGGCATTTTAGTCTTATGTGTAATGAAGAGTAAAAGTTTATATAATTGAATTATAGGTAGGTTCATTCATGTAAGTATGTTATCCATAAAGAGAGGTTATATAATATACAGACCATGTATATTATATACAGTTTTATAGGGTTAATTGGTTAGTCAGTTAACCATTCAGCCCATAAAGGAGCATATCAGATGCTGACACATGATGCGGGGCGCGCTCTAGTTTTTCGTAAGTGAGTTTGTTTTCGTAAGTGGGCTAGTTTTTCATGAGTGACGTAGTTTTTCATAAGTGACGTAGTTTTTCGTAAGTGACGTAGTTTTTCGTAAGCGTCCTAGTTTTCCGTAAGCGTTCTAGTTTTTCATAAGCGTTCTAGTTTTTCATAAGCGTTCTAGTTTTCGTAAGCGTCCTAGTTTTTTCATAAGCGTCCTAGTTTTTCATAAGTGACCCAGTTTTTCATAAGTGACCCAGTTTTTCATAAGTGACCCAGTTTTCGTAAGGACAAACGCATTAAGCATGTTATGGCTTTTTGTCCCGTAACCCCCAATATATAAACTACTTGTATGTGTTTTGTAATCTATTAATCTTTTCATTTAACAAGTTATAGACATACTAAGGAACATGCTTTTATGAATTTTATGAAAAACAGTGAGGAAAGGACTAAGCATTTGTTACAAACAATCACACTTTTTCCCACACTGTTTTCCCATCCATGTACATTAGGGATGAATAAAGTTGTTTTTCTACAGATATTGGTAATTATTTTACAAAACAACAGGTTATTAAACTTTTTCCATATAGAGAGAAATTGCAGTTACAAATTAATAGAGGTTCAAATGATACTATTTGTTTTAATTTAGTAGACAATATTTGAGGATAAGCTAAGAAGGAAATGCTAAGTGCAGGCATTTTTTGCTTTTCTCACCATATGTCTAGAAGCCCCCCTCGGTAAAGTAATTAAAGTGTTGGATTAGTTTAGTTTTAGTTCAACCCTTTACCAAACGACACAATTTTAGACTGGTCTAAATGGAAAGCATTTGCAAACAACATTTGAAATTTGTTTACAGAATAGCAGAAAACATTGTAGGAAAAGGAGAAAATGCTGGTTACCATCATTTTCTCCTTTTCCCACAATGTTTTCAAAAAGGCTTCTATCTCAGGGTTGTAAAAACCAGGGATTATATGGTAAATGCTTAAACATATTTATTTTGTATCGATTGAGAAACAAGTTCATACAAGTTGCTTCCTGGGAATTATACCAGTACTCACGCTGAACATGTTGGCCAAAGAAAAATCCCAAAGTTGACACCCGCTCCTGGGTATCAAACTCAGGACTTTATGGATATGAGGCCGACGCTCTACCTCACAAAGTTCACGGACACCACCAGTGTTAGATTGTTGGTAAAGTGTTAAACTGTCATTTTGAAAGGAGTATTCAAAACTGTACTAGATTTCTTTTTTGTCTTATTTATCTTTTTCTTCTGTATTTCATTTTATTTTCGGTGTATATTCTCGTTCTTGGCTATATTTACTAAAATTACATGGAGTGTAATAAAGTAATGATTTACATGGCCTTGTGAAATTTAGTGTTTATCTTGTGTTCTATTCCAAGTGCCAGAAGCTCTGTAAGAGGATATCTAACCATCTCCTGTAAAAGAGACTATGAACAACTCTGAGGAAAATTCATTATTTTTTCACCATTTAGTTGAATTATGGGATAGCCTATTGCTTGTATATGCAACAAAAGTTACTTTGTCAAGTTCTCGGAGTGGTTTTCCAAAGGTATTTATCATTTAAGCACCTTTCACTACTGTTGTTCCTTTTTCAGCTCATGTAAATTACGATCCGAAAGCACAAAAGAGCAGTCCTATCTTGTGATCTTTTCTGTCTGAGATCAAACCCACAGAGTAAACTTTTTTCCTCAAGAATGGGCCCGTATTGCCTCGGGCGCAATTACAAGCTGGAAAAAAAGCGTTACTCTCTACAAAGGAGAATGTTGTGAAATTGCGAAAATGAAATCTACACGAGTTTCGATGTAAATAGCTACCGATTTCTCGTTCTTTTGCGAATCATTCCTCATGAATATTGTAGAACTACAGACGCATTTCATTCGCTTTGCCTATGAATCAAGAACAATAAGGTGAGTGGTATGATTAGCGGTTTCTGTGGGCTCAGGCTCGAAACAGTAGCGGTTTGGAACTGTTCCGCGAAATGCGGACGAAAAGCCAACATTCTTAAAATAGTATCAATCACGTGACTAAAAATAATCAAAGTACTAGCAATTTAGCAATCATTGTCGTCTGCGGGACCAATGGTATTTTTCAAATAATCACCTATCTGATCTGTACATTCCGGGTATAGAACCAGTCTATTTCTTAAATCAATGACCGTCACTTCTAATTTCAAAACAAGGTAAACGTTATTCAATATAACTTATTCTGGTAGGCAGGTACGATTCATCTAGCCATGGGTAGCTTGCATATAACCTATGCAGCAGTCATTTATAAACACAACCCCTTGATGCTTGAGAAACCAGTTAGTTCTTATTTTCCCATGATGTATTCAAGGAAAGCCTCGTTTCTCAGGTATGCTAAAACACGGGCTTGTTTTGTAAAGGGTTGAATATCTATCGAAATTTCGTACGTAATAGATTTACCAAGGATAGGCCTTATTGTAAACTTAGCTCAGTGGTTTACAGATGGCAAAAAATCATTTCTTTACCACACAACAAATTTTGGGACTGGACCAATTTCAAAGCATCTGCAGACAACAAACTAAATCTTGGTAATATGGTGATTTCTGACTTTCACAGGGTGGAAAATATTGTTGGAAAAGGAGAAAATGCTGGTTACCAGCATTTTCTCCTTTTCCCACAATGTTTTCTATAGGCTTCTTTCTCAGGGCTGTTGAAAGTCGGGATTGTTTGGAAAAGAGTTTCCAAATCATCCAAATTAAAGTCATCTGCTGACGGCATATTTACTGTGGCTCAAACAGTAGTAAATTTTGTCTATGACAGTGTAGAAAACATCACTGAAAAGGAGAAAGTGCTGTTTACCATTTTCCACAATGTTTTTGAAAACCTTAATTCTCTCCCAAGGTCACTAGATTTTTGATTAAGTGATACACGTGCACTTATTTATCGTGATCAGCAGTTCCTCATATGGACAACGCTCTCAGAAGGCTTTATTCATTTTACTTAGGATATAGTGCAAGATACGTAGCTCTTGGTTATTACATGGTCTACTAGATGAGGACCGGAGAGTGATATCGGCCTGTAACCTTGATACATGTATCTGTATCGAGGGCTTTAAAGGTGGCCCTTCAGATTTTGGGACGAAATTTTTACAAAAATACAAAAAATTCATCCTTATACTCCCAAGGCCTTTTAATTTTCATTTATAAAATCCCAGTAGTCGAAAACCATCCGACAACAAGAAAAAATAGAGATTTACTACGGCCTAGGTCGACACCGACAGGAACCACGGTCTATTTTTAGATGAGCAACTTGCTCATTTACCTACCGGAAATACACAAAGGACGCTACAAACATAGCGTCCGAAGAAGAAATTATGGAAAATAATTACATGTTTGTTATATTATGGAATTTAAGTGTCATTAGTCACGTGCCAGTCACTTTACATTCCCACAATGCTTATTTTGATTTTTGGCGCTAAATCTAAAAATACCTTAAGAGGCTACGTAGCCTTGTAAGGGAATACCATCAAAAAAAAATTTTTTTCTTAATTTTATGATTCTTGATTATTCATGATTTGTATTGTTTTTTTTTTTTTTTTTTCATATAAATTTCAATGATATATATATTTTTTAATTTGGTGAGATGTGAAAATTCTAAATACCCACCTTTGACATCCCAGCTGAAAGACTGTGAGTATTTTATTTTAGTTTCTTTTAGTTGCTTGGTAAATGACAAAAGCTTAATCTACAAATTTCTTAATGCTGAAAATGGGAGGGTTATATAAAAGTATAATTACGGTACAAATGGCTAAAGGAGTCCAGCATTGTGCAATGGTCAGTGATGAAAGTGATAGATTTATCATCATAGTATTCTGTCTGTTCGTCCATCGGTACATGCATCCACCCATCTATACATTAAATGGAGTCCAGAATTGAACATTGAAGACATACGAATAGTTGAACTGTCACACAAAGATAAACGTTAAAATTATCAAGAGTCTATACAGGCGAGTAGAATAATAGCGGATGGTATCTCGGTCTGACTGTGGTAGATATGGACAAGGGAAGCAATTCATACATGGGAAATGGAATGATATTTTAAGTTATTTCCCTTCGAAGATGTTAAACCTGAAGCTCCGGGTCATAGGCAAAGATAGAGTGGACCGGTAGTGCAGTGATAAAGCGCTAGATTATCAATCCTGAGGCCAGGGGTTCGATACCCGGCCTAACCAGGACCTCTCTGAGATACCTTGTGTTTCCCACCCACCGAGAGGTAAACTGGTTTGGAACCCAGAGGTAGCCTCACGTGTAGCGGTGCTTTACACTGGGCACGTTAAAGAACCAAGAAGAATTATTCTAAGAAGAGCTAGGGGCTTATACCCGGATTTCCTTGTATCGGATTCTTTCTCTCTAATGGTCCATACCAAATATGCCTAGAGCACGGAGGGACCTTAATCCTATAAAGTCATCATCATCATCATGGACAAAGACCGCGTTTTGTGCTGATGATAGCATAGCTAAAGATCAATTAATTAACCCTCTCCCAAACAAGCCCTGTTTTTTACGTGTCTGAAGAACAGGTCTTTTGAAAACACTGTGGGAAAAGGAGAAATTGCTCGTAACGAGCAATTTCTCCTTTTCCCATAGTGTCTTCTACCCTTTATAAGAACTTTCTACCATTTTCATTAAATTTAAAATTGTTGTCTTCAAACTCTTTTGGTTTGGAAGAGTCTAAAATTTGTCGTTTGGGAAGGGGGATTAAGACCAAGAACTTACTGTATGATTTTTAATCTTAACCCTTTACGCCATAGATACTCATTTCTACACATTGCTCATAGGAGCCTTTCGGAAAACATTGTGACAAAAGGTGAAATTGCTCGTGACGAACAATTTCACCTTTTGTCACAATATTTCCTAAAGTATAAAAAGGTGTCATTTATACATGAGAAACGGCTTCATCATTGCTGTTATCTAGGGTCAGTTATAGATGCCATAGAAATGCCTTATGGGGTAAAGAGTTAACTGTCTGTTTGTATAGACTACCCTTTCTAGCCAACAAGAAGAAGTCTTTGCGAGTTCAATGGATTTTAAAATACAGCCGACGAAAAATGTCAGGTTTACTTTCTTGCGCTGAAAAAGTGAGTTGACTGTTGTTTTCTTTTTTCATTCCTTAGACTGATATCCTTTTGCGGACAATGTAGATCAAGATCAGACTGCACAGAAAGTGCAGTCTGATCTTGGGTCTACACTGTCCGATAAGGATATACTAGTATCCTGCTACCTTCCCCTCGAAACTTTGAAATGACAGTATCTGAGTTTTTGCTATTGGCTTGGAACTTTATTAAACTTATTTAGCAAGTTAACCCTTTCCCAAACAAGCCCTGGTTTTTACGTGTCTGCAGTAAAAGTCTTTTGAAAACACTGTGGGAAAAGGAGACATTGCTGATAACGAGCAATTTCTGCTTTTCCCACAGTGTTTTCTACTCTTTTTGAGAACTTTCTGTCATTTTCTCAAAATCTAAAATTGTTGTCTGCAAACTCTTTCAGGTTGGAAGAGTCCAAAATTTGTCGTTTGGGAAAGGGTTAAGCGTTACTAGTAAAGTATAAGATAGCGGTCAATTTTAATTGATCCAAGGTCTCAATACACGCTCTGTGCGGCCAGCAGGGCCAGCATTCACCAACCATTCTAAAGAACGTTCTTGGTCTTATTCTCCAGAATTTTCTACATTTGTAAGTAACACAACTTATAATTGGCTAAACCATCATAGTCGGTGTAGCCAATCAGAAGTTTTGTTACTTACAAATTTGGAAAACCGTGGAGAATAAGATAAGAATATTCTCAAGAAATGTTGGTGAATACGGGCCTTGACATGCTAAAATGCTATCCTGCAAAAGCTCTTTCAAATATATATATCAGATCTATACATAATATGGCCATGATAATACTGTTTAACCCTTAACCAAACGACAAAATTGTAGAACAGTCCAAATTAAAAGCTTTTGCAGACGACAACTTAACTATGGCTCAAAAATTGAAATTTGTCTAGGGAAGGTAGAAAACATTGTTGGAAAAGGAGAAAATGCTGGTTACCAGCATTTTCTCCTTTTCCTACAATGTTTTAAAAAGGCTTCTTTCTGTGGTAATGAGTTAATCGTTGAGAGTGAAGTAAAATTGATTTTTTTTCAATATGGTAGAAAAATCTTAAGAAGCACGCAATTGTTTATTTTCCAAAGTGTTTTCAAAATCTGTGTACCCCCAGAGCATTGAAACAATACAGAATTTTAGCTATCCTGAGGGTGAAGGTTTTTGACAATATTGCCGGAGGAAAAAAGAAAATACTGACTATTAACATTTTCTTTTTTTCCCCCACAATGTTATTAACTCATTACCAAACGACAAAATTTTAGGCTTGTCCAAATCGAAAGCATTTGTAGACGTCAAACTAAAAGTGACCGAAAATTTGAAAATTGTTTTGTGGAGGGTAGAAAACGTTGTGGGAAAAGGAGAAAATGCTGGTTACCAGCATTTTCTCCTTTTCCCACAATTTTTCTAAAGGCTTCTTTCTCAGGGTCGTCAAAAATAGGCCGGATTGTGTGGTAATGGGTTAACCCTTATGATGACGAATTTTATCATTTTAGGCAGATTCATTGTGACATCTTCAAATACTTTCACTTTTGATGTGTAAAAAATCTGTCAACTCATAAAGAGCAGATAGGTATGAGTTTTCGTCAAATGACTCTTCATGCATTGTTGTGCACAGGGAATTTTCTGGAAATCTGTGAAAAGAAAAGCAAAGAATAAGTGATCGTGTAAAAAGAAACACTTTATTTCATGAAATATGTACACACTTGTTCGTCTGTCTCTCCTTCTCTCTTGCTCTCTCTTTCTCTCTCTCTCTCTCTCTCTCTTTCTCATTGGCACAGTATACACACAGAAAGGTAGAGCGAAAAGGACTTTAAAAAATGCATTTTATATTCTTCAAAAAATGAAGCTGATATAGGAAATACTTTGGCAAAGTTAACAACCGCCTGTAGATTATTTTTCAGAGCAATCTAAATAATTAACAACAACATGAGAAGTAAAAATTCAAGAATCAAGAGAGGGTAACATTATGCTAAGTTTATCCCATTCATTTCAATCATTACGCTCTACTGCTGATCTCTTTTGGTTAACAGCTTATAACAAGCAATTTCTTTTTTTGCTACAATGTATGTGGAAATATCTATGTTTTAAATATGACGCCATTTTGAATTCCAACAGATCATAAGGATGTTTTCAAAAGAGTCTTCTACATTTTTTTTTTTAAATAAGATAATTAATGAACCTTGCATACACTGGTGCAAATTTTAACAAGTGTGCCGTTTCATGATTCCACCTTTCGTGACTCGAACTTACGACCTAAAGGTCGATTATTTAAAAAGGATCTTGTTACAATGTTAAATAGAAATGCTGTACAGAGATGTATGAAAAGTGGTAGAAACCGCATAAACATAGGAAAAAAAAGTGTGGACGGAAACTCCGATTAAAGATGAAGTATCACATTATAAATAAAAAAAGAAGAATGAACATTTCCTAGGTGTAAATGCATTGTGAAGTCCTCAGATGCTAAGAAAAACGCCATTTTATTGGGCAGAGTAAATATCAAGATCAGATAGTAAAGAACGTGTTAGTGTGAATGGGTCATTCACCAACTCTTTAATGGTGATTCTGAATTTCTATAGAAAGCATCTGGGTCTGTATTCACCAACCATTCTTGAGAATTTTTTTAGTCTTATTCTCCGAGATTTTCTAAATTTGTAAGCAACACAACTTCTGATTGGCTAAACCGAATGGTTTAGCCAAACAGATGTTTTGTTACTTACAAATGTAGAAAATTCCACACCTTCGTTGTTGGGGTACGATTTCTCGTATAATAAGAAATTGTCTGCATCTGAATGGAGGTAATGATCAAAATCAAAAGAAGAGATTAAACAAAAAAAAAAACATCTAGATCTGGTCCTTTTAATAACATATCATATCATTGCCGAGTTTTTTCCTTCTACCACCACTGTAAAACTGATATTCCATCTGCGCCATTGTTTGTCCCAGCTCTGTACCCACTCTGTTGCCATAGTTACCGGAATTTGTGTTGGGAACATCATCAGAGAACACAACAACTTTGTCCGGAAGTGGTTCTGGTTCTTTATGGTTACCCTGGAAACAACAAGATATATCTTTTAACCCATTACCACACAACGACAACCCTGAGAAAGAAGCCCTATTGAAAACATCGGGGGGAAAAGGAGAAAATGCTGGTTACCAGCATTTTCTCCTTTTCCTACAATGTTTTCCACCACTCACAAAACACATTTCAAAATGTTCAGACACTTTCATTTTGTCGTCGAGAAATGTGCGGTAAATGACATCATATTTCCACCTGGTTGTGAGGCACGCGTAATTAACCCATTACCACACAATCCCTACTTTTTGACGACGCTGAGAAAGAAGCCTTTTGAAACCATCGTGGGAAAAGGAGAAAATGCTGGTTACCAGCATTTTCTCCTTTTCCCACAATGCTTTCCATCACTCACAAAACACATTTCAAAATTTTCGGTCACTTTTATTTTGTCGTCTGCAAATACTTTCAATTTGGACAAACGGAAAGTGTTTTCGTTTGGTAATTTAAGTTAAAAAAACAGATGGACGGCGTAAATTTGTCCACCAGTACCCGTATGTCTGCAGGGGCTCGCAGATTTAATTTTAACACTTTACCAAAATGACGACTTTTCGGACTAGACCAAATTCAAAGCATCTTCGGACAACAAATTTAAACTTGTTAATATGATGATTTCTGACTTTGAAATCGTGGGGGGAATACTGTGGGAAAAGGAGAAAATGCTGGTTAGCAGCATTTTGTCCTTTTCCCACAATATTTTCTATAGGCTTCTTTCACAGGGGGGATTTTGTGGTATAGAATCAATATGTGTACTCGTAGATTTCTATTCATCCATTCGAACACTATATATTACACTAAAGAATAGGTCCAAAGCCGGGGTATTCAGCTACCATGAAAAAAGAAATAACGTAAAATCTCAAGTTTTCGGGCGTGCAATGTATTAGGACATTATCCCCCGCTAGATGACATTCTACTAATACTCATCTATCTAATTTGGGCATCCTGGGAACAGAACCGGACTACTTTTCTATGCGACAATCGTTACTTTGAATATCAAGCTAAAGTAAACGTTTACTCAGTAAAACGCTACCTGGAGCGATTCATTCAGCTATGATCAGCAGTTTAGAGAAATCCAGAGGTAAACAAGGCCTGATTTTTCCTCAAACGAATTTATAAAAGCCACTTCTCCATTGCTGCTTTATAGCGCGTATTACTACAATCTTATACCAGTATCGGGGAGAGTTATGCGTCATACAAGACAGGTCGAATCTTCGAAGAATTTATGAAGTGCGTAGACAACGTAGGAGCGAATTGTCTACGACATTTATTGAGTATAGCAAAAGGACGTTAAAATACCGTTTAAAAAGATATTGATATAACAGTTTGCTTTGAAATGTATGCTCAATTGTATGTTATAACGAGGGGGTGGGGTATGGGTTCCATCGGCTTCGTTTTGTGATGAACGTCCCCGTCTATTTAATGTGATAGATTATAACATTGTATCAGTGACGAAGTTCGTCACAACCCAAACGTATTCAGACATCGGGGGAAAAACTTGCTGAGCTGGGATTTGACATCAACACTCTTTGGGCGTTTTGTTAATTAAATCAAACGCAGAAAAACATCAAAAGTTTAATACTCTTATCATAACATTGATAACACCACCGGCAATGACTAAAATGATAATGATGAGTTTAATACTCTATTATAACATTGATAACACCACCGGCAATGACTAAAATGATGATGATGATAATGTGATGATGATGATGTCTTGTATTTGATATTGTACTGATGGTAAAGCTCATCAAACAACACATTCCTGTTGGCATTACTCCGACTTAGGGCGGAATCACACTACACTTATTATTTGCAACGAAGCATCACCAAAAACAGCTCAAAACATCAAGGTCCGTAATCAAGAGTCATTCCAAATTGTCTTTCTAAGCTTGTTTATCAATTACTTTCTGAATTTCAATGATTGTCTAAATTTCGATAGATCGAGAGCCATTCCGAATTGTCTCTCTAAGCCTGTTTATTAATTACTTTCTGAATTCCAATGATTTTCTAAATTTCGATAGATCGAGAGCTATTCCAAATTGTCTCTCTAAGCTTGTTTATCAATTACTTTCTGAATTTCAATGATTGTCTAAATTCCAATAGATCGAGAACTATTCCGAATTTTCTTTCTTAGCTTGTTTATTAATTATTTTCTGAGTTTTAATTATTTTGTCTTAATTTCAATAGATCGAGAATCGTTCTGAAGTGTCTCTCTAAGCTTAATTATCAATTACCTTCTGAATTCCAATGATTGTCTTAATTTCAACAGATTGAGTCATTCCGAAGTTTTTTCTAAGCTTAATTATCAATTACTTTCTGAGTTTTAATTATTTTGTCTTAACCTCAATAGATCGAGAGTCATTCTGAATTGTCTTTCTAAGCTTAATTATCAATTCCTTATTGAATTTTAATTATTTTGTCTTCATGATTTCAATAGATTGAGAGTCATGTCGAACTGTCTTTCTAAGTTTATTTATCAATTACTTTCTGAATTCCAATGATTGTCTAAATTTCAATAGATCGAGTGCCATTCTGGATTGTCTTTCTAAGTATGTTTATCAATTACTTGTTGGATTTCAATGATTGTCTATAAATTTCAATAGATCTAGTGTTTTGAATTTCAATGTAAACTTGGCTTAACCAGACTGTTGAGCCTATTAGAAACTGTGTTTCTTTCTAAACCTAGAATGAGTGCTGAGTACGAACCAAGATCACGTGAATTCAAACTACATGTACATGTAATTCTTTTTAATACGAGCTTCTGAAATTATACAAACTGCGAAGACAGCAAACCGCAATACATGTATTAAAAAAAAAACCCATTCAACCACAAAGAAAAAAAAATCTCTCTCCCAATATATTTTATTGCCATCTTTTCCTTCTGTAGAAAGAGACGAGTTATGCTAGACGTGAAAAGGTGGCTTAACCCTGTCCCACACAATGCCGACTTTTGACGCTCCTGAGAAAGAAGCATTTTGAAAACATTGTGGGAAAAGGAGAAAATGCTGGTAACCAGCATTTTCTCCTTTTCCCACAATGTTTTCTACTCTTCACAAAACAAATTTCAAATCTTCAGTCACTTTTATTTTGTCGTTTGCAAATACTTTCAATTTGGACAAGCCTAAAATATTGTCATTTGGTAATGAGTTGATTAATGCATGTGTAGGTATCGACCCATGGGAGCCTGCGAAACCCTTTTTGTTTTGAGAAAATTTTCTGGTACTTGTTATTATTTGACTAAATAGAGCTATGATATAGTATAACTTGCTAAGGATAATGCCTTTCAAAGATATTTTAAATTCCTAGTTTTCCAGAGCGCCTACCAAGTAATTCACCCACGAAGTAGTTCTTAAGAATCTGAAATCGGCAAAATCACGAACACCCACTTTGAAAAATGGATGTTCTATATGTATGAATTCAAACTAAGTATTGACCAAGTCTGATGACATGGTACCCAAGGTGAAAATGATCGTTGCATGACGTTTCTTCACTCTCCTCAGTGTTTTCAATATTATAGTAGAAAGACGAAGTAGGTCTAAGGCCTGCCACAGGTGCCAGTTAGCTAAAGAAAGAAAATGCGCCATGAAAAAAGCAATTTCACAAAACACCCCAAAAAACACCAAATTACGTAGAAACACCCTGACTCCAACTACTTACTTGTTTCTTTCCCTTCTTTATCTGAAATAATTCCGATTTGTTTATAGTTTATTAACTTTAGAAAAGCAGAAAAGTTGATTTCAGGTTAGATTTCCTCTTAAAGACAAATAAGTATTCTCCACTTACGAATGAATAAGTGTTTTTCCTTGTAGATTAAACGTTTTTTTAGCTTTCACACTATTCAGAGTTTTTTACTATAGAGAAAATAAAGGTTTGGCTAGTTCAAAGTACATGTATCTTTTTTCTCGTCTAGATGTATTATAATTTTCACATAAAGATTAACATTTGTTTTCCACTGTAAGATAAATAAGAGTTTTTCACTTAAAACAAATGGTATTTTCACTTAGTTCATGTCGTAAGTGCTGTCGTTCCATTAACGCATCACAGTTTGTAGTAGTCTTGATTAACACTTCATCATTTAATGTATTGAACACTAAATGCATTTCATGTTGACTAAGTTTTCCTATTCTTTAATTCAAATATTTCGTCAAACTCTCGATCGGTCAATTTATCTAACATCACTATCAGTCGCAAATATCACCAGAACGAAAGTTAAGATAGTAACTGGGCATTTGACTGCATTGTGTTATTTAACGAAAAGATTGATAATTGTACACTTTGCAGTGCTATGCCCATTAGGTCGTAGATAAACTCATTACAAGTTTGAGAGCCGGGACTGTTTCAGATTAAAACCTATCACATATTTGATAGAGAATAAGGACGAAACTCGGTTGACAGACAATGAACAATGACCGAACCGCTCGTTGGCCTTAGAAAAGTGTTATAACCATGAAATGCAATAGGTACCTTAAAGTGCCAAAGGCATCACTGGAGGTCCAGAGTGGTCGATCACTATTACAAACTAAACTGGGGGTTACCTTAATCTTATTACAGGGGAAAACCAGGAGAAGACCTCCAGGAAAGAAATCATCTACGCGATCTCAAGGAGCTATTTTGATGCATTTTGAAGCCATTTTTGTATGTGAGACTCCATTAATGAAGTTCATGAACACATGCTGCACCTCAAACCAGTTTTTCCGACAATTTTTCATTAGGCCTAAAATCAGTCCATCTTGACTGGACTGTCAGATTACCAGGTCTGCGATTTCTGTACGTAGATTTTACATGGTAGTGTGTCTTAGGCGTAAAAATTTGCCATGATTTTTCTTTGACCTAATTCCAGTCTGCTTCAAAATTGCCAAATTGTGAAAAAATAGATTGCGTTTGAAAGAAAACTGTAAATCGTGTCTTTCATTACCTGTGCATCGAACTCGGCCAAAAAGCCCCAGTTTGTCTCCCTGAAAAAAATAATAAATTCAACGTATAATTCATCTAAAAAAAATCTGCAGTTACCAAAATTGAAAATTCTGTTTGAAAAGGGTAGCCATTTTAATACATGTTTATTGTGAAAATCTTGTGGAAAAAAGCTCACATAAATTGCTGGTTACGAGCACTTTCTGCTTTTGTGAAATCGCTTTCAAAAGGAAGTCTAAAGAAACTCAAAAACTGAATGTGTGCAGGTGGTCAAAGATAAAAGTAAGCTATTTTTCTTCAAATAAGTCAATTCTGAAACTTGATAAATACAATACAATACATTACAATACTGTGTTTGCCATACATGTATACATAAGTTCAAACACAAAACAACATGTAAGTTATTGTATTGAATCTTTATCAATCCCTATCAGCAATAAAGCCTTTATGAGCCAGGAACATCGAGATCAAACTTTAGAAAAAGCGCATTTAGATGTAAACCTGCTACTTAACCCTTTAACTGATTTGCCAATTTGAGGCTCTTCCATTTCAGCAGCAAATACAGATATGATGTCAAAAATATGGACAAATATCTGATTGAGTGGAAAACATTGTGGGAAAAGAAGAAATTGCTCATTACGAGCAATTTCTCCTTTTCCCACAATGTTCTCAAAAGCTGTCTGTTGTTGATGCTTCGAAACGAGTATCTATGGATTAAAGGATAATTACAAATTACTACCACATAGCCCTTTATATATTCCAATTCCCATGAACTTCGATTCGTAACAGAGTATTCGCTGAAGACATATAGACTTTGTATTTCTAACCCAATGCCAAATGAAAACAGCCAAGAACTTTGATTGAATGTAGAAACTGCAAGAGGCTAAGCAAGCTGTATTTGATTCTTGGAAAATCATTTTCGGCAATGGTAGACATTTCTCACTTAAAAAATAAACCTATACACATACCAATTTTTGAGGCATCGTTTTTCTGTATCTACGCTCTGCTTCCATATTGAATCTTGGGTCACGTGATCACATTTGCTATATTCTGCTTCTTTTGTGTTTGGAGTCACTTCCACTTGCTGCCTTTTCTCAGATGGTATACAGCTCTCATGGTATGCGCTACAATGGACAAAACATTAATGAATTGATATTTGTATTATCCAACAAGTGTGTGTATTGTAGGAAAAACTTGCAACCCCTCCCCCCCCCCGAAAACGTGTAGTTTGAGCTTAGAATGCAGGTGTAATGCAGAGAAATGACCCTCCCCTACAAAATCACCCATGGGTCATTCCACTACGTAGAGAAATGACCTGGGTCATTGTTCTACGTAGAGAAATGATCCCAGAAGGTCATTCCTCTACGTAGTGAAATGGCTCATGGGTCATTTTGCTGGGAAGGGTCATTTCTCTGCATTACACAGGCAACTTATGCCTGTTAGAAAATTGACTGTTTGATGGATTTTTGTTTATTCTTGTAGTCAGCGGCTTCCCTTATGGTTGACACCCAAGCGGCTTCTTGGTTAAGTTTACGAGGGACTTTGTTAGGCACAGAACGAAACTCTGCTTTATTTACGCCCGATTCTTTGGAGTGTTATGCTAGGCGCAGAACGAAACCCTGCTTCATTTACGCCCGATTCTTTGGAGTGTAATGCTAGGCGCAGAACGAAACACTGCTTCATTTACGCCCGATTCTTTTGAGTGTAATGCTAGGCGCAGAACGAAACCCTGCTTTAATTACGCCCGATTCTTTGGAGTGTTATGCTAAGCGCAGAACGAAACTATTCTATTTACGCCCGATTCTTTGGAGTGTTATGCTAGGGGCAGAACGAAACTCTGCTTTAATTACGCCCGATTGTTTGGAGTGTTATGCTAGGCGCAGAACGAAACTATTCTATTTACGCCCGATTCTTTGGAGTTTTATGCTAAGCTAGTATCTTTAGATAAGGCTTTGAAGTGCGTGTACATCTAAATATAAGAAGTCTCTGAAACAACTGATCTCATTTGCATATCATGTGACAGGCATATTTGGAGAATAGCACGTTTACCCTTTACCAAACAATCCCTGGGTTTTACGACCCTGAAAAAGAAGACTTTTGAAAACATTGTGGGAAAAGGAGAAAATGCTGGTAACCAGCATTTTCTCCTTTTCCCACAATTTATTTTGTCATCCGCAAGTGCTTTCAATCTGGACCAGTAAAAAATTTTGTCCTTTTGGAAAGGGTTAACTGTGTATCAACTTCTTATGTCTTTACAAAACACTGACAGTGTGGACTGTTCCAAAATGTTCAAGCGCCTGCAGACAGCAAGTTAGGTTTCTCAGAGCTGATTTGATCTATTGGCAAAACAGTTGTAGAGAAAGGAGAAAATTCTATTTACCAGCATTACGCCTAGGTATTCTCACAAATGTTTTCAAAGGCCATATTTCTTTCGAGATGTTAAGACACATAGATCTACTTGTTTGCGGAAGCTTCAAGGTTTAATTCCTCACACCCCCCCCCCAAAAAAAAGAAATAGACTGATCTTAAATTGAAAGCATCTGCAGACGACAAATTCAATGTAACTCAGAAATTGAAATTTGTTTTCAGCAGGGTAGAAAACATTGTGGGAAAAAGGAGAAAATGCTGGCTACCAGTATTTTCTCCTTTTCCCACAATGTTTTCAAAAGGCTTCTACCCCAGTGTTGTAAAAACCAGGGATTGTTTGGTGAAGGGTTAAAGTGTTGGAAAGATTGTGAGAAAAGGAGAATATGCTTATAACTAGTATTTTCGCCTTTTCCCATAATGTTTTCAAAGCCTTTTTCTTCACGGTCATTAAAACACGGGATTATTAGGTAAAAGGTAAAAGGTTCGATCTAGTGTATGACCTTTTAAATGAAAGTTCAACTAATTAAACTTGTTTCCTTAAACAAATGATTTCTTAATCAATTTCCATATAAATTATACCCCTGACCCCTGTGTTTTCAACAACGACCCAAGGGCCTTTTACGGACAGTGAACAGACTGGACAAAACGTGAAGTCTGATCTAGGATATACACTGTCTGATGAGGATACGTATATTTTTTTACCAAAGAAGTAACTTTATCATGATTAGGTTATGCACGGCTCGCTGACCTTTTGCGGACAGTGCAGATCAAGATCAGACTGCACAGAACGTGCAGTCTGATCTTTGATCTACACTGTCCGATAAGGATATACTGTATTTTTTTACCAAAAAAGTAGCTTTGATATGATAAAATTAAGGGTTTTACAAATCGATTAAAAGTTTTATTCAACCCAAATACGGCCTACAACAAGCGAAAAGGGGCATTCGGACATTTGCGTAAAGTATTGTCTAGGATCAGCCTACGCAGTCCGCTTAGGCTAATCCGAGACGGCACATTCAGTTTTTATGCATTTTTTTTGTTTTGCCCAAAACTACTGAAGAACAAAATCTAATGTATTCGTAATGTGACGTCGCGGATTAGCCTGCGCGGACTGCGTATGCTGATCCGAGACGACACTTTACGCAGATGTCGGAATCACCTATCGCGTGTTCCAAGCCATATCAAGTTGAGGGTTAGCGCCGATGCAGATAACAACTTAAAAAAAAATCTTTAGTAGAAGAAGGAGCAACTGTTTGTAACAAGCAGGTGCTCTTTTTTCCCACATTGTTTTCAAAGGATGTATCAAAATGGCACTTTTCCTTCCTGGAAATGTTTTCCTTGTACGTCACTTAGCCTTTATAGATTTAAAACTATTTTCAACGTTATTTTCAGTCATACCCTGGAGGTCAGTGCAACTATCTTTTCTTCCTGGAGTTTCTGTAACAAGTTCTTAAGTTGCAAATACCCTATTCAAGCAATCCATTGCTTTTACAAGTAGATTACATTTAAACGCCTACGAAATTCATTTGGTTGATAAAAAGAATGCATAATTTTCAAATAATTTCTTTTTTTGCTCATCTGTCTTTTTTACATATTCAATGAAACCTCTCTCTCTCTCTCTCTCTTCCCCCCTCTCTCTCTCTCTTTCTCTCTCTCTCTCTCTCTCTCTCTCTCTCTCTCCCCCCTTTCAGTGTGCGTTAGAGACCTGCAAGATACTTTTTTTTCACAGAAATAAGAAAGGAAAAATAATTTCACCTTGCGAAAAATTGAGTCACACAATATTTCAAAACGTGTGTATACAGACGTTGCTATGGTGTTCAGGAACGGTAACTCGAACGCTTTATTAATTTCAATTTATCGTATTTGATCTTGTTAGGGTAATCAAATTCATGAAATGTCAAATATTGATCTAATACTGGTTAGGCGATAAAAGTTGGGATTGTTTTTTGTGCGATCATCGGTCTATTACCTGTTGAATATGCTCCCGGAGACGTGTATAGAAAAGTTTTCAATAAATACAGGTACGGAGACAGGTATATATATAATAGGTATATGTAGGTACATATAGAATAATTAATTGCATGCAGAAAGGTTGGTCGAAAATACATGTATGTAGATAGGTATTTATGAAGATATAAAGAAATGTCATTGTTATATAGAAGGTCCTCGAAAAACAAGTATTTAGACCGGTATATGTAAAGGTATTCAGAAAGCTGTATACATACAAAAGGTATTGTTATGGCGAAAGGTAAATACAAAATGTATCGGTGTATGATTGAAAGATTTTTGTACATTCATCGGTCTAGTACCATGTGAATATGCTCCCGGAGACGTGTATAGAAAAGTTTTCAATAAATACAGGTACGGAGACAGGTATATGTATAGGTATATGTATGTACATGTAGTATAATTAATTTAATATAGAAAGGTTGTCCCGTAGACGTGTACAGAAAGTTTTCAATAAATACAGGTAAGGAGAGAGGTATTTATATAGGTATATGTATACATGTAGAATAATTAAATGAATATAGAACGGTTTAGAAAATACATGTATGTAGATAGGTATTTATAAAGATATAAAGAAAAGGTATTGTTATGTAGGAGGTCCTCGAAAAACAAGTATTTAGACCGGTATATGTAAAGGTATTCAGAAAGGTATATATACAAATGGTATTGTTATATCGAAAGGTAAATACAAAATGTATCGGTGTATAAAAGTACATGTAGGTGTATTCCAAAAATATATGATCTACATGTAATAAGGTATTAAAGGAAAAAAAATGTGAAGATAGGATTAGATATTTAGAAGGTATTCAGGAGGGATGAAGAGAAGATATCGGTACATATAAAATTATGTTACAAACTGTGAAAGACGGTCAGCAAAAATATTTTAACTCATTACCAAACAACACTATTTTAGGCTTGTACAAATTGAAAACATTTGCAGACGACAAAATAAAAGTGACTAAAAATCTAAAATTTGTTTTGTGAAGGGTAGAAAACATTGTTGATATGGAGGAAACGCTGGCTACCAGGATTTTCTCCTTTTCCCACCATGTTTTCTAAAGGCTTCTTTCTCAGGGTCGTCAGAAGTAGCGATTGTGTGGTAATGGGTTAATGAGTATTTAGAGATATGGCAAGCTTAGAAGGGTATGTTGCCATGGCTACTATAAGTATTTCAATGTCAGATGCCGCTGTCTCCTTAACGTTATTTGACTAATTTGTCCCATGTCTTCTTTGTTGTATCATATTGACAGTAAAAATGTAGAAAGGTATTCAGATCCATATGAAAGTTATAGAAAGTTGCGGTTGAAACAGATTTTTATAAAGGTAATCAATACCAAAATCGAAAACTTAATAACTATTTACCTTCTGTTAAAATACGTGAACATTAATCCACTCGTAGTTTTCCTAGGTTCCATCTTTTCACAATTTAAACCCGAAGTCTTTTCTCCTTTACTAGAATTCAGACAGTATAGAAAAACAGTGACAACTTTGTTTAAAAAAAAAAAGCCAGTCTGTATAATTATCCCATTACTACACAATCCCTCCTTATGACGCCCCTGAGAAAGAAGCCTTTTAAAAACACTGTGGGAAAAGGAGAAAATGCTGGTAACCAGCATTTTCTCCTTTTCCCACAGTGTTTTCTACCCTTCCCAGAACAAATTTCAATTTTTCAGTCAACTTTATTTTTGTCGTCTGCAAATGCTATCAGTTTGGATCACTCTAAATTTTTCTCGTGCGGTAAAGAGATAACTTTAAGCGCTATGTGTACAGGAATACCACTTTCAAAGTCCAAATTGCGAGCACCTGCTGAAGACAAATTAGATCTGGCTCGAATGGATTTATCTTACAAAAGGTTAAAAAAAAAATGGGAAGGGGGAAAATGCTGTTTACTAGTGTTTTCTTAGTTCCAAATGATGATTTCGAAATCCTTTTCTTTTTTTTTCAGGGTCATTTGACTCGAAATTGTTTATATAATGACAGATTAACTGAAAGACCCTGACAAACTAAGTGCATCGACTTCGTTTCAGATAAAAAAAAACCTCACTGCTCAAAACACTGTCACAACAATAAACCACGCAAAACAATAAATCCGACACAGAATCTAAAAAAAAAGATATATCAGAAAAAATCTACTATGATTGATATTATTAGAAATCATAAAATGTTCACATATTGTTCCCGGACAACTAACAATAAATCCGACACAGAGTCTAGAAAAAAATAGATACAGGAGAAAAAATGTCCACTAGAATTGATATTATTAGAAATCATAAAATGTTCACATAATTGTTCCGGGCTAACTGAATGCTGACTTTAACTGCTGTTCTCTCCCGTTATATCTTCTCTATATTGACACTCTGGAGAGAAAATGCGACATAAACCCTTTACGAGACGGCAGATGATTAACTCTATACCAAACAATCCCTGGTTTTTACGACCCCGAGAGAGAAGCCTCTTGAAAACATGGTGGGAAAAGGAGAAAATGCTGGTAACCAGCATTTTCTCCTTTTCCCACAATGTTTTTTAACATGTTAGTAACAAATTTTCAATTTTTGAGTTACATTTATTTTGTCGTCTGCAAATGCTTTTAATTTGGACCAGCCTAACATTTTGTCGTTTGGTAAAGGGTTAACTCGCACAAGATCAAAACATTTGCAGCTGACAATGGTATTCCTTTACAAAATGGCAAAGTTTTTAGATTTGTTGAGATCGGACACATTTGTAGGTGACAAAAGAAGTGTGAGTTATAAATTGATGTTTTTTTGTCGGGTGCAAAAAGAAAATATTGTGGAGAAAGTAAGGTGTTTTCAAAGATCTTCTTCATTTAGGTCCTTTAAACTCTTGGTTGTTTGGAATAGATTGAAGCGTAGATCAATTACTGAAACTTATTTTCCTTAATAGGAAAGAAAACATTGTGGAATAGGGAGAAAATGCTCACGGCAATCAGCATTTTATTCTTTTTCCAAAGATGATTTAATACATCTTTCCCGAGGGTCGAGAAAACACGGGATCGTTTGGTACAGGGTAAACCCCTTTTCCTTATCTATACATATGTATTTTCAACCGTCTCATATCAACAGTCAGTGAAAACAGCGTGACAAAAAGATAAGAAAACTGATATTCAGTGTGATTTTTTTTCTCAATTTGTGATTTTACCTGAGCCATAGGCCTTTTTAAGTGCATGGATATGTACACATAACGTTGTATCTATTTTGACCAGTTTCACTTCAAAATAGCCACGGTAAAGAAATGAAGGGGCAAAAATATTGACAATGGGTTTAACAGGTTTTCATCACCTCTTAGCTTTCCTAAAGCAAAATTTCAGCAGAATATTTTGACACCATCCTTTTAAAATACACGTAAGTAATTTGATTTCACTTTTTATAGATGTCGACTCAAGTGAAAACATAGTAACAAGAGGAGAAATTGCTCGTTACGAGCAATTTCTCCTCTTGTTACAGTGTTTTCAAAAGTCGTCTGATAAGTGAGGGGAAAGAGACCGTTTGCACAAGGTAAAGTGTAAAATCATAAAATACTCGACAAAAGTGGAATTTTCAATGGCCTTTTACGCTCCGCTACTGAATATATAAAAGATCGAATCAAAAATGAAAAAGGACGGGTCATTGAGAAACGAGACTAATTTCTTATTAGATGGATTGGTGGGTGAGCAGGTTGATTGATGGGATGAATGGATGGATGGATAGATGGATTGATGGATTAATGGATGGACGGATGAGTGGGTGAGTGGTTTGATGGATGGGATGGATGGATAATTGAATGGATGGATGGATCGGTGGGTGGATGAGTAGGTTGATGGATGGATGGATCGGACAATGGATGGTTGGTTGCATACGGTTATTGGAATTGGTTGGTTGATTGAAGTTGGTCTCATGGATGGATGGATCTCATATTTGGTTCTGGATACCACAAGTTTTGTGGCTTTCTCGATATGAAGTTGCCTTTTCCATCTTGTCACGGTGTTTTTAATCAAAACAAAAAAAAAAAAAACTCTCATATTGATTTGTAATTGACCCTATTGACTCTTCCGTTTATCATGCATTGATATCGGAGAACAAATGATTATGAGTATGAAACGTTGAATGACAAAATATTGGATTATTTTCACAGTGTACAATTCATGTATTTTGAAAACATTTATCATTTCCAAACGGATTCTATGACCTAAATACTGTATATCACCTATACATGCATGCTAAATAGCCACTTCAGCGCCTCTCTTTCTCGAAAAAAAGTAAATCTCTTATATTGCTTAACCCTTTACTCCATAGATACTCATTTCTACCCATTGCTTGTGGGAGCCTTTGGAAAACTTTGTGGCAAAAGGTGAAATTGCTCGTGTCGAGCAATTTTACCTTTTGTCACAATGTTTTCTATGCCATCAAAAAGTGTCATATACACATAAGAAATGGGTTCATCCTTGCTGTTATTTAGGGTCAATTAGAGATACCATAGAAAAGTCTTACAGGGTAAAGGTTTATATCTGCGAACAGAATTAATTTCTGACGTAAGTTGAGAGTTCTGTTTGAGACCTATTTCACAAACATGAAATGTATTTTTCGTTTTATCCTATCAAGTTGAGCAAACGCATTTATATACATGTACTTAATGAAAACAACTTTGGATTGATGACGACGTATATGGTACAAGTCTATAGAATAAACATTTCAGTATGTCCTAAAATTATATTTCTATAAACAGTAACTTGTCTATGCTTGATGCCAAAGAACTAATTGAAAACCCATAATTAAACACCCCTCATGAATAATCAGATTGGCAACAAAGAACCATTCCGCTCCTACTCTAACTAGAAACATGTATACATACATACGATGTAAAGATATTGTGGTAAAAGTTGAATGACTCAAGATTAGCAAATTTAACACTGTCACCGGACTTTCCAACGCTATCTAAAAGTATTTCATATTTCGATAAAGTTTTTGTAACATCACAACATGACTCGGCTATTTCTATCTACCCATAATAACCCGGGGCCAATATTTACCTTGGATAGCCTTCGACTTATAAAAATCGAAGTACTCCTTGATTACCATATCGTATCTGTACTACTTTCGTATTGAATAATGATATATCTGCCTGTCTAGCCGTTTGCGTATTGTTTTTATCGGCGTGGTTGGGTGTGCTGTCTTTAAACAAGTTTTTAGTATTAATAACAACTATATACTAGAAAATTGAAATTTGTGGCTCATCAAAATGTAGATATGTTTATTTCAATGACCCCTGCCTGTTTGTTCTTAAATTTATGCTATCTATCGTTTTTGTGGCATTTGTCGAAGACGATGCCACTATGAGTTAAATAATGAATGTTCAATATTGAATTTTGAAGATCATGCGTAAGGAAATATACCAATTAAACTAAGTTTTTCTCAGACAAATGAGCTTTTCGGTAACGCTCAGATATGTAGTTGGAAATGACGTATTGAAATAAACTGCATTATACCATCGATCATGGAAATACTTCATTTTGATTGAAAATAGCTTCATACCCACATAGCTTTCTAGATAAGCCCAATGATATAACATAGCGTGTTTACTGACCGCTTTGATTCCGGGCTTGTTCGTTTCAAAACCAGTTCGTTCCTTAGCTTTTTCGTCTCATTATTGCATGCTACTCCATTTGATTGTCAAGGCATATTTACAGCTCGAAAAAATTCAAGTGATTTTGGAAATTAGATTCTGACGGCCAAAGATCTCACAATCATGTTTTTTGGGTATCAGCTTAATTTAATTCGATCTACATGGTTTCTATATTTCTACCGATTATGCACCCTACCATTAAGGGACGTTACTCCTGACTCTTTCTTAATGATCAAAGGGAGACCACTAATACACAAATAATGCAAACTTTGGCACTAATACTCTCCCTTTAACATAAAAAAGCTGTACTAATTTGCTTTGGAAGTTGAATTCTAATTTAATATTCGAATGGTAGATCTTTTTTTTTTCAAATTATTAATTCCACTCAATGGCTTCCTTGAAAAAATGTCACATCAGCGTTTTGAACGCTTTGATTAAATACACTTGTTGTTTACCTCGATTATTTATTTGTCATGGCTTAAAAGTTTGTATGAATTTCTCTGTGCCTTGTCGATCTGTTACAACAGACTGACGTCAAGGTATCTGATTCAGCAGCTGTCAGCATTTATAAACTCTAAGGCTCAGCACATCTCTCTCTCTCTCTCTCTCTCTCTCTCTCTCTCTCTCTGGCTTTGATGATGATATAATAATGATGACGATGATGAATTCCTCTGGTGTAAAAATACATGTATACCATTGAAATTGACGGGCATTCTTGGGCCTGGGACAGGCAAAGGTTATAGAAAGCCACTTACGATCTGTGTTTCATTGTTTCGCTGTTTTCCGCCGTCAGAACATCCAGTTAAATTACTTTGTCTTAAAAACCACGTTTAATAAGAGAACAACTGATCATTGTTTTATTTTTATTTTTCTCAGATCACTTCAGCCCTGATTCACATTGTCATATACTTCTACTATTTATGTCATATAATGATGTCGTTTGAAAAGGTAGATCAATGCATCTACAAAAAGGTATCGACCAAGATCAGCCTGCACAGTCCGCGCAGACTGACCTGGGTCAATATCTTTTTGCTTGCTGTTTGTAAATATTCTGCATGTCATATGACCATTATACCTTCTGATCCAGTCATCTGTTAACAAAATAAATTTTATTGATCCATAAACAGAGCTTCGGGTAAGAGGGAGTGACGGTACTCTAAATCCTTTATCTCTCATCCAAACCCAATGTTGTGGGTACTCATTAGAATCGACTCGAGGAGACAATTCTTATGAGCACCTATAACACAGGGTTTAGTGGAGAATAATTTTCTTCTTTTTTGTTCACTTTTGAAATCAAACTCACTCCCTCTATCTGAAGCTCTGCATGATAATTATAATAGGACTTGGTTTGCTATCATACACCACAGAGATGCATTAGTCTCCATTTTATCAAAGCATGACCGTTATTTATTAGTGAGCCATGCTCTGGTAAAAGGGGGCTTGATGCATCTCCTCAATGCATTATACCACAGGCCTTTGAAGCTCTGTTGGTCTATCACAGAACACTAAAATTGTCCATGGTCGATCATCGAACATTCAAAGCAGATTGGCGCACCGCCTGTGTATCACTGAATATATTTACAAACTTTCATTAACGCTGTTACTATAAATAGTACATTTGGGATTCCCTCTGTATTGTATTTAATAACACTTGTTATATACAATAGAGAGGGAATCCCCAGTGTGCTATTTATAGTAACAGTGTCCGATAATGAAAAAATATTTATCCCTTTACAGACCAATAGAGTTTCAGAGGCCTATGATTGTACTATGCAGGCCCTCACATGATTTTGGAGCCATAAGATCCATTTTCTCTGACAATTGACTGAATCCTCAAGTTAGACTGGTCCTTTGGACATGCATAAAAATTCACCGATAGCGAAAAGTTTCGGCCCAGGCCAGCCTGCGCGGACTGCGCAGGCTGGCCTGGAACGATACTTTTCGCAGATGCATTAAACTCCCTTTTCACAGAGCGGGCTCATTTGTTTCAATCGAAATAAACTATACTGATACTGACAACTGATTAAAGAATAACGTCCTATTCATGATGTATTCAAAATAAATTTATTTTCAAGACAAAAATTCAACTTTTTGTTGATATCTAGTTAATCCCTTTTACTAGACGGTGTCGAATTTGTATCGACCCAGAAAGAAGAAAAGATTTTAAAAACATTGTGGGAAAAAGAGAAGATGCTCTCATACAGCATTTTCTCCTGTTTTTTCCCCACGATGTTTTCCATCCCACCAAAGACAAGTTACATCACTTCAAATTTTTGAGACATATTTGATTTGTAGTCTGCAAATGCCTTTTCAATTTTAACGAGTTCTGTCGTCTGGTAATATTAATTTGAAGGCCTCACGTGTTGAGTGTCACTGTATTTCACATAATTGACAGTAATTCTTAATCTTACATAATTATTACCTAAGTATTTGTAATCAGTTTCAACAAGTCAGCATCACTGATTTAAATCCAGTTTATTTCTGTTTTATAATGTTTATTTCTTTATCATAATTATTAATTCTTTTCTCCAGTATTCAGAACGTAACAATTCCCATTTATTCACTCAATAAATATAATCGCAGATTGCCTAATCTTTATTTCGACCCATTTCGACCCAAATACAGTTTTCAGAAGCTCTACAGCTGGAAACATATCTAAATATTGTGGCAAATGGAGAAATTGCTCGATACGAGCAATTTCTCAATTTGCCGCAATATTTTTTACATTAATTAATGTATACAGCTTTAATTAATGTTGATTTTTCTAAATTTATTAAAAAAAAATGTTTCGGTTAATAGACATTTACTATAAACTTATAGTGATGAGGTAATGGGGGAAAGAAAAAAAATACAATTTATCTTTTCTTTGTTTTCTAACCACTCCAATCCATGCAGTTTTATCGTCTTTGAAGTTTCAACTACATATTATTCATTTCCTTCATGCAGGGATAATTTTTACCAATTCGTTGTAGATAACTTTTGAAAGCGTTGCGGCATATGGACGAAATACTCATGTATGTATTAGCGATGAAAGAATAATGGGTATAGTAATAAAATCTATATAAATCAGAAAATTAAATAATCCATTTTATTTCGGTAAAAAAAAAAATATCACATTTTAACTCATTACCAAACGACAAAATTTTTGGCTTGTCCAAATCGAAACCATTTGCAGATGACAAAATAAAAGTGACTGAAAATTTGGAATTTGTTTTGTGAAGGGTAGAAAACATTGTGGGAAAAGGAGAAAATGCTGGTTACCAGCATTTTCTCCTTTTCCCACAATGTTTACTAAAGGTTTCTTCCTAAGGGGCGTCAAAAGTAGTGATTGTGTGGTAATTGGTTACTTTTATTTTTTTGAAAGGTTTCTGAATTGAAATTAGCCCCTTAACTGTATGATACGATTCATTATCACTAGATCCATATATAGATCTGTTCAAAGCTCGTTTATTTTTGCAACTATTATGACCTTTTGCTAAGGATGTAGGTTGAGATTAGATCACTCAGAACAGATGATATTTTTGTAAACAGTATTTTGTGAGATACGAGCGAGGCTATATGACCCAGCAAAAAGTCAGGGGTTGTACGAAACCAATTATTCTAAACAGCTTTCTGATTCTAATTTTCAAGATTTTTTACGAAAGTAACGCAAGTTCTGTTTGTCTAAACCAATTTGTTTAGCCAATCAGAAATCGTCTTGGTTAGGATAATTTGAAATAATATGATGAGGTAGTTTTGAATATTTGATGATACAAGTATATGTGTCCAACAGATCACCAAAACTTTGCTATTTCCAAAACTTATAATAACAAAAAACACACGCGCCTGTAAGACTTCAAACTTTCTACTCTTCACCAGAATGCTAGAATGGAGAGATCCGTCCGTTCGTAGAGTTTAAACTTTTCACACTTTTAATGCTTTACATCCAAGAAAAAGACCTTAAAATCCTTAAAACATTACAAGGAAAACTCCATTCGATAGGAAAACCCGTATTCTTGCGATTTTTAGAATTCTTTTCATCGAGGAAAAAAGAATTCAGCATCGGACAGTGTAGATTCAAGATCGGACAGCACGTTCTGTGCAGCCTGATCTTGATCTACGCTGTCCACAAAAGAACGACGAGTTGTACTTGGCAATCTAAGGATTAAGAAGACATTATCAGCAACTATTTACAGCCATTATTTCGCGTGTTTATTTTTCTTGCTTTCCAAATTTCCGTTCCTTTCTTAACCTGTTACTCTATTTGCCAACTTGTATTCTGAACACTTCTAAACCGCGAGCAAGATTTTCTTAAGGAAAGTTTTATATGAGAATGTTGCATGTGAATAGGTAAATGCTTGGAAACATTGTGACATAGACATAAAGATAGACATACTTTCTTACATATACATGTACATAATCAATGTTACAAGGAAATGATTTTACCATATTTGTAGTCATGTGACACGTACGGTAAATTCCTCGTAAAATATAACAAAAGCAAAAAAATCTTCGATTCCACACAAAAAGAAAAAGAGCACAAAAAAGAGATTATACATACGATAAAAAGAAAAACATGTATAGAGCATATTGGGTGGATTGGGGTGTGTGTCTGTGTGTGTGTGTGTCGGGGGGGGGGGGGGTTAGGGAGGTTGGAGCGATGGGGTTGTTGGTCGCTTTTCGTGAAAGAACTTTACTTATAATTTGAAATTTGGGCTTTAACTTTGTCATGCAATGATGTTCTAAAAACAAGGGCTGGCTGGAAGAAAGAAAGAATTTAAAACTCGTTGGAAAGCGACGTAGAGAAGAAAAAGCAACATGGTTTCATTTTGATATTTACTTAATTAACAAGAAAAAGGAAGCTATCCTTAGCTTATCTCAAAAGATGAATTACATTCACACACGTTTTAATTATTTAAAAAGGCTAAAGTAGAGAAAAATGTCGTGGCAGAAGTAGATCTGTATAGAAAAACCAACTTTACTCAGTACCAAACGGCCAAATTTTGGACTAGTCGAAATTGGAAGCATTTGTAGACGACAAAATATGGTTAAACGGTTAAAATTCTATGGGCCGATTTTTTCGGTAACAAAAGGATACGCCTGTTTAAATAGCAAGGGAAATAACTCATCTTAAGTTCATTTGTAAGTAAATAGAGGGAGTTATTTGCCTTGCGTGAAGAAACTCTAAAGCACACGAAATATGTTTGTAGTTTCTTTCCCAGCAGTGAAGGGGAGTGTTTTTTGTCACTTTCAACAATATTTCAGGACCTTAATTAATTATAGGCCTACTTTCCCTTTTCTTTTTTCTGATCTGGTCCTTTGAATTGTAGATAGATAGGTAGGTAGGTAGGTAGGTAGGTAGGTAGGTAGGCAGGTAGATAGATAGATAGATAGATAGATAGATAGATAGATAGATAGATAGAGATAGATAGATAGATAGATAGATTATAAAAGTCAAATGACACTGCAAAACGTATTTTAAACGTACTAAATGCAAGATAAGTATATAGACAGATACACAGACAGACAGACAGAGGGGGGGGAAGAGAGAGAGAGAGAGAAACTCTGTCACAGCAACAATCAGAGCGAAAAAATTGCTAATGAATTGAAGTATTCAGACAAAGAGGCTCCCACATTTTCCTAGTAATACGATTCTATCAGAAATATAATCATGTTTTAGGTTGATACAACAAACAGGTATGTGAAGTTTATCTTTGGTATTGAACATTGTATAACAGATAGAGTTCGGCAACCCTTAACTCACATTGAAAGTATTTGCAGACGACTGATCATAAAAAAATCTTCTAGATAGAAAAAAAATTTGGTTAAGGGAAAAATATACTAGTGGTAAGATTTTTTTTATTACAAATGTTTATGATCGGGATTGTGTGACTGCGTATGCGACGTCATCTTTTTTTTAATATACCTTTTCATTTTTTCAGAAGAGTTAGCGGGGTTTACTCATTGGAATTCATTTCATTAAATTCTATCTCAAACACCAAAATATGTCAGATCCAATTTTAGTCACATAAACTATAAAATAACCATTGCCGATAGTTTCACCCGTCACACTCGTTTTAACCCTGTACCACACGACAAAATATTAGACTGGTTCAAATTGAAAGCATTTGCAGACGACAAAATAAAGGTGACTGTAAAATAGAAATTTGTTCTGGGAAGGGTAGAAAACACTGTGGGAAAAGTAGAAAATGCTGGTTTCCAGCATTTTCTCCTTTTCGTACAGTGTTTTCAAGAAGCTTCTTTCTCAGAGGCGTCAAAAGTAGCGATTGTGTGGTAATGGGTTGAATAACATTGTATGTACATATGTAACATAATTTTATACTAATTTTAGACCAGTGAGCAGTGTTTCACTCATTCTCGGATACCCCGGGGTCTCCCTATTTGCTACGCTACATCGACCTCTGGCACAATTAATTGAATTTCCCTCGCTTTACCGCTGGCCGAATGCTGGCTTTTCATTGGTTCCATCATCATTTTGTGATGGGCGAGTGGACTGTACGCTATGACGTTTCGTATCGATTTTCGGCGGCTGATTCAAAGTTTTATTAGTCAATTGTCCCAGGGGTCGATGTAGCGTAGCAAATAGGGAGACCCCGGGGTATCCGAGGATGGGTTTTACTGGTAGAAAATATAACGTTTGCAAGTGTTCTCTTGAGTATTAATTTTTACGTACAAATCGTGAAATATCGTTACGTGATGTAAAGAATATATTCCTCGGCAACGATTGATGTGAGATTTCATTAAAATAGTCTACAAAAATGTTATTAAGCTCGTTCGAGTCTTCTTGTGTTTCTCCAGGCCCCTTTAACTAAATTTTATCTCAACTTACTCGTATATATCAGATTCTATCATGTCCTTTAAACGGGAATCAGTTTCGAATCAGTATCACCACACGATCCAAATTCTCAAAAGATAAGACAGGGTAGATCAAAGATCTGGCTGCACAGATTGTGCTGTCTAATCTTCATTAAACGGCTTGAAACACGCAAAAAGAGGTATTCGGACATTTGAATAAAGTGTCGTCTCGAATCAACCTGCGCAATCGGCGCAGGCTGCACTGCAAAGGCTAAACCGAGACGACATTTTACGACTACATTTGATTTTGTGCTACAGTAGACTAGCGCAAAACAGAACTTTGCATATAAATAGAGATTGTCTTTTCGGACCAGCCTGCACAGAGTGCAAAATTGCCACTTTTTTTTTTATAGAATCGATTTAATCATGAGTTAAAGTGGTCCCTTGACATACAGAAAATTGCACAATAACGAAAAGTTTCGGCCAAGGTCAGCCTGCGCGGACTGCGCAGGCTGACCTGGCTCGATGCTTTTCGCAGATGCATTACTTCTGTCCCAAACGACAAATTTTGGACTGTTCCAAACCCAAAGAGTTTGCAGACGACAATTTTAGATTTTGAGCAAATGGTAGAAAGTTCTCAAAAAAGGGTAGAAAACACAGTGGGAAAAGGAGAAATTGCTCGTAACGAGCAATTTCTCCTTTTCCCACAGTGTTTTCAAAAGACTTTTACTGGAGACACGTAAAAACCAGGGTTTGTTTGGGAAAGGGTTAAACCCTCTTTTCACAGAGGATGGCTTATTTAGAATGAAACGCCGTTTTAGCAGCTTAGTTACCATATATAACAACGGTCAGTACACCTACGCATGTGGTCCTGGCTTTCTCAGACCGGTACTGACACAACCTTCCTTCTAAGCCATTGACCTCTTATACTACATAGATCAGAAGTAAAAGGTGAAAAATAGCAAGTAAGAAGGTTTGCTTCAACCGGGTATCGATCCCGCAATCTCCATGTCACGAGGCAGATATGCTGACCGCTGAGCCACCCAGCCGTAGACTAAACATTTTGACAGTGTAGACTAAGATCGAACACAGATAAAAGTGACATAGAAATTGTGAATTACGAGCGTATTTTCTCGGCGAATTTCACTACTGTAAAACTTTGACCCTTTAACCCTTTCCCAAACGACAAATTTTGGACTCTTCCAAACCAAAAGAGTTTGAAGACGGCAATTTTAGATTTGAAGAAAATGGCAGAAACTTCTCAAAAAGGATAGAAAACACTGTGGGAAAGGGAGAAATTGCTCGTTACGAGCAATTTCTTCTTTTCCCACAGTGTTTTCGAAAGACTTTTACTGCAGACACGTAAAAACCAGGGCTTGTTGGGAAAGGGTAAACTCTTTACCAAACGACAAAATTTTAGACTTGTCTAAATTGGAAGCATTTGCAGAATACAAAATAATTTTGATCAAATAGTTGAAATTTGTTTCAGGAAGGGAAGAAAAAATTGTGGGAAAAGGAGAAAATGCTGGTTACCAGCATTTTCTCCTTTTCCCTCAATGTTTTCAAAAGGCTTCTTTCACAGGGGTGAAAGTCGAGATTGCGTGGTAAAAGGTTAATATATCAGTTTAGAATATGTGCACAATAACAGCCCGCTGATTGGGAATAAAGGGACGATCGATACCGATCCCTGCAGTTATTGATTTTTAGTTTATCTTTCTTTGACTTCTCTACTCCAATATCTCAACGTGAACTGTATAACTTGTAACGGTATTAGATGACGGCATTGTGACAGATTACACTGGACATCGGAAAAGGAGCTACCAGCTAATCGCCTCATTAAACTCGTTACTTCCTGCTATAGACATTGTCGCCTTGAAGCATTCACCCTTTGAAAACCTTGTGGCAAAAGGATCCTTAATGTGGTACCAAGCCTTTTGATATTTTCCTTCGAAAATCAAATGTAACTAATAGAGGATAATCAACAGTTACTGGTTATATTTGATATGAAAAATATCTCACGAGGATGCGTTATTAGGCGTTGAAAAAACGAGTGCGCCGCAAGAGTTTTTTTTACCGCCTTAAGACGCATCCGAGTGAGATATTTTTTCATATCAAAAATAACCCGAGTTGATTATTCTATTTATTATATACCTTATTAACATTATTATTTTCAGTTTTTCGTTTGAAAGTCGAAAAAAAAAATGTAGTCGAAAACAAAAAAGCAGTTCCTAAATTACGACAGGGAGTGAAAGTGAAAGTTGATATCGTCACTAGTGACGATATCAAAATTTATTACACTGGGAAATTCCAGGATTTCACTGCTAGGTATATAATAAATGAAATGAACTACGCACTAAAACAGCGGGACGACAATAAACGATTAATTGATTGTACGGTATTTAACGCTGTTTTCAACAGTAAATATTATTCATTTACATCGCTGCGGCCAATGCATCTGTCCATGATTTCTTTGGATACTTTTACCAGGACTTTGTGCAATATTCCCCTGAAGCCATTGGCTGCATTCCCACATGTAATCACCAGCAAAAATGATCAGGAGGGAGTGGGGAACAAAGCCTGTCGCACTTGCTTGCATCAGTACTCGGACAGAAATTAGCAAGGCAGGGTATTCGAACTAGGGACCGCCTGTTCTCAAGTCCTGTAGGCTATCAACTGCGTCATCGAGGCTCTGTGCCAACAACTATGATAACCCTAAATATTTCTCGTGAAAGAATCTATTTTTTCCTTAGAACCTTCCAGTTTATCTGTCTAAACCTGAACAATATTTATCCCCCGACAAATCAATGCCGTAAGCCCAACTTTCTAGTTATTGCAACACGTACGTAACCTACCCAAAGGAATTGAACTAATTAGACAAAATTATCAATAATAAATGTAAGAATCGAAACGAGAACTGATAATGTAATAACTCTACCGTAAGAATGCCTTGGTTGAACTAGAGTGTAATGTCGTTTTCACATCTTGGGTCATATCATAGCATACAGTGCACCTACGGATGTGTCCTGGCTTTTTCACACCAATGCTGACACAAATTTCTTTCCATGTTTTTGACTATACTTTCTAGCGTGCAACAGAGGTGAGAGGCAAAAATTCGCCGGAAAGAAGGTTTGCCTAAACCAGGTATTGAGCTCACAACCACCAGGTCACGAGTCCGATACCCTAAACATTGAGCTACCCAGGCGAGCGGACGTAGGACGACCTGCAACAGGTATGCTCTTGACGTTCTTTGAGCGCAGTGTATAGCTAACATCAAAAGACACAAGACGCCTTTAGAAAACATTATGGGAAAAGGAGAAAATGCTGGTAACCAGCATTTTCTCCTTTTCCCACAATGCTTTCTATCCATGACACAACAAATTTCAAATTTTCTTTCAATTTTTATTTTGTCGTCTGCAAATGCTTTCGATTTGGAAAAGCCTGAAATATTGTCGTTTGGTGGGTAATGAGTTAAGATATTTCATTGCACGTTTTGTGCCGTCCGATCTTGGCTGCACACTGCCTGCAAAGCTATTTAGATCAGTATAAGGTATGGTAGGGTTCGGTGTCGTTCAAGTCAAATTATTATTATGTGGCCTTCAACAAGTTAAAAGGGACATTCTGGGACATTTGCATAAAGTGTAGTCTCGGATCAGCTTGCGCAGTCTGTGCAGGCTGATCCGGAACGCCACCCGTCGGTCGTGTGTGGTTTTCTACTTTAAGTCTACTTTAGGAGAAAATCAAATGTTGACGTAAAGTGCCGTTTCGCATTAGCATGGACTACGCAAGCTGATGTGAAAGGAATTTGCGCATATTTATGTCCGAAAGCCCATGTTTGCATTTTCCAGGCCATTATTATGATCGTTTCAAATTGATCAGCATGGATCTAGACAAGAGACAAGACAAATCTTTTAAGATCGGTCATTACTTTTTGTGCAGTCTGATCCTGAAAGTACAAGTTGAAAATCTCTCCAGGTCGGTATTTATATAAATCTATTTCAAGATTTGAGGCTATATTAGTATATCATTGATCCAATTAAATCCGGATGATTTGTTCTTTTGAAAATCGCTAATCTTCATATTTAATCCAGCGTTTAACCCTTTCCTAAACGACAAATTTTAGACTCTTCCAAACTCAAAGAGTTTGCAGACGACAATTTCAAATTTGATAAAAATGGCAGAAAGTTCTCCAAATGGGTAGAAAACATTGTGGGAAAAGGAGAAATTGCTCGTTACGAGCAATTTCTCCTTTTCCCACAGTGTTTTCAAAAGACTTGTACTGCAGACACGTAAAAACAAGGGCTTGTTTGGGAGAAGGTTAACTCTTGTATTTGAAAGCGAGAGGAAATTAGATTTTGACGACAGTGTAGATTAAGATCAGACTGCACGTCACATGCAGTCTGATCTTTGATCTCCACTTCACAGTAAGGTGAGTTTTTTTTTTACCGATGGAAAGAATTTTAAAAATCGCAATATTTTAGGTACAGTATACGGCTACAACTTAGTAGTTTTAATTTAAAAGCATAAATGATACATGAGTAGGTAATAAAAATTGACATGTAATACACAGAAACAAATATGTGAAAAAGACATTGTGTTAAAAGCAGATATTAGTGTTAGTAAAAAATTTTCCAGTTTTTTTCCCTGAAGATTTAAGAATAAGGAAGATTTAACTCATTACCAAACGACAATTATTTTAGGCCTTTCCAAATTGAAAACATTTGCAGGCGACAGAATAAAAGTGACTGAAAATTTGAAATTTGTTTTGAGAAGGGTAGAAAACATTGTGGGAAAAGGAGAAAATGCTGGTTACCAGGATTTTCTCCTTTTTCCACAATATTTTCTTAAGGCTTCTTCTTTAAAATGACTGAAAATTTGAAATTTGTTTTGTGAAGGGTAGAAAACATTGTGGGGGAAAAAGAGAAAATGCTGGTTACCAGCATTTTCTCCTTTTCCCACAATGTTTTCTATAGGCTTTTTTTTTTCTCTGGGTCGACTAAAGTGGGGATTGTGTGGCAATTGCTTAAAAGACGTTGATAAGAGATCTGCTGGAAAAAATACGTAAACACCTGATATATTTTTCAGTGTGTCGGTCTACTGTTGAAAGGTGATTCTATAAAGTTGCAATTGAATATGAATAAATCATTACAAACTGAATATTAATTTTTATATTATCTCTTTTTCCTCTCTGTGATTATGAAATTGCAATGGAAATTAACCCGTTCCTTCTTCATACTATTTTCGAACAACTCTTAACATACACACATACAAAAAAAAAAAACCAACTATCGAAATTGCATCTATATCGTCTGAAATAGTCGAGAAACATGAAAAGATTGTAAAAATTTATTCATCTACATGTATTTATTTTGTTTACGAATCAACCCAACAACTTTATGTCTTTATATTGCTTTCCACGTCTGTATTGAATTTATTTGTACTATTTGACAATGAGCTATATGTCGAAAATGTTTTGTTATGTTATGTTTTGTTATGTTATGTTGTGTTATGTTATGTCAGTGAACAAGCAACTATTGCCCGTACAGTAATCGGCCGTTTAACACAGGTAGCTATTTAATACAGGCTGTTTTTCATCAAAAAGGTAGAAGTAGGAGGATCTGAGTTATTATTAGCGATCTACAGCTGGTGACTTAATGTTTGAATGGTGAATGTATATTAAAATTAATCCTTAGACTGCAAAGCGCTATTTGCAGACCTTTTGCGGACAGTGTAGATCAAGATCAGACTGCACAGAACGTGCAGTCTGATCTGAATCTACTCTGTCCGATATTAGGATATTTCCACACCCAAAAATAATTTTAGAATAGCAATACATGTACTTGATTTTTTGCTATCGGAGTGAAAGTATCGCTTAGTTTATTACAGGGTTAAGTTTTCGAAATTTCTGAAAAGATATGTATGTGGGGAAAAAAATGACGAAAAGAACAGAAAAAAAAATGTAAGAAATAGACGTCGAAAGACCTTGCAAATCATTTTAGAAATAGAAAACTTCCACCCACTTGCAGAAAAAGTATTGTCCTCTTATTTAATCCATTACCACACAATCCCCCTTTTTGACGACCCTGAGAAAGAAGCCTTTTCGGAAAACATTGTGGGAAAAGGAGAAAATGCTGGTAACCAGCATTTTCTCCTTTTCCCACAATGTTTTCTACACTTCTCAAAACAAATTTCGAATTTTAAGTCACATTTATTTCGTCGTCTGCAAATGCTTTCGATTTGAACCAGCCTAAAATATTGTCGTTTGTGTAAAGGGTTACAGACTTAAGTGCAAATGCAAAGGAAGGAATATATTCTAGTGAAGGATTGTTCATTTCCTATCATTTCCTGTAGTTCAAAGCAATTATGTGGTTGCACCATTCGTGTTTCTTTGTGTCTCAAGTTACCTCTGACAATTACAGATGATAACTTTGAAAATAAACATCTCTTTATTAATAAGTTTGATAGCTGCTTGTCAGCCTCTCTTTTCTGTCAATTATTTTCTGTCTCTCTTCTTCTTCTTCTCTCTCTCTCTCTCTCTCTCTCTCTCTCTCTCTCTCTCTCTCTGCCCTATCCCCTCTCTTTCTCTCTCTCGATCCCTCCCTCTCTCTTTCTCCCTCTCTCACTCCCCCCTCTTTCTGTACCTTTCGGGCTGTCACACTTCCTCTCTTCTGTCTCTACCTACCCCATATCTTTCCCTGTGTCTCTCTGTGCCCGTCTCTCTCTCTGTGTCTCTCCCACTTTCTGTCTCTCTTCCTTCTGCCCAACTGATTGCACTCTTTTTTTTTCTCTTTCATTTTTACATACTTTTCTTCTTTATAATTTTTCCGCTAACAGATAAAATTTGCTCCCTTTGTTTTTTTTTTTGTTTTTTTTATTATTTTTTGTCTTCTTTAGATTACCAAAAGAAATTCAACAAAGTCCCACTTTTAAAAGCGGTCTGAAGAACACAAAAGAATTTAATCAGCCATTATCTGTGAAAAGGGGTCCTAATGCATTTGGCAAAAAGTATCCATCTATGTCAGCCTGCGCAGTCCGCGCAGGCTGACATAGATGGATACTTTTTGCAGTTTCCAAATCTCCTGCAGGTCAGAGGACCAATACAGCGCCAAATCCAGTCGATTGTTAGAGCTAGGTGGATTTTATATATAGAGGATAATCAACTGCTTATTTTTGAAATGAAAAATATCTCACGAGGATGCGTTGTTAGGCTTTGAAAAAACGAGTGCGTAGCATGAGTTTCAAGTTTTTAACGCCTTACGACGCATCCGAGTGAGATATTTTTCATATCAAAAATAACCAGTTGATTATTCTATTTATAATATACCTTATTAACATTATTGTTTTTAATTTTTCGTTTGAAAGTCGAAATCAATACTTTGGATAGAGAGAAGAAATCAGGGATATAGCACGAGTGAATGCATAATTTAAAAGAACAAAACGAGACTGAGAAAAGTATAGTTGGATTGTCTGGTTGAAATTATAGAACTTACAATTAACACTATCTAGAAGTGCATAATGGAAAAAAAAGTAGTTCCTAAATTACGGCAGGAAGTGAAAGTGAAAGTTGATATCGTCACTAGTGATGATATCAAAATTTATTACACTAGGAAATTCCAGGATTTCACTGCTGGGTATATAATAAAGATCTATATATAATTATGTTCTGGATTACAAGGAGCAATGCGTTAGGGAGACGCTTTAACTCATTACCAAACGACAAAATCTTAGATTTGTCCAAATCGAAAGCAATGGCAGACGACATCATAAAAGTGACTGAAATTTTAAATTTGTTTTGTGAAGGGTAGAAAACACTGCGGGAAAAAGAGAAACCAGTCCAACGTGAAAACATTTGCAGACGACAAAATTACACTGATTCAGTAGTAAAATGTTTCTTTGGAAGGGGGAGAAAAAATTGTGGGAAAAGGAGAAAATGCTGGTTCCCAGCATTTTCTCCTTTTCCCACAATGTTTTCAAAAGACCTGTTTGCACAAGGTCGTTAAAAGTTGGGATTATGTGGCTCAACGTTAAAGGCATCATCTATCAATATCATTTTTCAGAATATTTAATTACGAAAACCTGCCGCAATTTGAATACATGTATTGTATAATGATATAGCCTACATAGTTTATAATTTATTACTTGTCCATACTAACTCTAGGAATAAAAAGCTCAAAACAGAACATAGGATTCTTTTGCGTACAATGAAAATCATAGATCAGACTGCACAAAACATGCTGTCTGACCTTTGATCTAAAGTGTCTGCAACTTCGTTAGTAGACATAGAAGAACGGATCCCGTAATTTCACTTTTTTGACACTTTCATCGTAATAAAGTAGAGTTAATTTTTACACAGAACAGTGTATAGGTTACGTCTTAGAAAAGATTTTTCTAATGTGCTATATTCTTTTCTATTGCCTTCAAAAACTTTTTTAATGAATAGGTTATAATTATCTTTGTAAAAAAATAGCCTAAAGAAGCGTTTCAATTTTGCAGGAACAATTATTTCATTGTATGTATTCTTTTTTCCCACTATTGTATTTTATTTTAACCAAAACTTGCATACACATTTATCTCTCTCTCTATATATATCTTTCGTCCGACTTTTAATACGGCTGCCGTTAGAATTCAGATATTTTAACCTCAGTTTGCTTTTTGCCTCAGATGACTTGACAAAACATTGTGGCAAATAATAATACTATGTAAACAAACAAAACGTAAGGTTTTGCTCCTACAAAATATGCAACAACGTAGGCTATACCTTTAGTTGGTTGTTTGTTGTATTGGGGGTTTAACACCACTTTAACAGCTTAGGTCATATCATGGCGGTCGGTGACGCAAATGTGTTTCCTGGCTTTCTCACACCGGTACTTACACTACTTTCTTTCCAAAGCTACCGACCACTTTTCTCTATACCTTTAGTTGTGTATTGCTGTCACGAAAAATGCAGAAATGTAACATCGTGTACATTTAGCAAAACAATATATAATTGTAACAACCTATCCATTGAGTAAATACAGAGGGTGGGGGAGGGCGGAAAAGATGGATACAGAGAAAGAAGAGACTGAAAAGACAGACAGATATACATGGGGAAGAGAGAGAGAGAGAGAGAGAGAGAGAGAGAGAGAGAGAGAGAGAGAGAGAGATTTACTAAATGTCTTAATGTTGCTGTAAGACATGAATTCAATATACAATAGGTATAACATTAATTTTATCCCCTAATATAAAATCCTATCAGATTATAACAGATTACAAGATAAGCTACTAATCTATGGACAGAGAAACTTTTTTTCCCTTTTGAGGTTAGCTGTTTACCAAAGACCAAAAAATTGACTTTACCCGAAAACAACAACAACAACAAGTTTTGGAATTAACATGGGTAGAATTTTTTCCGCTATTTGTAAATTTTGTGCATGTCAGAGGACCAGTCTACAACATGATTCAGTCGGTTGAACATGGAAGACAACATAGATTGTTATGATTCACAAATGTGATGACTTGCTTGACATAATATTGGCCTGCAACACGCAAAAAGGGACATTCGGACATTTCCGTAAAGTGTCGTCTCGGATCAGCCTGCGCAGTCCGCGCAGGCTGATCCGAGACGACACTTTCCGTTTTTATGTAATTTTCTGTTTTGCGCAAGTCTACTGTAGCACAAAACCTAATGTAGTCGTAAAGTGGCGTCTCGGATTAGCCTGCGCGGAGTGTGCAGGCTGATCCGAGACGACACTTTACGCAAATGTCCGAATGCCTTTTTTTTTTTACCCTTTATTGCTGCAAATTATCGTAAGGCGGTAATGAGGTCCGCACGTTAAATTTACTTTACTATAAAAGATACATTGTTTGAACATTGTTTGACATAAGTTTGTTCAAACATGGGTTTGACGTAGATATTTAAGCTTTCTATTCATTAAGAAGATAGCGATCGGAAATACTAAGTAACTTATACATGTAGGCAAAAATTAATTTTGTCACAAAATGTGGAAAATGGAAATTGAAATGTTTATTTACTACCAGGCGACATAATTTCAGAAAACGCTCTCTCTCTCTCTCTCTCTCTCTCTCTCTCTCTAATTTAACTCTTTACCAATTGACACAATTTTAGACTGGTCAAAATTGAAAACATTTGCAGACTACAAAATAAATATGCCGGAAAAATTGAAATTTGGTTTTGGAAGGGTAGAAAACATTGTGGGAAAAGGAGAAAATGCTGGTTACCAGCATTTTCTCCTTTTCCCGCCATGTTTTCAAAAGCCTTCTTTCCTAGGGTCGTGAAAAGTCGGGATTCTGTGGTACAGGGTAAAACATCTCTGTGCCTCTCCCTCACTCTCCCCTTCTCATAAAGTCTGTCTCTCTCTCTCTGTCTCTCTCTCTCTGTCTCTCTCTCTGAATAAAAATGCCCCAAAGTCTCGCAAAGCAATCCCAGACTAAAAGAGAGAAAAACCTAACCTTCCCCGCCCCCCCCCCCCCCCTTGCTCAGGGGACAGATCTCCTTCCAATCAAGAGCACTGCACTACGGCTTTTATACATACATGCATCCATAATTTAGGAACATTCTGTAAAAACAGAAAACTGTGCTCGAACTCTTAGATACCATAGTAATAAAAGCCAAAAAAAAAAAAAACTATCATCGATGCTGCTGCTGCTGATGATGATGATGACGATACCTTTTTCATATGAAAAGGACAAAAAATAAGATTATTTTTTCCTACCTTTTTCTAGTTGCCAACATATAACTAGCTGCCATCGTTACCGCTGTCCGTGTCGTATTATAAAATCCAAAATAAAAAAATAAACTTTTTTAAAAAGTCCAAAGTCCAACTGAATCAAATCTTTCGAATATAGAAGTCTCTTTGGCACAAACTTTCTTCGAGATCTCTACAACGGGTATTAAACAAATTGGCACGCGCTAAGCTAATTTTCTCCCGTTTAAATTTTAAAACCACTCCATTACGTTCTAAAAATATTGATGTTTTGGTTTGTTGAAGGTATATATAAGACATTCCTCAGTGCTTCACTATTTAACACACGACAAAATTTAAGACTTATTCAAATTGAAACCTTTTCAAGACTACAAAAACCAGTGTTGCTTGAATGACTGAATTTGTTCTCTGAAAGGATAGAAAACATTGTGGGGAAAAGGAGAAAATGCTGGTAACCAGCATTTTCTCCTTTTCCCACAATGTTTACAAAAATATATCAGGGTTAACGGATAAAGGGTGAAGTAAAGAAGTTACTGTAGCACAAAAGAAATATTATTGGTCGACTTCAGAAAAAAAATAATCCTTCACAATAAATGAGGTATTATTTTTGATCCGGTTTTGTCATTGCAAAGATCTAAGCGAGTTACCATGTTAGCTTTAACGTGTGGAAAATTAAAACCACAGGGGCATGCTGATACATGGCAGACCGTCTTGATTACAACAGTTTGGTTTTCTTGTTGTTGTTGTTGTGGTTGTTGTTTGAATGATGTCTAACGATGTTGTGTCGCGGGGCCAGTGCACCTATTCGTGATTTTCCATTACCAGCGTTATCTGCGCATGTCATATTCTTACATGACTCTTCACCTGTTCCCCGATACTGGGAAAAGTGGGGCTTATACCGTAGTTAAACCCAAGCCTGTAGGGACTATTTTAATAAATGGCCGGTGCATAGGTTACCTGCTAGCTGATCACAACTGAATAAATCGCACCAGGTAGCGTTTTACTTTGTAAACGTTTATTTTATTTTGAACTTCGAAGTAACGGTTGTCGTTTTGAAAAATTACTCCGCTTATGTACCCAGAAAGCCCATATCAAATAGGTGTTTATTTGTAGAATGCCATCTAGCGGGAGATAATGCCATTACAAGTAGTTTACAAAATATTCTTTCCAGGCAGCTTGCGGCTTTCCCACTAAACAGTCGTCGGACAATTGTTCAGATTTGAGAGAGAGTAATGAATTCTATCGGAATCACTATCATAAACCCTAGGAAAGAAACTGGCTGACGGCTGAGGAATAAAACCAGCAATCCCCCCCCCACCCCCATCAGATTTTTTTTCTGTCGAAGCAGTTTACCCTTTACCACAAATCTTGTATTTTTATGACCCTGGGATAAAGGATTTTTGAAAACTTTGAGAGACAATGAGTAAATGCTGATAACAAAAGGGGAAAGTGCTAGTTACCAAATACTTTCTCTATTTCCAACAACGTTTTCGAACGTGTCTTCATTTAGGTAAAAAAAAAGGGATCGTTTTGTGAAAGGCTTAACCCTTTACCTGATATGCCAATTTGAGGCTCTTCCATTTCAGCAGGAAATAAAGATTATGATGTCAAAAATATTGACAAATGAGGATACAAATACCTGATTGAGTGGAGTTGAAAACAATGTGGGAATAGGAGAAATTGCTCGTTACGAGCAATTTCTCCTTTTCCCACAATGTTTTCAAAAGTTGTCTGTTGGTGACACGTCAAAATGAGTATCTATGGAGTAAAGGATTAAATTATCACCGACTAAAGGGAGATTACTATTAGCATGTCGCCACTTGCTCCGCTTCAAACATTTGAAAAATTATGTTGCCTACCTTTTCTGAAAATTAACAAAAGTATCTACAAATAATTTCAAGACAGACACAAAGAAATTTCTGGTCCGTTAAAAATGTGCAAAAGTATTATTCCTGTATAAATCCGTATTTATCAACTATCACGGAAACTTTATGCAATTCAGCACTAGAGGTATTAGGGGTCTACTACCTTAAATGAAATACCAAGTACGCCAGCTCATCTGGTAAGTCACAGAGCTTGAACTCAGTTGTCCCACGCACTACTTCGCCACCTTTCGGAAAAGGACGGAATTCAATCATCACAGTAAAATGTGCAAATTATCAATAATACTAAAGACTGACGACTTCTTTTGTCTTATACAAAAGAAGTTGAAAATATTGAGTCAAAAAAAAAAAAGAAATAGTCCAAACCTAAGCGGTTAAACAATTGACTAAGACAGGACACGAATACATGTTACTGAAGAGACGATTAAATGCAAACAATTAAGGGCGAACCATGATTTTAGAGGTCTGTAGTATTTTTGAGAGTTACGGCCTCGAGCTGGTAAAACTCAGAAATGATATGAATAAGTGAGTCGTCACCGTGAAATAAACGAAACACGTATGATAGCCTATAGCATATCCCACCCATAAAAATCAAAGTGTTGAGAACGCTGATGTGGTATTTGACAAGGAACCCATTGTATGAAATTGATAATTTGAAAGAAAAAGATACATGTCCAAATATTGGCTTAAGTCAACCTACTAAGCAAATGAATACCATTCGTTTGGAGTGAGAGTACTCATGTCAAAGTTCGGATTATCTGAATATTGGTGGTCTCTCTTTGATCATTAGGAGGAGTCAGGATTAACGCCCCTTGACATTAGGATGTATGATAGTGAGAAAAACCATGTGAACGTATCGAATAAAATTAAATTTGTTCCTGAAAACTATGACTTTGAAATATCTTGAGCCGTTAATATTTATTTTCCAACATTATAACCAATTATTTCGATCTATGAATATTCATGCTCAATTACATGGAGTAGCGTGCTATCATAGGATGAACAAGCCATGGGCACGAACTGGTTTTGGAACGGAAATACCCAGGACCAAGCGATTGGTAGACAAATTTTGTATCTTTGTGCCAATCATCATCTCCCGTTAGATGGCATTCTATCAACACTCATCTATCTAATTTGGGCATCCTGGGTACAGAACCGAACCACTTTCCTACGCGACAACCGTTACTTTGAATTTCAAACTAAAATAAGCACTTACTCAATAAAACTCTACCTCGTGGGATTCACTCAGCTATGATCAGCAGTTTAGAGAAATCTGGAGCTGAAACAGGCCTGATTTTTCCTCAAACGTATTGATAAAAGCCATTTTCTCTATTGCTACTTTATAGCGCGTATTACTACAGTCTGCCCGATATCGAGGAGAGCGATGCGTCATATAAGAAAGGTCGAATCTTCGAGTAATATGACATGCACAGACAACGTGCCCCAAAAGGAGACTAGGAGCGAATAAAGCTATTTTCAATCAAAAATTAGTATTTCCTAATCGATGGCCTGATCCAATTACATTACTGAATGCTATCGTAAAACTCACTGGCCTGAGAAAAATTGTGTTTAATTGGGTTAATTTCCTTCGGCTTTGCACAAAATACGATAGGGCCAACATGATCTTCAAAATTAAACATTGAACTTGTAGTGGAACTGTCTTCGACAAATGCAAAAAAAAAAATCATCCGCAACCCCCTGTGGTAAATAACTCATAACTTTGACGGTACCAACGATTCCAATACATAGTTAGAACTCATTCACACGTAGCTTGCTATAAGGACAACTGAAGGTGCATCTGACGACAGTGTAGATCAAGATGAAATTGTTCAGAAAGTGCAGTCAGATCTGCGATCAATAATTCTGTATATTTCGTCGGCCACTCTTGCCAGATGATACACCCTTGTAAGTTGATAGTGTTTCACCTTTTAATCATGAAATCACAAGTATTCACAACGTTTGGGGGAAAAGCCTTTTGAAACCATTGTAGGAAATTGCTGGTAACAAGCATTTTCTCCTTTTCCCACATTGTTTTCTACCCGTTATAAAGACAAGCATCATCATTTAAGCCACGTTTAAATTGTCGTCTGCAAATTCTTTCAAACTGGACTGGTCTATTTTTTTGTCGTTTGGCAAAGAACATGAAGAGTTACGGTTGTCAAAAATTTGTCAATAAATTCTTCAAAAAATAATCTTAATTATTGACAATCCGAAGTGTATTTTTGATTTATTTCTAGAATACGAAAGAAAACGTCGTGGCAAGAGGAGAAATTGCTCGTTACGAGCAATTTCTCCTTTTGCCACGATGGTTTCATTTATCCGATGCAAGACGAAAATCTTAAGTATTGACAATCCAAAGTATGTTTTTTGATAAACTAAGATTTATTTCTAGAATACGAAAGAAAACGTCGTTGCAAGAGGAGAAATTGCCACGATGGCACGATGGTTTCATATGTCCGATGGATGACGAAAAATGTCGTCTGCATGAAGTAAAAGGTTTGATGTCTGAGAGACTCGTAATAAGGGATATAAAATACCGATTTCTTCTGACAAGGTCGCAATCTGAAGTTAATTTCTTCTCTAGCACGTAGACACAGCCTAAACTCTACTCTACATAAGTCTGGCTTTTGTTAAGAAAGAAAAAAATCGTCGCGTCAGAAATAGAGAAAGCAAAAAAGAAAAACATGGAATAGAAATATAGTGACAAAAGTAAACTGCTCACGATGAGTAGTACCTGCTTTTCTCACATTTTTCCCCCAATTATATTTCATATAAATGTATAAAATATTTTCTTGGCGGGCTAGGGCAAGTTTGATATGTACCGGTATATAAAGGCCTGTTTTGTTTTTTGGTGTGTGGGTTACTTTTCAGTAGTTTGAGAGTTAAAGAGTCTGAAAAAAATGTGAGCAGACTACAGATTGGGGCTTAGTTTCAAACATGGACTACTGGGCGTTACTAAATACCTTTTTTTTCCGATATGGTAGGTAAAGATCAGACTGCACGAAACGTGCACGTACATCTTCAAGTTCATTCTACAACATCCGATACGGTAACATGAGCCAGTTAGATGGTAAATATCAAGATCAGACTGCACAATTTGTGTATAGTCTGGTTTTGATCTACAAAATCTCTTATTAATAGGCATTTATGAATGGAGACGGATATGGAGATGGAGAACAGAAAGCAGAGAAAACTCGGGGATTGTCTCAACAGATTCATTTGTGACGCGTCACGCATAAAGGAACCAGCTGAGAAATGCAAAAAATATCGACCCTGGTCAGACTTCGCCGACTGCACAGTGTGACCAGGGTCAAAACTTAATGCAAGATGTTCTACATGTTAAAACTTAAAAGACCATTCAACCTTACCAAATAGTTGTTTAAACATATCTACCTGGATCAACCTGAACTGGCTTCAATCTGCTCATCAATTATTTGATTTACGGATTCAATGATGGACTCTTTTTGCGTGACGGGTCACATGTATCAAAATCATTATGCATGACGGGTCACATGTATCAAAATGATCGTTAAGGCCGTATTAAAAATTTTATTGAAATCTTTTACAATATCATTTTTAGCTCGATTGTTTATGAAGAAAACATCGAGGTATTCTCGTTGCCCTGGTGTCGTCTGCGCCATCGTCTGCGTTTTCATTGGGTAAAAACTTTGACATTATAAAAAAACTGACATTTTATAATATCTCCTGTCATAACAGAAGACAGTCACCTGAAGCTTGGACAGCTTGTTCACTGTCACATGGGGAACCGATACAACAAGGGCAGATAACCATGAAAGTATTTTTGAAACAGTTATACCACTTGCTCGACCTTGTATTTCCACTAAAAATTAAGCGACTGTAGCCAAGCCAAGAAAACATGATAATCAAGCTAATAGCATTATTAGAAACATAACTTTTCATCGAATTGATCCTACTTATCAGTTTACAACGATATACTATTTTTGCAATGATTCCAAAAGTTAACGATAGGAATTGTCTTTGACGCCGCCAAAGTGAACTAATGCATTGATAACTTTTAAGTTCTGCTTTTATGTCTTCAACCTTCATCCTATAACATGAAATACATTGCTTCAATCAACATGCATGTTGATGTTTATCTCCCACTCTCCGACTCAAATGTGCATTATAGAAGGTCTTGACTAGAAATCTGTTTGGATATATCGTATTTTATCCACGAACAATACGCAACCAACCGGAAATGGTAACTGTTGTCAAATTTGTGCATCAGTATGAATTGCTGGGTATCATTCTGATGACCTTTAGTTAAGTTTCCGTCTACCAAACCATTTCAGTATTGTTTATGACAACCTGGGTATAGGCCTACATGCATTCGGCATACCTCGGGTGATATGAGCCATCAAATTCGATATAGGTAGGGAATCGGCCAAGTTGTGATGAGTGGACCTACAGGAACAGAGGTAAAACTAAAAAAGTAAAACTATTTTTGATTGAATTTTAGCAGATCTACATATTTTTGACTCGTTCTATCCATTGCACAGATAACCATCTCAATTTTATCAAGTTTCCCCGTCGGGTCGACCATTATGCAATCACATACAAACCTAAATACCGTTGGAAAGTGTCGTAAAGACCAGACATCAATGCATTTATCACATTTCTTTTTGTAGAGATACTAACATAAAACAACACAGTGAAATATTTTGGAAAATGATGCCAACCACATGAACAACAGAAGCACTATGTTTCTACAGAGCAACAATGTTGCAATTTTGTGTGGAAAATGAGAAGGCCAAAAACAATGAGGGAACTAGGCATAAGAAGCAGTTCTGAAAATGTTGATGCTTATTTAAAAGTTTGATCATTGAGATCTATCAGAAGCACTGAATAAAAGTTAAGTTACGGATTACGATCCCTAAAGGCAATTCAGCCAATTTCGGCAACTTCTTCTTTTAATACGGTGGGAGGGGGGGTGGCTGTAGACCTTAAACCATGATGTCTTTTTCTTTGGCCTATATGCATAATGGAACAGTTACTTTGAGAAAACCCCTTATTGAAACCTGTATTCCGTTGTCCATCTCCACATCCATCTCCATTCATAAATGTCTATTACCAGGTAGCACGCTGAAAAGTTTGAAAAGAAAATCATTTTTTTTAAAGAAAGGTACGCAACTGTGATTTGATTCCTTACTTATTTCCTGCATACTTCTTAGGTTATCTCCCCTGAACGATTTTTTTCTTCGTTTTAGAGGTTCGCAATAAGGCTTCATACATAGTAAAGTAAGTCGTCTAATGGTGACAACGATTTCTATACTTACCATACAAGTGTCCTTATTTTTTTTTACCAGAACCAGAACTGAGTTCTGCAGTTACTTTCGCCTAGGATCGTCCCATAGTACCAATGTCATCAAAGGGCAGCCAAATACAGGATCTTTAGAGAATAGGTGCAGTATCCTATACATGGAGCCATCGAGGGTCCTTAACTTTTTACCAAAAGGTCCTGAGTTCGATACCCGGGAGCGGGTATCAACTTTGTGATTTTTCATCGGCCCACACATTCGGCGCAAGTACTGGTGTAGTTCCCAGGAACCAGAATCGAGAGAAATTAGTATAAGTTGTAAGAACTTGTTTCTCAATCGATGTAAAATAAATATGTTTAAACTAACTCTTTGCCAAACGGCAAAATTGTAGACAGGTCAAAATTGAAAGCATTTGCAGATGACAAAATAAACGTGGTTCAAAAATTGAAATTTGTTGTGAGAAGGGTGGAAAACATTGTGGGAAAAGGAGAAAATGCTGGTAACCAGCATTTTCTCCTTTTCTCACATAGCAAATTAGATTAGGGGTTAGCATCGTTAGTAGGTCAAACGCTTGTTTTTCCCACAGTATTTTTCAAAAGGAAATAGCTATACTTCAAGAAATAGGTATATTCAACAGCTTCATTTTTCTGCCTGTTTCATTGTTTGCTGTGTAACTGGACTTTTTTCCAGCTAGTTCTTTACCGGTCATATCATCCTTACACTGGCAGGCCAGTTTTGATTCTATCACCTTATTCCTGAAAGGATAGCATGACAAGTGGCCTGCCATTGTCAGGAAAACGTCAGAAGCTGTATCATTTTCCCTGACATTGCGTAAAAATTGCCTTGATTTCCTGATGAAAACTTCCCTATTTTATTTCGACCATTGAATACTATTGCTGGTGCAACCCTAATGGTACCATCTGTAGAATGTTCTACTTGTAAAAGTGCACCGCCGGTCCGCTGTTACTACTGCAATTTGTGTGAAAAAATACACAATAGCGCTGATAGTTTTACTATCTGTGAGAAATACACATGCGCAGTATGGATGCGCGTGAACATTTATACCAAACGTTGTTAAATAAAGGCTTTTGCAGAAGACATAGACCACGAAAAGATCGCATATATCGTGCACTCTGAACCTGAATCCATATCGTACGCTTGAACATACATATAAATGGACTTTTGTAGAAGGCATAGTTCAAGATCAGACTGCACGGAATGTGCACTCAAATCCCGAATCCATATCGTTCTTTTGCACACACTTATGCATTGGCTTTTGTGGAAGGTATAGATCATGATCAAACTGCACAGAGCGTGTACTCCGATCTCGAATCCTCAGCGTAACATTTTTATACGTGGGCTTTAGTGGAAAGTATAGAACAAGATCAGACTGCACAGAACGTGCATTCCGATCTCGAATCCTTACGGTCCGCTTGCATATACATTTTCACACGTGGACTTTTGTGGAAGGTATAGATCAAGATCAAACTGCACAGAACGTGCACTCCGATCCCGAATCTCTACCGTCCGCCTACGTAACATTATACATAATTACACATAGTCTTTTGCGGAATGATACATATGTATATCATAATATAAGCCTTGCTCTGGAGAAAGGAGCTTAAATCATCTTCTTGATGCACTGTACCAGGCTCATCAGTGTATAACTAGGGGTACATATAGAATGCGTTCAGCCTAGAAATGAAAAAAGAGGTAGAACGGTCTTTTGATGTGCAGAAAATTCACCTAGAGCAAAAAGTTTCGACCCATGCCAGCCTGTGCGGACTGCACAGGCTGGCACGAGATGGAACATTAAGCCCCCCCCCTTCCCCTCTTTATGTACAGTGCCTATATATGATTGTATACCTGTATAGATATTATTGGAGAGGTCATCAGACCTCTCCAACAGTGTTGAGTTTAAAAGGCAGACTGCCTCAAAAATTGCTGTCTAAATCCAATCTTTGTAGGGGAATTGTTCCTGTACACAGTCTGTTTCGTCATGATTTTATAAAGAAATCGAAGTCTAAAAACTGAAATAGGAAATAGACGTGGTTTGTTTCTATATCGCGAATTTCAATAAAATTGTAAGGATTTATTTGCATTTTCCCTTTCCAACAATTTTAATTTTGTATTACAATCTTAAATCTAAACAAAAAGAAGAAAAAGAAAAAAGAATTTCGTTAAAAATAGAAACGAACACAGCGGAAAAAAATCACGTGACCTTAAAACGCGGAAAGAAGGTCATGTGACTTACATAAATTACAAGGACGGATGATACGGAATCCAGTTTTTGCCATCCACTTTGATGAATGTGTATTTACAACTGAACAGATTTTAACTACCCGTTTATTGTCTTGCTTGTTTCTTTACATGTACCTAGATATATTTAACCTAAAAGCATAAAAAGTATTAGAAAAAAATGATGTCGACCTCTCCTGGCTTCTTTTTTAAAGAAGCCACTTGTACTAACTAAATTTTGCTATTATAAAACCTTTCCCAAATAGTCCCTGGTTTTAACCCTTTCCTAAGCAGTCCCTGGTTTTTACAATACTAGGCCTTGGTAGAGATTTTACCTGTTGGCTAGTAAGCGCGACTTACTGACCTTTGGCGGACAGCGTAGATCAAGATCAGAATACACAGAACGTGCAATCTGATCTTTGATCTACATTGTCCGATAAGGAAATGTATTCCACCAAAACAGCAATATTTGGATTTTTACTACCAGCTTGAAAATTCCATTTCTTTTATTTTCGCAGGATACCGGTTATTGTAGTCATCACAAGATCCGGATTTCGGGATTCGGAAGCAGGCAAACGAAGAGACAGACGGACATTCTTACGGACGGACGAACGGGCGGAAAGGTAAATGCACAGTCCTCTACAGTGTGACAGATGAGAGACAATTGCTCATCTTTATTTCGTTTGTTTATCTTGTGAAACATCTCTCAACATCGTACGACCCAATCTAACGAAGTACCAAGGCCAGCGCTAATTGAATTAAGATCGGAAAATCGATCCTCGTTGTTAATATACATTTATAAGCCATTATATAAATATGTGTGTGTTTTCGAGCCATGCCCTCACAAAAGGGGGTTTAAGTCATTACCAAACAACATAATTTCAGGCTTGTCCAAATTGAAAGCATTTGCAGAGGACAAAATAAAAGTGACGGAAAATTTGAAATTTGAAATTTGTTTTGTGAAAGGTTGGAAAACATTGTGGGAAAAGGAGAAAATGCTGGTTACCAGCATTTTCTCCTTTTCCCGCAATGTTTTCTAAAGGCGTCTACCTCAATGTCGTCAAAAGTAGGGGAATCGAAGCTACTCTGTGACATATTGTACCAAAGCAAGTTTTCACATCAAGATGGATTCAAGAAATCCATATTTGTTTTTATTTTGAATAATGCATAATGAGGTAAAATGGTCCTTTGACAGACAGAAAAAAAATAAACAACTGCGAAAAAAGTTTCGACCCGGGTCAGCCTGCGCGAACTGCGCAGGCTGACCCCGGGTCGATACTTTTTGTGCAGATCTGTGCATTAAACCCCCTTTTCACAGAGGATAAATACTATTACATACTCTACATATCTTGGATGCGACAGATGGTTTGAAAAAAAAAAAAGAAATACGACGAAAACCCGGCCGGGCGTCTAACCCGCTCACAGCTTATTGATCTGCCTGTAACAGACGTTTAGATGCTCTTCGAACCAGACGATAAAATTTTAGATACGTCAGTTTTTGAAAGCACTAGCAGAAGACATAACTAAAGAGTGCGGCTAAAATTATATTCCTTGTCTTCAAAAAGGCTGAAAAAAAAAAACTGTGGGAAAAGGAGAAATGCTGGTTACCGACATTTTCTATCTTTTCGACAGTGCTTACAAAAACCTTCCACGGGGTTTTTATTTTAAAGGTGGCCCTTCAGATTTTGGGACGATTATTTGACAAAAATGCAAAAAAAATCATCCTTATACTCCCATAGCCTTTTAATTTGTGTTCATAAAACTCCAGCAGTCGAAAACCATCCGATAACACGAGAAATTAGAGATTTATTACGGACCAGGTTGACACCAACGGGAGACACGTTCTATTTTTAGATTATCAATTCTCTCATTTAAATACAGGAAAACACAGACAAAGCTTCAAACATCCGTCCGAAGAAGACATTATGGAAAATAATTATTACATGTTTGTTATGTAATGGAATTTAAGCATTATCAGTCACGTGCCAGTCACTTGACATTCCCACAATGCTTTTTTGATTTTTGGCGTGAAATCTAAAAATAGCTTAAGAGGCTACGTAGCCTTTTAAGGGAATACCATCAAAAAAATCTTTTTTTGTAATTCTATGATTCTTAATTATTGATGGTTTGTATTGTTTTTTTCATATAAATTTCAATAATATATTCTTTTTTAATCTGGTGTGATGTGAAAATTCTAAATACCTACCTTTAAAACTCGATCTTGTATGACCAACTTGTTTAAGACGTTACTTTTCTTTTCAGCCAAAACTGTGATTTTGACTCTTCGCTGTCCGATATATAAACGGTTCAAAGGAGACTACCTGACGTAACGGGTTAGTTTTTCCGGAACTCGGAGTTCGAGTCTCTATTTGCCTGGAAAATAGTTGGTTTAGATGTTATGCCAGGATTCATTTTTAAACAGATTCATGGTTCTCCAATCACAAGACATTACTTTGGCTTTATGTGGGAAAGAAGTCAGTGGCATCGAGAGGAGCCGTTGTGCATAGTTCTGGTACAGAAACACCGGAAACGCATGAAAAAGATCGATACCGTTACAGCCGCAATATATATGAAATACTGATGAAAAGCGCCATTAACCCTTTCCAAAACGACAAATTTTGGACTCTTTCAACCAAAAGAGTTTACAGACGACAATTTTAGATTTGGAGAAAATGGCAGAAAGTTCTTAAAAAGGGTACAAAACACTGTGGGAAAAGGAGAAATTGCTCGTTACGAGCAATTTCTCCTTTTCCCAAAGTGTTTTCAAAGGACTTTTACTGTACACACGTATAAGAACCAGGGCTTGTTTGGGAAAAGGTTAAGATCCAAACAAACACGGTCTAATGATAAGTAATTCGGTTCATGTTGCACTGAGAGTCCAAAGAAACAATCCTTGCGAAAAAAAAAACCCACAAATGCATTGCATAGATTATCTGCACGCACACAATATAGGGAATCGATTTCTCAAGTGCGTCGTTACCGCGCTCTATGTAATAATGTGACATTTACAAGGATGTGAAACGTGTTTCCGGTGTGCGCGCGCAAGCTGAGTTTTCAAAGACAAATGAAATTCTCAATTTCTCGGATAGATGACATCTGGTGAGTACATTGTTATCTTTTTCCAAAAGTCAGTTTTTGACTTTAATCAAATCTTCATCTGACGATGAAATATTGGACTCGTATATATTTAAAGTTATTGCATACGGCAAACCTTACCTGGCACAAATACACTTTGTGCGTTCTTTAAAAGAAATGAAAACATTGTGGTGAATGGACATATTGCTGACAAACAAAAGCCGTTAGGCTAAGGGTCGTAACACAAGGTAAAGAAGTCAACTCTACAATGCCAAATAAATTAAACACTGATTTACCCTTATCAATCATTTCTAAACGTGACATGCTCTGTGAAAGAGAGATAAACGGACAATGCATCTGTGCAAATAGTATCGACCCAGGTCAGCCAGCGCAGTTCGCGCAGGCTGACCTGGGTAAAAACTTTTTGCTTTTGCTAAATTTTCTGCATGCTATCGGACCATTCTACCTCAGGGTTCCGTCAGTTGTAAGACAAACTGAGTTAGTTTAAGTTTAGTTTAAACATATTTATTTTACATCGACTGAGAAACAAGTTCTTACAACTTATACTAATCTCTCTCGATTCTGCTTCCTGGGAACTACACCAGTACTCGCGCCGAATGTGTGGGCCGAGTAAAAATCCCACAGTTGACACCCGCTCCCGGGTATCGAACTCAGGACCTTTAGGTTATGAGGCCGACGCTCTACCTCACGACCACGGACACCACAAACTGGGTCCATTATAACCCGGTGACCTGCTTTGACTAAACATCATTGAGACAGTAATTCTGCTATAGTCCCAGAGCATGAGAAGAATATTGTACAAAATACTGGTCACAGAAACTCCAGACAGAAAACCATAGATAGGTGCATTGAGCGCTGCAATATGACCGAAAGAATGTTGAAAACGGTATCAAAAACCATACAATCAATTTATAATACAACTCTTGAGCACGACTGGTGAACGGACACGCTATGTCACAAAGTTTCACACGGAATTCTAATACCAGTGTTGGGTTAAAAAACATGAGGTAGATTCTAAAATTTGGAAGATTATCATGAAACAGAAATACTTTTTCACATCTGGTTGGAACAAAAAGTCATTATTTTACGAAGGAAATTTTCGATCGTCGCGTGATGTAATTTACAACAGAAAATTAAAACATATATTAGCTCTCTGATCATAATTTAAGAGAAATGTTTTTCACAATGACATAAACACTTCATTATTATACGGAGATATTGTTAGAAAAGTCACGTGATGTAATATACTCGTATAACAGAAATTTAACCCTCAGGCTGTTAAGCACGACTTGCTGACCTTTTGCGGACAATATAGATCAAGATTAGACTGCACACAACGTGCAGTCTGATCTTGGATCTACACTGTCCGATAAGGAGCTGTTTTGCATTCTGATCTTGGTCTTCACAGTCTGCAAGGGGTGAATGAGTCGCGTTTAGTACACTAAGAGTTAAATTTCCCGAAATTCCCGAAATTGCTACGTAATTTTAAATCATAACCTCTTGCATTAACTTTAAATTAAAATATTTCGCAGAAGAAATGGTCATGATTGTGTCAAAAATATTTCGGCTGCCTGTCCCTGTCGCATAGGTTCCTCCTTTAACCCTTTCCCAAACGACAAACTTTTGGACTAGGCCAAATTGAAAGCATTTGCAGACGACAATTCAACTCTTGCTGAAAAGATGATTTCTGTCTATGATAGGTAGAAAACTTTGTGGGAAAAGGAGAAAATGCTGGTTACCAGCATTTTCTCCTTTTCCCACAATGTTTTCAAAAGGCTACTATTCTAGACCCGTAAAAACCAAGGATTGTTTGGGAAAGGGTTAAAAGTTAACAACTGTGGTACCCGTGGCTGTGAGGTAGAGCGTCGGCTTCGTAACCAAAAGGTCCTGAGTTCGATATGTGGGAGCGGGTGCCAGCTTCGGCGTTTTTCATCGGTCCACTCCAGCATTTTCTCCTTTTCCCGCAATATTTTCAAAAGGCTTCTTCCTCAGAGTCGTCAAAATTCGGGATTGTGTGCTAAAAGGTTAAAGTTATTTCTATTGCATCTTATACTATAATATTGCTCGGTGTGCACTGTAAACAGAAACAATCACGACGTAAAACGGTTGCTAGGCAACCATTTTCTGACAAAATTGATCATTGACAAATGAGCGAATTCTCTCAGATTTTCTCATAGGGGGATAGTCTTATTACAAACAGTATGACAGATATTCTATATCATTAATTCTTTTTTTCATCATTGTCGCCATCATCATCTTTATCATCGGTAATCATCATCTTTCGATCATCATAAGCATTTTGTCATCTGCAAATCGAGGGGTGAAAGCGAAACTATTCCATCTGCATTCTGGAAAAATTTTACATGTGAGGGACAAAACTACTCATTTCTCTAAAAAGAGTTGTTAGATCACATTTTTATACGCCCGAAGGGTCGTATTATGTTATACCCCCGGTCGTCCGTCCGTCCGTCCGTCTGTCTGTCCGTCCGTCCGTCCGTCCGTCCGTTAGCAATTTCTTATGTGGACAACTCCTCCTACAGTTTTCATCGGAATTCTTTGAAACTTGCCACAGTGAATCTCCATGATGTCTAGTTGTGTACCTGGGTCTTAGAATTTTGATCGCTGTTTGCGTTCCAAAGTTATCTGCCCTTGATTTCTGAAATAACCAACTTTTCACTTTGAATTTTTGTTTAGGCCATAACTTCCATACCATACAAGGTATCAAATTGAAACTACATACACTGATAGTACACATTATGGAGAAGTGCAGTACACATGAAACATAACTCTGCCACTTCTATTTTTTGAGTAATTGCCCTTCGTTAATTTTCGGATTGAATTTTTTGTCCAGGCCATAACTTCCAAACTATAAAAGCTAAAAACTTGCAACTTCATACACTGATAGAACACATTATGGAGAAGTGCAGTGAACATGAACCATAACTCTGCCACCGTTATTTTTATGAGTTACAGCCCTTTGTTAATTTTCAGTTTGAATTTTTGTCCAGGCCATAACTTCTAAAGTATAAAAGCTATTAACTTGGAACTTCATACACTGATAGAACACATTGTGGAGAAGTGCATCGCACATGAACCACAACTGTGCCACTTTTATTTTTTGAGTTATTGCCCTTCGTTAATTTTCAGTTTGAATTTTTGTCCAGGCCATAACTTCCAAACTATAAAAGCTAATAACTTGCAACTTCATACACTGATAGAACCCATTATGGAGAAGTGCATTGCACATGAACCATAACTCTGCAACCTTTATTTTTTTAGTTTTTGCCCTTTTTTAATTTTCAGTTTGAATTTTTGTCCAGGCCATAACTCCCAAACTTTAAAACCTATCATCTTGAAACTTCAAAGACTAATAGAACACACTATGAAGAAGTGCACTGCACAAGAACCATAACTCTGCCATCCTTCCTTTTTAGTTATTGCTCTTTGTTAGTTTTCTCTTTGACTTTTCGTCTGGGCCATAATTTCTAAAATATAAAAGCTATGATCTTGAACCTTTCAAGACTGATAGAACACCTTGTGGAGAACAGCAATTCACAAAATTTGTAACTGCCACCCTTCTTTTTTTAGCTTTTGCCCTTTAATATTTTTCACATATCATGGAGATTAACTACTCTTCATTATTGGCCCTTCCGTCATTTCAACTCATTTTACTGACAAGCCCCTTCGGGCGTATATGCGCCGCTCTGCGAAGCTCTTGTTAGATTTGTTGTGTAGAATTGTGTAAATGAATTCAGCATTACATATCTAAGAATGATAATCTACCAATTCTTTCCAGAGAAATGAGAAGTTTTTTCACTCACCTGTAAAATTTTCAAAAATGCAAATGGAATAGCTTCGCATCCACCCCTCGAAATGCTTTCAATTTGATCGAATAGAATTTTACGCCGCTTTCATCATTATTTCAGTCATATCACGGGAACACCTCATACACTCAAGTTTTTTCTGGTTTTCACCAGTATTAGGCTAGGGCTCTGAAGTGTCTTGCCAAAGGACACTCTCACGAGAAGTCCAGTACGGGATCTACAGTTTGCTAGTCCCACACTTTTCTACTGAGCCTTACAGGACATCGCTTTTAATTTGGACAAATACAAATAAAAAATCATGTAGTACAATTAACCCTTTCCCAAACAATCCCTGGTTTTTACGGGTCAGGAATAGAAGCCTTTTGAAAACATTGTGGGAAAAGGAGAAAATGCTGGTAACCAGCATTTTCTCCTTTTCCCACAATGTTTTCTGCCCTGTCATATAGAAAAATCATCTTTTTAGCAACTGTTAATCTGTCACCTGCAAAATGCTTTCAGTTTGGTCTGGTCCAAATTTGCCGTTTGGGAAAGGGTTAAACACAACAAAAGCAAACAAAACAAAAGACAGTTTACTGTATATTGTCCTCTATTTGTCCCCAAACCATATAGAAACAGATCTATATTCTCCAATAGTTCGCAATATGTCGCAGGTTAGATAATATCAAAATGTCAAAGATTTCCAAGTTTATTATCTTTCTTCGATTTTACATCGTGTTGCCAGGACTCACTACAGAACAAATATGGTAGTTTAGGCCCCGTTTGAAACATGTTTTGAAAACATTGTGGGAAAGAGAAGCATTTGAACGCCATATGATAATTTAACCCTTTACCAAACAATGCCGGGTTTTCACGACTCTGAGGTAGATGCCTTTTGAGAAAATTGTGGGAAAAGGAGAAAATTGCTGGTAAACAATATTTTCTCTTTTTCCCACAATGTTTTCTACCCTACTGGACACAAATTTGAATTTTTGAGTTACATTTATTTTGTCGGCTATAGAAGCTTTGAATTTGGACCACAGTCCAAAATATTGTCGTTTGGTAAAAAGTAAATCTCCTGGGATACTGGGGGCGTATCATTGACCTTTTGCGGACCGTGTAGATCAAGATAACGTGCAGTCTGATCTTTGATTTACTCTGTCCAATTAAGAGATAATTCTCTGCAAAAATACTTTTGAAAAGAGCAAAATCTTGGTTTTTACCATCGGATTTCAAGTTTCAGTCAATCTATTTAGCAGAATAGGGGTTAATAAGGTTTGTTTCTCGTTATATCTTTCTCCAATTTGTCAGTAGTTTTGTATTAAACTCATAACTGACTCGACACTGAAAACTAGTATGCGACTAAAAGAATGGAAAATACAGTCTGGTTCCTTACCAGGCTTTGTAAATACATGCAACACCGTTCCGTAGGACCAAGGTTTTAAAGTCTCATTCGACATACTTACTAAGTCTTAGTGGGAATCGAGCTCATTACCACACACTCCCTACTTTTGACGACCCTGAGTTAGAACCCTTTGGAAAACATTGTGGGAAAAGGAGAAAATGCTGGTAACCAGCATTTTCTCCTTTTCCCACAATGTCTTCTACCCTTCACAAAACAAAATTCGAATTTTCAGTCACTTTTATTATGTCCTCTGCAAATGCTTTCGATTTGGACAAGCCTAAAATATTGTCGTTTGGTAATGAGTTAAATGCTATTTAAAAGGTATTTTTTTTGGGGGGGGGGGGTGGGGGGTGGGGAGGGAAAGGTATCTTCTTATCGGACTGTGCAGATCCAAGATCAAACTACACATTCTGTGAAGTCTGACCTTGATCTACACACAGTCTGCGAAAGGTCAGTGAGTCGCGTTTAGCAGCCTAGATGTTAATCATCCCGAAAAAAGATGTCTCGTGCTTGCGTTTGAGCCAGTATGGCTGACTTATTTCATGCTTCCCGGCAGGATATCGAAAAATAGCAGTGAAAATATTTTTCGATCTTACACTGGTACCACCAGTGAAAATACCGATTTTCACGTTCTTGTTGCCTAGGTAAATTGCGCGTGTCTCACAACCAGATGGAAATATAACGTCATATACCTTAGATTTCTCGCGCTTGACGTAATATTGTAATGCGTTGCTATGCGGGAGGGGTACCCTACGGGGAATAACGGAAAGAACGAACGAACGAACGAACATTTTATTATAGTGACATATGTTACATATTTATACAAACACAGTAATAATAAAGTACAAGAAGATTTGAAACACCCGGCCGCGTTGGGCCTACATGTCACTTTAAACATGGTTACTGAGTGTATAAGCACATCCGTGTACTAGTATGTCAGTACAAAACCAATTACTGAATGACATTAAAACATACAATAGTTGACTATCTTAAAGCAATTGTATAAAGTAGTATAAAAGGTTAGCTGATTAAGTTGTTTAGAGTCTGAGAAAGTGTGACTATCAAAAAAAGAAATACTATCTGTACAGAGAGTTTGTACGTAATTGAAAAGAACTGTTCTGATTTTGGTAAAACTCCTCCCAGAAAGGATTAAAAGCATGAAATAGATAGAACATTCATTATTTTTTCGGTGAAAGATCGAAATTTATTTCATCTCGTGAACACCATCGGTAATATCTTCAGTCGTGGGTGCACCACTCGTGAAAATATTACCGATGGTGTTCACTGAATGAAATAAATTTCGATCTTTCACCGAAAAAAAATAACAAATATCCTCTATCACTTCATCTGAACTCTTCATTCTCAGCTCTTATTCATACCGAAATTCTCAAGCACTCAGTTCAGTTCTGACTCTCTTGCATAATATGATCCATGCTCACAGGGAGGTGATGTATATACATGTACCGAAACACTACAATTACAATATTTATTATTAATATTATATAAATAATTTTCATTTTTTTTTTCAGAAATGATCCATAAGGAGATGTTTATACAAGTCAGTTATTCGTAGCCATGCAACATGTTTCCTGTTATTGATTTGATAATCAGCTGGACATAATTTGTTGCATGTTAGTTGCTCGATCGATGCATTATAGATGCGTGCACATAACGTCCTAGCATGTCATTATGTCTACATCATCACTGGGCATTCTTCGAGCTCATGACATCGATTCCACATTGTCTATATTAAGCCATTCTGGCACGAGTCAGTCCACCATAGACAGTCTCGAAGAGTCTCACGAACACGTGATCTTACTCGAGAAAATGACGTCAGAAAAAAATGCACTGAATGACAGTCTCGAGAAATTGAAAATTGAAGACTCAACAACAGATGAAAAGAAACCGAAACGTTCGGATGACAGTCTAGATGAACCAAATGATAACAAGATGAATGGTAAATCTGACAATAAAGCCATATCTGACGCTTTGAACAATAATGATAAAGCAAACGAAAAGACCAACAAACCAGGCCATCAGTACAGAGATGCGGTCGTTAATACGAAGAAGCATCACAAAGATACGCCTATGATTAAACAGAAGGTTCCAAAAAGTAAAACATTTGACGCAACTGTTTCAATATTCAATCACAAAAGTGCTAAAACTAGATTTCAGAATGATGACTCGTCTCATAGCGGGCCGAGCGGATCCGGAAATCACGTATTCATGACGTCACAAGAATGCATGGTAGTCCCCGGATGTAGTAAATTACCAAGGGAGACAATCGCGAGTAGGTTGCGATTCGAAAAGCAACATTCAACAGGAACGAATTCATCTTTGAATTTGGGTCCCGGAGTTGGAGAGGGCTACCATAAGAATTGTGTTAACGACGGATACCTGACGCCGTTACAGAGAAAGGAAATACTGATAAAAGACTTAAAGCGGCAAGTTCGAGAACTGAACACAACTTGTGAGGCCAAAGATCGGGAAATAGGAATGTACAAACAACACGTGGATGAAAAAACTTCACTCGTGAGTACCTTAGTCTTTCAATGAAATAGATATTTTTTTTCTGTTTCTTTGCCAAACACCATCAATTTTTAGACTTATTGAAAGCATTTGCAGATGACATATACAATGTGGTTGAAATAATAGATTGTCTTCGAACGGGTGGAAACATTAAGGGAAAAAGAGAAGATACTGGTTAAGAGCATTTTCTCCATTTCCGACAATGTTTTCAAATGCCTTCTCCTTGACGGTCTTTCTTCATTTTTTCATCAGTACTCTTCTTCTTTACTCCTTTTCTTTTGTAAATCTACATATATCGTCGGTTTACTTCGAAAACCTCATTACAAGCTGTAGTTACGAGGTTTTTCAAGTAAACCGACGATATGAAAAGAATTAGCTATAAATCTACTTGCCATTGTTGTACAATGAATTAATGAAATTGTCATGTAGGGAAGGGATCATCTTTAAACATCTATATACGATTCGATGTGTTGGGGACGGACCTGTTCTAAGCTAGTCGAACTTGTGGTCCAACCTGCATTTCAACTTATATGAAATAAAATATCGTCGGTTTACTTCAAAAACCTCGTAACTACAGCTTGTTTCAAGCTGTAGTTACGAGGTTTTTGAGGTAAACTGACAATATGTTGAAATTAAACTATAAAGGTAGGCCTTTGATAATAAATCGAAAATAATCAAAGCGTTGAGAACGCTGAAGTGGTATTTGTCAAGGAAACCCAATGTTTGGAATTAATAGTTTGAAAGAGACATATTGTTCCATTATTGGCTTAAAAGTCAACCCACTACGCAAATGAATACCTTATCGGTTGAAGGGGGAGTACTCATGTACCTTAAAACTATAATTTTGAAATATTTTTAGCCTTTTACATTTAATTTCCAATATTACAATCAATTACTTCGATCTATAAATATTCATGAGCAATCAAATGGAGTAGCGCGCAATCATAGGACGAACAAGTAATGGAACGAATTGGTTTTGGAACGAAAAAGCCCAGGGTCAGTTGGCAAATATGTATCATTCCACCAATAAAAGGCTATGGGAGAAGCTATTTTCAATAAAAAAGAAGTATCTCAACGATCGATGTCTTCGCCCAATGTATTTTTATATGCCATTTCAAATTACATATCTGAGTGCCACCGAAAAACTCATTTGCCTGAGAAAAAATGAGTTTAACTGGATTTATTTCCTTCGGCTTTGCACAAAATAAGATACATAGTTATCAAAATTCAATCTTGAACTCATAGTGGTATTGTCTTGACAAATACCACAAAAAATGAGCGGTTGACCTTTGATAAAACTCATTCCTTAAAAACAGGTCTTGTGCGGTGCAATCTTGGATCAGCAATGTTCGTAGAAACGCAATAAATTGCTGTCATGAATCTTTGGAGTAATTGGTCAGTTCGATGTAGGTCGTTAACAAAAACGTGGCCAGTTATAGTCAGTTAGTGAGATGTTTGTTAAATATTGTATAGTTTTCTGATTGGTCTGGCTGTAACACTTTTTCCTTATCCAGCTGTATAACTTTAACTCTTTACCAAACGACAAATTTATAGACTGGTCCAAAATTGAAAGCATTTGCAGACGACAAAATAAATGTGACTGAACGGAACCGAAATTTGATTTTAGAGGAGTAGAAAACATTGTGGGAAAAGGAGAAAATGCTGGTTACCAGCATTTTCTCCTTTTCCCACAATGTTTTCAAAAGGCTTCTACCTCAGGGCTGTCAGAAGTCGTTATTTCACGGTAAAAGGTTAATCAATTCAACGCTCAAGCCGATTGTAAAATCCCAAGTATTTTTTTTTCAAACTTTATTTTTTTGGAGAGAAACATTTCTTTATCGGACAATGTAGATCTCGTACAAGATCAGACTGCACGTTCTGTGCAGCCTGATCTTGATCTACATTGTCCGCAAAAGGTCGGAGAGTCGGGCTTGGCTGTTAAGGGATTACAGAGGTTAAGCGTGACTCCATGTGATTTTTGGAACGGTATATAGCGTATATCAAGATCAGACTTCACAGAATGCACAGTTTGATCTTTGATCTCCACCGCTGTGCATTATTATTTTGAAAGTGAAAAGCACTTTATTGCAATAATTAGGTTTCTTTTCTCTTCGACTGTAAAAGTCTGATAAATATATATTTACCAGTATAAAGGGAAAACTGGTCATTCTTTTCGACCCTAACACCTGTGCGAAGTTAGAAATATTAGACTTTCTGAAAGAAACGTTTGAACCTTTGTCCTCTTCAATAACTCACACAGAAACTTCAAGCCGACACAAAAGACCCCATTGATGCTACTTCCAACTTATTTTTTGGGGAAAAAAATTATCTCCTTTTCGGATGGTTGTAGATTTAGCATCGGACTGCACGTTCTTTGCCGTCTGATCTTGATACACACATGTCCGTGAGTGGTCAGTAAGTCTTGCTTGGCAGCCTTAGGGTTTAGCAATTATATTAACCCTTTACCAGACGCATTTGCAGACAACAAAATAAACACAGCTCAAAAATTGAAATTTGTTTCCAGAAGGGTATAGAAAATATTGTGGAAAAAGGAGAAAATGCTGGTTACCAGCATTTTCTCCTTTTCCCACAATGTTTTCAAAAGGCTTCTATCTCAGGGTCGTAAAAACCAGGGATTGTTTGGGAAAGGGTTAAGGCTATATTCCACCTACCTAGAAATAAATCAGCTGTGCTTTGGAAAAAAGGGGGCTTGATGCATCTCTTTGGAAATCATAGAGTAGACTCGGCCTCTGACATACAGAAACTTCTTCTCCAACAGCGAAAAGTTTCAGCCGAGGTCAGCCTTGGTGACCTGAATCGATACTTTTAGCAAATACATTAAGCACCTCCCCTTTTCATAAAGCATGGTTCGACTTTGATTACAATTTCCATTGCAATATTACGTACATTTTAGCAAAAAAAATGAACGACAATATTCTGTTTTTTGTCCATTTATTTGCCTTAGCTTTTGTTTTTTGTTTTGATTTAAATTATCGTGTATTAAACCATAGGCTGTTAAGAGCCACATGTTTAAAATAAGCTGTTACATTTTTATGGGGCGTGCTTTGAGAACAAGTTTTCATTGCTGGAGGGCGAGAACGAACGAACGAGAGAGAGAGAGAGGGGTAGAGAGGGAGAGAGAGAGAGAGAGAGATGTTGGGCCGTGCTTTGAGAATAAGTTTTCATTGCTGGAGGGCGAGAACGAACGAGAGAGAGAGAGAGAAGGTGTAAAGCAAGATCGGACTAAATGAATTGTGCTGTCTGATTTTGAATCTACACTGTCCGAAAAGTAGATAATTCTTCAGAAATCTAAGTATCTAAGTTTAAAATAGCATTATTTTGTTTGTACCTGTAACCCCCCCCCCTCTCTCTCCCTCTCTGTCTTCTTTCTCTTTCTTTCTCTATCTCTGTGTCCCTCTATCTCTTTCCCCTGTCCAACAAAGAAAAGAAAACTCAAAAAGTAAAAGTTTCTTACTTCTTTATTCGAACAGCTGGTGCAGAACAAAGACGAAGAAATTACTAGGTTACGTAACGAACTTAAAGAACTCAAACAAAGTTACGACGACATCTCTTCCTTCTGCGAGGAATCCATAGCAACTGCCTCTGTCCTGGAGCAAAAAACCGAAGAATTAAAGGTAATTAGTAAACTTATTCAAGCCATCTCCCTTGAAAAAGGGAAATGCATTTGCAACAAGTATCGACCCGGATCAGCCTGCACATTACGTGCAGGCTGACCTGAGTCGATACTTGTTGCAGGTTGCAACTTTTTTGCTCTTAGTAAATTTCATGCATGTACAAGTAAATTTCATGCATGTACAAGAACCATTCTACATCACGATTCTGTGAGGTGTTGGACAAAGAATACTTTGTGGTTCCTTAATTATATAACGATTAATTTTGTATAACAAACCATTGAGATGCTTTAAACCCCCTTTTCCCGGAACAAGACTGATTTGTTTGTAACAATATTAAAGGCACACACTAGCCCTTTTATGATTAAAGGCACACATTAGCCCTTTACTAAACAATCCCTGGTTTTTACGACACAGAGAAAGAAGCCTTTTTGAAAACATTGTGGGAAAAGGAGAAAATGCTGGTAACTAGTAATTTCTCCTTTTCCCACAACGTTTTCTATTCTTTTTAAGTCAAGTTTCAGTTTTTTGAGTCATGTTTATTTTGTCTTCTGCAAATGCTTTCAATTTGGACAAGTCTAAAATTTTGTTGTTTGGTAACGAGTTAAAGTATAATCAGTGGACCAATTACATGTTCCTTAACCCTTTACCACACAATCCCTGGTTTTTACGACTCTGAGAAAGAGGCCAATTGAAAATATTGTGGGAAAAGGAGAAAATACTGGTAGCGAGCATTTTCTCCTTTTTCCGCAATGTTTTCTATCCTGCTTGAAACAAATCAATTTTTAGTTACGTTTATTTTGTCGTCTGGAAATGCTTTCAATTTGGACCAGTCTAATATTTTGTTGTTTGGTAAAGAGTTAAACCAAACGTTCCCATCCTTTTATGACCCAAAACAAACGGGATATTTAAAACTCCCGTGGAAAAATGTGAAACTAGTTGTGATTTACATCAACTGTTCAGAATATAATTTTATTATGATCTACCATAATAAGATCAAGAAATTAGAAAAAAAAACCTACTTATGCAAAATAATTGTTCTTGGCCACGTATATCTGAACAAGGCGTTTTATAGCAATGTTAAGTCATGTTGAATTGTTGACAGGGAAAAACATCATCATTTATGGTGTATCATGATTTTGTCTAATTGGCTTGACTAGACAAGCAGACGAAACAGGTCTAAGATCAGACAACTCGTTCTGTGCATTCCGATACTGATTTGTGCAATGTGTAAAAAATCAGGGCCCGTGTTCACCAACCATTCTTAAGAATACTCTTGGTCTTATTCATCAAGATTTTCTTCTAGTCTTATTCTTCAAGATTTTCTAAATTTGAAAGTAAGACAACTTCTGATTGGCTAAACCAAATGGTTTAGCCAATCAGGAGTTGTGTTACTTTCAGGTTTAGAAAAATCCTGGATACTGAGACCAAGAACGTTCTTAGGATTGGTTGATAAATACGGGCTCTGGTTTCGCTTATATAGCGCTTAAAGAGCTAGACATATCTACTTCCGGTTTTCAAACGGCCATTTATGACAAAGAAGGGCAACATCAAAAAGATCATTATATAGAATTATTTCATCAGGTTGTGCATGATATGGGGAAATATTTGCCGAAAAAGGGAAAGTTATGCGAAAATAACGAGTGTCGTTACAACCTGATGAAATAAATTTTATATTTCCTCTGATAATTTTGTCAGCGAATGCCACTTTTAAAACTAGTCATTGCATCGAAATAAAAAGAAAGTAGGTCCAGATTTTCTGCAGGAGGAAAAATATTCACTGTGACGGGGAAATAATTCCCTCCAGCTTAAAATTACGACATTTCTTTACCCATAACATTTCTAAAAATAGACGCATGAAATATAATATTACTTTATTATCTTACAACTTTGACCGAACAAATGGAAGGTACAGATCATAGATCAGACAACGCGTATTCTGTTGTCTTATCTTGATCTATGGCGCAGGCAATGGTGCATGAGCCATGCTCTGGCAAAAGGGGGCTAAAAGCATCTCCGTTATGGCACAAGTCATCACATAATTAAGGATCCATAAGAGCTACTTTTTTAAACAACTGACTTAATCATGGGATAGATCGATCCTTACACAAACAGAAAATTGACTAATAGCGAAAAGTTTCGGCCCAGGTCAGCCTGCGCGGACTGCGCAGGCTGACCTGGGTCGATACTTTTCGCAGATGCATTAAGCCCCCTTTTCACAGAGACGCCCGTCCAATCGCACCGGAAAGGGTTTAATCATGTCCCAAAATCCCTGGATTTTACGACCCTGGGGTAGAAGCCTTTTGAAAATATAGTGGGAAAAGGAGAAAATGCCGGTAACCAGCATTTTCTCCTTTTCCCACAATATTTTTCTATCCTGCTGGAAACAAATTTCAATTTTTTGGGTCATGTTTAATTTGTTGTCTGCTACAGCTTCCAATCTAAACCAGTCTAAAATTTTGTCGTTTTGGTAAAGAGTTAAGTCAACCGGCTTTCAGACAGCAATCAATGACAGAGAAAAGTGACTTCAGAGAATCGATTATTATTTCTAACATAAGGTTTTGACTAAAACATGCAGGCGGCTTATCCAAAATTAGACTGCAAGTTCTGTTCAGTCTACCCCTGGCTCGGCCAATTTCATTCCGAGGACTGATGATAGTCTTGCATTGCGACAGGATTCATTCCTCTCCCACCACTGAGCATTGTTTCGACAATGATCATGTAGAAAAGCAGCCATGCAGTGGCTTGGAAAGAAAATTGTGCGAAGTACTGGTAAAAGAAACTCCAGGAACGCATCGATAGGTACACTGGCCGCCGCGATATAACTGAAATAATGTTGAAAATAGCGTTAAAACCATTCAATCAATCTATTCAGTCTGATCTTGATCCATGTCATTTACATGAGCCCTTGTTATGTTTTTGCTTCCGAAAAGTTTACTTCCGGTTTTCAGACGGCCATGAATGATAGAGAGAAACAGCATCAAAGGATATACCTGGAAATGTATAAAAAAGGACAAGATTCGGCGAAATTCGAGAGAGAGGAAGAGGTGTGTATACTGCATCTTTTTGTTTCAATCTTTATTGGGCCAAAATTCGTCACAGAGGATAATGAACTGAGTACCCGGCCTTCTGTCACATGTTCGGAGTTTCTTTACTTACTCTCTCTCTTTCTCTCTCTCTCTCTCTCTCTCTCTCTCTATCTCTCTCTCCGTCTCTTTCACTCCCTCCCCGTCTATGTCTGTCTCTGTCTGTCTGTCTCTCTCTCCCTCTCTTTCTGCTTTCTGTCTTCTCTATCTCTCTCTCTCCCCCCCCTTTCTCTCTCTCTCTCTCTCTCTCTCTGTCTCCCTCTCCCCCCCCTCTCTCTCTCTCTCTCTCTCTGCTTTCTGTCTTCTCTCTCTCTCTCTCTCCCACCCTCTCTCACCCTCTCACTCTTTCTCTTTGTCTACCTCTCTCTCTCTCTCTCTCTCTCTCCCTCCGTCTCTCTTTCTCTCTCTCGCTCTCTTTCTGCTTTCTGTCTTGTCTCTGTCTCTGTCTCTCACTCAGAAATCGTATATGTCAATGTACCAAACATACCAGACAACTTATTTATTTTCATCTGATTTGCTACTTTATTCGTTTATCTATATTCTAGTTGGAACGCCTAGCAGGAGCCGGTGGTTGTAAGGTGACGATATCAGAGCTGGTGCGAAAACTGGCATGGACGGAATTAGAACTAGCGAAATGGCAGACAATAAAACGCCATGAAAGCTACCATGATGCAACTCGACCGGAAACGGAAGCTGATGCTACGTTACGATTTTTAAAGGACTCTTTCTTCCATTACGTTACCGATGAAAAAGATGCGGACCATCATTTACGAGCGATTATTAAGATTTTTAAATTTACAGCAACGCAGATGGAAAGAATCAAGGAAAGTAGACTAATAGGCGAACTTGAAAAACGTCACAAAAAGAAAAAGAATCGCAAGTGAAGTACGTGGTACAGAAAGAAAATTTATTACTGTGTTCCACTGTAAAGGTGATACAAAATAAGGTATAGGCCTATATTCTTATATCATAGTTGATTAATTTGCATATATTTATTAAACTAAATAAGTTGTGTTTGAAATAAGCTGTTACATTTTTATTGGGCGTGCTTTGAGAATAAGTTTTCATGGCTGAAAGGCGAGAACGAACGAAAGAGAGAGAGAGAGAGAGAGAGAGAGAGAGAGAGAGAGAGATGTTGGGGCGTGCTTTGCGAATAAGTTTTCATTGCTGGAGGGTGAGAACGAATGAGAGAGAAGGGGGTAGAGAGAGAGGGGAGAGGGACGGAGGGAGGGAGAGAAGGAGGGAGAGAGAGAGAGAGAGAAAGAGAGAGAGATGTTATCTTAATCATTGATACTTTTCTTTTCATTGTGATAGAGAAATTTGTTGATTTAAACGGTAAGAAACATAAAAACGTTACCTTTACTAGGTACGGTTGATTTTGAATAAATGCTGATATTTCTTTAGCGTTATTGTCTTAGGTCTCTGAGAGAGAAAGTTCGTAAACAAACTACCCCACCCCCAGCCAATGGACGCTTATCTTATATGAAAAGCACGACTGGATACATTTTCCTGTTTTGATGTTAAACTTTTGTTTGCCAAGGTTTAACCCATTACCACATTACCCCTACTTTGAATGACCCTGAGAAAGAAGCCTTTGGAAAACATTGTGGGAAGAGGAGAAAATGCTGGTAACCAGCATTTTCTCCTTTTCCCACAATATTTTCTATCCTTCATAAAACAAATTTTAAATTTTCAGTGACTTTTATTTTGTTGTCAATAACTGCTTTCGATTTGGGCAAACCTAAAATTGTTCCGTTTTGGTTATGAGTTAACACTGCTTTTCATGGTATTTTGCGAAAATCATAGCAAAAGCACACCTATTCATCATGTCTTTCTTGGGTGTGACCTGGTCGCCCGGGGACCCTCAGTGCTTTTCTCACAGCGTGGCTTGCGGCGACTTAACTCTTTACCAAACGACAAAATTTTAGACTGGTCCAACTTGAAAGCATTTGCAGACGACAAAATTAATGTGACCAAAGAATTAAAATTTGCGTTAGGAAGGTAGAAAAACATTGTGGGAAAAGGAGAAAATGCTAGTTACCAGCATTTTCTCCTTTTCTAACAATGTTTTCAGAAGGCTTCTTTAACAGGGTGTTAAAAGTAGGAATTGTGTGGTAAAGGGTTAAATATTGAAAAAAGCAGCCGCAACTTTGAAAACTTACCAAAGTGTTTGATCAGTAATACCAAAGTTTTTGAAGTTCCCATAGTGTATCGTATCAAGGGAGACAACTATGTCACTAAACAACAGCTAGTTTATAAAATGCATTCCCTTGTTTAGGATTTTTTTTTCTAATTTTCTTTTTCCGAACTTTAACAATTGTTTCATGGATAAACTTTGCTGATCTATGTTAACTCCTAGGCTACTAAGCACAACTTACTGACTTTTTGGGGACAGTGTAGACCAAGATCAGACGGAACAGAACGTGAACTTTGCTGCGAAATAATAACAGGCTAGATACAACAAGCAGTCTGATTTTGGACCAGATCTAATCTTTACGTCGATCCTTTACCAAACAATCCCAGGTTTTTATGACCTTAAGACACAGGACTTTTTTAAAAACATTGTGGTAAAATAAGAAAATGCTGGTTACCAGCATTTTCTCCTTTTTCCACAATGTTTTCTAAACTCCTGCGAAGAAATTTCAAAGTTCAATATAGACAGTAGTCTGTAAGTGCTTTCAATTTGGACCAGTCTAAAGTTTTGTGGTTTGGTAAAAAGTTAAAAAAAAATCCTAGATATTGCAATATCAGCCGCTGGCTGAATTCAGCAGAAAACTTGGCGTTTCGGGAGTCTGACATATATCAAGGACTGGTTTGAAAATAGCAAGAAAACATGAACACGTGAGCTGTCGCCATGAAACACTTTTGAAATGGCATTTATAAATCCCCCCATATTTGAATCTAAGAGCTGAATTATGGGGGAAAACAAGCAAATATACATTTTATAATTTTGAATTTTTATTTTTATAAATCTAGATCCATGGAAATAATCTCCTAAATATCAAAAGTCTGGTCTTTCATCAGATCTATGAGACACGTAATAAAATATTATAGGGATACTGCCATGATCAAGCAACCCGGGTTTAACTCAATACCAAACGACAAAATTTATAGACTGGTCCAAATTGAAAGCATTTGCAGACGACAAAATAAAAGTGACTGAAAATTCGTAATTTGTTCTGTGAAGGGTAGAAAACGTGGGAAAAGGAGAAAATGCTGGTTACCAGCATTTTCTCCTTTTCCAACAATGTTTTCTAAAGGCTTCTTTCTTAGGGGCGTCAAAAGTAGGGATTGTATGGTAATGGGTTAAACTCCATTTATCTCTTTTCCACACAATCCCGACTTTTAACAACCCTGAGAAAGAAAGCTTTTGAAAACATTTTGAGAAAAGGAGAAAATACTGGTAACCAGCATTAACTCCTTTTCCCACCAAGTTGTCTACCCGGGCCTCCCAAATCAAATTTCATTTTTTGATTCACATTTAATTTGTCGTCTGCAAATGCTTTCAATTTGGACTAGTCTAAAATGTTGTCGTTTTGTAAAAAGTTAGATATCTTCAACATAGCAGGGGGTCCTTTTGTCAATATAACACAGTAAAGATACCCGATAGTGAGACACGGTCATCATTTGACAAACTCTGGCACATTTGTGCATTATCTCCCGCTAGATGGCATTCTATAAAATTTATAATACTCATCTATCTAATTTGGGCATCCTGGGTACAGAACCGAACTACTTTTCTTCGCAACAACCGTTACTTTGAATTTCAAACTATAATAAACGTTCACTCAATAAAACGCTACCTCTTGCGATTAACTCAGCTATGATCAACAGTTTCGAGAAATCTGGAGCAAAAACAGTTCTGATTTCTCATCAAACGTATTGGTAAAAGCCATTTTCTCCATTGCTACTTTATAGCGCGTATTACTACAATCCCCCTGAAACTGGGGGAGTGATGCATCATGGCGGACAGGTCGAATCTTCGAAGAATATGACATGCGCAGACAACAATATAATACAATAAAGATAGCCGATAGTGAGACACGGTCATCATCTGAATAGCTCTGGCACATTTGCGAGCAATTACAAAAAAGAAAAAAATCAAAGTACTGATAGTACTGAAGGCCAGGAAATTGAGGATACGAAACAATAGAAGAGGTCAATTTTAATTAATACAAACTGGTAGACGGACAGGGATACAAGCAGATTCCACTAAGCCCCTGGAATTCTTGGTTTTAACAGGAAATTTTGAACTGATACAAGAAAGCACCAACCAGAAACTAATTAAGCCAGAGCTAGGCATGTGCTCACAGTTATGGGGTGCTTGATAATGGCTTAGAATTCTTAGTAATTTGTCGTGCTTGTAAACAATCTCAAGTCAAAATTGAACTATTCGATCGGTGCAATACAAACTTTGGTTATCTAAATTTCCTGAAAACATGTGAAGTCCTGAATGACGTTATTTTTCACATTTTTGAGTCGTCTATTAACAGTAGCATATTTTTCCCCCAAATTTATCCTAATCAAATGATAAGTTTCTTTATTGTCAATTACGTCACACAGTAGATTGTATACACGTTTTAAAAATATTTTATCACTATTTTAATTGCCAAATCAACTACATGTACCTCTATTTAATTTCCATTAATGACCCACATGAAATTAGTAATCACTTCATGAGAGATTATAGGACCAACATATAATTACAGTTAAAAACTGAGATGTATAAGCAACTTTTACAGGTGATAAATTAAGGTGCTTCATCAGTAGCAAAATTTAACATGGTGTTAGCTGAAAGAGCCTTGAAAAACATTGTGGTTTTGTCTCAAAATCAGGATGCTCTGTGGACAACAGGCTTTTTAAATCAACCTGGCTGGTGTAACGTAATTTTGAGAGAGAGAGAAAATAGGCTGTTTGAAAGATGTTTGTAGATTGCACTAGTCAGTATGCCTCCAGTCCCCAGATTTTCAGAATTATCAACATTGAAAGTATCTTGCAGACAACTGAAGTGTTGCTAAAATGATGGTTTTATCAGTGGAATATAGTTCAGTTGGTAGCGAAATACACTTTAATCTTGAGTCCACAAGCTCGGTCAATTTCCTATTGAGGATTGATGATAGGTATTGTGATAGGGTACAACTCTCTCTCATCACATACTAAACATACAGGTCTCTGAAATCTAAGTCCTTTGAATCTCTGTAAATAAGTATTTTTTTGTTTTTTCAAAAATCTCCCTTAACCAAAAGAATTTTTTTTCTGGAAAAAAAGTTGAAAGCACTTGCAGAAGAGAAATCAAATGTTAATGAAAAAAGTAATTCGTTTTTCAAATGCTAGAAAATATTGTGGGAAAAAGAGGAAATGCTTTCGTGGAAAAGGGTTTCAATATACAGTAACCAGAGATATGATTCAATAAAATACACTTTATGGGATCGAACTGGTGACTTCACGATCGACTGCTGGACATGAATTTCGTATTGGGTGATGGAAAATGTACAAGTAGGAAAGGGCAGGAAAATATACGAGAGAGAGAGAGAGAGAGAGGGGATGAAAAAAAATCTTCATACAATAAATCAAAATAATGGGCATATATGAATATAAAAAAATACATTAAATGACAAGCGAACCACTACAGAAAAAAAATATAACCACTTATTTGGTTTCAAATCAAAGTCAATCAAATAGATATTTTAAGAATCACACAGGTGTAATCTATTTGTGACAGGTGTAAAAGGTGTGAAATACATCCTATCAGTGTGAAATAGGCAGTTATAAACAATGGCAAAACTACCAAATAACTCTTGGATAAAGGTAACTAATACACATAATGTACGTACTAAAGACAACGAAGTTTCAAAAATAATTTTTATAGATAACTCGAATAACGATAGGGATGAAATTTGACGTTGGGGTCGATTTCTCTAAATTTTATTTGGGGACGATTTCACCAGATTTCTCCGGAGAAATCGTGTCCAAGCAGTTTGAGGACGATTTTTCCAGTGGCTGATTTCTCCAGCAGTCGGAAATTGCTATCACAATGTTCAGCGGGTGTTATGCAGAGAAGTGGACACGCTAGTGGGGAATAGTTTATCGGTGTAGAAAGCAGCACAGTCAAAGTACCATAGATTTAGTCGATATACACAAGAAAAAGTGATTTAAACGTAACACGGGCCAATATTCTAGATGTAGTTTGCTTTATTTACAATCGCATTTCAGCGGAGACGCGTTTTGTGACACATATGTTCAAATGTCAACACATCGTTATAGATATTAACCGTATAGCGCGTAAGAATACACAACTGCCGGATAAAGCTAAGTTTATTAGGTTACCCCTTTATTAGGTTAATGTTAATGACGAAAACGGGATAAAAAACACACACACTCGTCAGTTATTTAAGGGTCGTAATACCCTTGCACTTCCATGGCACTTTGCAGATGAAAGCTTTGAGGGAAACTAGTTGTTTTGGCGGACTCAGCGATATCAAGTGGACACACCGTTCAACATTTTGTCTGAAAGTAGTCCGGAAAAGGCAGCTTACGATCCCTATAGGCAAGGGAATCCCTTGAGAGGGATTCCCTGGCCTAAAAACGGTAGTGGCTTCAAAAAACTGTAAAAAGTACCAAAGTTTAGTTTTTTCTCTTGATTCAAACTTAAACCAATCTAAAGAGACATAATTAAAAAAAAAAAAAAGCTTTCTGACTTCACTTGAGAAAATTTTGACTTTTGTTTTTCAAAGAAAGAAAATTCAACAAATATACCATCTTTTACTTCTTATTTGGTGATTTTTATCTGTTTTATACCACAATGTTTTCAAAAAGTCTTCTTCTTCGAAATCGCTGAAACACCGAATTGTTTAGTAACGGGGTAAGCTATTTACCCTTTACCACTCAATGACTACTTTAAACAACTCTGGGATAGAAGCCTTTTGAAAACATTGTGGAAAAAGGAGAAAATACTGGTAACCAGCATTTTCTCCTTTTTCCACAATGTTTTCTACCCTATCAAGGAAAAATTGCGCCATGTGAGCTACATTGAAATTGTCGTCTGCAAATGGTTTCAATTTGGACAAGGGTATTTTTTGTTTCGTTTGGTAAGGGGTTAATACATGACAGTAATGGCGAGATACTTCTGTGACAATGGTTCGAAATTTGATGGAAATCAGATGAACGAAAGCTATTGGGAAATAAAACCTGATCATGTACTCTCTTACTCGTAGATTTTCTTGTTTAGCCCGTTCCCTCATAAAAAAAACCTGCTATAGTGAAAACATCTCTGAAAAAATTGTTTGTGCTTTACGCCGTTTTTTTTTTATAAATCATTTCGTTTACTTCGAGACGGCCAGTGCACCGACCCCTGCTTTCCAGGAGATTTTTTCTTTTCTAATATTTCTAGTGATATCATTCCAAAGCTACTGGATGCTTTCCCACGTAAATGTCGTCGAAATAGTGTTCAGCGGTGTTAGTGAAAATCATCATGCCCTCAATTCAAAGGGAGATTATTATTTCCTCCCTTTACAAGAAAAAGGTAATAGAGATAGGAACAGAAACTTCTTAGATAGTCATTCAAAGATGTTCTGAGCAGTTAAAAGTGATTAGAATTGTTGAAATACTATGAATTCTAAAAAGTCTAACAATAAACAAAATACACCGTGTTGACCAGTAGCGTCTGGGGAGGCAGGCCTTAAATAGAACTGGCAAGATGCAAAGAACAACCCTTACGAAGTAGGCTTTGAAAATATTGTGGGAAAAGAAAAAAACGACCTAAAGTAACCAGCAATGAATACTCTTTTTTTCCGCCAACTCCCCTGTACTTTCAAAGACAATAGGTAGAAAAGATTGTGGGAAAAGGAGAAAATGCTGTTTACCAGCATTTTCTCCTTTTCCCACAATGTTTTCGATTCATTCAAAATACGCTGTATTTTAAGTCTGCAATAACTTTCAGTTCGGGCTAGCTGAAATTTCGTGGCCTGATAGGGTAGATGAAAACATTGCAGCAAAAGAGATACTCCTGACGAATTTGTAGAGCCATTTGACGCATTGTCTTCAAATTATTCCCGCTGCTTGGCGAAAAAAAGTCTACGCAGGGCAGGGTATTATACAATTAACCTGTAAACACCATGACTCATTTACAAGTATTTTTATACAATAAACCAATAAACCTATGAACTTATTAACCAGTATTTTTGAGAAATTAACCAATAAACCTATTAACCAGTATTTTTGAGAAATTAACCAATAAACCCATCAATCAGTATTTTTGCACAATTAACCAATAAACCCATTAACCAGTATTTTTGATCAATCAACCAATAAACCCATCAACCAGTATTTTTGAACAATTACCCAATAAACCAATAATCTCCCTAAAATCAATTGAAAATTTCCGGTCAATATTAATCTTTTACCACACGACCCCTTATTTTAACGACCCTGAGAAAGAAAGCCTTATGAAAATTTCTTCTTTTCTCATAATGTTTTCTACCTTATCAAGGATAAAATTCCATCTTTTCAGCAACAAGTATTTTAAAGGCTACAAATTCTTTTCATTAGGAAGAGTCAAATTTTTTGTCTTCAAGTAAGGAGTTAAAAGTTTAAGATTTAAAAGTTTGTTTTACCGGATTTATGTCACTGAATCAGAGTAGATCCAAGATCAGATTGTGAATCGCATGAAAATATTTCAAAACCACTGGTTGCTGTCCGATATAAGCCACGTGTAAACAACGTTCAACGGTGAGCCGGTGACAGAGAGATGGATCAATTTGCCTTGACAAACAAACCCTGGTTTTTACGGCCTCAAGATAGAAGCCTTTTTGAAAACATCGTGGGAAAAGGAGAAAATGCTGGTTACCAGCATTTTCTCCTTTTCCCACAATGTTTTCTATACCCTGCTGAAAACAATTTTCAAATTTTGAGTAACGTTTATTTTGCAGTCTGCAAGTGCTTTCAATTTGGACCGGTCTAAAATTTTGTCGTTTGGTAAAGAGTTAAACAAGCGGTTTCAGGTCCCGAACTCTACCGACTGAACTATACCGAGCTAGCTACTGCATCAGAGCTCAGCATGTCGTTTTGAATGGAGAAAGGTTAATAACCCTTAAATTCCTGGACTATAATAATTCAATCATAGACCCTGAGACACTTATCGAATCGCTTTTTCGTTTTCCCTCGAGAACTTGGCCAATGCCATAACTTTATGTCTTGATTTATTCATTGATACCGTGCTATCTGCAATAAACCCGCCTACGCTAAAACATCACCCCCAGCGTTATTTTATTACCATAACGGGTCCCCATTGGGCAAAAATGTAATGGGCTGAGAAATATCCTTTCCAAAGTCAGGTATTTAACCCATATAGAATAGCGGTTCATAATGAAATACTCTGCCTAGAATGTTACTATTTTTTTTTATGACTGTCCTCTTAATTGATATAGCCAGGAAAGTTGTAGAAAACCATTTGCCTTGTTTGTAGTTTTCAACTTTCGCTCAGGGCGAAAAGTCGATGGCGAGAACAAGATTCCGTATTTCGTCTGCGAAAATAGATTTAGAATAAAAAAAAGAGAAAGGAGTGGATAAAAAAAACAGGTCATTATTTACGAAAGTCCCATGTGTTTACTGTTCTTTTCGACTCATGAAACATTATCCAGAGATAATTGAATATTCAAGACTCTTTGAGGTTCTAAATGACATGGTGAGTTACCTCCCTTTATCCTGCTTTATAACAATTCGGATGGTTTTTTGCCATGATTGTCGATCAAGATTAGCTCAAGTTTCAACAAGTTGGCTTCCTTAAAAAAAAGAATCCAGGAGAGGTCAGCATCAATGTTTTCAAATAGTTTATTGGCTTTCAATTTCAATATAATTTGATACATGTAAACAAATGAGTAAAAAAGCCGCCGCGTAGAAACCTCATATGCTTTACATGACGATAATTTGACCTTCTTGTCGCGTTTTCAAGTTGCATTTTCTTGTCCAGCGGTCTTCTTTCTCTTTTTTAACGAAATTCTTCTTAGTTTTTTTTCTTCTGCTTGGAATATTTGCTTAATAGAAAAAACTACAATTATTAGAGAGGTTATTTGCAGCCATAGCAAATTACTAAATTAAATCTTTTCTGAAATTCGTCATTCATAAAAATAAACCACGTCTATTTCCTATTTTATTTCGCTCTATTTACAAAACCATGACGAAACAGACTGTGTATCAGAACAATTACGCAAGAAGAAATAGAATTAGACACCAAATTCTGTGGCAGTCTGCCTTTTAAACTCATCACTGTTGGAGAGGTCTGATGACCTCTCCAATGAAATCTTACGTTAGTTTCCACTCTCCGATAAAAGATCCGTATTCACCGACCATTCTTTAGGACGTTCCTAGTCTTTTTCTTCAGAATTTCATCAATATGAAAGTAACAGAACTTCTGATTGGCTAAACCATTTGGTTTAGCCAATCAGAAGCTCTGTTACTTTCACAGTCAGAAAATATTGGAGAATAAGTCTAAGAACGTTCGTTGCTGAATACGGACCCTGATTTAGCTGTGAAAAGTATTTTTCTTTTATATATAAATACACATTCAAACTTGTAAAAGATACACCCTGAGAGCATTCCGGAGCAAAGTTTACTTTGCGCAGACATGAATGACTGCTTTTATCAATTTTGAAACAGCAAAAGCTGTTGGATTAGGATCTAAAAGAGGCGCAATATCAGAACCAGTTATCACAAACACAATGCTTAGTTTGTTTTACTGCCTCTCAGTATCTCTTGAGAATTTGCTTCAAGGTTTACACATGAAAGTTTTGAATAATCACAGTTTAATAATCTCAGGACAGGACATGAAAGCGTTGGAGTTTTTTTATGAAGTCGGCAACATCAAAAGCCAAAACACAGCTCATCCATACAAATAAACAAAATGGGCCTATCAACCAGAACTAATTAAACAGACAAAAGCATTAGAATCTCTGGAAGTTTTTGTCAGAAAACTCCCCTTAACAGCGGAAAGCGTAGATCGGAACGAGGGGACCACTGCAAAGCCAAATGACGACTACTGAACCAGATGACCAAAACCTACCACCAACAATCAAAGAGAACATCACCAAGCTAAAGGACAAGTATCGAGGAAAAGGGAACCACTCCTGAGCTAGTGGACCACTCTTAAACTAGAGAACTATCACCATCGCGCAAGGGAACAACTATGGACCGTCAGGGGCTACTGCCTGCCAGTGGCCACTACAAAGCAAGTGGAATACTAACGTGCCTGGGTGCCGATACAAAACTAGGGAACCTCAACCCACACTCGCAAACAAAGGGAGCAGAAGACAATCAGGGGAGTGGTATCGTGCCAGGGGACTCCTACTGAGCCAAGAGAACACTATCAAGTGCTTTCTTGTCAGGGAACGTCTACCGAGCTTAGGGACAGCTATAGAGCACGGGAGCCAATACACAGTCGGGGTACAACGGCCAAACTAGTGAGCAATGACCAAGAGACAGGACTGCTACTAAGCAAGGAGATCACGACCGATCCAAGGTTGGACTACAGGGCAGGAGGAGGACTACCTAGCCGGGCGCTACTTCTGAGCATGAAAACAATATAGAACACTATTGTGCCAGGCAACAAATTCGAAATATTACAAAACTGATGACATTATCGAGCCAGAGATGCTGTACAAAAGAACGGTGACACCTTTTTGGTCGGGCTATAGCTATTAACTCTTTACCAAACGACAAAATTTTAGACTGGTCGAGATTGAAAACCCTTACAGACGACAAAATAAACGTAAATCCAAAATCGATTTTTTTTTCTGCAAGATAGAAAACATTGTGGGAAAAGGAGAAAATGCTGATTACCATCATTTTCTCCTTTTCCCACAATGTGTTCTAAAGGCTTTTTTCTCATGGTTGTCAAAAGTAGGGATTATGTAGTAATGTGTTAAGCAAAGAGAACACTTCTAAGTCAGGGGACCGTATTTAAGCCAGAAGATGAGTACTTTACCATGGGTTCACTTCTGAGCCAAGGGCCTTTACCGAGGCAAGAAACCACCACAGAGCCACTTTTAAGCCGGTGAACTACTGTCAAGGCAGGGGAAAACCATCGAGCCCTTGAACCACGACAGAACCTGCAGACCAATACTAAGTCACAGGAAAACTACTGAGCAAGAGGTTCACTGCCGAACTATGAGAAAATTACCACGCAAGAGGAGGACCGCTTTTGACCACTACTATACATGAAGACCATTCCTGAGCCAGGGAATTGCTAGGAAGCAAGGGATTCGCCAAATGGCCAAGGAGCTAGTAAGGATCCAATGGATCAACTCTGATCCTGATAACAATAACATTACCGAGCTAGAATATCACTACTATCCCAGGAGGCTGATCAGGAGCCAAGGGATCACATCCCAAGAAGGGGAACAGTACACAGACAGGTCAGGAGATCGCTACTTAGTCAGTGGATCTCTCATGGCCACTACTGTGCTTAGGGACAACTACCGAGCTAGATGGCTACTCCTCAGTCGAGGTACCGAAACAAAGAGGAAATCTAAAGATCCAGAGAGTTCTTCTTGGCCATCAGACAATTTCCGGGTAAGGGTACAACTACTTTGCCAAGTGGACCACTACAGAGGTAAGGGACGGGTGCCACTACTGGGCGAGGTGACCTCTACCGATTCAGGGAACCGCTCCTGCATAAAAGGACCACAACAGAACTATGGGACCACTCCCAGTCCAGAGGACCACAACTATGGCCGGAATCCATACTCAAACACTAACACCAGACTTACCTTACTGGAAAAAAAAACATTGAAGATCCGTAATCTCGATCTGGAAAAATGACATGGGGCATATTTGACATTTATGTACACTTAATAACCGGTAGAGGAAATTTCCAATTATCTGCTTTTCATACTGAATATTATCTCTTCCCTTTCTACATCAAATACTTATTTTGACCTTGTCCTATGGCCTCAACGTATACTTCCGATAGACAGAAATTTAGTTTCAAATAAAACAGAGGCTAGTGTAGATTAACCCATTACCACACAATCCCTACTTCGGACGACCCAGAGAAAGAATCCTTCAGAAAACATTGTGGGAAAAGGAGAAAATGGTGGTAACCAGCATTTTCTCCTTTTTCCCTCAATGTTTTTTTACTCTTCACAAAACAAATTTCAAATTTTCAGTCCCTTTTATTTTGTCGTCTGCAAATGCTTTCGATTTGGACAAAGCCTAAAATATTGTATTTGGTAATGAGTTAAAAAAAGAAGGAAACAGCTCTGAACATGTAGCCTGATCTTTAATCAGAATCTTCCTCTGCTATAGATCCACAACGTTGAAAAAGAAATGTACAATGTGTAACTTGTAAATATCCCAAACTGGTGAAAGGTTTTACGTTTAGTCCAAATTAACCGAAGGTCTTCAACTTAACTTATTACCAAACAACACTATTTTAGGCTTATCCAAATCGAAAGCATTTGCAGGCGATAAAATAAAAGCACTGCAAATTCGAAATTTGTTTTGTGAAGGGTAGAAAACATTGTGGGAAAAGGAGAAAATGCTGGTTACCAGGATTTTCTCCTTTTCCCACAATCTTTTCAAAAAGCTTCTTTCTCAGGGTCGTCAAAAGTAGGAATTGTGTGGTAATGGGTTAACTGATTATTATTTAGAATTTCATGTAACTAAATTAAAGATCGTTTTAGGCTTCGTTAATCAATGATGTATTAAAGAGATCAGAATACACAAATGTGCAAGCTGATCACGGTTTTCTCTTTTCATTTCTGTAATTAGAGCTCATGACACTGACACAGCTCTAAGGTTTATAGATAATGGATTAACAATAATCACAGTAAAAAGTCATTGCCTAATCTCGTAAATCGTATGTGGGGTGACCTCTCTTTTTTTTTCGCACTGACACTAGGGAACTGTTGCCATAGAACCGTAAAGAACGGTAAAGAAGAAGGCGTAACTTGGGCTGAGTTTCGTCCTGTATCTTTTCTTTCTCTCTTACGGTCCACTACGCTACTCTACCCTTGTAGATTGAGCTTGATTTCTACAATCACCCAATACATATTTCCATTGGTTGCAGCTAGCTCTAACTGCATCAAATCAAATCGCTCGTAGTATTTCATTTTTGATAAAAATAGAACAGGGTCGCGATAAAAATAGCAGGTAAACATGAATACCTCCGTGGATGTGTGCAGGATCTGTAATGATTTATTACCGAAGACAACATAGATGAACAATATATATGTTGAATTATTGTATTCGTAAGCGGTTTGTAAAACTACATTTCATTGGCTATAAGAAATATGGTGTAAAGGGAGATAATAAGCAGCGTGTCGCAGGAATCTCGAAATCGGGCTCAATCCGCCAAGGTAAGATCCACGTAGTGATCGTAACCTTGGCTCGCGAAGATGGTCATAGAAAATGCAAACAACCGTCGCACATATGGGTAACGTGTGGTGACCACAAACAAAAGCAAATTCTATAGATGACATTGTTGTGGGTTATTGATGGATTACAATAACATCTGTCACAGTTCAAGCTGTTCGTAGCAAAAAAAAAATGAGTTGTAAAAATAAAAACTTTAAGCATCCAAGTTTGACAGACCGTATTGTAACGTTGTCAGTCTCAACCCAATATCCATTATATTAAATAGTATGAATTTAATATGCTCGTATTTTGACTTCGGCATTGTTTTGTTATGGCTGCTAATGCTTTTAACTCTTTACCACACAAGAGAATTTTAGGCTTGTCCAAATTGAAAGCATTTGCAGACGAAAAAATAAAGGTGACTGAAAAATTGAAATTTGTTCTGGGAAGGGTAGAAAACACTGTGGGAAAAGGAGAAAATGCTGGTTACCAGCATTTTCTCCTTTTCCCACAATGTTTTCAAAAGGCTTCTTTCTCAGGGGCGTCAAAAGTAGGGATTGTGTGGTAATGGGTTAAAGGTAGGTATTTAGATTTTTCACATCACAAAAAATTAAAAAAATATATATCACTGAAATTTATATATAAAAAAAAAATCATCAATAATTAAGAATCATAAAATTACCCCCACCCCCCCTAAAAAAAAAAGATGATGATATTCCCTTAAACAGCTACGTAGCCTCTTTAAGCTATTTTTAGATTTTTCGCCAAAAAATCAAAATAGCATTGTGGGAATGTTAAGTGACTGGCACATGCCTAATGACGGTTGAATTCCATAACATAACAAACATGTAATTATTTTTTCATTGGTTTTCGACTAACGAGGTTTTATGAAAGAAAATTATAAGGCTTTGGGAATATAAGGATGATTTACTTTGTACTGTTCTAAAATTTTCGTATAATATTGGTATAGATCAATAGAATCTAGTGCTGCATTAGAAGAGTATAAGCATTTTAAAAACCATTTCGGATATGAGCCATATTTAGACATTTTATCAAATATTACAGATTTTTCTTAACGAGAATGAGACTGTCTTCAAACTCTTTAAGAATTCAAACAGGCCGCTATGGCAGAAATAAGATTCCTAGAAATGAACGCATTTGTCAGTGTTGTAACACAAATGATATTGAAGACGTGTTTCATTTGTATCTATCCTTCTTATGATAGATTAAGAAAAAAATATTTAGATAAAAAATACTATGTAAGGCCTTCAGTTTTTAAATTTAATCAATTGATGAATAGCGATGATGGCAAACAACTTTTGTTTGACCTTATCGCGATTCATAAAAATATGCCCTAGATATTCGTAAAAACACCCTAAACTTACATGTCTAATTTATTGGGTTTTTCTGCCTCGTTGTGCTAGTAACTCATACGTGTGGTGTTCTCAACTAAAGTTGAATTATATGAAGTACATGTACTTTCTATTTATGTCTATTAGATTTGTTCAAATCTTTTTTTTTTCTGTATACCTACTGTTCAGTAGACAAATGTATGTGTGGCACTACCAAGTAAAACTTAAATTATATTAAACATATATTTGGAATTTGCTGAAAGTGTATAATGTAGGTTCTTTTATACCGTCTGTCATGCTCTCCAGATCTCGTGCTATTTCATGTTTATAAATTATTCTTTTTTGTGACTATGTACAACTGTGTACTTGTCCTATAATAAACTTTTGTTCTGTTCTGTTCTAAAATTTTCGTCCCAGAATCTGAAGGGCCACCTTGAACTCTTTCCGAAAGAAACTCAAGTTTTAATGACATTCAAAAAAGACTTCGTAGATATTGTGAAAAAACATTGCATTTTCAATTTTAAATTTGATTTCACCAGGAAGAAAAAAAAAATATCGGACAGCGTGAACCAAAGATCAGACTACACGTTTTGTTCAGTCTGATCTTGATCTACGCTGTCAGCTAAAGCGTCCCAAGTCGCGCTGAGAACTCTAAAAGGTGGCCCTTCAGATTTTGGGACAAAAAGTTTACAAAAATACAAAAAAAAAAAACACCTTTACACTCCCAAAGCCATTATAATTTTTATTCATAAAACCCCAGTAATCGGAAACCATCCGACAACAAGAGAACTGATAAGAGATATACTACAGCCCAGGTCGACACCGACGCGAAACACGGTCTATTTTTACATGAGCAACTTGCTCATTTACATACTGGAAATACACAGAAGAAGCTTCAAACATAGCAACCGAAGAAGACATCATGGAAAATAATTACATGTTTGTTATATTATGGAAGTTAAGCGTCATAAGTCTCGTGCCAGTTAATATTATGATTCTTGATTATTGATGATTTGTATTGTTTATTTTTCATGTAAATTTCACTGATATATATATATATATTTAATTTGACGTGATATGAAAAATCTAAATACCCACCTTTAAGGTTAAGAGTAAAAAATAAAAATCAAGAATTATAAAGCCCTTATCCTATATGACCTGCAATACGCCAAAAGGGGTATTCGGACATTTGTGTGGAGTGTCGTCTCGGATCAGCCTGCACACTCCGCGAAGGCTAATCCGAAATGACACTTTCCTTTTTCATGTAATTTTACACAAGTCTACCGAAGAACAAAATATAATGTAGCCGTAATGTGCCGTCTCGGATTAGCCTGCGCGGACTGCGCAGGCTGATCCGTGACGACACGTTACGCAAAAAGTCCGAATGTCCCTTTTTCGCATGTTGCATGCCGTATTGGTGAAAGGCTGTCTGTATCTAAATCCCCAAGTTGGTTTTTGTATGGCATGTTTCGTATTTTTCGTTCTGCAATATTATTGTAGTCAGCAGACTAGGAAAACCGAGATTGCAGACAAAATAAAACTTTTATCACCACTTTAATTGAACCAGAGAAAGAAATGTTGTTGACTTTGTTTGTTTTTGTTGTTGTTGTTGATGTTTATGAAAGGGTTTGTTTACTATTTTGTAAGTGTAGAATTTATGTACAGTTATGATAGCATTTTTCAAATCTTCGTTTTTGAACATTTTTTTCCTTTGGTAAATAAAATAAGACAGTCGAGAAAGACATAGAGAGAAAGTGACATAGAGACAGACACAGAGAGAGACAGAAATAGACGGACAGACAAACAGACAAAGAGATAGACGGACGGACAGACAGACAGACACACAGACAGACAGACAGAAGGGGGCGGTTGTGATGCTAAAATTGTATCATGAAACTTTCAAGTCGACAGTGACTCATCTGGGATAAAATCACTGACATCAAAAAGAATAGTGCTTTCAAGTCGGCTAGACAATGTTAAGTTCATTTCGGTATTATACTCACAAACTTCTCAAGAATTTGTCTTAACTTGGTGGAAGGGAGAAAACTATCCATATAAGTATTTTGTCCTCCTCCTACAATGTTTTTACAAGCCTTCTGTCTAATGGTCGTTAAATTCTGGCCTATGTTAACAAATGGGTGAAATAGTTGTATATATATATAATAGCATTCAGTAAGGGGACGTATACCATGTTATAGTTCTGCAAATTTTCAATAATGATGTATTTTGGGCCGTGGGCCTTTATTTACAATAAAAGTGTTGTATTGTATTGTAATAACAAACCCAAATATTGCTGTTTCAAAGTAATTTTTGGGTAAAAAATATATCCTTATCTGTGCAGTCTGATCTTGATCTATACAGTCTGCAAATGTTCAGCAAGTCGCGCATAGCAGCCTAGGGGTTAAGAGACGAGAATAACAACAACAGCAAAAAAAATAACCACATCATTTTTAGGCCAGGGAATCCCTCTCAAGGGATTCCCTTGCCTATAGGGATCGTAAGCTGCCTTTTCAGACAAAAATGTTGGACGGTGTGTCCACTCTATATCGCTGAGTCCGCCAAAACAACTAGTTTCCCAAGTATATACAGAGATTGCTTATCACACGGTGTGAATGCTCTCCTTCCCTCAAAGCTTTCAACTGCAAAATGCCATGGAGTTGCAAGGGTATTACGACCCTTTAATAACTGACGAGTGTGTGTTTTTTTTATCCTGTTTTTGTCATTAACACTGACCTAATAAAGGCGTAACCTAATAAACTTAGCTTTATCCGGCAGTTGTGTATTCCTACGCGCTATATACGGTTAATATCTATAACGCTCTCTCTTGCACTCCGGATCATTCACATTCATGTATGGTGAGAGTAACGAACGACAACTCTGCTCGGAGATTGTCTATATAACGTTGTGTTGACATTTGAACATATGTGTCACAAAACGCGTCACCGCTAAAATGCGATTGTAAATAAAGCAAACTACATATAGAATATTGGCCCGTGTTATGTTTATCACTTTTTCTTATGTATATCGACTAAATCTAGTTTACTTCAGCGGAATGCTGGAAAAATCGGCCCCTGGAGCAATCGTCCCAAAACTGCTTGGCCCGTGTTATGTTTATCACCCCGGAGAAATCGTCCCCTGGCGACGATTTCTTTGGTGAAATCGTCCCTAAATATATTTTTAGAAAAATCGACCCCAACATCAAATTTCATCCATATCGTTAATCAAGTTGTCTATAAAAATATTTTTGAAAGTTTGTTGTCTTTAGTATGTACATTATGTGTATTAGTTACCTTCATCCAAGAGTTATTTGGTAGTTTTGTCATTGTTTATACTGCCTATTTCACACTGATAGGATATATTTCACACCTTTTATACCTGTCACAAATACAATCATGTAGATTATATCCGTGTGATTCTTAAAAATATGTCTTTGGTTGACTTTGATTTGAAACCAAATAAATGCTTATAATTTTTTTCTGTAGTCGTTCGCTTGCCATTTAATGTATTTTTTTTTATCTTTCTACTAGTGTCATAAGACATACCTGTGACCAATACCATTTAGCAGTGTCTCTGACACACCTATTTCTAGTGTTCACTAGGACTTGTGTGCATCCGAATATTTCTGGTCCATAACTTCTACAATTGTGGATGGATTTCAAAACGATTTGGCAGAATTGACCTCCATCACGAATAGATGTGCCATTTGAAACATCTGTTCAAGTAGGTTCAAGATCAAGGCCACATTGAAGGACGATTTTTCATCCGAACCATAACTCTACATTTTTGGATAGATTCCGATAAAAACTAGCATAATTGCATTGTTCTCCATCATGAGTAGAAGTTCCCTTTGAAACATTTATTCAGGTCCAGTGTCTAGGTCAAGCTTGAGAGTCAAGTGTTCGCAGGCTTGACACAAGTTGTCCTTGGACAACGATTATGAATTAGGATTAACGTCTTTTTATATTATGTAGATATAAGTATCGAAGCTCAAGTCACTGTGACTTGTCCGTGAACTAGGCAAGTAAAATAGGTAAAACGAGCCTAATCGTTTTCCCAACACAATCCAACCTTTTCACAGTATTTTATTGAGAAAACATTTTGGCTAAAAGAGAATTTGCTTGTAACAAGCAATTCCTTCCAGTTTCCCCAAAATCTTACTTTTCAATATACACGAAGAACTACTTTGGATTTTCATCTACAACTTCCTTCAAATATGACTAGTTCAAAATTTCGTCGACCTGTGGAAGGTAGAGACAACATGACCAACTTCCATATCACTCCAATCTTTATTATTCATTACATTTTACATTGATATCTATCTTACATGTATTTTCATTGAAATCAATAAAAATAAATATGTTCTTGCGTCATAAATGTAAAAAAATAACGTCATTCGGGACTACAAGACATCACATGTCTCAGAAAATTTAGGTAACCAAAGTTGGTATTGCACCGATTGAATAGTTCAATTTTGACTTGGGATTGTTTACAAGCACGACAAATTACTAAGTATTCTAAGCCATTATCAAGCACCCCATAACTGTGAGCACATGCCTAGCTCTGGCTTAATTAGTTTCTGGCTGGTGCTTTCTAGTATCAGTTCAAAATGTCCTGTTAAAACCAAGAATTCCAGGGGCTTAGTGGAATCCGCTTGTATGCCTGTCCGTCTACCTGTTTGTATTAATTAAAATTGACCTCTTGTGTTGTTTCGTATCCTCAATTTCCTGGCCTTCAGTACTATCAGTACTTTGATTATAAGTGTATTCTCAACAAATGAATCAAGAACATAAACACATTGCAATCACTGCCGAAATGCTTATATTCTGCCTCTTGAAAAATGAACAGAGATAAGCAAATTGATATTTGTGATATTAGCTTCTTGTTTTCCGTTTTTACACCAAGTTGTTGTTTGTTTTTGAGTGCTTTTTTTTTCTTCGCAATTTGGACACCCATTTTCAGCGCTTCTGGTGTTGTTTGTTTGTTGTTTGACGCCATTTGGCTGATTGAATTTGCGTTTTTTTAATCATCGCAACCAGTTGCCTGAAGGTTGTTAGTATTGTCACGGGGGATAGTGCAGTTACAGGACGAAACCCATCCTAAGTTTCGCCAGGTTCTTTAACGTGCTCGTTGTATAGTACCGTCACATAGGACATCGGTTTAACGTCTCATCCGAAAGACTTTTAGTAATTTTAGATGTCCAGCCGTGGGGATCGAACCCACACTCTAAAGTGACTCTAAATATCACGTTCACGAGTCCTACGCTCTACCTACTGTGCTATACGGGCTGGTCATTTCATATTCTTCGAAGATTCGATCTGTCTTATATGACGCGTCACTCTCCCCAAAGTTGTGGGGGGGGGGGATTGTAGTATTACGCGCTATAAAGTAGCAATTGAGAAAATGGCTTTTATCTATACGTTTGATGAGAAATCAGGCCTCTTTTAGCTCCAGATGTCTCTAAACTGCCGATCATAGCTGAATGAATCGGACAAGGTTTTATTGAGTAAACGTTTATTCTCGCTTAAAATTCGAAGTAACGTTTGTCGCCTAAAAAAGTAGTCCGCTTCTGTACCCAGAATGCCCAAATTAGATAGATGTGTATTTGTAGAATGCCATCTAGCGGGAGATAATGCTGAGAGACCTTCAGTTCTAGGTATTTCTTTTATTCAATTAAAAAAAAAAACGACAAAAAATCTGTCAATTTCTCAAGATGAGATTAGCTTGTGGTTTGGGAAATTAACAAAAGTGATGAATTATTTTCTCTAAAGTTTCGTAAATCAGCTTGTCAAAGTCTGCATCCGTAGTGTCAGCTTATTTTACTCCGTACCACATAATGACGACTTTAAATAGCCCTGGAAAAGAAATCTTTTAAAAACATTGTGGGAAAAGGAGAAAATGCTGGCCACCAGCATTTTCTCCTTTTTCCACAGTGTTTTCTACCTCATCAAAGAAAGATTGCATCATTTGGGGCACTTTGACATTGTCGTCTGCAAATGCTTTCGATTTGGATAGATCTAAAATTTTGCCGCGTGGTAAAGAGTTAACTCCTTACCAAACGACAAAAAACTGAAATACTCGAAATTCACAGCATTTGCAGACGACAATTTCGATGCAATTTCGATGTTTGAATTATGGTTCAAATACCAAATATACAAAATCTTGTGCCCACCTGTCTGTCTACTGAATGTTATCGGTGTATTTCTCATTTTTGAGCCTTACTGTAAGTTATGGGTTTTCGTGGGAGTTGGGATAAGACACTTCAGAGCCCTAGCCCGGTAATGATGAAACTCAGGACATACGTGAATAGGTGAGCTGTCGCCGTGACTTGACTGAAATAATGTTGGCAGCGGCGTTAAACACCATTCCATCCAATACAAGAAGAATGGTTGAGATAGTTGAGATAGTACGTAGTGGTAAAATATCTGACCTGGGCAGGTATTCACCAACAATTCTTGTGAATATTCTTAGCCTTATTCACTAAGGTTTTCTAAATTTGTAAGTAACACAACTTCTGATTGGCTAAACCGAATGGTTTAGCCAATCAGAAGTTGTGTTACTTACAAAAGTAGAAAATTCTGAAGAACAAGACAAAGAACGTTCTCAAGAATGGTTGGTGAATACCAGCCCTGGAGGTTCTTTTACCAGAACTACGCCCAATATTCTTTCCAAGCCACTGGCTGCTGTCACACATTACTATTGTCGGAAAAATGGACAGCGGAAGAAGAAGAATGGAATTAATCTTATCATCAATCATCGGGAAGAAATTGGCCGAACCCTGAATCGAACCTGCGACTCTCTGTTATCAAGTCTTGTACGCTACTGACTGAGTTACCGGGGCTCGGCTAGAGAGTTTTATACAATTTTGAATAGGTATTTATAAAGCTTGTTTATATCGTTTAATCAATCAGCCCATTAACATACAATCCCTACTTTTGGCGACCTTGAGAAAGAAGTCTTTGGAAAAAATACTTTGGAAAACATCGTGGGAAAAGGAGAAAAATGCTGGTAACCAGCATTTTCTCCTTTTCCTACAATGTTTTCTACCCTTCACAAAACAACTTTCAAATATTCAGTCACTTTTATTTTGACGTCTGCAAACGCTTTCGATTTGGTCAAACTCCTAAAATTGTGCCGTTTGGTAAGGAGTTAAACCTCGCGTGTATACTTATAACTTCCAAGTTTCTAGAAAGGCGCCGGTTTGATAACCAATCATTACAGTACCGTGTTCCGTCGAGGAGAAACTGAATTTGGCGCCAATAGAGGGCGGTCTTCACCACATCTGAGCCTTTCCCTGTGAAAATGGGGAGCTTAATCTTAATGTAAAAAGTATCGACTCATGTCAGCCTGCGCAGTTCGCGCAGGCTGACATGAGTGAAAACTTTTTGCAATCGGTCAATAATTCGCGTTTCAAAGGACCACTCTACCACCAGATACAGTCGATTGTAAAAAAAAAATCTAAAATTCTATGATGTCTTGCTCTATGATTCATCAAAGAGACGTATACAGTCCTTGTAATGCAGAAAAATGACCCTCCCCTACGAAATGACCAAGGTCATTTTTCAACGTAGAGAAATGACCCCAGAAGTCGTTTCACTACGTAGGGGAAGGAAACGGGGCATTATTCTACGTAGAGAAATGACCCTCTAGGGTCATTTCTTTTCGTAGAATAATGACCCGGGTCAGTCCTCTACGTAGAGAAATGACCCATGGGTTATTTTATTTTCTCTGCATTACACCGGCTTTTGCCGGAGAAAATCTCACTAACAATAGAACAGCACAGAATTGCTCCGTCTGGTAAAATCTTAAATCAGGCATTCCGCTCTCAATTTAAAGAATTCCACCCACTAAAATTTCATAAAAATCACATCTGGAAATTCAACCGTCAGAATGAGTTGACCGATTTCATTTAAAAAAAAAAAAATTTTTTTTTGCAGACATTATTTATCAATATCGGACATCGATTTCAGCAGTCACCTATTGTCCTTTAACTCTAAACGAACAGTATGTCATTGTTTAAAGAAACCTGGAAAGGTAGGCTTTAGAAAACATTGTGGAAAATGGAAAAAATGTTGGTAACCAGCATCTTCTCCATTTTCCACATTGTTTAACCCCCTATAAAATGACGAATCTAATTATTCGAGCTGCCCTCTTATTTGTCGTCTGCAAGTGCTTTCAATTTGAACAAGTCTAAAATTTGGTCGTCTGATGAAGACTCAACTCTTATCATGCTAAAAAAACTAAAAGTTGAAATATAAATTTGATATTAATAATAATATCTCCTTATCGGACATTGTAGATCAAAGATCAGACTGCACGTTCTGTGCAGTCTGATCTTGATCTGCAATGTCCGCCAAAGGTCAGTAAATCACGCTTTCCAGCAAAAGGGTTAAAAAGTAATACTGTCACTATCAGAGGAAAGCGGGGTTTTTTTTTCAATCTTTTATGATTGGGTTTTAGCGAACAAATCTTGTGCAATAAAGATTGGTGACAGATATGGGTCCTATTGTGGAACAAAATGATGTCAAACCGGAGAAGTGAAACCCATATTTTCTATTCCTACAAGGCCTATTTTCTCCCTTTATGTTTACCCACAACAGTTTTGCGCAGGCTTTTGAACTACTTCTTGATATTGTTATATGCGAATTGTTGTCTGCGCATATTCTTCAAAGATTCGACCTTTCTTTTATGACGAATGACTCTCCCCAAAGTTGGGGGTATTGTAGTAATACGCGCTGTAAAGTAGCAATGGAGAAAATGACTTTTTTCAATACGTTTGAGGAGAAATCAGGCCTGTTTTAGCTCCAGATTTCTCTAAACTGCTGATCATAGCTGAATGAATAGCACCAGTTAGAGTTTTGTTGTGTAAAGGTTGTCGCGTAGAAAAGTAGTCCGGTTCTGTACCAAGAATTTCCAAATTAGATAAATGTGTATTTGTACAATGCCATCTAGCGGGAGATGATATGTGAATGAATAAATAGAAATCTGTCATTGGTAAAAAAAATAAGGCCATATTTATTCTGCAGGTCTCTTTGAAGTCTTTTTGCGTGGAGCTTCACGCCGTCCATCTACTTTTTAAAGATGTTCCTTGTTCTAACTCTTTCACAACCAAACGTACCTTAATCCTTTATCAGATAATGAATTAGACCCGCCTAAATTGGAAACATTTGCAAAACATTTGCAAGCGGCAAATGAAATATTACTTAACCACAATTCTGCTAAATAAGTGAAGTAAAACTTTTAAGTATAGAGTGAAAACACGAATATTGCTATTTGTATCTGTATCTTTATGGGAAAATATATGTCCTGATTCAAAGATCAGTTTGCACGTTCTGTGCAGTCTGATCTTGTTCTACACTATTTGCCAAAGGTCGGTGAGTCGAGCCTAGCAGCCTAAGGGTTAAAAACTGGGGTTTATCTCTTGAGAGGGTAGAAAACATTGTGGCAAAAGGTGGAATGTTGCTTTCACATGTCTGCATATTTAAAAGACACCTAAGGAACAAGTAATTCGCTTTTAACTTTTTTAGTAAACGACAATTATTTTAGGTCTATCCATATCGAAATCATTTGCAGACAACAAACAAGAGAATGAACATTTGAAATTTGTTTTATGATGGGTAGAAACCATTGTGGGAAAAGGAGAAAATGCTGGTTACTAGCATTTTCTCCATTTCACACAATGTTTTCTGAAGGCCTCTTTTTCAGGGTTGTCCAAAGTAGGGACTGTGTGGTAATGATTTAATTTTTAATTATTCTATAGGTCGAGGACCAGCGTTTTCAACAACAACGAAAGAATATGCTGTTCAATTCGGTTAACTTTAGTTATAGACTAAAAACGCTAGACAGACAGTAAAGGGTTGTAAATAATAAAGTCTGTCAAATGTGCGATAATTTTTTATGAAAAATAGGCAATGTTAAACGGATAAATATCACCTTGACATAGGGGTTTAACCGAAACCTTTGTGACATAAACTCATTATATATAGATATCCGACCTCATTCATAATGAAACTATAACTCTTTATCAGCCGACAGAATTTTAGAGTGGTCCAAGTTCAAAGCACTTGAGACAGACAATTAATGATAAGATTTTTTTAAAGGAATAAAAAAATAACATTGTTAGAAAATGATAAGATGTTGGTTATCTGCATTTCCCCCTTTTCCACGATGTTTTCAAAAACCTTATTCCCTTTTCAAAAGGGAGAGTTGTTCTGGGAAGGGATAAATTATCTAATATTGATCTTTGTTACCAGATATTACGACTATTGGGCTTATCTTGCGTGATGTAACCTAAATAAATTCTCAAGGGACGGAACTACTTTTTATTGAGTGAGACGTCAAATCATTGCCTCATGAAACAAATTTGCAGCAGACGAGATTTGAAAACGGCATGAAATTAGTAGCAGACGAAAAATATCAATGTGAAATGATACGGAAAATCGGTCTGAATTAACCCATTACCACACAATCCCTACTTTTGACGCCCCTGAGAAAGAAGCCTTTTGAAAACACTGTGAGAAAAGGAGAAAATGCTGGTAACCAGCATTTTCTCCTTTTCCCACAGTGTTTTCTACCCATCCCTGAACAAATTTCAATTTTTCAGTCACCTTTATTTTGTCGTCTGCAAATGCTTTCAATTTGAACCAGTCTAAAATTTTGTCGTGTGGTAAAGAGTTAAGAATAAGTACACAGGCAGACGTGTAAAAAAAAACACTAGAGCGACAAAAAAAAAACTTACACAATACGAACATTTCTTTTTTCATGTCGTCGGTGTACTTTCAAAAATCTCATAACTACAGCTTGAAACAAGCTGTAGTTACAAGGTTTTTTAAGTAAACCGACGGTATGCCGATACGTTTTCAAAATGGCTGTCAAGTCAACGTTTTGTTAATTATCGTATATTAGAGCCAAAAAAGAGGTAAAAATAAATAAAAGATTGAGGCAACAGTAATTTGCCAAAGTTACTGTTTATACGCTAAGGCAGATATCATCTCTATCGCAGGTTGTGGAAAATATCTGAAAATGTTGACGCCTTTGTCAGTACACATAGTGCAAAGCAAAATCTATAGCCGTTTCCATTAACCCATTACCACACAATTCCTACTTTTGACGACCCTGAGAATGTAGCCTTTAGCAAACATTGAGGGAAAAGGAGAAAATGCTGGTAATTTTCTCCTTTTTCCCACAATGTGTTTGTTCTTCCCGACACGAATTTCAAATATTCCGTCACTTTTATTTTGTCGTCTGCAAATGCTTTTGATTTGGACAAGCCTAAAATTTTGTCGTTTGGTAATGAATCAAAAATAAATGTGCCAAGGCAGAAGTTCTACCGAATGTGCCAGGGCATATTTTGGCTTTTTGAAACAACACAGAATCATTTCAATAACAGGCTATACCAAGGCCGTTATCGTCTGCCTCTGACAGACATTTCTTGTAATAAGTTACCAGGTTTTCGAAGTAAACCGACGATATTTAATGTGCTTCTATTGATGGGATATCCCTGAATAGGTAAAATGGGAAGAGTACATGATGTCCTCCCAAGGATGGTGGAAATACGAGTTAATTTCATGTAAAAAAAGTAATTTGGACTCCAAGAGATATATATATGCCTTACCGTAGGGTATTCAATCCGTAAACAACATCATTCGGGATCCAGCCCACATCCATTGTGCCTTAACTCATTACCAAACGACAATATTTTAGGCTTGTCCAAACCCAAAGCATTTGCAGACAACAAAATAAATGTAACTGAAAAATTGAAATTCATTTTGTGAAGGGTGAAAAAACATTGTGGGAAAAGGAGAAAATGCTGGTTACCAGCATTTTCTCCTTTTCCCACAATGTTTTCTAAAGGCTTCTTTCTCAGGGTCGTCAAAAGTAGGCATTGTCTGGTAATGGGTTAAGGAAATACACGAACATTTCAGATCCACCGCAAACAAACACTAGAAATTACAATAGATTATTTGTTTGGTATTTAACTCATTACCACACAATGCCTACTTTTGACGACCCTGAGAAAGAAGCCTCTTCCCAAAACAAGTATCAAATTTTCAACCACTTTTATCTTGTCTGCATCTGCAAATGGTTTCGATTGGACAAGCCTAAAATATTGTCGTTTGGTAATGAGTTAAAGTATTTTGGGTATTTCAAGGCAGCCTATACACTTGCCCATGATCCCGAAAGTTTCTTAACGGATAACCACACAGCTCATTGTCATTATTTTTTTCAATGACGTAAAAAAATCGATTTCATAAAAAAAACTAAACGAAAATGTCATTATTTTTATCTTCTGACACACATTCCGACGAAACTATTTTTCAATGGTCGTTTGCAACAGACACACATAGCCTTGTTCGAAAATTGAAATATGAAAATACTAGTATTTTAATATCATGTAAAATCTGCATTTGATATTAATACATGAATATAGAGCACATCTAAAATATTACAAGCGGCATTTCAATTCTATTTGATATATTTCCGTGTGCCAGAATGTTTCTCAGATGTCTTCCACAACAGACGCGCAAAAATATTTTTAGCATAGAAAAGGGTAAATCACTCGTGTGCAGCAAAAGCACTGTAAATAATTAATGCATGCCGTCGGTTTACTTCAAAAACCTCGTAACTACAGCTTGTAACAAGCTGTAGTTACCAGGTTTTTGAAGTTAAACCGTCGATAAAATGATTCTCAAAGGTATTGAATGGCGGTATGCAATGCCAGTGGCACCAAGTCACCCTGACTCCTTTAATCACGAGATGTCGTTCTATTTCTATACTACCGCATACAGCTTCACGTTTTTCCCTCTATATACTGTCACAATTCTTGATGAATGATCTAGACGAATAACCATATGCTAGGAACAAGAACATGCTAGTTTTTTCCATAATGTTATTAAGTAGATCAAATTTTTCATATGATTGTGTAATTTGCAATAAGTGTTGCCATTTGCGAAGCTGAAACTATTGGCTTTACTTTGTATTCAAAACAGAACTCATGATCGTAAATGTTTGAGACAAGGCTGAGGCCACTGTGTGCCGTGGCAGAATCCATTGCCATAACTGCATTTGCACAAACAGAAGCCTTAATTATGTATACCTTGGCTGACATAACTGTCATTACGCACACGTATCAAAGCTGAATTTATTGCCATTGCTCTAAAAGACGTTAGTGCTTTACAGAAGCCACTGCTATTTCTATGTGCCAAGGCAGATGTCATTGTCATTTTTGATATGCTTAGGTAACGGCCAAAGCCATTATCCTAGGTGCTAAGGAAGACACCGTCACAAGTTCGCGTCTAGTGTAGACGTCCTCTCATATGATTTAAGAAATGAACTTCTATCTTTCGTGGTTTATCGTTCAATAAACCACAGTTGTGAGTTATGAGGTACAATAAATAAACCACAAGGGCAATAGCCTGAGTGGTTTATTCATTGCGCCTCGTAACTCACAACGTGGTTTATTGAACAATAAACCAGGATAGAAAGAAGATTATTTCGATTCTAACATGACGAACTCTTAATCAGAGAAAAACATGTTCTCACTTGGAGTAAAAACGCGGATGCAGGTTATGTTCTTTTGAATAACTTACTTTATACAGAATGACGTCACTCTATATAGAATGACTTTATAGACTATATGTCCTTATCGGACAGTGTGGATCAAAGATCAGAATGCATGTTCTATGGAGTCTGATCTTAATTCACGCTGTCTGCAAAAGGTCAGTGAGTCACTGAGTCATCCAAAGCAATCTGATGTTTAAAATAGAGTAATGGAGATGCTTTCATTACTCTGGAATATGGTCTATTGATGTGAGATTTTGCATTATAACCAATAGAATGCCAAAATAATTACGACAGTGTTTTCATAGTCTCATGATGGTTCAATTCCCCCCCTCTCTCTCTCTCTCTCTCTCTCTCTCTGTGTCTCTCTCTCTCTCTCTCTCTCTCTGCCACTCCCCCTCTCTCTCTGTCTCTCTGTCTCTCTCTCTGTCTCTCTCTGTCTCTCTCTCTCTCTCTCTCTCTCTTCTCCTTCGTTCCATCATTAAGTATATATCCTTTGCTATATTTTTTGGGACTCTCCCTCTCTCTGCAGTTTATCATTGTATTTGCCATTTTCATCTAGCTTAAGCCTAGAAGGGCCCCTTCATGTAGCATTTATCACTTGATTAGCCTTGTAATTTATTATAGTTATATTGGGCCCCTAGAGACACGTTCTATCCGACAACTTCAATTTTCATCACTCACATGACCGCCCTCGTTAACAACAGCTATTTTAACTCTTTACCACACAATTCGACTTTTAAACAATCCTGAGAAAATAAGCATTTTGAAAACATTGTGGAAAAAAGGAAAAAATGCTGGTAACCAGCATTTTCTCCTTTTTTCCACAATGTTTTTGAACCCTCCAAAACAAATTTCATTTTCTGAGTCACTTTAATTTTGTCGTCTGCCAATGCGTTCAATTTGGACAAGTCAAAACTTATGTCGTTTGGTAAAGAGTTAACCAACCAACCTATCACTCTGCTTGTTAGTTTGTTTGTATGTATGGGGTTAAAACACTGAACTGTTGGAAGAAGGATAAAAGGTTCCATAATCGTTTTTTTTGTCTTTTACAGAAACGAAAGTCCTAGCGGCTTCATTTCAGCCTTGTGTTTTTCGAAAAGCAGCTAGTAATGTAAAAAAAACAGATTTGTAAAATTTGCCTTGGAAGTTAACCCTTTCCAAAACAAGCCCTTGTTTTTACGTGTGTGCAGTACAGGTCTTTTGAAAACACTGTGGGAAAAGGAGAAATTGCTCGTAACGAGCAATTTCTCCTCTTCCCACAGTGTTTTCTACCCATCTGGAGAACTTTCTGCCATTTTTGTCAAATTTGAAATTGTCGTCTGCAAACTCTTTGAGTTTAGAAGAGTCTAAAATTTGTCGTTTGGGAAAGGGTTAAAGCAAAGCATGGATAAATGCGAAGGGTCATCGTAAGGTCATTGAAATATTGTTGAAAACGACGTAAAAACCCATACAAAGAGACAATGTTTAACAACTGTATATAACATATTCTTGGCAATATATCTTGACACTAAGTTCGCTGTAGATCAGCAAGATTACAAAGGTGAACTACATGTTTGACAGTAAGTACTCCTGTAGCGTTATTTTTGGCCGTGTGCAATGTTCTACTTGTATCAAAGCACTGACAGCCTTGACTACAATAAGTTCACCATATGACCTTCAACACGCGAAAAGAGATAGTCAGACAGAATAATAATAATAACAATAACTTTATTTTACAAAGGTAGCTTATTAAGAGAACATGAAAACAATGGCACGATGAATTACTTATTTACAATAACGCTTTCGGTAAAACACAGAATCATACAGAATCCTTGCTTACAAATACTCTCGCTCGCACACACTTAGAAAAACAATTATTATTTCAATAATCAATCTGTAGCAAAATCAAGAAAAGCCATTCACAGTCATAAAATAACTTTTAAAATTTCTTTTGATGAGTTTGGTAAAGTGTCGTCCAGAATCAGGCTGTGTAGTCCGCACTGTCTGATCCGAGACGACACTCTCCGATCGTCTGTGAATTTGTGTTTTACGTAATATAGTCTACTGTAGCACAAAATCTAATGTTGACGTAAAGTGATGTCTCGGATTAGCCCGCGAGGACTGCGCAGGTTGATCCGAGACGACATTTTACGTAAATGTTCGAGTCCCCCTTTTGGCGTATTGCAAGCCATGTATGAGGTCCTACCTTAACTCATTACCAAACGACAATATTTTAGACTGGTCCAAATTGAAAGCATTTGCAGACGACAAAATAAAAGTGACTGAAAATTGGAAATTTGTTTTGTGAAGGGTAGAAAACATTGTGGGAAAAGGAGAAAATGCTGGTTACCAGCATTTTCTCCTTTTCCTACAATGTTTTCTAAAGGCTTCTTTCTCAGGGTCGTCAAAAGTAGGGATTGTGTGGTAATGGGTTAACTCTGTAACCACACAGTCACGTGATTTAACGGCGCTTTGGGATAAGACATTGAAAAAAAATGTGGAAGGAAGAGAAAATGCTGGTATCCAACATTTTCTCTTTTTTTCCCCACATTTTTTATGCCCTTCAAGACTAAAGTTTTAGTTTAGTTTAGTTTCAACATATTTTATCCATCAGTATACAACAATTAGCAACAAACATTAATTAACTATGAAATACTTGTACCATAACCGTTGTCTGGAAATTGGAGAAGAACTTTATAAGCTGTAGCTTCCGTTCTGATCCATTTCTTCAGTACATGTGTAATATGATTAATTAATGTTTGTTGCTAATTGTTATATGCTGATGAATAAGATATGTTTAAACTAGACTTAAGTTTTGCTGAAGTTACTGTTAGTTAGAATCGATCAATCAAATAACTCAAGTCAAACGGTTGGAGGTCCCCTTGCCAAATCATTTATCGGCCCATTGCTAAACTCATTTATTTCAACCCTTTATCACAAAATACCTACTTCTAACGACCCCGAGAAAGAAGCCTTTTGAAAGACATTGTTGGAAAAGGAGAAAATGCTGGTCACCAGCATTTTCTCCTTTTCCAACAATGTTTTCAACCCTTCACAAAAACAATCGCTTTATGAGTCGCGTTTATAGTGTCGTCTGCAAGTGCTTTCGATTTGGACCAGTCTAAAACTTTGTCGTTTGGTAACGAGTTAAATAGCATTTAACATTTTATAGTTATATTACAGGAAAAGCGTAAAAAGACAATCTCTGTCTGATCCACAAATACATTCAAGTCATTTTCTTTGAAAAGGGTGTTTTACGCATTTGCGGAAAGTATCGACTCAGGTCAGCCTGTGAAGTCCCCATGGGCTCCCCTAGGCCAAAAAATTTCGTTATCGGTCAATTTTCTGTATATACAAGGACCAGTCTACCTCAAGATTAAATCGGTTATTGAAAGAAGTGGCTAATATGAATCCATAACGATTTCATGGCTTGTTTGGTACCATGAATTACGGAGATGCAGTAAGCCCCCTTTTGTCAGAGCATGGTTCATATAAAAGGTTTTTTTTTTTTTTTGGGGGGGGGGGGGGGGAAGGTGAAATCTATCTTTTTGAGCAAGCAATGTCCCTTTTTGCCTCCTTTAACCCATCACTACACAATCCCTACTTTTGACGACCCTGAGAAAGAAGCCTTTAGAAAACAATGGGGGCAAAAGGAGAAAATGCTGGTAACCAGCATTTTCTCCTTTTTCCCACAATGTTTTCTATCCTTCATAGAACAAATTTCAAATTTTCAGTTCCTTTTATTTTGTCGTCTGCAAATGCTTTTGATTTGGACAAACATAACATTTTATCGTTTGGTAATGAGTGAAAGAAATGGCTAGATTGCAAGATTGTAAAATAAATAATTCAGGATTAATAATGTTAGCGGCTTTTTAGTGGTAGCTCAAACGGTTATAAGGCTTGGTTGAATATTTTCATAACATATGAGCCATGCTCTGTGAAAAGGGGGCTTGATACATCTGCGAAAAGTTTCGCCCATAGGTCAGACTGCGCAATCCGCGCAGGCTGACCTATGGGCAAAACTTTTCTCTATCGGTCAATTTCCTGTACGTCCACGAACCACTTTTCAACAGAATTTAGTCTTTCATTAGACTATGTGGATTTTATGCACCCCATATCACGTGATGACTTGCTTGGTAAAATGTACTAGGAAAAATACAATTATTAAGGTTGCAAAGTATCTCTTAGAAGCTTTCGATCTTAGAAGCAAAATCCTAGAGGAAATGGACTAAATCATACGCAATTCAAATCAACTTACACATTGTATTAGCTATGCTCTCCCAACCACTGTTTTTAATTACCTTTCCTATATATATCATATTTTCAATCTTCGTCGAAGTTATTCTGTATCATTGTATGAGTTACTCGTAAGAATATGATTTTGTTTGTGTATTTTTTGTATTATGGGCCGGTGGCCTATGTACTTGAATGAATAAAACTTGTAAACTTGTAAAATGGATCACAGATCTTTATTAAGCCACCTTTTGTCATTCGGACCGACATGCGTAAAGTGTCGCCTAGGATCAGCCTGCGCAATCCAAGACGGTGTAATGCAGAGAAATGACCCCTACAAAATGACCCGGGTCATTATTCTATCTAGAGAAATGACCCCAGAAGTCATTTCACTACGTAGAAAAAAATGACCCGGGTCATTATTCTACGTAGAGAAATGACCCATGGGCCATTTTGTAATGGGGGTCATTTCTCTGCATTACAACGGCACTTCACGACTACGTTAGATTCTGTGCCAGACTAGACTTGCGCAAAACAGAAAGTTACATAAAAAAAAACAGGAATGTGTCGTTTCGGATCAGCCTGCGCGTACTGCGCAGGCTGATTCGAATCGATACTTTACACAATTGTCCGAACCCCAATTTTCGCGTGTAGCAAGCCATTATGTAAAGGGACTTTAGAGAAAATGGTGCGTAGCTTAACTGAGATTGCTAAACGCAAAACATCTATGATAATGAGTTAACCCTTTACCCCATAAGACATTTCTATAGTATCTCTAATTGACCCTAAATAACAGCAAGGATGAAGCTGTTTCTTATGTGTATTTGATACACTTTGATAGCATGGAAAACATTGTGGCAAAAGGTGAAATTGCTCGTCACGAGCAATTTCACCTTTTGCCACAACAATGTTTTCCAAAGGCTCCTACAAGCAATGTGTAGAAATGAGTATCTATGGAGTAAACGGTTAAGTCAGAATTCCAATGGAAAAGCACACTTGCTGCGTCTATATCACTGAAACAATGTTGAAATCGGCATTTTCAGAAAGTTATTTCTTTATACTGCAGAGCTAGTCTTCTTAAATAAGAGTGTCCTCGATCTATAAATAGTCCCTGCTACAGCATGAATTACTTGTATACACTGAAACGAACTTCTAAACGGCCACTTTTGTTTCCCCGTTAAATTGGAGCAAATAAAAGAGTATGAGTATGAGTATGAGTATTCTTTATTGCTTCCTACATAGGAGAGAAGTGATAAAAAGATTCTCGATTTTGTCAACAGAAGGAGTCTTTTTTTTTTTCTTTTTCAAAATAAGGAAAAGTAGTTGTTTGCGCATGCGTGGTGTCTACCAGCCAAAAAAGTATGAAAAGCCTGACGCATAAAATACTGAACTTTTGTAAGTAATAAGAGAAAAAAAAACACGACAATTCTTTTCTATGAAAAAAAAAACGTGATCCAAAAAACAATCATAAAGTTTTGAAAAACTTGATTTTTCAGTCTACATTGTTGAGTGAATGAACGACAAATAGTTTCTTCCGACATAAAAATGGAATGCATTTTTCTTAGAATTCGGCTCAGGTATGTTTTCGGACTGGTCGATTGTTCTGCAAAAAAATTGAGACCAAATAACCTGTTCCTTTTGTAGGCAGCTGACCCGAGAAAAGTCCTATTGGAAATTACAGCTGAAAAGTGACCGTTTAGAAGTTCGTTTCAGTATACAGCTTACAGTCAATTCGGGACTATTAGATTGATTGGGAAACGTACAATGATTTGATAGAAATGAATGAAGGCAAAATAATTCTCTTTAATATTGGAACTTTACAGTGCTTTAGGCAGTCGGTGTGTGAACATAATCTACTGGGATGCTAGCGAAAGAGGGTTGAATAAAAACATACAAAATTCCATCCAAACTTCTGTCATATTCATATCAAGGATTAAATAGTAGAAGGTAGGAGTCATTTTATTCCCATCCTGTTGAATGTGAGTATTATTTTCCGTTTATTCATACAAATGTCAGACTGTTTATAGATGTGACCCATCACACAAAAAGGGACCTTCTGGAAACTGCGAAAAGTGTCGACCCTGGTCAGACTGCGCGAATTGCGCAAGCTGACCAGGGTCGACACTTTTCGCTTTAATGACATTTTCTGTATGAAAAGTGGTCATTGTACCTTGTTATACATTCATTTTGAATAATCAGCTTAAACTGACCTGCACTATCGTTGATCTGTTTTCATCTAATTGATGTACAGAATTCCCAGATGGTCCCTTTTTGTGTAATGGGTCACATTTGGAGACATATTTTGATTGCTTAAGTCCAGCCATCGTGACTTCGTACACATATAAACATAGATTAAATCTAAACTTTATGATGTCACGTTTATATTGTTCGAACGTACATTTTGTGGACCTATCCATTTGTCTGAATGTAATTTCCATGTAGATGTAACCAGCTGCTTGAATCTATTTTGACTTACCTCGTTGCATGTTGAATTTTAATTCACAATCCCCGTCCTGCTTAGTAAGTAACTTGAAAGTAAACGTCATTTGGACATATTCAGTTATATCTAATCTGTATATTATGCTGACATTTCTAGTATATGATTCCATAGCTCCAGATAAGAGGGAGTTATGGTAATTTAAATTCATTGTTTCTCTTCCAAACCCTATGTTCTTGGTACTCATTAGAATCGTCTCGATGAGACGATTCTAATAAGTATCCATAATATAATGATTAGTGGAGAATAATAAGTATTTCCAGTTTTGAAATCCAAAACACTCCCTCTATCTGGAGCTCTGTCAGATAATGGTGCATCAAACAAACATGGCCTGGACAAGGTACGAGCTTATTCTTTCTAACATGGGAAATCTCTAGCTCTTCTCACTGTCTGACTATTATAATACATATCGTTACCCACCCGGGGTTACCTGATTTAGCACACTCGGAGGGTCCGGGAACTCGGAGGTAAACAAAGATAGTCACGGTAGACCAGGGTCTGAATTATATCATTTATAATGTGATGTTAAAGCAACATCGGATATTATTAGTGTTGTAGGTTATTGGCCAACATAATAATGAAACAGTTTATGAACATCGTTTCTTATTATGTGATCATTTAAAGATAATATACTATTTTAAAGTCGGAATTATGTTAATGCAGCGAGATTGTTCGTATTCACTGTTTAATATTGAACGAATATACCATTTTAGCAACAAACTGCCATCTTTAAATAAAGATTCAGTTATTCTACTACAGATCTTAGGTGTCACGGTGCACTCATGTATAAGGATAAACTCTATATGCATAAAAAAATTAACGCCGTATCACAAAATTTGATCCTGGAATTCTCGGAGTAATTTCTAAATGTAATTTTGTTAACTCGGAGGTATGGGTTTGGGAAGTCGGAGGTTTTAACTTTTCGAAGAGCTGATTGTTTTCGAAAATGTTAATGTGAGATTATATGAATGTGTCGGTAGGTAGGTAGGCAGAGGTAGGTATTAAGGGAAGGTAAGTTTTCAATGTATGCAATGAAAGTAGATGAGTAACCAACAGGATAATTCGTCTTTTGTATGTAGACAGGCTCGCATCCCACTTTTATTAAACTGGAATGTACATTACTATTTCATATTTTAGCTCTTAATTGCGGCTTTGTGTACTTGTTAGAACCACTCATAGATGAAGTTCTAGCCTACACGCTAAAACTTCATTTGTGAATAAAAGTCAACTGAAAATTTGTCACTTTTAGAGCTGTAAAATCGTTGTATATTGCATAGACGTCTTATTGTAATGTATATTTGTACTAGTTTGTCCTAGTAAGAGGTACAAATCTGGTTTCCATTGATAAAATTTTACACGAGATTCAACCAAATCCTGTGTTATTGGTACCCATTAAAATAATCTTGACGAGACGATTATAGTGAGTACCAAAACATAGGTTGAAGCTTATTATAAAACGATTTTTCAGCGACAACAATTTTTGTCGAGCCCGCTTGCGGTGAGCGAGACATAGATGTCACAATCGCAGTTCGGTGAATGTGCGTGCGTGCGACCATCCATTCAAACCATAACTTCTACTATTGTGGATGGATTTCAAAATAATTTGACATAATTGTTCTCCATCACGTGTAGATGTGATATTTGAAACATTCGTACAGGTAGGCCCAAGGTAAAACTTGAAGGTCAGTTTTTTGTCCGGACCATAACTCATACAATTTCGAATGGGATTCAGTATAAATTTGCACAATTATTCTCCATCATGAGTGTCCATGACGTGCCATTCGAAACATTTCTTTAACGTAGGCCCAAGGTCAAGGTCAAGGTCGCGCGGGCTCGACATGTTTTTCCTGAACAACCTTCTAGTTAGCTAAGATTTTCATGAAGAGAAAAAGAAGAAGAATTTATTGAATACTTATGAATACACATGCATTTCGTACATACAAATACATATTTGACATCTAATAGGTCACTTAAAAAATTGCCATAACAATACATGAGAAAGAAAAAACAGAAAAAAAAGCCAGAAAAGTGGAGAATGAGCACGGACGATTATGGTATTTAACATACTGTACATTTCCTTTATAGATGGCAAACGATAGATTTGCATCTGCATTGATCATATACTCAATTACAAAAAAATCAATCGACTAGCCATAGTACTATATAATTATATAATGTGGAAATGTTTCGTTAACTCTTTACCAAACGGCAAAATTTTGCACAGGTCCAAATTGAAAGCACTTGCAGACGACAATATAAGCATATTTCAAAAATTGAAAGTAGTTTCCAGCAGGGTAAAAATATGCTTTTGAAAGGGGAAATTTCCATAATCCAAAGGTAACCCTAGACTGACAGAAAATCAAAGCGCTGACGCACTGAAGGCAGCGGGTTTTTTCCAGCTACAGATCTTATATGTATTATTTTCTTTGCACAGGTTTCCTTTATACTTGACTATAAAAATCTAAAAAAGTAAAAGGGTGCCTTAATCGATCTGCAAACAGTATAGACTTAGGTCAGCCTGTGCAGACGGTCAGCATGTGCACGGCTCGTTTATTTGTGGCTTAAACAGATATACAGGAGCACAAGCAGAAAGCAAGAACTTGAATAAATGATCCCTTTCCAAAACAATCCCAAGTTTTTATGACCCTGTGGAAGAGGGCTTTAAAGACACTTGTGGAAATGGAGAAAGTGCATCTAACCAATGTTTTCTATCTTATTAATCTGTAACAATAATGCAATTGTTGAAAGGCATCTTAGAGTACTGAAAACCAGTTTTAGTATAATTTTGAGGTTTTACAGCTCAAAATCCTTGTAGGCCAAATAATATGCTTTATAAAAGTTTTGCCGATCCCTTTAACGGAGTTGGTAGCTCAAAAACTTGAAATCAGGGTCGCTGGTTTAAATTTCCAGCATGGTCTTCTTTCTGATCCACTTGTCATTTATGCCATATTGTTATTCAGTGCATGACTTAAAGGAAACTTGATAGAATGTCCAAAATCATGAACAGCAACAGCTGAAGTAGAAACAACAACTTTTTCAACAATGTTTTCAGAAGGCCTCACTAGAGGGTCGTTAAGTCTTTATTGTGTGGCAAAAATACCCTGTTCAGCAAACTTCCTTTTCTGTGATTTATTCCCTTTTACCTCTGATGCCTGGTTTGGAAAGAAAGTTGTGTCAGTACTGGTCACTGGTATGACCCAAGCTGTTTAAATCGCATTAAATGCTAAAAAACTATATACTAAAAGAAGCCATTTGCAGACAAAAATTTAAACATGGCTCAAATAACAGCGTACATCTTTGATAGAGTAGAAAACATCGTTGGAAAAGGAGAAAATGCTGCTTACCAGCATTTTCTCCCATTCCTACAATGTTTGTAAAAAGTTCTAAGGGTCGTTAAAACTTCGGATTGTGCTGTACAAGTAAATGTATATCATAATCAGCATTTATCACTACTTTTAACGCTTTACCACCCAATGCAGACTTCTAACAACCATGAGAAAGAAATAATGTAGGAATGGAGAAATTGCTGGGAACCAGCAATTTCTCCATTTTCCACAAACTTTTCTACCCTATAAAATAAAAATTGTGCCATTTGAGCCACAATGAAATTGTCGTCTGCAAACGCTTTCAATTTGAACACAGTTGAAATTTCATCGTCTGTTAAGGACTTAATCCTACTGTAGGTGACTTTTCGTTTAACATCACCTTTCATAGCCGAATCCGTACGACTTTGGTGATAAAAGGCGATGAACTACATGAATCCCATTAGGGTGCCTTATGCTCAATATTCATCATGCTTGCAAACAAACATCGATAAAAACGTTTGCTCTGAAAATATTTTCTTTTGCACTTTCTCGGTCTATGTAGATACCGATGCCCTCTTTCCATTTCTATTCTACATTGTAAATTTACGGATGAACTCGTAAGGTACATGTATAAAGTGGTTTTGAAGGGTGTCGTCTGCGCGAGTAGCGCGCATTTATACATGATCGGTTGGGTATTCATTGAGGAACTATTTAGTCACACGTAGGAATCAAGTTTTGTTTACCTCACGTATCCAGGAAAAAGCTGCCGGACGCAAGAATTTTCGACCTAGATAAATATCGTGGGCGTTGAAAATCAGTTACTCATACCTGGGGACAATGACAGCGGGTTTCACCCGCTGTCAAAAATGGCTATTTTATCTAACAATTTTTTTGATGTAACACTTCCCAAACAAACCCTTCTTTTTATGTGTCTGTAGTACGAACATTTTGAAAACACCGTAAGAATAGGGGAAATTGCTCGTAACAAGCAATTTGTCCTTTGCCCCAAGTGTATTCTATCCGTTTGGAGAACGTTCCGTCATATTCATCTAGTTTAAATTATCGTCTGCAAACTTGTTCAGTTTGGACGATTCTAAAATTTGTTGTTTGGAATAGTGTTAACTCATACGCTACCTTGACGAGATATTTGCTTAAAGGTTGTATTACACGATATATTTTCAGAGGCTTATAATAAACAGGACACTGTTTCGTAGAATAAAAGCCTGGTAAGGTTCAGATTCTGCAGTATATAAATCCCATGAGTTCACCCATATCATGAATATGATGATACTCCGAGTTAACAATATTATACCTCCGAGATTTACCACACCCAAAAATTTGATACCTCCCACTTTCATCTGGTTTAAAACACATGATTTTTTACATACTGGAGACTGAAAATGTGTTAGATTCTAAAAAGAGACCCTTTAATTTAAGACACTGATAGAGGTATTGCGACAAATCACCCCTTAACCTACAACGAGACGGTTAGAGTTGAAATTGATTCTCAAAACAGTAAAATTTCCAGTTTAGATGAATTTTTTTCATTGTTAGATGGCCTGTAAGCTAACACCAAAAACGGTTATAGATCATTTGGCTTCTAAACTTAACATGTACGTTTATTTAATATTCGAAAAGGTTTGGCTTTTAAAGATAAATCAGTATAAACATCGACCCTAGTCTAGCGTGACTGTCTTTGTTTACCTCCGAGTTCCCCAACCCTCCGAGTGTGCTAAATCAGGTAACCCCGGGTGTTACCTAGTTCTTCCTGAATAATCGTGTCTGATTTAGAGTCGAACATATTTTTCAGGGGATAGCCTACTAAAAGTCTTTTTCGAGAAAATGATAGAATAGTATAATGAGCTATGTTTTGGAAAAAGAGAGTTTAGTGCACATTATTAATGCTTTATTCCAAGAAAGTGGTCACACAATCAGAGCTCCAGATAAGAGGGACTGATGGTATTCTAAATTCGTTATTTCTCTTCCAAACCCTATGTTGTGGGTACTCATTAGAATCGTCTCGATGAGACGATTCTAATGAGTACCCATAACATAGGGTTCAGTGGTGATTAATTCATATTTTGAATTTTGAAATCAGAATCACTCCCTCTATCTGGAGCCCTGACATAATTGAGGAATAATTAAATCAATTTCGTTTTTAACCGATTTGATTCTTAGGTAGAATGGTCTTCGGACAAACCACAGGCCTTTGAAGCTCTGTCACAGAAGTCTATCCCAGAAAATTGTCTCTGGTCGATCATCGAACATTCATAGCAGATTGGTACATCGCCTGTGTAACACTGAATATATTTACAAACTTTCATTAACACTATTACTATAAATAGTACATTTGGGATTCCCCCTGTATTGTATTTAATAAGACAACTTGTCTTATTATATAAAATACTATAGAGAGGTAATCCCCAGTGTGCTATTTATAGTAACAGTGTCCGATAATGAAAATTTCTTTATTCCTTTACAGACCAATGAAGTTTCAGAGGCCTATGGACAATCAGAAAACTGACTCATGGCAACACTTTTCTATTTACGTCAGTCTACGCGGACTGTGCAGTCTGCCACGGATCGATAGTTTTGATTGGAAGATGCATTAAATTCCCTTTTAACAGAATACTGCACAAATTTTTTGTTCCGTAACCTATCATGGCTTGATTGCAATCATGTTTCCTCAATATATTTATCATACATGTACGTGACCCATCATGCACAAAGGGACCTTCTGGGAACTACGAAAAGTGACAACCCTGGTCAGAATGCCCGAATTGCGCAGTCTGACCAGGGTTGACATTTTTCGCTTTAATGACATTTTTTTGTGTGAAAAGTGGTTATTGCACTTTGTTATACAATCATTTTTGAATTATCAGCTTAAACTGATCTGCACTATCGTTGATCTGTTTTCATCTAATTAATGTATGATTTCCCAGATGGTCCCTTCTTGCGTGATGGGTCGCATATAGATCTATATCTAGACAAAGTAATTTTTTTGATATACACGACCTATTAGAAAAAGAAAATCTGCTGAATAGTAGTAGTTCAACTGAGAATACTGTTAGACATGTCAGTTACACAATCGCTTACTTTGCATTGTGATTTCTCCTGGTCCCTTTTAGATGATCCATTGCCGTATCATTCACATGATCGATATCACGTGACAGGGAAAGTACGATTATTATATTCTCATTACTCAAAAAAATTCATTAAGTATAAAATTCGATAATAGATGTTTACACATCACCGAAAGTAGCATAGCCAAGTCAACTTCCGTATCTAGTCTGCTACGTGTAGCACAAACAACCACAGTGGATGTTGGCATTTTATTTGTGTTTTTTGATGAGCACAGATCAGGAAACTGTCATAAGTCATTTTCTGTAATCCATCTGAGCTTTAACTCTTTACCAAACGACAATATTTTAGACTGGTTCAAATTGAAAGCATTTGCTGACGACCAAATAAATGTGACTAAAAATTTTACCTTCGTTTGTGAAGGTTAGAAAACATTATGGGAAAAGGAGAAAACTGCTGGTTACCAGCATTTTCTCCTTTTCGCACAATGTTTTCTAAAGGCTTCTTTCTCATGGGCGTCAAACTTTGGGATTGTGTGGTAATGGGTTAAAAGCTGTGGCAAGTTCTTTACTAGAGCATTCCACATTATGCTCTTGCAGGACAGAAACTGATCGTGTACTATTATTGATGAACCTTTCTGAATTTCTTATCTATTCTAATCCTCACGAATTGCCTGAATTTCAAAGTAATACAATTTTTGATTTGCTAATTCAAATGGTTTAACCCATTTCGACACAACTCATACTTTTGACGACCCTGAGAAAGAAGTTATTAGAAAACATTGTTGGAAATGGAGAAAATGCTGGTAACCAGCATTTTTCTCCTTTTCCGACAATGTTTTCTACCCTTCACAAAACAAATTTCAAATTTTCAGTCACTTTTATTTTGTCGTCTGCACATGCTTTCAATTTGGACCGGTCTATAAAATTGTCGTTTGGTAAAGAGTTAACAAATCAGAATTGAGTCACTCTTTAGATCTGGAAATAGACCAAGAATGCAATCCATGGTGGCAGGTGAATACTAATAAGCCTCTATCTGGTTTTATAAGTCTAATGGTATCTTGCGTTTGCAGGACCTAGATCAATTCAAACAGCAATGTTTCTGTAAACATATCATTACAAGCTGATTTACTATATCTTCATAAAAGCTTGTTCTATAGGTCCACAGTGCTGTTTTCAGCTTATATCTGCATTTAGTTCTGAGGGGGAGCAATGCCAATTGTCGTTTTTCCATCATCTTTGCAAACCAAGGGTGACGATCTAGTACGCTATACTCTACCCTTGGCGGATTTCGAGATTCCCCCCATACGCATTTTCATTGGTTGCAGGTAGCTCTAACTGCACGAATCAAATCGCTCGTAGCACTTCATCTTTGATAAAAATAGAACAAGGTCGCGACCTTTCGGATAAAAATAGACGGTAAACACGAATACCTCCGTGGAGGTATGTAGGATCTGTAATGATTTATTACCGAAAAAAAAGATAGACAAACAATATTTACAGAAAGTTTCAATGTGACCAATCAATTATCAGAGGTTTTAGGCTATATCCCAGCACCTGATCATGGAATGTCGAAGTACGTTTGTGGTTATTGCTTTATATTGAATTGTTGTATTCATAAGGGGTTTGTAAAACGACATTTCATTGGCTATAAGAAATATGATGTAAAGGGAGGTAAGAAGCAGCATTCAATAGGGTGTGTATCGCGGGAATCTCGAAATCGGGCTCGATCCGTCAACGTAATATCCACGTAGTGATCGTAACCTTGGCTCGCGAAGATGTTTTTCCATCTGTTCACGGTTACTTAAATGATAAGTCCACTAAAACATGATTAAATCGAATTTCCTATTTAGATTCGTTACAACATTCGAAACATACTGGTGAAATGGCCGACATTGCTGCAATTATTTTACTTTTGTTAAACTGTTCTCTTTATGAACCGAGAATGAGGTAACAATGAAATACTACTCGGGTAATCAATGTTCGAAGTACACGTTCCACCGATATTGTTCAACGGGTTACCATGAGTTGATCTTTGGGTTATACTAGTATCTGGAGAAGCAAAACTTTGGGCGGCTGTGTTCTCGTTGTCTGCGCATGTCATATTCTTCGAAAATTCAACCTGTCTTATATGGCGCATCGCTAGCCCCGATATCGGGAAACTGTAGTATTACGCTCTATAAAGTAGCTCTATATAGTAGCTTTTATCAATACTTTTTAGGAGAAATGAGACCTGTTTTTTTTTACCTCCAGATTTCTCTAAACTGCTGATCATAGCTGAGTGAATTGCACGAGATAGCGTTTTATAGAGTAAACGTTTATTTTAGTTTGAAATTCAAAATAACGGTTGTCGCGTAGGAAAGTGGTTCGGTTCTGTACCCAGGATGCCCAAATTAGATAGATGAACTTATTTATAGAATGCCATCTAGCGGGAGATAATGGCTGTGTTCTTAAGAATTACACCCACCCCGCACAAAAAAAAAAAGCATTGGAAGATCTTGTAGGAAAAGTTAAAAGAAAAAATGAGTTCGTGTCTGAAATCCAAATGCCTAAAGTGCTGATAACTGGTGTTAAACATCAGTTGGTCCATAACCAAAAAATGTTAAAACTGTGCCTTTAGGGTCTGAGATGGCCAAACTAATGGTTAAATACATGTCGTCGGTTTACTTCGAAAACCTCGTAACTACAGCTTGTAACAAGCTGTAGTTACGAGGTTTTCGAAGTAAACCGACGATGTATGTTTATACACACTGATCTACAAGGAAAACTTGAATAATCTTCTTGTCTGACACGATAAGACCTGCAGAGTTGATATGTTGCTTGTGGTATCAAAGGATGGTCCCTGATCGAAATTGTTCAAATTTGCACCTGAAGTCCCTAACTATGGATTACACAGACACACAAACCATAGAGTCATGTTATAGATCAAGGTCGAGGTCAAGGTCACTGTTACTATAAATACAAAAAAATGGGATTCATTGTACTGGACTTTAACCCTTTCCCAAATAATTCCTGGTTTTTACGGGTCTGAAATAGTAGCCTTTTGAAAACATTGTGGGAAAAGGAGAAAATGCTGGTAACCAGCATTTTCTCCTTTTCCCACAATGTTTTCTACCCTATCATAGACAGAAATCATCTTTTCAGCAAGAGTTGAATTGTCGTCTGCAAATGCTTTCAATTTGGTCTAGTCCAAAAATTTGTCGTTTGGGAAAGGGTTAACGCAGTTTTAAGATTTTGGGTCATATCACGGCAGCCAGAGTAATATGGGGCGGGGGTTCTATTTACTGGAAAGTTGTATCTAACTTGTTTAACAAGTAAAGAGTTATTTTTTATTTATTTTCCAAGTGCGACTTTAATTAATGTGTCTTACAGTACTTTTGAAAACAATTTTTCTTCCTGTGTTTTTTTTCGATATTTTTTGAAAGGTAAATTATTCCATAAGCAATGTTAGAAGACTTTCCATATTTTTCATAACATAAACAGAGCTTGATGATAACTATTTGGCATGCAAAACCCATTTTTTTCGAAAAAATTGACGCCCCCTATCTCCGCCCACCAGTTATTTATATTTAGTTAGAAGCTGTTTTCAAGCCTACGTCATCCGATCACAAACTGTGAGAGGAGACCATTTTATTAGATTTGTTTTCACTATGGACGACTTAAATTTATCTTATGGACGGTGAAAATCAAGATCAGACTACACGGGACTACAGTCAAATCCTGAACCTACAGCCTCCGTTATTTCATGTAATATGAGCGAATAGACGTGCTGTAATATACCACCAATAACAGTGGCCACATTTGGCACAAACAACGCATTCCTTAGAACATAACTTTTTCCTATGATATTCTGACAAATGATAAACAACCTTGAAATAACACTGCTAATAGCTGACAGTAGGTTTAGTCCATCAATCAATGCAACAATGCATCTGTCAGTTTATCAATCATTCTTTACCAGACAAATATCCATTTTTCAGAACAGAACAGAAACTTTATTAATAATATCGACTTGAACACATAAGGTTCATCGCCGAACACATAAATTATAAATACATAGATGGGTATAAACAAAACAAACTAACAAACAAAAAACAAATGATATCAAACCGGTATGCTGAAATTAATGAGCGAATGCAGAAATAGTGAATAATAAAAATGAAACATGTACATAGAATGAAAGTATAAAGTAAGTAATTAATAAGAAATTCAAACATTATTAGTGAAAATCATTAAAAGGAAGGTCAATTCGACTCAAATGATTCCATTTATCTTTGAAAAGTTAGAAAATATTGTGGGAAAAACACAACAGGTCTGTCATTATCAAACGTGTTTTATTAAACTATCACATTTTTTAAGGATCCCGGGAAAGAAGCTTTTGAAAACATTGTAAGAGCAAAGAAGAAAATGCTGGTAACCAGCATTTTCTTCTTTGTCCTTATAATGTTTTCCAAGGCTTTCTTTATCAGAGTTGTTAAAATTCGAGGCTATATGGTGAAGGGTATAAAAGTACTCGTCGTAATAGATACACTTATATTACTGAAAAAACTCGAGTATGAAAACACTGAAAGGTTTTACGATAAATAATTAACACGATATAATTACAAGACGATCAAAAACACAAGTCTTGCTGGGTTCTCCCAACTGTATGGGGCTATTTCTTTCAATATAGTAGAGGTATATTTAGAGGGGGATTTTCAGCTTTTCTATTAATCACGGGTGAATGCTACAAAATACACTTTTCCCAGCAAAGATAAAGAAAGTGTGTGCTTACGTGCATCACGAGGGTGAAAACTTGGCGCTTAAATAATGAATTGGTCACCTTGCCCTTGGCAATGCCAAATGCGTATTTTTTATGCGATCAAGTATGACGTCATCGTACTCACGGTGTGTAACATTCCACAAACCCTTGCGAAAGTTTGGCTCAAAAAAAAAATAAGAAAATACCCGTTAGCTAAATATAACTGAAAACACTTTTCTGTTATATTAATTTTGCCTTTCCTCTTTATTGATAGTTTGCCAGTTCCCACTTCACTAATTCAGTGATAAATCATTTTTGAAGTTTCAAGTAAGAGTATAAGAATCTGAACAGTCTCCTTTAACAGCATAGTGTTCAGGCGTTATAAATAGGTTCCAAAGGTAAGAAATAAGTATTTGCCCGCGGTAATATCTAATGGAATAGGCTTGAAAAAGGTTAAAAACCTCTACGTAATAGCGAAAACACGAGCTCACCAGTAGTTGACTGAAAAAATCTGTTCGTCGGTTTACTTCGAAAACCTCGTAACTACTAGCTTAGAACAAGCTGTAGTTACGAGGTCTTTGAAGTTAACCGACGTGTTTTGTCTTGATTCAGTTAATGACTACTGACACCTTCTTCCACAGTATTTCAGTTATATCACCGCAGCCAGTAAACCTGAAACTACTTTCCTGGATTTTCCTAATCAGCACAACTACTTACTCTTTCCAGCGATATACAAGATTTCGATAGGAAAGTGTAACACTAATCTAAGTGCCTGTACATTGTACAGGCACTAAGAATAGTTTTGCACTCACCTATCGACTTGTGTTTCGGACATTTGCGAAAAGCGTCGTTTCGGATCAGTCTGCGCAAGCCGCTAGGGCTAAACCGAAACGGCACTTGCCGTTTTTATGTAACTTTCTGTTTTGCTCAAGTCGACTGACTAACAAAGTCTTATGCATTCGTAAGGTGCCGTCTCGGATTAGCCTGCGCAGGCTGATCCAAAGCCAAATGTACGAATGCCCCTCCCGCATGTTACAAGCCATATAATCCATTGAAAGTTACAAACATTTTTAATTAACAGGCTTAACCCTTTATCAAACAATCCCTGGTTTTTACGATCCTGAGGTAGAAGCCTTTTGAAAACATTGTGGGAAAAGGAGAAAATGCTGGTAACCAGCATTTTCTCCTTTTCCCACAATGTTTTCTATTCTTCCCAAACCAAATTTCAAATTTTTAGTCACTTTTATTTCGTGGTCTGCAACTGCTTTCAACTTGGACCAGTCTAAATTTTTTCTGTGTGGTAAAGAGTAACCGAATAAGCAGAAAGTATGGATCAAAGATCAGACTGTACGTTCTGTGCAGTCTGATCTTGATCAATATTGTCTACAAAAGTCAATGTCTCCGCCTTTGGCGCCGTAACTGTTAACTAAACTTAACCCTTTACTCCACAGATACTCATTCCTACGCACTGCTTGTAGAAGCCTTTGGAAAACATTGTGGCAAAAGGTGAAATTGCTCATCACTTTTGCCACAATGTTTTCTATGCTATCAAAAGGTGTCATATACATATAAGAAACTGCTTCATCCTTGCTATTATTTAGGGTCAATTAGAGATACCATAGAAGTGTCTTATGGGGTAAAGGTGTTAAAGATGATCCTTGCTCTCGCAAAAGGGGGCTTAGTGCACCTCCGTTATATATGACACAAGGCAAAGTCATCACATAATGATGGATCCATGAGAGCAACTTTTTTTTTCAATAATCGACTCAATCACGAGGTAGTTTGATCCTTTGACAAACAGAAAAATGGCCAAAAGCGATAAAGTTGGGGTGTAATGCAGAGAAATGACCCTCCCCTATTTATAAAATGAATCATGGGTCATTTCTCTACGTAGAGGAATGACCCGGGTCATTATACTACGTGGAAAAAAATGACCCAAGAGGGTCATTGCTCTACGTAGAATAATGACCCGGGTCATACCTCTACGTAGTAAAATGACTTCTGGGGTCATTTCTCTACGTAGAATTATGACCCGGGACATTTTGTAGGGGAGGGTCATTTCTCTGCATTACACCGGCCCAGATCAGCCTTCGGAGACTACGCAGGCTGGTGCAGGTTGATACTCTTCGCGGTTGCTTTAAGCCCCCTTTTCACAGAGTACGGCTCAGATGTATCTTCCGTCAATTGTTTTTCATAAATCAAATTTCGAAACGATTTCGAAATATCCGGACATTTCGTTAGACACGTCGCGTGCAAAGTCAAGGTTCATTGCAAATCCTGTACTGAAACACTCGATGTACGCCAACATCTATTTGTTTTAACCCTTTGTTTGCTATTGTTACATTTATACTTGCCGAGGGACCGGTCTACCTCATGATTCACACGGCTCATAATGATTGGCCTGTAACATGCGAAATGGGACATTCGGACATTTGCGTAAAGTGTCGTCTCGGATTAGCCTGCGCAGTCCATGCAGGCTAATCCGAGACGACACTTCCCGTTTTTATGTCATTTTCTGTTTTGCACAAGTCTACTAAAAAATCTAATGTAGTCGTTAAGCGTCGTCTCGGATCAGCCTGCGCGAAATGCGCAGGCTGATCCGAAACGACACTTTACGCAAATATCTGAATGCCCCTTTTCGCGCATTGCAAGCCAGCTTATAAATTTGGACGAAAATAAGACATTCTACGACAAGTATTTTAATCATTTTAATGGAACGTGCAGCCACTCAATATCTATCTGAATCTTTACACCATTTGCAATTTTCCCCCCAAATTTGGTATTGTTTGATTGTTATGTTTTTTCGTTTGTTTCTTTTAGAGAGTTTTCGGATTAAAAAGATCCAAAACGAGACGTCAAAATAAAGTTCTCATAATAGGTAATCCGCCCACTCATTCAGACGTTTTCAGAAAAAGTCTGAAACAGAGTGGTTTTAACAAACTAGACTTTGCGAACGCCAGTCTCGATATTTGTTTTTTTTTGTATCACCCATTCGAATTCACTTTTATATAGAAAATTAAACCTATCACGCTATCTCCCAATTTCGAGGGACTAATTTACGATGATGCATATGCGTAGAGTCATTACTAGATAATACGTAATGGAAACACTTGTTAGAACAGCATAAGGTGCCGTCTATAGGACGACTGGATTTTTTGATTATGGGCCTGTTTCTTTCACCTGTTCTGTGTTCTGGAATGCTGTTCTGGAACGTGCGAAAGGAATATTTCAGACCACAATACACTGTTCCGGAAGTATGTTCTGAATGAAGCACGTTCGGAACATTATTCTAAACCATATCTAAATTAAAGTACATTGGCATGATGGCTGTTGCAAGCGCTACTGTCTATAGCTGTGTTAATGATTAGCTGCAGAGAAAGAGTAGAGACGAGTCTTCTATGCCCCTATTTCTGGCATCCATATCGTAAAGAAGGACAATTGCAAATTTTGCCATGAAGAATTGTCCGTCTGTCAGCCATCTTGAATCACATAACAACCGTTCAGCAGGTGTGCTACACCTCGATTGGATTAGAACAGTCAGAACATGTTCTGAGGAACACGGCACAGTGTTCCGAAATACTCCATTGACCTAGAACATGTTTGGAGTAGCTAAAGGAATTTTGTTAGTTTGTTTGTTTGTATTGCATTAACCCATGACAAAAAGACATTATTTTAGACTAGTTCAAATTGAAAGCATTTGCGGACGACGAAAAAAAAGTGACTGAAAATCTGAATATTGTTTTGTGAAGAGTAGAAAACATCTTGGGAAAAGGAGAAAATGATGGTCACCAGCATTTTCACCTTTTCCCACAATCTTTTCAAAAAGCTTCTACGTCAGGGCCGTCAAAAGATGTCATTGTGTGGTAAAAGGTTAACGAAGGCGACTTTTGGGGTCTTGTTTATTTTTTTTTGTATTGCAATAACTCTTTCCACACAATGCCGACTTTTGACGACCCTGTGAAAGAAGCCTTTTGAAAACATTGTGGGAAAAGGAGAAAATGCTGGTGTCCAGCATTTTTTCCTTTTCCCACAATGTTTTCTCTCCTCTTCGATACATATTTAAAATTTTCATTCACATTTATTTTGACCTCTTTAATCCATTAAAACCCAAAACGTTCTTTTTTTTGCATAGGTTTGACCAAACAAGCAGTTATATCAAAGATCAGAATGCACGTTATTTGCAGTCTGATCTTGATCTATGCCATACGCAACAACCCCTGCTTTTGCCTTTGGGGCTGAAAAGGTTAGGGAGGTAATAAGCTTAGACTAAAGGGAACTTTTGGTTCAAGATGACTGCATCCTCGTATTTAATTTTTAGAAGACTACAAACTTTACGCTCAAAACTTGTCTACCGTAATTCCACTTTTTTTTTCAATCGGGAATTAATTCTAAGCAATAATGCTGTTGAAAAATAAACAGAGGGATAAAACTCCAATCTAGATCATTATTCGATAGGTCTCCGCAATTCTATATGGAGCCTTATTGTATAACACTTGTTAAATGTTAATTGCATTGTCCTGTTGTTTTACTCTGATTGATAGCTTCCATGGGAGCCTATTACGAATCATTGATGCAATCACTCGGTTTACCAGAAGCTTTGTGCGCTCGCAGGACAATGATCATGCCACAAACCAATGAGCGTCTGATTGAATGGATATTGATTTCCGGTCTGGCTTTTATTCAGCAAACACTTTTAAATCTTATTTTTATTCTAAATTCACTGACAATCCATCTGATTGGCTAAGGCCTTGTGTGTTTGCCAATCGGATGACTGGGTTTAAAATCTTTAGAGATACAATAAATATAATGGTTGGTGGACACGTTTGCTGGCTCTATTTTTATCATTGAATGCCCTTTTACTGTGGCACCGCTTTAGCGGCAGTACTATATTTTTATTCGATTTTGAAAAGCACCAATGGAGGCAGCCATATTGTTTACCCGGCCTCAAGTCATTTCGTTACTAGGTCATTTCGTACAATTTTGGTCATTTCGTACCCATCTATTTCTTTTTTTTAAATTTTGGTCATTTTATACTCGCTTCGATCATTTCCTACCCATTTTTGTCATTTCATACCTATTTTATAATACCAATTTGGAACCTAGTGTTAAAACATATTTCCTTGTGTTGGTTCTCGAATGACAACTGCTTTTGTACATAGTACCAATTGAAATTATGTTAATTTTCGCCGAAGAATGACTATGATTGTGTTTAGCCATTATTGGTTCTTTTTTTTCAGTTTTAAGTTGCAGCCTAACGAATGTTTAGGACTTCCCAGTTCATTTCTCACCAAGTTCTGCAAAAATTTACTTCGATCAATTTGAAATGCTGTAATGTTCAAGTACCTTATTTCATAAATTATTCTTTAAACTGATTTGCGGCGCCATTGATGTTATGCATCAGTATCTTCTTGCAGAAAGTCTTTATTGGTGTATCTGAGGCAGGGCCGTACATGGCGCACCCAGCGTCCCAGATTTGACCCCAATAATCAAGGAAAGATATGAATGTTGATATCTGTATTCAATTCTCATTTTCTAGGCTTTAGTCATCATTATTGTTCCTATATCAGGGATGATTCCATGTAAGATAATTCAGTATCGGTGCTTATAAAACTTTTTTTCACGGTCATCTTAGCTGGGCATGGAATTTCAAAATCAAACAGAAATAATTTGATCCACCTGACAGAGCAACTTATTTTACTTATTGAAGCCCTCTCTCACGGCTCTTAAAGGTGGCCCTTCAGAATTTGGGACGAAAATTTTACAGAAATACAAAAATATCATCCTTATACTCCCAAAGCCTTATAATCATCATTCATAAAACCCCAGTAGTCGAAAACCATCCGACAACACGAGAAATTAGAGATTTACTACGGCCAAGGTCGACATCGACGGGAAACACGTTCTATTTTTACATGAACAATTCGCTCATTTACATACTGGAAATACACAGACGAAGCTTCAAACATAGCGTCCGAAGAAGATATTATGAAAAATAATTGCATGTTTGTTATGTAATTGAATTTAAGCGTTATTAGTCACGTGCCAGTCACTAACCATTTCCACAATGCATTTCTTTTATTTTTGGCGCGAAAATCTAAAAATAGCTTAAGAGGCTACGTAGCCTTATAAGGGAATACCATAAAAAATGTTTTGGTAATTTTATGATTCTTAATTATTGATGATTTTTATTGGTTTTTCATATTAATTTCAGTGATATATATTTTTTTTGATTTGGTGTGATGTGAAAATTCTAAGTACCCACCTTTAAATGAAAGTATCACTCTGAGCCGCACTCTGGCAAAAGGGGCCTTAATGCATCACTGTTATACATGATACCAGCCATAGTCATCACATAATTATGGATCTATAAGAGCTTTTTTTTAAAAAACCGACTTAATCATAAGGTAGCTTGGTCCTTTGACAAACAAAAAATGTATCTATAGCAAAAAGTTTCGGCTCAGGTCAGCCTGCCCAATCCAGCATTTTCTTCTGTTCCCATAATGTTTTCTACCCTGCTGGAAACAAATTTCAAGTTTTGAGTTTTGTTTATTTTGTCGTTTGCATTTACTTTCAATTTGGACCAGCCTAAAAATTTTGTCGTTTGGTAAAGAGTTAATATTATGCAAAATATAGCCCTGTTTCAGTTCACTTAATAAGGCATGCTTGTTCAGAGATTATTTATGTACTTTTTGAACGTCTTACCTAACAAAATTATGTTTATTGGTTGGATTAATGGCATGGTGTTTAACGCTGTTTTCAACATTATTTCAGTTATTTCGCGGCGGTCAGTGCACCTATCCATGTTTTCCAAGATTTTTTTTCACTATATAGTACTCCGCTTACTATTCTCTACAAGCCAGTGGCTGCTGTCCCACATAACTATCGTTGAAACAATGGGCAGCAGTGAGAGAGGAATAAATCCTGTCGCAATGACTATCATTAGTCCTCGGAAAGAAATTTGCCGAGTGAGTCGGGGATCAAACCAGCTATTCCTTTTTCTCAAGTCCTGTATGTAACTGACTGAGCTATGGGACTCGGCAAGACTGTGAAGTTAAAGAATATTAACAGGAAAAATTTGATGCCTAATATCAATGGTGCCGCAAACAGTTGTTTCTGAAACATTACAGCATTTCAAATTGTCCAAAGTAAAATTCATGCAGTAATCGGTAAGAAATGAACTAATAAGCTCTAAACAATCTGTAGAATCCAACTAAAATCTTAAAAAAAACAAAGAGGCACTAATTGTAAGACACAATGATAGCCTTTCTTCGGCGAAATTCAACATAAGTTCAATTGGAGCTACGCACAAAAGCAGCCGTCACTCGGCAAACAACACAAGCAAATAGTATTTAAACTATATACTACATTACCAAAGTGATATTAAAAACAGGGTATGAAATGACAAAAGTGTGTACGAAATGATCGAAGTGAGTACGAAATGACCAAAATGAAAAATATCGGAAGTTACGAAATGACCAAAATTGTACGAAAAGGCCAAGGTACGAAATGATCTTATTACGAAATAACTGCTATCCGAGTAAACAATATGGCTGCCTCCATAGGTACTTTTCAAAAGCGAAATGAAATATAGTGCCGCCGCTCATACGGCGCCACAAAAAGATTGCAGAAAAAGCGTGAAAGTGATGGTAATCAGCATTTTCTTTTCTTTCCCCCACGACATTTCTACCCATTAGAAGAGGATCTCAACCATTTGAGTTGCATTTGTTTTGTTGTCTTAACTCTTTACTAACTTTTAACCTTGTCCATATTGAAAGCAAGTGGCAGACGACAATCTTAGTGTGGCTCAAATGGTGCAATTTTTCTTTGACAAGGGAGGAAAGATTGTGGGAGACACCAGCATTTTCTCCTTTTCCCACAAAGTTTTCAGAAGGCTTCTTTCCCAGGGGTGTTGAGAGTTAGGATTGTGTGGTAAAGAAATAATTTTGCTTTCAGTTTCGCCATGTGTTCAATTTTGTCTTCTGCAAATAGTTTACAGTGCAGTGTAATGTTTGTACAGAGATCATTTGTGTCTGTTAAGCCTTTAACAAGGGAGAAAAATTTAGACTGGTCCAAAATGAAAGCATTTGCAGACGACAAAATGAATGTGACCAAAGAATTGAAATTTGTTTTAGGAAAGGGATGAAAACATTGTGGGTAAAGGAGAAAATGCTGGTTACCAGCATTTTCTCCTTTTCCAACAATGTTTTCAAAAGGCTTCTTTCATAGGGGTGTTAAAAGTCGGGATTGTGTGGTAAAGGGTTAATGCAGAGAAAATTAATTTTCCGTTAATACCTAATCTCTGTGCAATTAACAAAGATAACGGCGTGACCCATTTCTGTTCATTTCCAACCCTTTACCAAACAGCTACTTGATGGATTCTGAAAAATGAAATCGAGAAAATCCTGCTTTCCGGCATGTTCTTCCTTCTTCCACAATGTATTCTTTAGTATAATAGACGTATCTAATCATCTGAGCACCGTTCAACGTTCTACCATACAACAAACTTTTAGGATCATCCAAATTAAATGCAGGCAACAAATTGAATGTGGTCAAAATGATGGAATATATTTTCGAAAATGATAAAAATAAAAGGAAAAGTAGAAAAAAATAATAAAAATAAAATAAAAATGACAAGCTAGTAGAGTTTTTATTCTTTTTTCCCACAATGCTTTCAAGAAACTGGCTTACTCAGGGTCGTCAAAACTCGGTGTTGCGCGGTACGGTGTAGAGGGAAACCCTCTTCCAAACCATTATCTCCCGCTAGATGGCATTCTACAAATACTCATCTATCTAATTTGGGCATCCTGGGTACACAGGACCGGACCATATTTCTAGGAAAGTGGTTTGGTTCTGTACCCAGGATGCCCAAATCAGATAGATGAGTATTTATAGAATGCCATCTAGCGGGAGATAATGGCATGTTGTTCTTTCTTCCACAATACAGTGTTCATTATCACAGACATATCTAGTCATCTGAGTACCATTCAAAACTCTACCATACAACAAACTTTTAGAGTCATCCTAAGTAGGCGACAGACTGAATGTGATCAAAATGATATATTTTTGAAAATAATTGTAGTATTTTGGTACTTTGATTATTACTTGGAGTACTTTGATTTGTTATATTTGCGCATGCGCAAGTTATGTAGGGCTACGATTGTCTGTAAAATAAAATGTTAAATTGGCAATCATCTTTGGTTTATATGCTTAACTCGGCCCTCCAAACATAACAATAATAATACAAGGAAAACATTTAAAAAAGTAAAAATAAAAAGATAAAAATGACAGGCTCGTAGATTTTTTGTCCTTTTCCCACAATGTTTTCAAAAGCTGTCTTACCCAGGGTCGTCAAACCTCAGTGTTGGGAGGTACAGGGTAGAAGGAAACTCTCTTCTCTTTTAAAGGAAACAGCACTCTCTTTTAAAGACCTACGGGAACACCACTTTTAACCCTTAAACTACTAAGCGCGACTCATAGACCATTTGCGGACAGTGTAGATCAAGATCAGACTGCACAAAACGTGCAGTCTGATCTTGGATCTACACTGTCCGATATGGAGATATCTTTTGCCCCAAAATACCTTTGAATTGGCTAGTTCTTGGATTTTACTATTGGCCTGAAAGCTTATATTTCATTTTTTTTTGCAAGATAAGGGATAAAACACTTTAAAAAAAAATGAGAAAAACAATATATCTGCAAATATGTATTAATCTTACAGTGTGATGTTGGATAAACACTTTACAGCAGTTTATATCGCATGTCAAGATAAAAGGAAGAACACAGATCACATCGGCTGTGCTAAGTGTAACAATATTGGGATAGCATGTAAACTGTTACCGCTCAGAGTCACCCAACACTATAATACAGTGAACTATCAGGGCATTAGTCTAGTGGTGTTGCAATAATTACGAAAATTCAGCCGGGAATTAAGTTTAATTGGAGCTGCTAACACATTGTGTAGGACAATTTAAGGGAGAAAATGTGTTTGGAGTAAAGACAATCGCCATTGTACCGTCGTCTGCGCATATCATATTCTTCGAAGACTCGACCTGTCTTATATGACATATCACTAGCCCCGATATCGAGAAACTGTAGTATTACGCGCTATAAAGTAGTAATGTAGAAAATAGTTTTTATCAATACGTTTGAGGTATCAAGCAGATCAAGATCAGACTGCACAAAACGTGCAGAGGCTACACGGTCCGTTTTTCTCTGAGACCTGCTTTAGTTCCAGATTTCTCTAAACTGCTGATCATAGCTGAGTGAACTGCACGAGGTAGCGTTTTATTGAGTAAGCGTTTATTTTAGTTTGAAATTCAAAGTAACGGTTGTCGCGTTGGAAAGTGGTTCGGTTCTGTACCCAGGATGCCCAAATTTGATAGATGAGTATTTATAGAATGCCATCTAGCGGGAGATAATGACCATTGTACTGTAAATGATACGTTCTTGTGGGAAAAAAAAACATATACCTGTTTTTTAAAGCAGATTGACTTACTCGTTACAAATTAATTTGCACAAACGTAATCTATTTGAAAGTTAGGTTGGTTGCAGAAACAATCGTACATGTATTGTAACTAGCTGAAAGTAGGAATACAAGTCTGGTAGATTTATCGAGTTTTTACTACATTTACCACAATCTTTTTCATATACCCAGAAATGTGTAGGAGTAAGAAAAAAAATATTGTGTCACGAGGGAAAACATGTTCGATATAAAAAGATTTTGTGAGATGATTCCAGAATGTAAAAATATTTATGTGGATTATATGCAGCATTAGTAAATTAACCTTTTCCCAAACGACAAATTTTGGACTCTTCCAAATCAAAAGAGTTTGCAGACGACAATTTTAGATTTGGAGAAAATGGCAGAGAGTTCTCAAAAAGGGTAGAAAACATTGTGGGAAAAGGAGAAATTGATCGTTACGAGCAATTTCTCCTTTTCCTACAGTGTTTTCAAAAGACGTTTAATGCAGACACGTAAAATCCAGGGTTTGTTTGGGAAAGGGTTAACTCTTTACAACACCAGGTCACGTACAAGAAAAACTTCTGAAAAGATTGTCGGAAAAGGAGAAAATGCTGGTAACCAGCATTTTCTTCTTTTCTAACAATGTTTTCTACCCTTCCAAAAGAAAACTTTTAATTTTTGGCTCATATTTACCCGGTCGTCTTCCGATTTGGGGCAGTCTAAAATTTTGTCGCCTATTATAAAGTTAAGGCATCAATAAGTTCATGTGTCCTGGTGGATATTTCACAATTCGAGTAATAGTTTGAATCCGGACAGTAACTACTCCGGACCTTACGCGTCGAGAGATATTTCTTTTATTTGTTTAGGACGGTGTGCTATGACTTTAATTGATGATGGAATAAATTTAGTTGTGGGATTTCTTTCTTACTTCAATTTGCGATTAAGATCAGACTGTAAAGAATTTAAATGTGCACTTTGACCTCTGATCTATACTGTCATTATTTCTCGAGTAAAAACACCAGTTTTCATGTTCATGTATTTCAAAGCTCTAAAAGTTTTCACATGAAACAAATCTTACCATGCCTGACATTTCAGATCTATGATCAATCTGCACGCTTTGTGCAGTCCGATCATGATCTTCACTGTTGGCAAATGCGCATTGAGGCCGGCTCGGCAGTCAACGTTTTAAAAGGTATTACATATATGGATCAGTCTGATTTATGTGGCACTTAGAGCTGTTAACTCATTACCAAACTACAATATTTTAGGCTTGTCCAAATCGAAAGCATTTGCAGACGACAAAATAAAAGTAACTGAAATTCTGAAATTTGTATAGTGAAGGGTAGAAAACATTGTGGGAAAAGAAGAAAATGCTGGTAACCACTAACCAGCATTTTCTCCTTTTCCCACAATGTTTTCTAAAGGTGTCTTTCTCAGGGTCGTCAAAAGTAGGGAATGTGTGGTAATGGGTTCAATATTGACTTTCTGGTCATTGATGCTGGGTAGTGTATGAAAACTTGCCTTATTATGATAAAAAAAAAAAATGAGAAACTTCTGACAATCAAAAATAAATAATTCATATAAAAAATAACTAATGGAGGTTCAGAATTGAGTTTTCCACGCACAATGGAATCATTGGATTATCGAAGAATTCATTAACGGATTATCTAAAGGTATGACAGATTGTATTTCAAGTGACAAATATTCGTATATTTTTCATTCATGTCTTATACCTTCTAGCGCACTCGCCCACTTGCTCGTAATTGCCACTTTTTCAGCTTGTCCCTCTGCTACGATGTTTCAAAAGCGTTCTGCTGCAGAACAAAATCAAAATCGTCTGCAGACAATCTGCTACTTGTGCGTTTTTTTTAATATATTCATTTACTCTTTACCTAACGAAAAAATGTCAGACTGGTCCAAATTCAAAGCATCTGCAGACGACAACCATTTAATATGGATCAGATGGGAAAACAATTGTCTAAGAACAGGTAGAAAACATTGTGGGAAAAGGAGAAATGCTGGTTACCAGCATTTTCTCCTTTTCCCACATTGTTTTCAAAAATCTTCTCTCACAGAGTCGGTTAAACTGGGGATGGAAACAAGACACTTGTATAGTGAACATTCAGCAGGCCTACCCTTGAAATGAAGGCTTCATTATCAGTCATCTATATTTTTACAATCACGATACAAATCAAAGCGTTGAGAACACTTGTGTGGCATTTGTTAAGGAAGCCACTGTGTGGAATTAATGATGTAAAAAAAAAATACCATTCAATTATTAACTTGAAAATCACCCCTAAGCAAATCATTACGTGTCTTTGGAGAGCACTGGTCACTAAGTTTGCATTATTTGTGTATTGGTGGTCTCCCTTTGATCTTTCAAGAGGAGTCAGGAGTTACGTCCCTTTACGGAAGGAGGCATAATGGGTAGAGAGAGAGAAAACATGTAACTATATTGAATTCAATTAAGTTTATACCTGAATACTATGATTTTGAGATATCTTTGGCCGTCAGGATCTAATTCCAAACATTACAATAAAGTTTTCTACATGTAAATATTCATGCACAATCAAATGAGTAGCGTGCAATCATAGGACAAACAAGTCCAGAGACAAACTGGTTTTGGACGAACAATCCCGGAAGCAAAGAGGTCAGTGGAAGAATTTTGTATATATCATTGCGACGATGGAAGGCTATGAAGAGGTGAAGTTATTGTCAATCAAAAAGAAGTATTTCGAAGATCGATGGCCTAATGCAGTTAATTTCAATACGCCATTCCAATTATATATCTGAGTGCTATCGAAAAAAGCTCATATGTCATAGAAAAATTGAGTTTAGTTTGGTTTATTTCTTCGGTTTTGCACAAAATACCACACATGAACTTCACAATTCAATATTGAACACTTATTACTGATCTGATGGTGGCATTGTCTCCGATAAATGCAAAAAAACCTTACTGGACAAGTAAAAGTTTGGATCAGCATTTTTTTTGTCCAGAAAAAGAGAAGAAAATAAGTGAGCATTTTACAATAAATTAAAAGAAAGAATTGACGTTTAGATGACGTCAAAGGCAAAACACACACACAAGAAAAACCTTCGGGCCATACCTTCCAACCATTCTTAATTACGATATTTTTGTCGAATTATCAAGGAAGTATTTTGAAATTCACCTGTAAAGCAGGTGAATTTCAAAATACTTCCTATCTGGTTTAGCCAATCAAATTGTTAAGATTGATTCTTAGATAGTTCTTCAAAAATGAAAAAAAAAAAAACATGAGTTCAACTGAGAACGGTTGATGAAAGCGACCAAGAGACGCAGGGTCTGTATTCACCTACCATTCTTAAGAACATTCTTAGTCTTATTCTTCAGAATTTTGTCAATCTAAAAGTAACAGAACTTTTGATTGGCTAAACCTAATGGTTTATTCCTTTCCAAAACAATCCCTGGTTTTTACGGGTCTGGAATAGTAGCCTTTTGAAAACATTTTGGGAAAAGGAGAAAATGCTGGTAACCAGCATTTTCTCCTTTTCCCACAATGTTTTCTACCGTATGATAGACAGAAATCATCTTTTCAGCAAGAGTTGAATCGTCGTCTGCAAATGCTTTGAATTTGGACCAGTCTAAAATTTTCTCAAGTGGTAAAGAGTTAACCAATCAGAAGTTCCGTTACTTTCACAGTCAGGAAATCTTGAAGAATAAGACCAAGAACGTTCATAAGAATGGTTGGTGAATACGGGCCCTAGATGATTAAAATGGACTTTTATTAGCAATTCTACAAGCAGTTTGGGACAGAATTGAATCTATCATCGTGCACGCCTTCGAAATGTTATCACTGCAGTCGGACATGATCTAGAACTAATTCATTAGGAGAACCAAAAAAAACGCAATTCAGGCTCTAATGTTTGTTTCAGATATTGTGTATGGAGATTTATTTGCAGTATGTTTAAAAATTCAACGAGGAAACCGGCGCCATTTTATTTTTCCATGACAGAAATGTATCTCGGGAATATCAAGATTCGACATGTGATTGGTCGAAATTTTCATATCACGAAACTAGTTATTGTAAACAGAATAACTGGTGCAATACAATCATAGCCGGAAATTAAGCTGGAAATTGGGAACACCGAGGTTTCTTTAACCCTTTACCGAAAGATTGCGATTTTTCTTACAATCCTGAGAAAGAAAGATTTTGAAAACATAGCAGAAAAAGAAGAAAATGCTGGTAACCAGCATTTTCTTCTTTTCTGACAATGTTTTCTACCTTTTCAAGGACAATTGCCGTCGTACAACTTGATTTAATTTGTTGTCTGCGAACCTGACGGTTTCAATGTTGGACCAGTGCGAGGGCTGACCTGGAAGTTCGCGTAACACTTTGTCGTTGTGTTATGAGTTAATCCATAATATGTCTTTCGTAAGTGAAGTTCTCTTTGCAGCCAGTGCAGATCAAGATCAGACTGCACAATACGTGCAGAGGCTACACGGTCCGTTTTTTCTGAGACGTTCGAGACAAAAACAACCTTGAAATTGTAAAATTATCCCTTTAACACACAATCCCGACTTTTAACACGACTGTGAAAGAAGCCTTTTGAAAACATTGTGGGAATAGGAGAAAATGCTGGTAACCAGCATTTTCTCCTTTTCCCACAATGTTTCTTCCCGTCCTAAAACAAATTTCAATTCTTTGGTCACATATATTTTGTCGTCTGCAAATGCTTTCAATTTGGATCAATCCAAAATGTTGTCGTTTGGTAAAGAGTTATTTGGGATATTTCAATACTGAAAAGGTTTGTTATAAGTTTATTCGACACTCTAATGGTTTCTTAAAGGTGGGTATTGAGAATTTTTACATCTCGCCAAATTAAAAAATATATATATCACGGAAATTCATTTGAAAAAAATAATACAAATCATCAATAATTATTAATCATAATATGAAAAAAAAAATGATGGTAATCCCTTAAAAGGCTACGTAGCCTCTTAAGGTATATAAAAGATTTTGCGCCAAAGATCAATAAAGCATTTTGGGAATGTCAGTGACTAGCACGTAACTGATAACATAACAAGTATGTGATAATTATTTTCCATTATGTCTTCTTCGGACACTAAGTTTAAAACTTCGTCTGTGTATTCCTGTATGTAAATGAGCGAATTGATCATCTAAAAATAGAACGTGTCTCCTGTTGGTGTCAACCTGGGCCGTAGTAAATCTCTTATTTCTCGTGTTGTCGGATGGTTTTCGACTACTGGGGTTTTATGAATGAAAATTAAAAGCCTTTGGGAGTATAAGGATGATTTTTTTTCTTTTTTGTAAAATTTTCGTTCCAAAATCTGAAGGGCCACCTTTAAGGTTTCCAATCCTCTTTGTCATTCAATTGAACTCTCAAGTGAGCCAATCCGGGAGAAACCACAAAATGGGATCGGAGACTATCCTCAACGGTTGCTTTCTTTTCCTGTACTTTAACTCTTTACCAAACGACAAAAATTTACACTTGTCTAAATTTAAAACACTTGCAAACGACAAAATAAACGTAACTCAACAATTGAAATTCATTTCCAGCAGGATAGAAAATATTGTGGGAAAAGGAGAAAATGCTGGTTACCAGCATTTTCTCATTTTCCCACAATGTTTTCAAATGACTTTTATCTAGGGTCATAAAAACCAGGAATTGTTTGGTAAAGGGTTAATTTTCCCCTGGACAAAATATGGAGTTTGGTGAACAAATTATTTAAGTGGTGCAAAATGGCTGAAAGGGTGGGGCGAATATTGTAAATGACTTGTCAACAAACTACATGGCAGTTACAAAGATTTACCACACAAGTATAGGCTTACTAATGGACAAGTCAAATAAAAGAAAGGAGGAACACGACAGCCCGTAGTCGCTCATCTGAACCTTTTTGATTCAACAATACCAGTTTAAATCTCTTCTGTTATACCAAGACAAGAATTCCCACAAACTTTCATGCTATTGGAGAGAATATGTGGCCATTAGCGTGTAAACAAGCTTTCTTTTTTTCGTGAATTTTTCGGAGTGACCTACTTTTTGACAAAACATATTCCACATTCTAAATCATCAAGGCAAACATTCTCACTTTCATGAGTATTAGACTGGAAATGTGGCCTTCAGAGTTAACACGTGGTTTACATTTCATTTGACTATTGTCTACAATGTTAAAGATATTATCAACACAAATATTCTGAGTTTTGAACTGAAAATGTGGCATCCGGATTATTCACATGGATTTGAAATATTTGACCTGGTGACCAAGTTTTTATCTTGGTCGGCAGTTCTTCATCAAAACAAACATTCTGACCAAGTTTCATGAGTACCATACTGAAGACGTTGCTAGAGTGTAAACAAGGTTTTACCTAGATAGGAGTTGGTGACTTTTTTTTGATGACTAAAAGTGACCTATTTTGAAACTCGTCTGAGATAATTATTCCGACCGACAGTCGTGAGTAATGGACTGAAAATATGACATCTACAGTGTACACAGGAGTTTTCAAATATTTGACCCAGTGACCAAGATTTGAACCGATGCAATCCATTTTTCAATTCAACCTTCATTAGCATTGGTCTGAAAATACGACATTAAGAGAGCACAAAAGGTTTCTCCTGACCTAGTAGGCTAGCCCGACATGATTAATTTTCGTAGTCGTCCGAGCTATCATCAAGAAAAAATCTAACCAAATTTCATAAATATCGCACAAAATGTAGCTCCTAGGGTGTACAAAACCAGGACTCTCGGTAAGAGGGACTGATGGTGATCTAAATCCATTATTTCTCTTCTAAACCCGCTGTTGTGGATACTCATTAGAATCGTCTCGATGTGCTCCCTATTGGATGCTGGTTATTATACCCCTTTAAATCATATTTTGATAGCCAGTGAAATATCGTTTTACAAACCGCTTACGAATACAACAATTCAAAATGAAACGATAACCACAAACGTACTTCGATAGGTGCTGGAATATAGCCTAAAACCTCCAGTAATTGAATGGTCACACTGAAACGTTCAGTAATTATTGTTCGTCAATGTGTTTTCGGTTATAAATCATTACAGATCTTGCACACATCCACGGAGGTGTCCGTGTTTACCTTCTATTTTTATTCGAAAGGTCACGACCTTGTTCTATATCTATCAAAGATGAAATGCTACGAGCGATTTGATTCATGCAGTTAGGGCTAGCTGCAACCAATGAAAATGCGTATTGAGGGATGTCGAAATCAAGCTCGATCCGCCAAGGGTAGAGAAGCGTAGTGGATTGTCACCCTTGGCTTGCGAAGATGACGGAATACTTATACGTGATCATTAGTTTCAGGGGAAATAACCATATCGTCGGTTTACTTAACCCTTTCCCAAACAAGCCCTTGTTTTTACATGTCTGCAGTACAAGTCTTTTGAAAACACTGTGGGAAAAGGAGAAATTGCTCGTTACGACCAATTTTTCCTTTTCTCACAGTGTTTTCTACCCATTTGGAGAACTTTCTGCCATTTTTATTAAATTTGAAATTGTCGTCTGCAAGCTCTTTAAGATTGGAAGAGTCTAAAATTTGTTGTTTGGGAAAGGGTTAAAAACCTCGTAAATACAGCTTGTTTCAAACTGTAGTTACGAGGCTTTTGAAGTAAACCGACGATATACACAATACGCGAGATCATATCTTTTAGGGGAGATAACCAATCTACATCAAAAAGCCTAATTAATGCGTTATATAACAGTCATTAGCCTCTTATTGTATTCCCCACAATGCAACAGGAAGTTCATGTCAGAGATTATCAACAGTATTTTACTTCGGTATCTAGTTGTCAGACTTGAATTTCCGGTTTTGTAAGAACTTCATATAATCTACTTCTCTATCGTGTCAGCGCCATTTGAGGAAAAAAAAAACAGGCGGTTTTGCAGGCGACATGCTTTTGTTTACAAAAGTCTTACTATAATTTTGAGTTAAATTTTGCTTCTTATTAGAGCTCTCCTAAACCAGCATCAAAAACTATTTTCTGTCAGTGTTTTTTTTCTTCTGTGTGTATATGTATATATGTACGTGTGTGTAGACAGGTATGCAACCGTGCACACGTGTATGTACATATATACTATGTAGAGATGTGTATATAGGCATGTGCATGCATATGTTTACATGTGCGTGTATGTTTATTTGTGCACATGTGCGAATGGATATGCGTATGCATGCATATTTAGATATTAGTATGTTTAGACGACACGGAATCACGTGACAATTGTTATCATTTTTCTTTTTGCATTGGGGTAAGACGATGTATGTAATGTACAAGTCTGAATAAAATTCTGTTCTGTTCTGTTCTATCGTGTCAGCGCCATTTGGGGAAAAAAAAAACAGGCGGGTTTGCAGGCGACATGGATCCGTCAAGACCAGACTGTACTCTCTGTGCTATCTGATCTTGGATCTTTAACGTCTGCCTAAATTAAAGGAAGCAAGTCGTCACATACGTAATTTTGGATCCGAACCAACAACAACAACAACCGACTGATTATGAGGTACACTGATTCTTTTTTCCTTTTCCCACAATGTTTTCAGAAGGCTCACTTCTTTCCCAGGGTCGTGAAAACCAGGTTTTGTTTGGGAAAGGATCAATTAATAAGCAGGAAACGGACCAAGAGCAAAAGTTTATCATAAAAGAGAGGATTTGGATGAGCTAAGAATCAAACAAGCGACCCCAGGCCTTCACGCCCTGTACATTATTGACTGAACTCTTTACCAAACGACAAAATTTTGGACCGTTCTAAATTGAAAGCATTTGCAGACGACAAAATAAATGTGACTCAAATACTGAAATTTGTTTTGGGAAGCATGGAAAACATTATGGGAAAAGGAGAAAATGCTGGTTTCCAGCATTTCCTCCTTTACCCACAATATTTTCAAAAGGCTTCTTTCTCAGGTCGTTAAAAGTTAGGATCGTGTGGTAAACAGTTAACCACCGAGTTTGGAGGAACACTCTTTGTGAATTTACTTAAACGAAACTAGAACATAGCTAGAATCCATAGTGTTTTTATTACATGCACTGTAAATTGCTCTATCAAGACATTTTGTATAATTAATCCAGGAAAAAAGCCCTTTGATGTATGAAAATGTAGGTGTATGACTTATTAATAAAAAAAACCTTTTTTTTTTTCTACCTCACGCGACTCGTTGTGCCTTTAAAACGAAAAGAAAATTGAAAACATTGTGATGAAAGGAAAGCTCTCTCGAATTGAGCAGTATCTCATGGTTGGGTAATTTGTTACAGGAGACTTTTATTATTACACCTACGTATCACTTGCTCTAGGATATTTATTTAACCAAATATCACACAATTAAAGAACGACCCTGAAAAAGAAACCTTTGGAAAACATTGTGGGAAAAGGAGAACATGCTGGTAACCAGCATTTTCTTCTTTTCCCACAATGTTTTCTACCCTATTAAAGTACAACTGAACCATTTGAGCCAGACTGAATTTTGTCGCCTGCAAATGCTTTCAGTTTGGACAAGGCTAAAATATTCTCGTTTGGTAAAGGCTTAACACCTCCTAGTTCTTCCCAGCATAAACTGAAAAAATTAAAGTCATGCTCTGGGGAAAGGGGCTTTCATACAACTCCATGCTAAATTTTATCAAGCAAGTCATTGCCGTTATTGGTCCATAACATCCATTTTTCTAAAAATCGACTAGATCTTGAGGCAGAATGGTCATTTGACATACAAAAAATGACAGATGGCTTGAAGGTTTGATCCCTTTCCGCGCAGGCTGACATCGGTCCATATTCACCAAACATTCTGAAGACCGTTCTTTGTCTTATTCTACAGATTTTTTCCAAATATGAAAGAAACGACACGCGTTCTGATTGGCTAAACCATTTGGTTTAGCCAATCAGAACGTGTGTTTCTTTAATATTTGGAAAAATCTGAAGACTATGAAAGAAACACACGTTCTGATTGGCTAAACCAAATTGTTTAGCCAATCAGAACGTATGTTTCTTTCATATCTGGAAAAAATCTGGAGAATATGAAAGAAACACACGTTCTGATTGGCTAAACCATTTAGTTTAGCCAATCAGAACGTGTGTTTCTTTCATATTTGTCAAAATCTGGAGAATATGAAAGAAACACACGTTATTGGCTAAACCACTTGTTTTAGCCAATCAAAACGTAGGTTTCTTTCATATTTGGAAAAATCTGGAGAATATGAAAGAAATACACGATCTGATTGGCTAAACCAAATGGTTTAGCCAATCAGAACGTATGTTTCTTTCATATCTGGAAAATTCTGGAGAATAAGACTAAGAATGTTCTAGAGAATGGCTGGTGACTATGGACCATGATGCATCATGCCTCCTTTTCGTGCATAATAAAGCAGACGTCTTTAAAATCGACCTTTTGATAATCGATAAGAATTATAACAAAATGCACGAACACTCGTTATACTATCGTGAAAAAGTAGAAACTGTTCTTTACAGGCAAGTCTGTCCATATGTCACAATGTTTCCATCAGTGATCAGCTATACAGCACGTAAAGAAATTGTCTAAGAAGATGTAATAGATTAACGAGGAATTTTTTGAGCCGCGGGAAATCCATTAACTTTCCCGGCTTATACAGCCCTACTCTTGCAGCGATCTAATCTTGACCTCTTTTGACGTGTAAAAATTCTATGAACTGAAACTTTCTGTCTCATAGGCTTGACTTTACAAGCTGAAGGTGAAGCTTCAAGATCAGACTGTACGTTCCGTGTAGTCTGATCTTGATCTTTGCCGTCCGCAAACAACATGGTTTTCCCGCCTTTAGTTTTGAAAGGGTTGGCAATTACTTGTACATTGCTGAGTAAGATTTTTATTGCTAATATAAATGACATGAACATTTTCCCTCGGGTCGGGAAGACAACTCAAAATACACAGATTTCAAGTTATTCTGACCCGGAGAATCTCAGCATATCGGACAATGTAGATTAAAGATCAGACCACGCTTTTGTGCAGTCTAATCAAGATTGACCTAAACAGCTAACAAAGTCAGATTTTGTTATCTCAGTAAATTGTATACCTGGTTTTAATCAAAGCGTTGAGAACGCTGAAGTGGTATTTGTCAAGGAAACCCATTGTGTGGAATTGATATTTTGAAAGAAACAGAGACATATTGTTCAAATACTGTTTTGGTTTAAATGTCAACCCACTTACCAAATGAATACCTTTTCGGTTGAAGGGAGAGTACTCATGACAAAGTTTGGTTTATTTTTGTATATGTGGTCTACCTTTGATCAGTAGGAGGAAGCAGGAGTAACGCCCCTTGACAGAAGGATGTATGACGAATTGAGAGAAAATTGCTATTGATATATCGAACAAAATTAAGTTTGTTCCTGAAAATTAGAATTTTGAAATACTAGTATCTCTAGCCTTTTACATTTAAAGACTTTCCTACAGTTCTGTGAAAATTTAATCCTTTCATAGAATTTTCTAATTCTTTCATATGTTGGGTAAAATTCAATGGCAAACTCAAAAATAAAAAGAAAAGGGTATGTTGCCGATTTAGATTTTCTGCAAAATGGCTGTTTCTATGGTAACCGTTTGTATCAAAACACCTAAAATGACTATATCTTCATAAAAGACAGTAATACAGTGATAGAAAGTTTATAATACAATGCAAATATTTTTTCCATATTTTATGTATTATTTCTTGATTCTGTATGAATGAAATAATAATCTGAATTCATTTTCTTTTAAAAAAATTATTTTTCCTATTTCTTGACTCGCCAAAACATAAGCAAAATCAACAAGTAGTCTTCAATTAATTCAAAATTTTGAAAAATTCATTTCATAGAATTTTCTAAATTTTTTTGGTATATACAGTAAAATTTAATGGTAAGTACGAAAATGAGAAGAAAAAGATATGTTGACGTGTTAGATTTTTTGTAAAATGGCCGTTTCCATAGTAACCGTTTAGGCGCTAAGACTGATCGGCACTGTCATGTTCAGTAGACTCTAGTCTCTGAGAAAGTCGATATCACCGACAACTTTCCTGTATTCTTCTGATCTTTTCCCCTTTAGATCTTTTTGCAAATATCTGTTAAGTCTATATTCTAGACTCATTCTTCGCTTCGAAACGTACCGTATCCGAAATTCAAGGTATTGTCCGAAGGATATACAGGTACATTCTTTGAGAAGAGTTACTGTCTGTTATTGTCTCCCTTGAAATCGTCAAAGTGATGTGCAGAAATTACTACCGAAAACGTCCTTAATTTCTAACATTACCTAGAGCTATAAATATTCATGAGCAATGAAATGGAGTAGCGCGCAGTCATAGGACGAACAAGCCATGGAACGGATTGGTTTTGGATCGAAAAAGCCCAGGGTCAGTAGGCAAATTTGTATCATTTCGCCAATAAATGGGCTATGAGCGAGAGAAGCTATTTTTAATCAAAAATAAGTATCTCAACGATCGATGGCCTCGCCCAAGGTATTTTAATATGCCGTTTCAAATTACACATCTGAGTGCCACCGAAAAACTCATTTGCCTGAGAAAGAATGAGTTTAACTGGATTTATTTCCTTCGGCTTTGCACAAAGTAGGATACATGGTTATCAAAATTCGATCTTGAACTCATAGTGGTATTGTCTTCGACAAATACCACAAAAATTATTTTTTTCTGCCAGCGAGGTTGAAATTGTATGATTTAATTTTAAACATTATCTCCCGCTAGATGGTGTTCTACAATTACACACTGTCTATGTAATTTGGGCATTCTGGGTACAGAACCGGACCACATTTCTACGCGACAACCGTTACTTTGAATTTCAAACTAAAACGTTTACTCAATAAAACGCTACCTGGTGTGATTCATTCAGCTATGATCAGTAGTTTAGAGGAATCTGGAGCTAAAACAGGCCTGATTTCTCATCAAACGTATTGATAAAAGCCATTGTCTCCATTGCTACTTTATAGCGCGTATTACTACAATTCCCCAAACTTTAGGGAGAGTGATGCGTCATATCAGACAGGTCGAATATTCGAAGAATATGACATGCGCAGACAACGAATTTTAAATGCAATTCATCTCCCACATTATTTACTTTTTACTGTGCGTTATCACAGCAATTTTAAGAAATCATCAAAATATATAAACTTAAAAAAATCAGTAAATGCCGATCAAATATCAGTGTTTGCGTTATGTACAGTTAGAAGCTTAGTTTAGCAAAGAAACCATCAATTCTAAATAGCTTTAAATTCGCACCCTCTTTTTTTTGCGACTATAGAAATGCATTTTACCCATCCCTTCTTTTGACGACCCTGAGAAAGAAGCCTTTAGAAAACATCGTAAGAAAAGGAGAAAATGCTGGTAACCAGCATTTTCTCCTTTTCCCACAATGTTTTCTACCCTTCACAAAAACAAATTTCAAATTTTCAGTCACTTTTATTTTGTCGTCTGCAAATGCTTTCGATCTGGACCTGTCTAAAATATTGTCATTTAGTAATGAGTAAAAACGCTCTACATTTTGTTTATGCCTGATGTACCATACCAAGCTAGCTATCAAAAAAAATTATGGCTTCACAAAATCCATTTTGTTTCACGATCGACTGAATTCTATCAGAGCTTCAGATAAGAGAGAATGATGGTTTCCTTTTAAATCCATTATTTCTCTTCCAAACCCTATGTTGTGGGTACTCATTAGAATCGTCTCATCGAGACGATTCTAATGAGTACCCACAACATAGGGTTTGGATGAGAAATAACGGATTTAGAATACCAGAATAACATCTCTCCCTCTTATCTGTAGCTTTGAGTATTTAGACTGGATTCTATCAGAGCTTCTGATAAGAGGGAATGATGGTTTCCTTTTAAATCCATTATTTCTCTCCTAAACCCTTTGTTGTGGGTACTCCTTAGAATCGTCTCGATGAGACGATTCTAATGAGTACCCACAACATAGGGTTTGGATGAGAAATAACGATAGAATACCGTCACTCCCTCTTTTCTGGAGTTTTGAGTATTTCTTGCAATAAACGTGATTGATCACGTTAAGGCTTGGTAACTTGCTTATCAACAAAAAAGGTGCACGGAATAAATCAGAATGAGAAATATCTTGGATTCTAAATGCATATCATTGTCAGAAACTTGTCTCAAATAAACGGTGTGAAAAATGACCTGTCAGAGATTATTACAGCACAAAATATTCAAAATAAATTGTTTCTCGGGATTTTGTTACGCTCTTATCACTGTTTCAAGTCTTTACTAAACAAGCCCTGGTTTTCACGACCCTATGAAGAAAAGCTTTCGAAAACTTTGTGGGAAAAGGGGAAAATGGTGGTAACCAGCATTTTCTCCTTTTCCCACATGGTTTTCTGTCCTTTCAGAGATATATTTCTTTAATAAAGTAATACACATTTATTTTGTCGTCTGCACTGCTTTCAATATAGAACAATCTAACATTTTGTCGTTTTGTAAAGAGTTTTACGGGTTGCCTACCCAAACTATGCAGCAGAACTCTTTGAAAATATTTTTTATTCAAAAAAGTTTTTTTTTTCTTTATTATATTCTTATCATTAAATTACTTTTACAGTGACTAACATCACTAGTAATGATAAATAATAATATCATTGCTAGTGCAGATATAAGAACGTTTGCCGGAAATACTTCTTCTCTACCTTGCTCATATTGTACTATTCTTAATATTTTTCAGAACGAAAAAGGGTGAATTCGGAACATAATAAATGGGATAATCAACTTGTTTTGATATTAAAAATCTGTCACTTTGAAAACATTTCTCATTCATTATTTTCTTATCATTAAATCATTTGGATTTCTCAGTAAATAACGTCACTGGTAATGATACTTTTAAAACATTTTTTATTGATTATCTTCTTATCATTAAATTATTTGGATTTCACAGTAAATAACACCACTAGTATTGATAAATAATGATATCATCACTAGTGACGATATAGTTTAACAATGTTTGCCGGAACTACTTTTTTCCCATTTTGCCTATATTGTACCATTCTTGATAATTATTAGAATGAAGAAGGTTGAATCATGCATAAAATAAATTTGATAATTAACTGGTTTTGATAATAAAAACCTATCACTTTGAAGACTTTTTTTTATTCATATTATTATTATTATAACTTGGGCTTCACAGTGAATAACACCACTAGTACTGATAAATAACGATATCATCACTAGTAACGATATAATTTAAGAGTTTTCGCTGGAACTACTTTTTTCCTACTTTGCTCATACTGTATCATTCTTTATTATCATTAGAATAAAAAAGGGTGAATTTGAAATAATACAAATAGGATAATCAACGGGGTCCCTATTCACCAACCTTTCTTAAGAATGTTTTTTGTCTTAATCTTCAAGATTTTCTGACTGTGAAGGTAACAGAACTTCTGATTGGCTAAACCAAATGGTTTAGCCAATCAGAGGTTCTGTTACTTTCACACTGACGAAATTCTGAAGAATAAGCCTGTTCTTAAGGATGTTTGGTGTTTACGAGCCCTGGTTTTGATACCAAAAATCTGTCACTCTAGTGGGGGTTTAATGCAGTTAAAAAAAATTGTCATTCAGACTCTTTTTTTCTTACGTATCACACCCCCATTCTTGTAAAAGGTTTTTCATATCACACAAAAGTAAGTGGGTATTCTCTATTTACATATTCATGTTACATTGCTGTGCCTTTTGAAGTATTCTGCTTCAAAATGGAAACCGTTGTTTGCTGTCGATAAGTAACGCTTCGACAATAATTATATTTCCTATTTCAACGACTCTACGGCGGATGGTTTTTTGAAAATATTGTGGGAAAGAAAGAGAAATGCTGGTGACCAAAGACAATCCCCATCTCTGGGCTGTGTTGCATTGTCGTCTGCAAATGCTTTGTACTGGTATGTCTAAAATGTCTGGCAAACAGTTAAACGCTTCGCCAAACAATTCCTGGTTTTATCTACCCTAAGGAAGAAGCCTACTGAAAACAATATTGGAAAAGGAGAAAATGATGGTAACCAGCATTTTCTCCTTTTCCTACATTGTTTTCTAATCTCCCAAAGTCAAGTTCCAATTTTTTGAGTCACATTTATTTTGTCGCCTGCAGATGAATTCAGGATTGGCATGTGTAAAATGTTGTCTGGCATACACTTTTAACCCTTTACCAAACAACCCCTAGTTTTGACTACCCTGAGGAAGAAGCCTTCTGAAAACAATGTGGGAAAAGGAGAAAATGCTGGTAACCAGCATTTTCTCCTTTTCCCACATTGTTTTCTAATCTACCAAAGTCAAAATTCAATTTTTGGGTCACATTTTCTTTTAATATCGTCTGTAAAATGCTTTCAATTTGAACAAGTCTAAAATCTTATCGTTTGGTAAAGAGTTAATGATAACAGCCGCTGCAGAAAGAAAGATAAAACATAAATTATACCTTACATCCGTAACGTCATATCAGTTATAAGTGATTACTTAAGACAAATTCTTGCTTTTGACTTACTTCCAGCAAACTGCAGATTAGTGATAATTTTCGCATTACAGCAATTACATTTGAACAGTGTTCCGGCAAACAGGGACTTACGGTAGTAGACCCCTAATACCTCTAGTGCTGCATTGCATAAAGTTTTCTTGATAATTGATAAATACGGGTTTATACAGGTATGATATTTTTGCACATTTTTAACGGACCAGAAATTAGCTTATGCCTAGCTTGAAATTGTTTGTAGATACTTTTGTTAGATTCCAGCAAAGGGAGGTAATTACTATCTCTCTTTGTGATGAAAATATAGTGGTTTTACATCATTGTCAGCGCATGTCATATTCTTCGAAGATTCGGCTGTCTTATATGACGCATCACTAGCCCCGAAAGTAAATATATTACGCTCCATAAAGTAGCAATGTAGAAAATAGCTTTTATCAATACGTTTGAGGAGAAATGAGACCTGCTTTAGCTCCAGATTTCTCTAAACTGCTGATCATAGCTGAGTGAATTGCACCAGGTAGCATTTCATTGAGTAAACGTTAATTTTAGTTTGAAATCAAAGTAACGGTTGTGGCGTAGGAAAGTGGTTCGGCTCTGTACCCTTGATGCCCAAATTAGATAGATGAGTATTTATAGAATGCTATCTAGCGGGAGATAGTGGGTTTTTAAACTTTTTAGATTCAGAAATGATAATTCTAGAAAAGACAAAAAGGGAAAAGTGGCTTGGTTAAACCAGTACAATAACACTCTTTTTTAGTCATAGCAAATTTTGTAGGATAATATTATTGTGGAAATAGCTGTTTTCTATTAGGGGTATGCTACATTAAATCTACAACGAACAGCAAATATTTGGATTGGACCAAATTTAAAGTATCTGCAGACAACAAATTAATTTCTTTTTCAATATGATGATTTCTGACTTTGATGGGGTAGAAAATATTGTGGGGAAAGGATAAAATGCTGGTTACCAGCATTTTCTCCTTTTCCTACAATGTTTTCTATATAGGCTTCTTTCTTGAAGCACTGTACCACACATAAAATTGCACAATAAGGATCTATAAAACCTGTTGTTGTTTTTTTAACAACCGACCGAGTCATCAGGTAAACTGGTCCTTTAACATACAGAAAATTGACTGAGAGCAGAAAAAATCGGCCTAGGTCAGCCTGTGCTTTGGCTGACTTGGGTCGATACTTTTTTTTTTTGTGATGCATCAAGATCCCTTTTCAGAGAGCATGGCTCAATTTTCTTATTCTATTGCTGTGCGTTTTCAGTTTTCGGCCCTACATTTTGTGTGTGTGTGTGCGTGTGCGTGGTTTACCTTGTTTTCAACACACGTAATAATTAGCATATATACTATTATCCTGAAACCACCATTCCAATCAACATTGTCATCATCATCATCATCGTGGTCGTCGTCGCCGCTGTCGTAGTCTAAATCATCATCATCATCATCATCATCGTTTTCAGCAGCAGCAACAACAACATCATTGTCATCATCAATATTTGAGCCATGCTGTGTGAAAAAGGGGCTGAACGCATCTGCTAAAAGAATCGATATTTTACCTTTGGGTAAACTTTCAGAGATGCAGTACATTTTCACAGATGCAATAAGGTCCCTTTTACCAGAGCATGGCCCTTTTTAACTCTTTAGCACACAATCCCGACTTTTAATGACCCTGAGAGAAAAAAAGACACATTTGAAAAAATTGTGGGAAAAGAAGAAAATGCTGGTAACCAGCATTTTCTCCTTTTCCCACAATGTTTTCTACCCTTTTCAAATCAAGTTTCATATTTTGATTCACATTGATTTTGTTGTCTGCAAATGCTTTCAGTTTGGACCAGTCCAAAATTTTGCCATTTGGTAAAGAGTTAATTTTGTATCAGTTGGTTACCAATCAGTGCCAAGCTTGCAAGGTTCATTCTCTGAAAAATATCACACACCATTTCCACAATCTTTTGTGGCATTCTGGCGTGAAATCTAAAATAACTCTAAGAGGCTACTTAGTTCAAAGTAGAGAAATACCAATGAAATCTTGTTTTTTTTCGTACATTTATCCACCGTCTTTACGGATTGTTTGCCTTTTATCACCTTATTTAATTCAACGTTGAAACATTTTTTTTTTAAGTATTGTAAAAGTCTGAACAACGCTCTTTAACCCATTACCACACAATCCCTACTTTTGACGCCCCTGAGAAAGAAGCCTTGTGAAAACACTGTAGGAAAAGGAGAAAATGCTGGTAACCAGCATTTTCTCCTTTTCCTACTGTGTTTTCTACCTTTCCCAGAACAAGGTTCAATTTTTCAGTCACCTTTATTTTGTCGTCAGCAAATGCTTTCAATTTGAACCAGTCTAAAATTTTGTCGTTTGGTAATGAGTTAAGGATGTAGACCCTTACTGGAAAACAACTATCTCCACAACAATATTAAAATTTGCTATGATTAAAAAAGAGTATCCTACTACTTTAACCGGGCAACTTTTTCCCTTTTTTTTCCCCTTCTTAGAACTATCATTTGAAAATCTAAAAAGCACTATATTCTCATTACAAAGGGAGATAATGGTTGCCTCCCTTGAATGAAACAAACAAAAGTATCCACAAATAACTTCAAGATTGATATAAAAAAAATTCCAGGTCGGTAAGGAATGTGCAGAGGTATTATAGAATTAATTTTATTCCGTGATGCACTAGAACCGCTAGGGATCTACTACCTTCAGAAATCTAACCGTCCACACTTTTGAGAATCTGATACATGGGTGGCATAAGGGCGGGGAACGTGACCTTGATAAGCCCTGCTGATATATCCGGTTCGGCACCAGGAGTGGCGCAACAATACGTACTACTTCCGGGTCAAGGTAGTTAAAAGTAGTACCGTTTCAAAATTTGACAGAAAGCGCTTCTTTTGCATCCTTCTATCAGGGAGAGAGGAAGGTCATATCTGAAATATGTTCATGAGCTGATTTAATGATTTCTTTGGTAATTGGGTGCAAGTCTGTTTTTTCATGAAGAACAAGTTTGTGCTTTTGACCTTTAAAACTATCATAGTCGACAACCAAGAGAGTCTGACCAGCCTGCATAGCTCAGTTGGTAGAGCGTAGGACGCCTGATCAAGACAGTGTGGGTTCGATCCCCACAGCTGGCCATCTAAAATTACAAATAGTCTTTCGGATGCGGCGTCAAATTGAGGTCCCGTATGACAGTGCTATACACCGAGCACGTTAAAGAACCAGCCGAAACTTAGGATGGGTTTCGTCCTGTAACTGCACTATCCCCCGTAACAATACTAACACCCGTCAGGGGGCAACGCCCATATGGGGAAACCGGTGGCGACGATAAGTAAACGCAAATTCAATAAATCAAGCCAAACGAGTCCCTCCTTACTGCGATTTTTAAAGGCTTTTGTGTCTGAGATGGGATAGCATAAAGTGAACACATTTGGTTGAGGCCATTGTTTCTAGCTCACCTGAGCACAACGTGCTCAAGGGGAGCTTTTAGGATCACCCGGTGTCCGACGTCCGTCGTGTGTCGAGCGTATCCGTCGTGCGTCGTCAACAATTCTTTAAACATCAACTCCTCCTACACTGCTGGGCCAATTTGGATCAAACTTGGCTGGAATGTTCCTTGGGAGGTCCTCTTAAAAAAATGTTAACAGACTTTGATTCCGTCAAAAACTCGGGTTGCCATGTCAACCAAATGGAATTTTCTAAGAAATTCTTTAAAAATCTTCTTCTCTGAAACCGCTGGCCAGATTTTAAAATAATTTCACAGAGATGTTCCTTGGGTGACCCTTTTCAAAAGATGTCCCTGAATTTTTGATCCGCCAAGAAACATGGCTCTAGTGAAAGGGGGCTACTAGCACTATACAGAAATGAAGAAATTCTTAAAAAAGTCTTCTCTGAAACCGCAGGTCAGATTTTGAAATAATTTCACAGAAATGTTCCTTGGGTGACCCTTTTCAAAAACCGTTTACGAAATTTTGATTCGTCAAGAAACATGGCTCTGGTGAATGGGGGCTACTTGCATTATAGGGAAATGAAATTCTTAAAAATTCTTTTTCTCTCGAACGGCTGGTCAGATTTTGAAAAAAATTCACAGAGATGTTCCTTGGGTGACCCTTTTCAAAAAGTGTTCTTGAAATTTTGATTCGTCAAGAAACATGGCTCTGGTGAATGGGGGCTACTTGCACTATGGGGAAAAAAGAAATTCTTAAAAATTCTTCTACTCTCGAACGGCAGGTCAGATTTTGAAAAAATTTTATAGAGATGTGCCTTGGGTGACCCTTTTAAAAAGCTGTTAGTGAAATTTTGATTCGTCGCGAAACATGGCTCTGGTGAATGGGGGCTACTTGCACTATATGAAGAAATTCTTGAAAATTCTTCTTCTCTGAAACCGGTTATCAGATTTTAAAATAATTTCACAGCAGTGTTACTTGGGTGACCCTTTTCAAAATTTGTTCGTGAAATTTTGATCCATCAAGAAACATGGTTCTGGTGAATGGGGGCTACTTGCACTATACGGACATGAAGAAATTCTTGAAAATTCTTCTTCTCTGAAATGACAGGTCAAATTTTAAAATAATTTCACAGAAATGTTCCTTGAATGACCCTTTTCAAACACTGTTCGCGAAATTTTGATAGGTCAAAAAATATGGCTCTGGTGAATGGGGGCTACTTGCATTGTACTGTAATTAAGTACCTCCTAAAAATTCTTCTTCTCTGAAACTGCTGGACAGATTTTGAAATGACTTTTATAGGCGACATTTTGAAAATTGCTTGGAAAAATAATGATTTTGTTTCCAGTGTTTCAATACCTCAAAAAAAAAAAAAAAAAATGGCCATGGTCCTCTCAAAAATTCAGGTGAGCGATCCAGGGCCATCTTGGCCCTTTTGTTTTTTTTTTCCCTTCTGTATAATAGGCCACTGGTTATTCATAGGATAGGAAATAACAGCAAAGCAGCATCTTGGTTCGCCAACAAGAATACAGCAGAGTCAATGATGGTGATTTTCTTTCTTTTCGAAGTAGCAAAAACAGCAGTGGTGTGACGCCCAATTTTGGGGATCTCTCTTTGGTGCACATTAACCCTTTACCTGACGACAAAATTTTAGCCTTGTCCAAATTGAAAGCATTTGCAAACGACAATTTTAATGTGGCTCAAATGGTGCAATGTTCCTAAGACAGGATAGAAAACATTGTGGGAAAAGGAGAAAATGCTGGTTACCAGCATTTTCTCCTTTTCCCGCAATGTTTTCGAAAGCCTTCTTTATTCAAGGGGCTTTAAAAGTCGGCATTGTGTGATAAAGGGTTAATCCGTATCTACAACAGAAATAAGACTATCGAGCCGGTGTAATGACCCATGGGTCATTTTGTAGGGGAGGCGTTGTCTGCGCATGTCATATTCTTCGAAGATTCGACTGTCCTATATGACGCATCACTACTAGCCGCGAAAACGGGCTGACTGTAATATTACGCTCTATAAAGTAGCAATGTTGAAAATAGCTTTTACGTATATCAATACGTTTGATGAGAAATGAGACCTGCTTTAGCAACAGATTTCTCTAAACTGGTGATCATAGTTGAGTGAATTGCACGAGGTAGCGTTTTATTGGGTAAACCTTTTTTTTGTTTTAAATTCAAAGTAACGGTTGTCGCGTAGGAAAGTGGTTCGGTTCTGTACCCAGGATGCCCATATCAGATAGATGAGTATTTATAGAATGCCATCTAGCCGGAGATAATGGTCCGGGAGGGTCATTTCTCTACATTACACCGGTATTAAAACCCCAGATACAGCTATTTAAAAGCTTTTTCTTGAGGAATAAGCAACATCTCCTAATCGGACAATATAGATACAAGATCAGACTGCATATTCTGTGCAATCTGATCTTGGATCTACTCTGTCTGAAAAAAGTATGTAAGTCGCACGTAACAGCCTAATAAGGGTTAAAAGGGTTTTCCATGACGAACAAATCCTGCGTCATTGACGCAATTTTAATTCAAATGACCCCCAAAATAAATGACAGTGCTTCATCAGTGACGCAACTTACCAAATTCTAATTAATGTACGAAGTTGAATGAAGCATCATAATATTATTCCAAGTCTGCTCTTGCTTCAATGTCAGACGAACATCGTTCTTTTTTTAACTACAGTTTTTATTGGAGAGGTCATCAGACCTCTCCAACAGTGTTGAGTTTAAAAGGCAGACTGCCTCAGAAATTGCTGTCTAAATCCAATCTTTGTAGAGGAATTGTTCCGATACACAGTCTGTTTCGTCATGATTTTATAAAGAAATCGAAGTCTAAAAACTGAAATTGGAAATAGACGTGGTTAGTTTCTATATCACGAATTTCAACAAAATTGTAAGGATTTAATTGCATATTCCCTTTCCAACAATTTTAATTTTGTATTACAATCTTAAATCTTAACAAAAAGAAGAAAAAGAAAAAAGAATTTCGTTAAAAATAGAAACGAACACAGCGGAAAAAATCACGTGACCTTAAAACGCGGGAAGAAGGTCGTGTGACTTACATAAATTACAAGGACGGATGAATACGGAATCCTGTTTTTGCCATCCACTTTGATAATTGTGTATTTACAACTGAACAGATTTCAACTACCCGTTTATTGTCTTGCTTATTTCTTTACATGTACCTAGATATATTTAACCTAAAAGCATAAAAAGTATTAGAAAAAAATGGTGTCGACCTCTCCTGGCTTCTTTTTTAAAGAAGCCACTTGTTTTAGATAAAAGTGGTTTTCCGGTAATTTATTTATAGAAAAAGACTGGTTTAGGCCTACGCAATATTTCCGAAATGTATATTGGACACGTGTCGTAATTATGGGCCCAGGCAAAGTCGTGGTTTGGTTCTCTGTATTTCATAGGGTATTTTACACGACTTCCGGTATATAAAAGTACACATAACTGGTCTGTGCTGTTAGCGGAAAAATAATGCCATGACGAAGAAAACTGTAGCATTCTTCTATCGTCTGCTTCCTACAACTGCCGATCAAGCCATGTCAAGCAGCGATTCAGATGAAAATGTTTGGTCTGTCAAAAAGTGACATCGGCCTTTCCGTCAGAAATGATCGACCGACTTTTCAATCTTGGAAGTTGGCGTTTAAAGGTAAAATGCATTATATATCGTGCTTGAAGTTGATGACGAGGAAACCCATATTTTTGACCCCTAAAATTAATGAAATGACCCTCAACTTATGAGGAAGGGGGTCACAATGACCCCCAATTTTCAAAGCCGAGGGAAAACCTTGGGTTAAGAATTCATGCAGTGGGTGAAATAATCATATCGTGCACTATCAGGAACTATTATCTCTGATACGTAAATCATTGGCAAGCAGACAGCGTCGTAAATCTATGCAGGAAATATTTTCGTCTACCTTGCAATTTTTATCCGGATGATTTTTTCAATGCAAATGGCACTAAAATAGATTTTGCTGACGACTTGTAGATTAAGATTAGACTTCACAGAACGGCCTGATTTTGGAACTTCGGCTCGAGCCGTCTCTTCCTAAACTGCTACTAAATATAAGATAACCTCAGTTTTAGAACTTGAGGTTGAAATCTGGGCCCGTATTCACCAACCATTCTTAGGAAAGTTCTTTGACTTATTCTCCAGAATTTTCTACATTTGTAAATAACACAACTTCTGGTTGGCTAAACCGAATGGTTTAGCCAATCAGAAGTTGTGTTACATAGAAATATAGAAAACCTTGGAGAATAAGACTAAGAATATTCTCAAGAATGGTTGGTGAATACGGGCCCTGGTGTTAATATGGCCGATTCTCTGTGAAAAGGGGGATTAATGCATCTGTAAACTGTATCGATTCAGATCAGCCTGCGCATTCAGTGCAGGGTGACCTGTAAAGAAACTTTTGTGCGTTCGGTAAATGTTCTGCATACCAAAGACCCAATCTACCTCTTGATTTACTCGGTTGTCCGATAAACTGATTTCATGGAGCAATAATGATAATTATGATGACCGGACTGGTATACTGCAATTACGAAATATACGTGTACATTAAACCTCATTTTTCCAGAGCTTGGCTCATATGATACTGACGTACCATGCTGGATATCGAACTTGAGACCTAACCATGAAAAGATCCCGCAAAATTACCGACTGATGATCATAGAATGAAGAAAATACCATTTTCATCACAGTCTTGTTTACGGCAAGTTTGAAAAGCATTCAAAACTAACTATACCTATGTCCAAGTTATAATGGCAATCATTTTGAACGTTCTACATGACAACTATCGGACTTAGGACTGTAGTTTGAAAACCATTTAGCATTACCACAATCGAACCTGTGACCACGGCTTAAAATTACAAAAAGGATTCCACGTTACTGCTTTCCCACTAAACTCTTTACCACATAATGACGACTTTTAACGACCCGGGGAAAGAAATCTTTTGAAAACATTGTGGGAAAAGGAGAAAATGCTGGTAACCAGCATTTTCTCCTTTTCCCACAATGTTTTCTACCCTGTCAAAGAAAAATTACACCATTTGAGCCACACTGAAATTGTCGTCTGCAAATGTTTTCAGTTTGGACAAGGCTAAACTTTTTCGTCTCGTAAAGGGTTAAGACAATTGTAATCCCTGGCCATTATCTGTGCATGTCATATTCTTTGAAGATTTGAGCTATCTGCTATGACGCGTAATCCCTCTAAGTACTGAAAGGGAATTATAGTAATACGCGGTATAAAGTAGCAATGGAGTAAATGGCTTTTATCCATACGTTTGAGTTTTAGATTTCTCTAAACTGTTGATCATAGCTGAATGAATCGCACCAGGTAGCGTTTTATTATGCTCCCCGAAGGGCGAGCATATAGTCGCCGCTTCGTCTGTCCGTCCGTCTGTCCGTCCGTCCGTCCGTCCGTCCGAAGCGATTTCTCCACAACCCTTGGACCAAATTGGATAAAACTTCATATATGAACTCCTTAGGGTAAGGCGCCGATATAGTTTTCCCGGATTTTCAATTTGACCCCGTGTCATGGAAAAAAGGGGCTTACTGCCAAATTGCAATTTTTACCAATATCTCATTCAGTTTTTGTCAGAATATCATGAAACTTCATGGTCATATTGTTTATGGAAAGTTTTAGCATGTGCCTTTGCTATTTTTAATCTGCACGTTTTTTAAGTTGACGTTCTGTCATGGAAAAAGGGGGCTTCTTGCAAAATTCCAATTTTTACAAATATTTCATTCATTTTTGGTCAAAATTTCATTAAACTTCATGGTTATATTGTTTTTTCAAAGTTTCACCATGTGCTCTTGTTTCTTTATCTATGTGTTTTTCAATTTGACCCTCTGTCGTGGGAAAATGGGGTTTCTTGTAAAATGAAAAAGGGGCCCTAATGCAAAATTGCAAGTTTTAGAAATATCTTGTTCAGTTTTTGTCAAAATTTCATGTTTATATCTTGTTTTACATGTTTCAACATGTGCCCTTTGTTTTTGCAATCTATGAATTATTAATGCGCAAATACGTCTTTCCTGGTTTCTCAAATTAAGGCTGCATCACGGAAAAAGGGGGCTTCATGGAAAAAATTGTTTTTCACTAGGTTCTCCTTTATCAGTGCTCAAAACTTGTTGGAACATTGCCCAGGTACCTCTCTTCCTTTTTCTCAATTTCAGGCTGCGTCTCGGAAAAAGGGGGCTTCATGTAAAAAAAATGTTTTATGTAATATTATTTAGTACATGACTGCTCAAAATTTTATGAAATTTCGAATTTTGAATTATTATTCAAAAATACCACAAACCACACACCCGTTGTATTTATTGCAATGATCCAATATTGTCTTATGGGAAAAGGGGGCTTAAAGGGGGCTTATTGGGCTTATTGTCCTCTGCAAGTTTGTGTTGGCTATCTCTAAGATAGTAATTGCCTTTTCACTTCAAATTTTGGGGGGCATGAACAGGTTCTTCTAGGATAAAAGAAGTGAATTTATATCAATTTCCTATATTTTATGACAAGCACTTGTTCGGGGAGCATAACCCGTCTCTGACGGCTCTTGTTGAGTAAAAGTTTATTTTAGTTTGAAATTCAAAGTAACGGTTGTCGCGTAGAAATGTACTCCAATTCTTTACCCAGAATGCCCAAATTAGATAGATGTGTATTTGTAGAATGCCATCTAGCGGAGATAATGGATCCCCATCCTCGGATACCCCGGGGTCTCCCTATTCGCTACGCTACATCGACCCCTGGGACAATTAATTGAATTTCCCTCGCTTTACCGCTGGCCGAATGCTGGCTTTTCATTGGTTCCATCATCATTTTGTGATGGGCGAGTGGACTGTACGCTATGACGTTTCGTATCGATTTTCGGCGGCTGATTCAAAGTTTTATTAGTCAGTTGTCCCAGGGGTCGATGTAGCGTAGCAAATAGGGAGACTCCGGGGTATCCGAGGATGATGGATCCCTATCCTGCGAAATAAATCAAATGAAACTTTCAAGCCAATAATAATAATAATAATAATAATCGATTATTGGTTTAATATTTCAAACTTTTTAGATAATTCTATTTCCGAATCGGACAGTGTAGATCTAAGTTCAGACTGCATGTTACTACACTGTCCGCAAAAGATTAGTGACTCGCAATTGGCAGCTTTATCCCTATGGGTTAACCCTTTCCCAAACAATCCCTGGTTTTTACGGGTCTGGAATAGTAGCCTATTGAAAACATTGTGGGAAAAGGAGAAAATGCTGGTAACCAGCATTTTCTCCTTTTCCCACAATGTTTTCTACCCCATCATAGACAGAAGTCATCTTTTCAGCAAGAGTTGAATTGTAGTCTGCAAATGCTTTCAATATGGTCTAGTCCAAAAGTTTGTCGTTTGGGGAAGGGTTAAAAGGAGTGCATATTACCGCTATCGAACTTCTTTAACCCATTACCACACAATCCCTACTTTTGACGCCCCCGAGAAAGAAGCCTGTTGAAAACACTATGGGAAAAGGAGAAAATGCTGGTAACCAGCATTTTCTCCTTTTCCCAAAGTGTTTTCTACCCTTCCCAGAACAAATTTCTATTTTTAATCACCTTTATTTTGTCGTCTGCAAATGCTTTCAATTTGGGCCAGTCTAAAATTTTCTCGTGTGGTAATGGGTTAAGGTAGTAGACCCCTAATACCTCTAGTGCTGCATTGCATAAAATTTTCTTGATAGTTGATAAATACAGATTTATACAGGTATAATACTTTTGCACATTTTTAAGGGTCCAAAAATTTCTTTATGCCTATCTTGAAATTATTTGTAGATACTTTTGTTAGTTTCCAGAAAAGGGAGGTAATTACTATCTCTCTTTGGAATGAAAATGTAGTGGTTTTAGATTTATAAATGATAATTCTAGAAAAGACAAAAAGCGAAAAATGGATTGGTTAAAGCAGTACAATAAGACTCTTTTTTAATCATAGCGAATTTTGTAGGATAATATTATTGTGTCAATAGTTGTTTTCTATTTGGGGTCTCTATTACGTCAAGACCTTAATTTAAGAAGAATAACGCGTTTTTTTACAGTTACAATTATGCCGCCGGGACTATAGTTGGAAAAGTATTCCGAATTATCACGATCGAACATATGACCATAGTTCGGAATGCATTCACAGTACTGTTATGGCCACGATCTGAAAAGCATTCCGCATTACCACAAGTGAACCTTAGATGAAAAGCATAACGCGTTTTTAACTATCGCTTGTGGGACTGTAGTTTGAAAAGTAGATTTATTGCGAATTTTTTACCATAGTTAGAAATGCAATCACGTTATTACCAGTTTAAACAAATGTTGTTTTGGCAAGGTATAATTCAATTTAGGACCAGAAAATAAAAATGCGATTAGCTTATAATTAAGAAACAAAATGTACACAGTGCAGCTTTCCAAACATAGCATGTTTACATTGTGTCTGGAAATGCATCTTTTTGTGTATATATGTCTTTTTGCAATGTGGTAGATTTTTGGTGCGTCTGCTATTTTGTTTACTTTGTGCCTGCATTTTACATTTTTTTTTCTCAAAATATCTTTTCAAAACAAACCTTGAAAAATTACAATTTCTGTGGTCTTGATTGAAAAAGTCTATACATTTGAGATGTGCACAGTGAAAAAAAAAACGCGGGGGGAGGGGGTGGGGGTCTGAATGCATCTGCAAAAAGTATCGATTCTGGTCAGCCTGCGCAGTCCGCGCAGGCTGATCTGCGTCGAAACTTTTTGCGCTGGGTCAATTTTCTGTATGTCAGAGTACCAGTCTACCGCAAGATTCAGTCGATTGCTAAAACAACATGGGGGTTTGTCTTTAATAGGGGATAGGAAAGAGTTGGTAAAAGATAGAATAGTGGTGCCGGTAGTGCAATCAGCAATTTTTCGGTTTGCCACAATGATTTCAAGAAAATTTTTACTAATGCTTATTTAAACACGAGATTGCGCGTTAAACGGATAACCCAATACCACACAATCCCTACTTTTGACGACCCTGAGAAAGAAGCCTTTGGAAAACATTGTCGGAAAAGGACAAAATGCATTTTCTCCTTTTCCCACAATATTTTCGACCCTTCACAAAACAAATTTCAAATGTTCATTCACTTTTATTTTGTCGTCTGCAAATGCTTTCGATTTGGACAAACCTAAAATGTTGCTGTTTGGTAATGAGTTGGGCTACTTAGTAACGGAAAACCCAACTGATTAAAAATCCATCTTATCTCTTAGCCACAGAATTTTTCTCATAACTGTCTGGCAATAATACTCTCCTATTTCTCTATTGTATGGCTTTCAACACGCGTAAAGGGTCATCTGGACATTTGCGTAAAGTGTCGTCTCGGATCAGCCTGCGCAGTCCGCGCAGGCTAATCCGAGACGACACTTCACGTCTTCATTAGATTTTGTGCTTCAGTAGACTTCTGCAGAACCGAAAAAAATCTTATACACGGAAAGTGCCGTCTCGGATTAGCCTGCGCGGACTGCGCAGGCTGATCCGAGACGACACTTTACGCAGATGTCCAAATGTCCCTTTTCGTGTGTTGCAAGCCATATATGGTTTGGCCCGGTAGGTTAGTCGGTGATGCACATGACCCGAAACTTAGATGGGAGGGTCGTTGGTTCGAATATCCCCAGCACGGCCAATTTTTTTTTCCCCGAGGACTGATGATTGTCACTGTGACAGGGTTCACTCTTCTATAAGCGTGTGATAATTGTTTTAATGTTAGTTATGTAGGAAAGAAGACTAGAAGAACACAGCGCAAAAAAGAAAATACTGGTAAAAGAAACTCAAGTAAATAAAACAGTATGAATAGGTGTACTGGCCGTTACTAGATAAATGACATAGTGTTGAAAACGGCATTAAATGCCATACCAAAAAGTAAATATCAAACGTATAAAATCGCAATATAGCTTGTATATTTATATCATTATCTCCCGCTAGATGGCATTCTACAAATAACGTGACATCTATCTAATTTAGGCATCCTGGGTACAGAACTGGACTGCTTCTACCGACAACCTTACTTTGAATTTCAAACTAAAAAAAACCTTTACTCAATAAAACCCTACCTGGTGCGTTCCACTCAGATGTGATCAGCAGTTATGAGAAATCCGGATCTAAAACAGGCATGATTTCTCCTCTAACGCATTAATGAAAGCCATTTTCTCATTTGCTACTTTATAGCGCGTACTATTACAATCCCCCCAATTTCTAGGGAGAGTGATGCGTCGGTCATATCAGACAGGTCGAACCTTCGAAGAATATGACATGCGCATACAACGTATTTATATTGGTACAACACTTATTCTATTCTGTTCTGTCCACGTCAACCCCAATTAACTTGTCTCTCATTCATATTTATAGGAAGAACGTCTAGGATGGGGGTATATAATTGACAGATAATTACTAGTAAACATTGGTGACCATACGGGCTTAATGTAATAAAGTCTGGGCATGATTAACTTCGGGTATCTGAGAATTCTGGAGAGAGAGAAAGGCAGACAGAGAAAGAGACAGACAGACAGTCAGTCAAACAACGTTCGCTATTGAGGGCATACATAATAAATAACAATAATTCAGTGTGTTACGTTACTAAGAATGTGTAACTAAATGGCGGTAAAGACACTCCCAGGTTTCATAAAATTTCTTCGCTCGACCTGACAGTTCCCTCGTGTTGTGTGCAATCTGACCTTGGCCTTCATTGTGAACAAAAGGACAAAAAACTTATACCTATGAACTTCTGACTTCCAACACTTTTTATACATTTCATTTTATCCTCTCTCTCTCTCTCTCTCTCTCTCTCTCTGTCTCTCTCTCTCCAGTGACTACTAGACACCAGTTCCCCGAGTACAGATCTGGCATCAACTCTTTAACTCTTTTGCTTTCAATGGCGACTTAAACGGGTTTTCTTTTCTTTTTTTTTTTGTGAACGGAGTATATCAATTTCAGAGTGCACATAGTGTGCCGTCCGCTACCCGATGCCAAAGATCGACCCGAAAACCACTTTTAATTGCAGTTTAACCCATCACCACACAATCCACAGTGTTTTGTACCATTCACAAAACATTTTTTTTTAAATTTTCATTAATTTTTATTTTGTTGTCTGTGAATGCTTTCGATTTGGACAAACCTAAAATTTTGTCGTTTTGGTAATGAGTTACAATCTACCACAGAATTCGGAGGGGAAAAAAAAAGCTCTATCGGTCGTTATGTTTAATTCATTTTTAGACTTCCATAGAACAACCTGCAGCTGGCGATCTCTTAAACATCATTGTTGAATTCGGGAAACCATGAAATAAAGTTTTATGTATCAAAAAATATTGTGGCTGAAGAAGTCAATGCTCGTAAAGAAATATTTCTCTTTTTTTTCAGCGCTTTTGTGGAAAGTGCTTCCTTGCCATGATAGCGGGTTTTTTCCCATTTCTTGCAGGCCTATCTTTAAGATAGAGAGAAATAACGCGTCGGTAATGGGCTTTGACGCTAATTGCTTGTTTGATATGCAATCGAAGTTGGCACGACTGCATTAAGATCGGTAAAAATCATATCAAAGGGCTGAAGGTCCTGTACATAAAAACATGTGCATTATATTTGATGAAACCTCCTAGGATAAAAATGGTGTTTTGTTTGAAGGTTTGCTTGCTTGATGTTTTGAGTCATTGTTAAATAGGTTTTTTTATTTATTTATTTATCTATTTATCTATTTATTTATTAATTAATTTATTTATTTATTTATTTATTTATTTATTCGTTTGTTTGTTTATTTATTTATTCATTTATTCATTTATTTATCTATTATTTACTTATTTATTTTTCAATGATATACTTATTCAGAGATACAGATAGAAGAAGCGGTTTTGGTTTTAAAATCTAAAATATTAATAATTCTCCACTAAACCCTATGTTTTGGGTACTCATTAGAATCGTCTCATCGAGACAATTCTAATGAGTACCCACAACATAGGATTTGGAAAAGAAATAATGAATTTAGAATACCATCACTCCCTCTTATTTGGAGCTCTTATTAGATATTATATTACATGTTTGAAAATGCTGTATTAACTTGTCGACAAAATGAAGGTCTTATGCGGACGGGTAAATCAAGATCAGACTGCAAATAACATGTGGTCTGATATAAGACCTATGCCATCCCCCTATTTGGTCAAGCCTACCAGATAAAATTCTTTCTGAATTTCAAAGAATTGTATTTTAAGCTTTCAAAAAATGTCGAGTTAAAAATATTTGAAGATGAAAGAGTTAACGGCAAAAATTGCTCGTAGCAAGCAATTTCTCCCTTTGGCACAATGTTTTCAATATCGCCCGATGCCAGGTGCCAAAAATAGACTGCAGGAGTTAATTAATCAAAACGTCAATGGCAATCTCTCTTCATATGATGCAATCATGACAATATTTTCCATTTGTCAATTAATCAAGCTGGAGCAATTATTGACGAAATGCAGTTGCAATTGATGAATTATTAGATATGCAGCTGAGCTCGTATCTGGAGATAGCTTTGAAAAAGAAATCCATAAATACTTCATCAACAATGTCTTTACAAATGGTGAAAACTTTCTTCCTCTGCGACATGGGTCCTACATGAATTACTGGTACACCCTTATCTTGTTGACCCTTTACCCCATAAGGCATTTCTATGGTATCTCTAATTGACCCTAAATAACAGCAAGGATGAAGTCATTTCTTATGTGTATATGACACCTTTTGATAGCATAGAAAAACATTGTGACAAAAGGTGAAATTGCTCGTCACGAGCAATTTCACCTTTTGCCACAGTGTTTTCCAAAGGCTCCTACAAGCAATGCGTAGAAATTAGTATCTAAGGAGTAAAGGATTAAATTAAATAAGTGATATGAAACTTTCAATCCGATAGTTAAAGTCCAAATTTTACTTTTTCAAAGGTACTGTGGGAGAATACCTTCTGATCGGACAGTGTAGATCCAAGATCAGACTGCACAGTCTGTGCATTCTGATCTTGATCAGCACTGTGCGCAACAGATTGTTGAGCTGCGCTTGTCAACTTAAGGCTGAATACCTCATTACTGCGATCACCTTATCGAGTTAATTCTAATTTAATAATATTTTATTCACAATCAATAATAAAAATAACAATATAATGAGGCATGCAAAATTAAATGTGTGTAATGGATGAGAACGAAAGCTGAAAGCTATCGCCGTTAGATCGTTGAGAGCGGTGAAGGTTATTTTGCTATATCCTTGTCTTCAGGCAAGTTTCCTGAATTTCTAGGACCTAGGACAGCATTCTAATTTTCAATTACATCAAACAACACTCAAGCAGTTGCAAGGACCCCCAGACAATGCTTTCTCTATTACAAAGCCCTGTTGGTTAGCAAAGGTTTTAGCGTTTATGACTGGTGAAAAGGTGGTTACAGACTCGATCCCCGGTTGTGGCAAACTTCCTTTCGGCCATTTTTTGCCAACACCCATGATGTATGTGAGAAAAGCAGTCAGTGTGCTTTGAGAGAAGTTTTGTGTCAGCACTGGTGTGAAAAAAAGCCAGGAAACCACCGTGATATGACCTCAGGTAGCAAAATGTCGTTAAACTTCAATACATGCACATTTCCCTGCTGCATGGATTAACGACAAAATTTTCCAAAGTGAAACTGACTTAGGACAAAACCTGAAAAGGAAAAATGGGCAACAGGGAAAATTGCTAGGGGACAAAAAACAAACAATTTCAAAATACTTTGATACCGGATAGTATCCAAATTCGGTAAAACTCCGTGCTAAGTTTTCAAAATTGCAAAGTTTTCAGGCAGAATGCTCCCTGGCCGGTATTTTGATTTTATATCATCACAGAATCTACTCTAAGCCATGGAACTTACTTGTAAAGAGAGACAAGAGATCAGTCATTGAGGCCTAAGATTTGTTAACCCTTTACTCCATAGATACTCATTTCTACGCATTGCACGTAGGAGCCTTTGGAAAACATTGTGGCAAAAGGTGAAATTGCTCGTGACGAGCAATTTCACCTTTTGTCACAATGTTTTCTTTGCTATCAAAAGGTGTCATATACACATAAGAAACGGCTTCATCCTTGCTGTTATTTAGGGTCAGTTAGAGATACCAGATAAATGCCTTATGGGGTAAAGGGTTAAAGGTCGTTTCCTGTTGGAGGCGGTGTTCACGCGAGTTGGCAAAGAACTGCAGAACTCCAGCATAGCAAGTTGACTGGTAAAACTTTGGAAATATGAGAATGAATATTTTAGACTATGTTACCATGTAAAGCACTGTTCAAAATAGCGTTTATCGTCGGTTTACTTCAAAAACCTCGTAACTACAGCTTGTTTCAAGCTCTAGTTACGAGGTTTTTGAAGTACACCGACGATATAAAACCACAGGCCTTTGAATCTCTATTGGTCTCCAAAAGAACACTAAATATTTTCCTCGGTCGATCATCGGAGACTTGTAGCACAATGGTGTATCGCCTGTATATCACAGAATATATTCAAACTTTTAGCAACACCGATTCTATCTATGAATAGTACATGTATTGGCGACTCCATCTATATCGTATACAGTAAGACAAGTTGTCTTAACTCTTTCCCAAACAATCCCTGGTTTTCATGACCCTGGAAAAGCAGCCTTTTTGAAAACTTTGTGGGAAAAGGAGAAAATGCTGGAAACCAGCATTTTCTCCTTTTCCCACAATGTTTTCTACCCTTTCAGAAAAAATTTCAATTTTTGAATCGCGTTAATATTGATGTCTGCAAATTGCTTTCAATTTGGACCAGTCTAAAATTTCATCGTTTGGTAGTGTTAACATACATGTATATACGATAAAGAGTGGGGGGTCGCCAATGTGCTATTTATAGTAACAGTGTCCGATAATGAAAACTCGTTGGTAGACCAATGGCGTTTCGGAGGCCTATGATACAACACCACATTTGAAATATAAAACTTAATTCTGACGTAACTATCATATATTCCTATGATATCATTTAACTCCTTCTGTGCCACATAAATTAAATTCACTAAGGTCGACCGCTGAAAATACAATAAAAATCAAAAGAAAAGTATAAAGATGTTTTTGAACAAACGGGCGGTACACATCTTTAAATTTAACTGCACGTTTTGTGCAGTCTGATCTTAATCTATGCCGCCCGTAAAAGTTCATGTTCTCATCTATGGTGCACAAATAGTTTATTCTAAATCGTTTGTCTTCATGTCTATTTCAGATGTGGACCAAATCCATCAGGGCAGCACGATGAACATAACAGCCATGTCAAACGGAAGTGATGAAGACGCCATTTTAGACTATGACGCACGGTTACAACAGGAGAATATCTATGAGGTGTATCAAATGCTTCCCGTGATATTTTTCTATGCTGTTGTCCTGACAGTTGGACTATTTGGAAACCTGCTGGTGTTAATAGTATATACGTTTAGATATAAAAGATCTCAAGCGAGGGTTTTTATTCTGTTTTTGGCAACTAATGACTTTCTTATGTGTCTTTTTGGTTTACCTTATCAAGTAATAGACATGACCAATCCATACACATATACTTCTGGCACGCTGTGTAAAGTGTCGACTTTTATTGTGCTGACTTTGTTTCACATATCTGTATTTGGTCTAGTTGTTATCGCTATAGATAGGTACACAAAAATATGTCATCCACTGGGAAAATTCCATACGCAATACTTTGGAAAAAGACGCGCATGCGTGATCGCTGTAATTCTCGGACTTCTTCTCTCTTGGCCCATTTTAATTCTATACGGACCAAGTGAAATGGAAACTGGTGTTAAAAATATAACTGGATATGCGTGTTACTACGAATATGCTGACCCAGAAAGTAATTATGAATTGATCTATTCCATGACCACTCTCTGTTTTTGTGTAGGAAGCACCATATGTTTAATAGTTCTGTACTCGCTGGTTTTCTGCAAGATCTATTCCCGATACCAAAAGGGTATTTCTCTACGATCGATACAGCAACATGCCGAGGACAGCACGTGTTGTATAAATGATGATGACGATAAAATGTCGAAATCTATCCCAGTGGGAGACTCCAAAAATAGCCGCACCGTGCAATATTCTAAAGTCAGCAGACAGGGAAAATTTGTTACTAAGCCGAATATCACATGCGAAAAAGGGAACGCAAAACATCTCAACTCCAATACTATCAAGCTGGAAACCAGCGAGCCCCTAGAGACGGATTCTGAAACAGATGAGAATCCTGACTGTACAAGAGATCTAGTAAAAGAACCAAAGACAACTGAAGTACAAAACGGGGAAAAAGCGAAGCTAACAAAAAACTGCCATTCCCCTGGAAAGGAAAATATCTCATCGCTTGATACAAGAAACGATGAAAATGTGTGTCACGTGACAAACGCATGTCGTGATCTCCAAACAAACACATTTATCTCCAAAACCCCAATTTCTAGTCCAAATAGGAGAAGTTGTGAGATGATAAAAAGAAACAGCATAAAAGATCCTTTAACCCGTTTATGTATGGAACACCCAGAAATACGTCGGACAAGAAGTGGGTCCTACAAGGAGCCCGAAAAAGGGCTCCAAAACGCCAGACTTAGTTTACCAATGAATAGTCTAAATTCCACATCAAGCAAGTCTTCACTGAATAGCCGTAAAGACTCCCTACACACAAGCCAAAGATCTGTGCTGCTTGGCAAGGAAGGTCTAAGAATACATTGTTCCACAAACAATATGAGCCAAAGAAACAGTAACACTACAGCACCCAGTATAAGTAGGGGACACTCCAAAATTACAAAAATAATGATTACAATAACTTCACTGTTTATTCTCAGTTACACACCGACTTTAGTCATCATTATTTGGTCTAATTTACAGCCCGAAATCTGGGATATTATTCCTATCCACGTAACTTTGGTGTTTGAATTTTGTCTACGATTTTATCTAATTAATAATATATGTAACCCATTTATTTATGGATTCTGGGATAAACGATTCAAACGGGAAGTAGTTTTCTCGTTGAGAAAGCTTGCCGGGATGTTTTTACGTTGTAAGAAATAGATGCAAGTAAATTAACCTTTAAATAGCTGAACTGACCTTAACTCCTTACCAAACGACAAAATTTTGGAATGATCCAAATTGAAAGCATTTGCAGACGACAAATTAAATATGACTCAAAATTTAAAATTTGTTTTTGGGAAGGGTTAGAAAACATCGTGGGAAAAAGAGAAAATGCTGGTTACCAGCATTTTCTCGTTTTCCCACACTGTTTTAAAAAAACTTCCTTTCTCAGAGTCGTTAGAAGTTGGGATTGTGTAGTAAAGGCTTACAGATGCTGACTTACTGACCTTAGCGTAGATCTAAGGTCAGACTGCACAGATTGTGCAGTCCGATCTCGGAATTGCCCGCTCCGATCAGGAGATATTTTTCCACAAAACATAAGTTATAAGAAAAAGCATTAATCAGGTTTTTACTATCTATCAGCTTGAAAGTTTCACTTATCTATCTCTTTACCAAACGACAAAATTCTAGACTGGTCCAAATTGAAAGCACTTGCAGACGACAACCTAAATGTGACTTCAAAATTGAAATTTGCTATGGGAAATTCAACCCTATCAAAGAAAAGAAAAACTTCTCCAAATGAGCCACACTTAAATTGTTATCTGCAAATGCTTTTAGTTTGGACAAGGCTAAAATTATATAGTCTGGTACAACTTAAATTCTTTACCACACAATCCTGAGTAAGAAGCCTTCTGAAAACATTGTGGGAAAAGGAGAAAATGCTGGTAACCAAGCATTTTCTCCTTTTCTAACCATGTTTTCTTTCCTTCCCAAAACAAAGTTTCACTTATCAGTCACGTTAATTTCATTGTCTGCAAATGCTTTCAATTTGGTGTGGTCCAAAATTTTGTCATTTGGTTAAAAGTTAACAGGAGGTGGCCAATTTCCACGAATGCTCCAAGAGCAATCTACAAGTTATTTCTGTTAAAGCTGAAGTGGCAAATAATTTGACACAAGTCTGTTGAACAAGTACTAGGGGGCCAAAAGGTTGGAACTACAAACTAGCCAACAACCTTTGGTGACGGACAAACTGACTCTGCTTGTGAACTTGTTTGCTTTCTTTAACTCTTTGCAAAAGGACAAAATTTCAGGTTTGTCCAAATTGAAAGCATTTGCAGACGACAAAATAAAAGTGACTGAAAATTTGAAATTTGTTTTGTGAAGGGTAGACAATATTGTGGCAATAGGAGAAAATGCTGGTTACTAGCATTTTCTCCATTTCCCACAATGTTTTCTAAAGGTTGCTTTCTCAGGGTCGTCAAAAGTAGGCATTGTGTGGTAATGGGTTAAGAGAGAGCCTTTGTGGTTGATAAACATAGGATTTAACTCTTTACCAAATGACCAAATTTTGGACTAGTCCAAATTGAAAGCATTTGCAGATGGCAAAATAAAAATTACTCAAAAATTGAATTTTTATTTTGCAAGGGTAAAAAAACAAAGTGGGAAAAGGAGAAAATGCTGGAACCAGCATTTTCTCCTGTTCCCACAATGTTTTCTAAAGGTTTCGTTCTCAGGTTCATCAAAAGTTGGTATTGTGTGGTACAGAGTTACATTTTTTATAAAGCACGTAACAAAAATTTGAATCATTGCAACATTAAAACATTATCTTTTTATTGTTTTATTTTTCCATTTTTTCCAAGTATCACAGTTTTATCCCCTTGCCCAGGCCCCTATGTGTAACTCTGTTAGCCTTTGTTAAGAGTGTAGACTGAGATCACACTGTGTAACCTAATCTTATCTCTACACTGCCTAACCGATTAAGATTTTTCTCACTTAACTCATTATCAAATAACAATATTTTAGGCTTGTCCAAATTGAAAGCATTCGCAGACGACAAACTAAAACTAAAAATTTGAAAAATTTGCTTTGTGAAGGGTAGAAAATATTGTGGGAAAAGGAGAAAATGCTGGTTACCAATATTTTCTCCTTTTCCCACATTGTTTTCAAAAGGCTTCTTTTCCAGGAGCATCAAAAGTCAGGATTGTTTGGTAAGGGGGTTAAAAGCCTTTGAAATCCGTCAAATCCCAATATTTGGATTTTTGGTACTTTTCTGAATATTTCAATTTATTAACCCTTTGCCACACGTCAAAATTCTGGACTGGACCAAGTAAAAAACCTTTACAGGAACGAATGAACGCTGACTTAAAAAAGTTATTTCCATCTATGATATAAAAGAAAACATTGTGGGAAAAGGAAGAAAAGCTGGTTACCAGCATTTTCTCCTTTTCCTACTGTGTTTTTAAAAGGTTTTCTTTTTCAGGGTCATTAACACTCGGGACTATATGTGAAAGGGTTAACTCATTACCACACAATCCCTTCTTTAGACGACCCTGAGAAAGAAGCCTTTAAAAAAAATTGCTGGAAAAGGAGAAAATGCTGGTAGCCAGCATTTTCTCCTTTTTCCACAATGTTTTCTACCCTTTAGAAAACAAATTTTAAACTTTCAGTCACTTTTATTTGCTCATCTACAAAATTAATGCTTTTGATTTGGATGATTTTGATGTCATTTGGTAATGAGTTGAGTATTTTACACGTAATGGAACAAAGCAATATCTCTGTCACCAATATCAGCACCGTATAATTTCAACAACTGAAATCTCCTTGCCTACCCTATCCACCATTGTCAGCACTGAGGTAGAAGTCATTGAGATTATGCACAACGAATTCCATGAGTAGTTAATAATGGCAGTCAGAATATAATAATTTGATTCTTTACCTGGCAAAACCATATTATGACAAAGAAAGCCTATGATAATGAAAATACTGAAAAGGAAGAAAATGCGAGTAAAGAGTATTCTCTCCGTTCCTATGTTTTCTTCCCTTTCAAAAATTAACCTGTTACCACACAGTAAAATTTTAGACCTATCCAAAATGAAAGCATTTGCAGATGACAATTTAAAAGTGGCACTGATGGTGCAATTTTACCTTGACAGGATAGAAAACTTTGTTGGAAAAGGAGAAAATGCTGGTTACCAGCATTTTCTCCTTTTCCAACAATGCTTTCAAAAGGCTTCTTCCTCAGGGGTTAAACATATCAACTGAGCGACATTCATCATCTGCAAGTCCATTCAATATGCGAAAGAAACTTTTGTCGGATAAAGAATCAATTCTACACAACTAGCCTACCCTCACAAATTTCCTCAAGTACATAGATCAGTATTACTGGAAGCAGACCACTACAGAAACACTGTGGCAAAACGAGATTTTGCTCTTCACCAACAGCTGAGCCAGCAGTCTAAATCCAGCCCGTATTGTGATTGAATTAAAATGCTGTATACATGGAGATAGTCACAGTTTTGGCTTGGAAGGTCTACTCAAGTTAAAACTTCCATGTTTTCCAAATCCTTCTGTAAATTTTCTTGCACCTGTCAAAGTATAAGAAATTTTAACCCTTTACTAGACAAACCCTGCTTTTTACAACCCTGAGATAAAAGCCTCTTGAAAACATTGTGGCCCTGGGAAAACGATAAAATGTTGTTAACCAGCTTCTCATGAGACTGTCCTTTGGCAAAAACTGTTACAGTCCCAGCCTAGTTAGAATAATACCCAGAACATTAAAAAGTGAAACAATTAAGTTGACTCCATGAGATAGATGACATAACATAACAAGAGGCTTAAAACACCATTCAATTAATCAACAAAGGTTTTGAAATTGCTTCCTGCAAGATGAATAGAAGATGAACCCTCTACCAAACAATCCTTTGTTGTTTTTTTATTTGGCCCCGAGATATAAGCCTTTTGAAAACATAAGGTGAAAAGGAGAAAATGTTGGTAACCAGTATTTTCTCTTTTTCCTACAATGCTTTCTATCCTGCTGTAAATAAATTTCAATTTCTGGGTTCAGTTTTTGTCGTCTGCAACAGTTAATGCTTTCAATTTGGACAAGTCCATTTTTTTTCTTTTTTTCATAAAGTGTTTAACTGATTCAAAACTTAAACATTTGCAGAAGTCAAATGAAATTTTGCTTTACTCTTTTACCATATGGTTAAATCATAGACTTGTCCAAATCAAAAGTATTTGCCGAGGATTTGGCTTTAACCCTTTCCCAAACAAGCCCTGGTTTTAACGTGTCTGCAGTAAAAGTCTTTTGAAAACACCGTGGGAAAAGGAGAAATTGCTCATAACGAGCAATTTCTCCTTTTCCCACAGTGTCGAATACCCTTTTTGAGAACTTTCTGCCATTTTCTCAGAATCTAAAATTTTCGTCTGCAAACTCTTTCGGCTTGGAAGAGTCCAAAATTTTTCGTTTGGGAAAGGGTTAAGGTTGAAATTTCTTTTGGGTAAACATTGTGGGAAAAAGAGAGAGAAAGACAGATTACCAGCAATTTCCCTCTGCCCACTATGAAAAGGTCTCTTTCTCAGGATCATTAAGTCTGAATTGTTTGGTAAAGGGTCAAATTATGGAATTTATATTTAGAAAGAAAGAAAATAGTGAAATGATTTAAACAGCTTCTTCCTCAAATTCATATAAACTTGGGAGCAAAGTGTTAACCATCAACTTAACCCTTTACCCCATAAGGCATTTCTATGGTATCTCTAATTGACCCTAAATAACAGCAAGGATGAAGCCGTTTTTATGTGTGTATGACACCTTTTGATAGTGTAGAAAACATTGTGGCAAAAGGTGAAATTGCTCGTCACGAGCAATTTCACCTTTTGCCACAATGTTTTCCATAGGCTCCTACGAGAAAAGAGTAGAAATGAGTATCTATGGAGTAAAGGGTTAAAGAGACAGAAAATACAAACCAGGTATTGATTCTTCCGTCAAAACATGAATTCCATTTTCGAATTCATACTTTAAGGCATCTTCAACTGAGGTTGCATCATAAGCTGCATAATAGGCTGACTGCCTGTCTGCATTTAAACACTTCTGTGGAAATCTACGAATATCTCTGGCCAAACTTATTGCTGAACCCAAGGCTGTTAAAAAACAAGAGTGCCAAGATGGCCCTGGATCACTCACCTGAATTTTTGAGATGACCATAGCCTATTTTTTTTCTGAGGTACTGAAACATTGGAACCAAAAATAGCAATTTACAAGAGGTCACCTGTAAAAGTCATATCAAAATCTTACCATCAGTTTCAGATAGAAGAATCTTGTAAGAATTCTTCATTTCCATATAAGTGCAAGTAGCCCCCATTCACGAGAGTCATTTTTCTTGACGGATCAAAATTTTACGAACAAGTTTTGAAAAGGGTCACCCAAGGAACATTGCTGAGAAATTCTTTTAAAATCTGACCAGGGGTTTCAGAGAAAGAAGAATTTTCAAGAATTTCTTCATTTCTGTATAGTGCAAGTAGCCCCCATTCACCAGAGCCATGTTTCTTGACAGATCAAAATTTCACAAACAATTTTAAAAAGGGTCACCCAAGGAATATTTTTGTGAAATTATTTTAAAATCTGTCCAGCCGTTTCAGAGAGGAAGAATTTTCAAGAATTTCTTCATTTCCCTACAGTGCAAGTAGCCCCCATTCACCAGAGCCATGTTCCTTGATCAATCAAAATTTCACAAACAGGTTTTGAAAAGGGTCATCCAAAGAACATCCCTAAGAAATTATTTCAAAATCTGACCTTCGGTTTCAGAGAAGAAGAATTTTTAAGAATTTCATCATTTCCCTATACAGCAAGTAGCCCCCATTCACCAGAGCCATGTTTCTTGATGGATCAAAATTTCATGAACAATTTTTGAAAAGGGTCATCAAAGGAACATTTCCTTGAAATTATTTCAAAATCTGTCTAGCCGTTTCAGAGAAGAAGAATTTTCAAGAATTTTTTCATTTCCCTATAATGCAAGTAGCCCCCATTTACTAGAGCCATCTCTTGACCAATCAGAATTTCGCAAACAATTTTTGAAAAGGGTGACCCAAAGAACATCCCTGAGAATTTATTTCAAAATCTGACCTGCGGTTTCAGAGAAGAAGATAGTGCAAGTAGCCCCCATTCACCAGAGCCATGTTTCTTGACGGATCAAAATTTCACAAACAGTTTTTGAAAAGGGTCACCCAAGGAACATCTCTGAGAAATTATTTTAAAATCTGGCAAGTGGTTTCAGAGAAGAAAATTTTTAAAGAATTTCTTAGAAAATTCCATTTGGTTGCCATGGCAACCAGAGTTTTTTACGGAATCAAATTCTATGAACAAATTTTAAAGAGGACCTCCCAAGGAACATTTCAGCCAAGTTTGGTCCAAATTGGCCCCGTGGTTTTGGAGGAGTTGATGTTTAAAGAATTGTTGATGAAGCACGACAGATGACGGACACAGGGTGATCCTAACAGCTCCCCTTGAGCACATTGTGCTCAGGTGAGCTAAAAAGAGTGTTGCGTAACAATGAAATTATAAATAAATAGCCCTTGATACTGCCTCACTCTTTACTTGACAATCCTGTGTTTTAAGAACCCTGAAAGAGATATCCTGTCAAAGATAGAAATCATCTATTGAGGTACATTTATTTTGGCGTATGCAAATCATTCAATTTGGTGACGTCAAAAATTTTGCTTTTTGGTGTAGAGTTGACTCTTTCACTACCTAAGGTGTGAAGACAGGTACTTTTTCAGAGGGAACAGATCAAGGACAGGCTGGACACATCTTACTGTCTGATCTGGGATCTAAACTGCATGTACCAAGGACAGTCTGCACCCACCGTACTGTCTGATCTGGAATCTATTACACTGTCTGATCTTGGATCTATACTGCATGTATCTACTGAGACATTATACAAATCCAGAGACTGATGGATGTACAGGTATAGGTGAATTGAAAAATTGACACGCTGATTCCATAACAGCCACAAAAACACTGCTCTTTCATAAGTACAACACACAAATTACCCATATTACCTATACAGCAACAAAATCATTGTCATCATTATACCTCATGGTCTAACATTAGGTTCACAAAAGTTTTGCAGATGGAAGGAAATTGGTTAATCAGTTGGGCATATTTCATCAACAGAACAAGAAGCAGTATTTCAAACTTCAAAGGCATGAATATAAAAAAAAAAGCCCTTTTTATTTCACCCATTACCACACAAGCCCGACTTTTGACGACCCTGAGAAAGAAGCCTTTTGGAAACATTGTGTGAAAAGGAGAAAATGCTGGTAACCAGCATTTTCTCCTTTTCCCACAATGTTTTCTACTCTTCACAAAACAAATTTCAAATTTTCAGTCACTTTTATTTTGTCGTCTGCAAATGCTTTCAATTTGGACAAATCTAAAATATTGTCGTTTGGTAATGGGTTAAGAGGTAAGAAAACATTGTTGCAAAAAGAGAAAATGCTGATTCTCTTTTTCCCACTGTGTTAACTAAGACCTCCTTTTTTTCAGTGTCATTGAAACAGGATTGTGTGATAAAGGGATAACTCTTACAAAACCACAATGTTTTCCCACAATGTTTTCTTCTCTTCACAAAACAAATATCAAATTTTCAGCCACTTTTATTTTGTCGTCTGCAAATGCTTTCAATTTGGGCAAACCTTAAATATTGTCATTTGGTAATATGAGTTAACAGACAAAAGAATTGGACTTGTCCTAATTGATTTAACCCTTTACCCCATAAGGCATTTTTATGGTATCTCTAATTGACACTAAGTAACAGCAAGGATGAAGCCGTTTCTTATGTGTATATGACAACTTTTGATAGCATACAAAACATTGTGGCAAAAGGTGAAATCGCTCATCACGAGCAATTTCACCTTTTTGCCACAATGTTTTCCAAAGGCTCCTACAAGCAATGCGTAGAATTGAGTATCTATGGAGTAAAGGGTTAAGACAATTCAGCAATTAGCTTAAATGATGGGGTTTGCATCTGAACTTGCAGAAAACATATAGGATGAAATATTGGTTTTGAGAACAATCAACTTCCTCAGGGATTTGTTTTGAAATTGCAGAAAACTGACATAGAAAAATGATAAAACACTGATTACTGTACCTGTATTTACTCCTTTTTCAATGTTTTCAAAACCCTTTGTCTCCTGGTTTAAACAAAACATTTAGGTGAAAGGTAAAACAAAACAAAATTAAGTACCAGAGCCTACCTGTCCCATGATCAGTAACAACATTCACTAGACCCATTTCCTGAGCTTCTTTCGCTTTAACAGCTCGACCTGAAACAGAAAATCAGCAATGCTCCAAGAAAAAGGTGGTTTTAATACATCTGCAGAGCCGACCTATATCAGTTTACACAATCTGCACATGCTGCCATGTGTTGGACCTTTTTGCTTTTTGTAAAATTTTGCATGACAAAGGACCACTTTACCTCATGAATCAGTTGACTGATAGACCAAATAGATTTCATGGTTCCGAAATTATGTTATAGCTTGCTTGGTATAGAGCATGAAAGAGATAAATTTACTCTTTACCAAACCACAAAATTGTGGACTGGCCCAAACTGAAAGCATTTGCAGACAACAAAATAAATGTGACTGAAAAAAATTAAACTTGGTTTTGGGAAGGGTAGAAAACAGTGTGGGAAAAGGAGAAAATGCTAGTTACTAGCATTTTCTCCTTTTCCCGCAATGTTTTCAAAAGGCTTCTTTCTCAGGGTTGTTAAAAATAGTGACAGTGTGGTAAAGAGTTAATTTTTACCAAAGAAAATTTTAGACTGATCCAAATCGAAAGCAGCTGCAAACAACAATTTTAATGTGGCTCAAATGGAGAAGACTGTCTTAGAAAAAGTAGTAGGAGAAAATGCTGGTTATCTGCAATTTATATCTTTAAAGGCTTTCTTCTTCAGGGTTATTAAAACTTGGAAAAAGAAGTTACACAATGAGGAAAGACACCACTTGTATAGCCTGACCTCTTTTTTTATTATTTTACTTATGACCAAATGGTAAAATTATAGACATGTCCAAATTAAAAGCACATGCACACAAAAAACTATATGTTGCTAAAATGTTAGGATATATCTTTGAGAGGAGAAAAGAATACTGTAGGAAAAGGGGATAATGTTTGTTGCCAGCATTTTCTCCTTTCTTTTCAATGTTTTCAAAAGGCTTTTTCCTTCAGGAACGTCAAAACACCTGATGGTTTGGTAAAAGGTTAACTCATTATCCCACGAAACAAATTTGCAGGAAAAAAGCTTTGAAAACATGGTCCAATTCATACTCTACTCAACTATAGGTCCAGCTAAAACAATAATACAAAAGAAGATAACACTCCTCCTTGACAACTACTCTGAAATAGAGGGCACTTCAAACTTGAAAACATCTTGTGACATGTAGACAATGTTCTCTTATTCTGACAGTGTTTTCTACACTTTCAAAGTTAATTTTCAGGCAACTATGTAACTGTTAGATTTGCTGCGAGAAAGTTCTTTGTTTTCAGACGAATCTAAAAACTCATTATACGGGTAAAGAATTATGTAACTAACCTGATAAAATCATGTCCATTGCACGTGAAAGTCCTATAAGACGCTGCAATCGGACTGTACCTCCATCAAGTAATGGGACACCTGTGTCGAAAGGCATGGTTGCACACATTTAGATTGCTTACTAAAGATTTATGTTCTTTAAGTTAAAAATAAAATTAACTCTTTACTGCACAAATCCAAGTTTTGACAATCCTGAAAAAGAAACCTTATGAAAACATTATGGGAAAAGGAGAAAATGCTGGTAACCAACATTTCTCCTTTACCACAATGTTTTCTCACATTTGGAGGACAAATTCACTGTATTGAGAAACATCTGATTTTTTCGTTCTGCAAATGCTTTCAATTTGGGCAAGTCTAAAATTAACCTATTTCTAAACAGGGTGTTTCAAGGTCAAATAAAAACACCTTTTAATAAGTTATTTCAAGATTGAACAAATCTATTACAGATTATGCAAAGAACAAAAAGTTTAGGAATACAACTTAATATTTTCTTTCAACAGCACTGCAAACAATGTCAGAAAAACACATCTTCTCCTTTTTACATCATATTTCAATAAGATACCAAATGTGTAAAATTATTTTAGACTTGTCCAAATCAAAAGCATTTGCAGACGACAAAATAAAAGTTACAGAAAATTTAAAATTTGTTATGTGAAGGGTAGAAAACATTGTGGGAAAAGGAGAAAATGCTGGTTACCAGGATTTTCTCCTTTTCCCACAATGTTTTCAGAAGGCTTCTCTCTCAGGGTCATTAAATGTCGGAGTTGTGTGGTAAAGAGTTAAGACTTACCAAACCGGCGACAAAAAACACCAAATACGGCTCCCTCATCTGCCACACGTAGATCACAAAGTAATGATAACTCGAGGCCACCGGCCACACAGTATCCTTCTACAGCCCCTATCACAGGTTTCTTGATAAACATTCTTGATGGGCCCTAGAAAAACAAAAATCAATTGGCATACAAAAGTAAACGATACAGATACTAAAATGCATTTGAATTTTAATCACATTAATCAACTCTTAACCATACAATCCTAACTTTTAATGACCCTGAAAAAGAAGCCTTTTGAAAACCTTATGCAAAAAGGAGAAAATGCTGATAACCAGCATTTTCTCCTTTTTCCACAATGTTTTCTGCTCTTCCAAAGTCAAGTTTCAATTTCTGAGTCATGTTTATTTTGTCTTCTGCAAATGCTTTCAATTTGGAAAAGTCTAGAATTTGGTTGTTTGGCAAAGAGTTAAAAGTTTTTCAATTACTGTAAAGGTTACAACATGTTATTGTATTATCAGTGCATGTGTTAGTTGAAGGAAGACAAGAATATCAAAACCAGATAAAAAGGTGAACAAAAGATGGAGCAGCTTGGCAAATTATTACATAGATTTAAAACTCATTTTCAAATAGGAAAAACACTAGAGGAGTATTCCTTTCACTACTACGAAAGCTCCGAACATGTTCTAGGTCAATGGAGTACATGTATTTCTGCCTGTTCTTCAGAACATGTTCTGACTGTTCTAATCCAATCGAGGTGTAGCACACCTGCTGATCAGTTGCTAGGTGATACAAAATGGCTGAAAGACGGACAATTCATCATGGCAAAATTTGAAATTGGTTCTTTTATACGACATGAGTACCATAAATAGGGGCATAGAAGACTCGTCTCTACTCTCTCCCTCTGCAGCTAATCATTTCCTTAACTAACACAGCTATGATAGTAGCTCTTGCAACAGCCATCATATCATGCCAATGTACTTTCATTTCGATAAGGTTTAGAACAAAGTTCCAAAAATGCTCCATTCAGAACATACTTCCAGAACAGTGTATTGTGTTCTGAAATATTCCTTTCACACATTCCAGAACAGCATTCCAGAACACAGAACATTGTGCCAGAACAGGCAAAAGGAATACACGCTAGGTCTTCTGAAACTACAATAACAGACTGTCATCTTCACTATTACTTTCCATACTTTTGGCCCATTACCACACAGTCCCTACTTTTGATGACCCTGAGAGAGAAGCCTTCTGAAAACTGTGTGAAAAGGAGAAAATGCAGGTTACAACAGTCTGTTTCTACCCTTCACAAAATAAATTTCAAATTTTGAATCACTTTTATTTAGTCATCTGCAAATGCTTTTGATTTGGACAAGCATTAAATATTTTAGTTTGGTAATGAGTTAAATGATCTGATTTATATTTAATATGTATTTTTTACACCCACATTGTTTACTTTTGGGCACCACCTGGCCTTTAACAACATCTGAATTACTGGCCTAGCACATTATTACTGAGCAGTCTCCCATTTATTGTGATTTATCAAACCTTTACCATGCAATAGCATATTTCGATGGCCTTCCCCCCAACCAAACAGAATATAACTTACAAAGAGGGCAGTTCAGTGGCCAACAGGACCTTTAACATAAATTAACTCTTTACCACACAATCCCGACTTTTAACGACTCTGACGGAGAAGGATTTGGAAAACACTGTGGGAAAAGGAGAAAATGCTGGTAACCAGCATTTTCTCCTTTTTCCCACAATGTTTTCTACCCTATAAAAGTTAGGAATCATAAGATTATCAACATCTTATTTGTTGTCTGCATGTGCTTTCAAATCAGACGAGTCAAAAATTTTGTCGTGTGGGTAAAGGGTTAAAGGTGGCCCTTTAGATTTTGGGACAAAAAATTTTACAAAAATGCAAAAAAAAAAATCATCCTTATACTCCCAAAGCCTTTTAATTTGGGTTCATAAAACCCCAGTAATCAAAAACCATCCGACAACATGAGAAATAAGAGATTTACTACGGCCCAGGTTGACACCAATGGGAGACACATTCTATTTTTAGATGATCAATTCTCTCATTTACATACAGGAATACACAGACGAAGTTTCAAACATAGCATCCGAAGAAGACATTATGGAAAATAATTATTACATGTTTGTTATGTAATGGAATTTAAGCGTTATTAGTCACTTGTCAGTCGCTTAACATTTAAGGGAAAATGTAAGGGACATTTAAGGGACATTTAAGCCTTTTAACCCTTTCCCAAACGACAAATTTTTAGACTTTACCAAATTGAAAGCATTTGCAGACGACAATTCAACTCTTGCTGAAAAGATGATTTCTGTCTATGATGGGGTAGAAAACATTGTGGGAAAAGGAGAAAATGCTGGTTACCAGCATTTTTTCCTTTTCCCACAATGTTTTCAAATGGCTACTATTCCAGACCCGTAAAAACCAGGGATTGTTTGGGAAAGGGTTAAGGGAATACCATCAAAAAAATTTTTTTGTAATTTTATTAGTCTTGATCACTTATGATTTGTATTATTTTTTTCAAAAAATTTCAGTAATATATATATTTTTTAATTTGGTGAGATTTAAAAATTCTAAATACCCACCTTTAAAAAGATATACTTCTGCCATTTCCCAGTGAACTAAATGGAGGAAATGTTCATAGCAAATGTTTTCCCTTATTTTGTCATCTTGCAAATACTTTCATCATGGACCAGTAGATAAATTTGTGGTTTTGTAAGAGTTATCCCTTTATCACACAATCCTGTTTCAATGACACTGAAAAAAAGGAGGTCTTAGTTAACACAGTGGGAAGAAGAGAATCAGCATTTTCTCTTTTTGCAACAATGTTTTCTTACCTCTTAACCCATTAACAAACGACAATATTTTAGACTTGTCCAAATTAAAAGCATTTGCAGACGACAAAATAAAAGTGACTGAAAATTTGAAATTTGTTTTGTGAAGAGTAGAAAACATTGTGGGAAAAGGAGAAAATGCTGGTTACCAGCATTTTCTCCTTTTCCTACAATGTTTTCTAAAGGTTTCTTTCTCATGGGCGTCAAAAGTAGGGAATGTGTGGTAGTGGGTAAAAAGACTAATTCCATCCCCTGAGCCACATTTAATATGTCCTCTGCAAACACCAAAAATTTGGCTAAAAATTGTCGACGGGTTAAGGTTAAAACAATCTAAATACATATGTTTCTACAATAATTTACTATATCTCACCATCGGTGCTATATTGTCGGCTTGGATATTTACTAAGGTTTGCATATCTGATGTAGCTAGGGAACTCAGGTCATACCCAGCACAGAAATTGCCACCTGAAACATAAAATTTTAGAGTTTTGAAACATCCTGAAAAAAGGTTTCAAAGCCATTCTACAAAAAAAGAGAAACTACTGGTAACCTGCGCTACCTCTTTATCCCAGCACCTTTCCCAGAATTTTTTTTACCCTATTGCAGACAAAACCAACTATGTATTCACACAGAATTTATGAAGCCATCTGCAACTGTTCCCAATTTTGACAAGTCTGAATTTTAGTTCATTTGACTCTTTCCCAAACAATCCCTGGTTTTCATGTCTCTAAAAAAGAAGCCTTTTGAAAACATCGTGGGAAAAGGAGAAAATGCTGGTAACCAGCATTTTCTCCTTTTCCCACAATGTTTTCTACCCTGCTGGAAACTAATTTCAATTTTTTTTCAGTTATTTTTGTCGTCTGCAAGTGCTTTCAATTTGGACCAATCTAAAACTTTGTCGTTTGGTATAGGGTTAAGTGATGAGATGGATATGACATTCATCTTTTAAAAAGCAGAACATGCAGCTTTCAAGCATCTCCTTAAAGATGGGTATTTAGAATTTTCACATCACACCAAATTAAAAAAATATCTATATCATTGAAATCTATATGAAGAAACAATACATATCGTCAATAATTAAGAATCATAAAATTACAAAAAAATTTTTTTTTGATGGTATTCCCCTAAAAGGCTACGTAGCCTCTTTAGCTATTTTTAGATTTCGCGCCAAAAATCAATAAAGGATTGTGGGAATTTCAAGTGACTGGCCCGTGACTAATAATGCTTAAATTCCATTACATAACAAACATGTAATAATTATTTTCCATAATGTCTTCTTCGAACGGATGTTTGAAACTTCGTCTGTGTTTTCCTGTATTTAACTGAGAGAATTGATAATCTAAAAATAGAACGTGTCTTCCTTTTGTGTCAACCTGGTCCGTAATAAATCTCTAGTTTCTTGTGTTATTGGATGGTTTTCGACTACTTGGGTTTTATGAACGCAAATTAAAAGGCTTTGGGATTATAAGGATGATTTTTTTGCATTTTTGTAAACTTTTTTTCCCAAAATCTGAAGGGCCACCTTTAAATACATGTAGTTTCTAAAGCTTTATTTTTTAAGATTTGTTGAAATTTCAGATTGTATATCAGAGCTGCAGATAAGAGGGAGCAATGGTATTCCAAATCCATTATTTCTCTTCCAAACCTTGCATTGTGGGTACTCATTAGAATCATCTTGATGAAACAATTCTAATGAGTACCTACAATGTAGGGTTTAGTGGAGAATGGTTAATATTTTCAATTCTGAAATCAAGATCACTCAATCTATCTGGAGCTCTGGTTCATGAAAAGGGTTTGCAGATAAATCTTGTCAGATAGATCTTTCATGAACACCTAGAGTGAAGCCCAACAATATTTCAAAAGAGTTTTGGTTGAGCCAGAATTCTAACCAATAAGCCATAGGTCTATATTTAGTTATGTACCAATCACCCTATTTTACATCCTTAGTGTAAACCTACCACGAAATACAGTGGTAACACAAACTTTTTGAATGGACCAACAAATTATATATTGCTAAAATGATCATTTCTGTTAACCCTCCATTATCATAGATACTCATTTTGATGTATCAACAACAGACAGCTTTTGAAAACACTGTGGGAAAAGGAGAAATTGCTCGTAATGAGCAAATTTCTCCTTTTCCCACAATGTTTTCCATTCAATCAGATATTTGTATCCTCATTTTGTCCATATTTTTGACATCATATCTTTATTTGATGCTGAAATGGAAGAGCCTCAAATTGACATAATATCAGGTAAAGGGTTTAAGATATGGGAGAAAAAACTGTGGGCAAAGGAGAAAATATTTTTCAAAAGTCTTCTTTCTCAAAAATCTGGAATTGTATTGTAAAGAGCTGAGGCCTAAATCAAACTGTGTTCCTTTAAAACTTGCAATAATGAAAAAATAAACTGCATTTTCTCAAAGGCTACAATACAATGTTGCTCCAAGATCAAGACAGGGTTCAGTCATAACACAGAATAAAGCAGAAGACAGTGAATATCAGAGATCAGACAGCATGTTCTGTCCCAAACAGCTTCTGGTGTTGTCTATGGTATGGAAAGAGTCAAAGCTATTGAAATTCTTGACAGTTAGATATACATATAAATATATACAAATGCTATACTGACATAATGGTTGGTGACTAAAAAACCTCAGATTACCAACTTTGTGTTTTACCACTAAGCTATTGAGGCTCAGCTAATGAGAAAAACTAGAGCTATCACTAAACGTGATCCTCCCAATCAGCTCCTTGTCACTAAAAACAGGTTTTTAGTCACAGAATGCAGAATAGTAGTAATAGATAATTCTGCAACAAATGGCAGCATGGTCACCAAAATTGCACATGCACAACTTCATATATATAGGAACACTGTGTGTAAATTTGAAATAAGTACCTTCAAAGGTGTTGCGAGTATTGCTCCAGACAAATTTGTGTCTACAGACAGACCGACTGACGGACAGACAGCCATGGTGATTCCAGTATACCCCTCTCCTCTCCACTACGTTGTAGGGGGTATAATAAATAGAATTTATTTCATCAGCTTGTGGTTATATGGGGAAATACTTGCCGAAAAAGGGAAAGGTATGCGAAAATAATGAGTGCCATAAGGCACAATTTATTTTCGCGGACCTTTCCCTTTTGAGGCAAATATTCAACCACAAGCTGATGAAATAAATTATATATCCATTTCTTCTGGTTATTTTGGCAACGAATGCCACTTTTAAAACTAATTATCTCAAGCTAATTAACTAGATTTTCGGCAGGAGGAAAGTATTCACTGTGATGGGGAAATAATCCCTTCCTGCTTAAATGACATCATTTCTTTAGCCATAACATTTCTATAAATAGACACATAAAATATAATAAGATGGAATATAGAAGAACAGTACCCTTCCCATACAAAACAGCTACATCCACCTCAGGATCATCTTCAAACTGTTTGAATGCTGCAACAAGTTCTTTGGCTGTCTCATGGTTAACTGCATTTCTCTTTTCTGGTCGATTTATAGCAATGGTAAAGATACCATCCGTTTTGTCTACCTCCAGATTCTCTAAAATCAGGGAGAGGATTGTGCATGTGTTACAACAATGATTTTAAATGAGTGATGACAATGGATGCTGCTTAACTCATTACCAAACGACAAAATTTCAGATTTGTCAAAATTGAAAGCATTTGCAGACGAAATAATAGATGTAAATCAAAAAATGAAATTCAATTAGGGGAGGGTAGAAAACATGGGAAAAGGAGAAAATGCTGGTTACCATCATTTTCTCCTTTTCCCCAGGTGTTTTCAAAAGCTTTCTTTCTCAGGGTCGTTAAAAGTTGGAATTGTGTGGTAAAGGGTTAACTCAGAGGTTCAAGTGTTGCACATGAAGTCATGGTTCTTGGTTTGATCCTCACTAAAGGCCTAAACTTATCATTGGAGCATAGTAAAGCTAGACAATGCATGCAGAGCCTCAAAAAAAAACATCATAAATTTATCTGTCACTATGACATGAATCACTAAAAATTTATTGAAAGCAGCTTAAAAGACCAATATCATTACCAATTTCATTCATTGTTCACACAACTTCTGGTTTGCTAACTTTAATGGTTGTGTTACTTTCAAATACAAAAAAGTTTGGAGAAGAAGAAAAAGACATTCTTTAAAATGGTTGTTGAAAATGGGCCATGATTACCTTCAGTCTGAAGGTTTGCTCCAATGCTATTTTTGTTACTCTTCCCTTCAAACCTTCAAAGCAACCTTCATTAAACACGTCTGGAATTAATATGATTTTACCTGCATCTTATCTAACCGCTCTATGCGATAAGATTTCCATTGACAGCTGATAAAATGAGCATGGGTCATTAGGTAAATGATTAATCTTCACAAAAAGACTGATTTTAGTTAATTTTGAAATCTTACCTTCATTCAAATCTGTTCTTTTCAATGTAAATAACCATTGACCTACTTCACCAGAAATCAAAACATGGTGATATCATCAATCTCAGTATCTCTGACACATTACAAGACGGTTTGGTTGCAAATTTCGCTGCTGACAAAGGCACCTTGTCCGACAATGATTATTAGGATTAGAGAACCAGACTGTACAAAAGTCAAATTCCGTTGAGTGAAATCACCGTGTTAGTTGTTTACAAATTACACTAGATTTATTTATGTTGGGAATAAAGGTAAATTTCCCTTGATTTAATTGGTATTTTGCAGTACAGTTTGTGTGATATTAAAGATTAATCATTTATCTAACAATCCTAGTCTCAATAATGAGACGGTCCGGTGATCTTTTTCATATTTGGACATTTACTGTACACCTTACCGTCTCAAGTCTATCGTTAATTTTCCGTTAGCAAATATAGAGCGCTATACTGAGTTTTGGTTTCGTCTGTTTTATCTGTATTGCAGCGAAATACAAATAACTTTTAGTAATAAACATGACCAAGAACAAATTGTTAAACTATTGATGACTTAAAGAGCTTATAGAAGTCGTTTATAACATGTTTATCTCAGAAAAATCACGGACAAAATTTATCATGCGTGGTGGCCATTTTGTATTTTTTCGGGAACGTAAACAACTCAGTTACTGATGAAATGCACCATGTTTTCTCACGATCAGCTTTTAAATTGAAAATATTTGTATGTCAAACGAAGGAATATTGAATACGCAAGCAACAGGTATGTTTAAATCCTAGTTTTGTGCTCTATTAGCGAAATTATGGGAGTTCAAACTTGCGCACAAAATCTGTGCAGAACTTTCAACTGATTTTGCCCGGATTGTCTCTGTACCCAGAGGCGACCAGTGGAAAAGTAACATCGCCTTTGGGGACAGTTATCTGTACTACTAAAGATCCATGCCCATTTTATTAGCTGTCATTGGAAATTTTGTCGCATAGAGCTGTTTGTAAAGATACTGGTAAAATCGCATTAATTCCAGGCTTGTTTAATGAGGGCTGATGTGAAGGTGAATGCGAAGACCAGTAACAAAAATAGCATCGGAGCAGACACCTTCACTGGCTTCAGAGTGAAGGTAAGAAATCTCATCACAAAACACTAGGTTTTAACCCATCAATTCCATAGTTTTAAATCAGTGTCATGCAAAATGGCTGTGATAGTGATAAGAACAGTAAATCTATCTCACTAAAGCTTTTGACCGAAGCAGTTGATAATCGTCTCATGATTAAGTTTATGCTGGAAAACTTAGTAAGTTTCATTATCATTTTAGTATCGACTTAGATGGTGCCCTGCTCCATAAATTTTTAGTTGGACTCCGGCTTTCTTTAATCTCCTAAACTTGACTATCTGATTAGGTAACGACTTATATACCAAAACAATATATGAATTATCTTTATTATTATCAAAATCAATTTCTTTATCATAGAAAAAAATTAATTTCGTAAAGACTTTACGTAATGTATTTTTCTTTTATATTAGAGACTAATTACATACATGCACAAACATGGCGGACACGGAGTCGTTACTAACTGTTGGAGGAGACAGAACAACCGGCCAGTCTGTCCGTACTCAGAATGGTACTCGTTTTATCTTCTGAAATATATCCCAAATTCATAGTCTATCCTAAAGAATGACCGAGTGCCTTCTAGTAGACATTTAATTTTGACTATACTCTCTCTTCTGATACGGCATGCAAAACACATGGTCTGGAACTTTCTACATTCGCGCCGGTGGGTGGAGTAATGTGAAAAATATCAGAATGTTCTCGCTCTTTAATCGACATCCGACATATGTCAGTGGACTGTCTGTATTTTGACAACAATATACATTCTCGTAGCATGCAAAAGGGAATTTATAATAACATTTTTCTTCTATTTTGCAAGCTTGTGGATGTCCCTTACCTTGAGTCTGAAGGTGTCTGCTCCGATGCTATTTTTGTGACTGGTCTTCGCCTTCAGACCAACGGTCATTAAAAGCATCTGGAACAGTACGATTTTACCCACATTTTTTTGAATGGTTCCAGATGTTTATGTTCCCGAAAACATACAGAATGGCCCCCCACGCACTACAAATTTCGCAAGTGATTTTTCGGAGTTAAACATGTTATAAGCTACTTCTACAAGCTCTTTATGTAATGAATGGTTTAACAATTTATTTTTGGCCATGTTTATTACTGAAAGTTAATTGCATTTCGCTGCAATACGGATAAAATTGATGAAACAGAAAGTCAGTATAGCGCTCTATATTTACTGAAAGTTAATTGCATTTCGCTGCAATACGGATAAAATTGATGAAACAGAAAGTCAGTATAGCGCTCTATATTTTTTACTGGAAAATTTACAATGGACTTGAGACAGTATGGTGTACAGTAAATGTCCAGATATGAAAAAGATGATACGCTGCAGGGAGGGATTAGAGACAAGTCTACAATGCTCCTATTTATGGCGTTCATATTGGGGGAAAAAAAAGACAATTGTAAGTTTTTCCGTGAAGAATTGTCCGTCTTTCAGCCATCTTGTATCACCTAGCAACCGTTCAGCAGGTGCGCTGCACCTCGATTGATTTCGAACAATCAGAACGTGTAATGAAGAATACAGCACAGTGTTCTGAAATCCTCCATTGATCTAGAACATGTTCAAAGTGTTCGTAGTAACGAAAGGAATACACCCTATATCAGGAATTACCAGGGCACTTGGAACAAGAAATATCTTCGAAAAACAATAAATGGCCTGAATTTGCCAGTAAATATGTAGGGTCCGTAAACCCTTTACCACACAATCCTGACTTTGAACTTGGAAGTTATTCATTTGTTTCAATGATTTTAAAACTTTAAAGCCCCACCCACACACATACACACAAAATAAATAAACTGCTTCTGACAATGTGTTATAGAAACACCAGTCCTATATTGATATTGCCAAATGAAAAAAGAAGCTAGTGTCAAAATTGTAGTTGTTGATTAAGAAATGAAATTCAAATCCTAATTACAGATTGGACATGCTGGTTAAAGGTAATGTATGTTCTTAAATTGTGAAGGTCAGTTTTGTATTTGTAAACATACATATTTGCAGGAAATGTCATTTGTATCATGCAATTTTTTTCAAAATGTTTTGTGTATAAATGTACAAAAAATCAAGTTTTACAAAGGTGAGGGGTTTTTTTTTTTGGCTTACAAATTTGGTTCTTGATGGCACAAAAACAGAAACATTTCTTTCTTTTTTTTTCAGTGATGGCAGCAGCCTCCATTGCCAACATTGTTAAAAGCAGTTTGGGCCCTGTTGGACTGGACAAGATGCTTGTGGATGATGTTGGGGTAGGTTTGAAATGATAATATTCAGTGCCCAATAAACAAGCACAATGTCTTTCATAGAGCTCCAGATAGGAGTGATTTTGATTTCAAAATTGAAATTATTAATTATTCTCCACTAAACCCTATGTTGTGGGTACTCATTAGAATTGTCTCATCGAGACAATTCTAATGAGTACCCACAACATAGGGTTTTGAAGAGAAATAATGAGTTAAGAATACAATCACTCCCTCTTTGTATCTGGAGCTCGGTTTCAACAGCAGCTGCTGTTATTACAAACATGAAACTCATACAGGTTTCTACTGACATCCTACATGGGATATTGATCTATGCTGTCCACCAAGCCTATGTTCAAGGGTGACAACCTACGTCATAGAGGTGTCAGGAATAGCCACCATTTTGTGGGCAAAGTGCAGATTAATTACTTTAAAATAGATATATGTATCTAAAATTTACTTAGAATACCTACTTCATCTGGTGACGGTAAAAATATTTGTCCTATTCGTGAAATCAAAATGCCATGAAACAATGTTGAAGCTCTAAACACTTCAACATATTTATTTTTAACGGCATTGTATACGACATCTATTTTTTAAATCGCACATGTGTCGCAGGCTTTGAAAATTGTGCGGAAGTAATTGCAAAATCAACGAAACTAATGAACAAAATATTGATGTAACAGTATAATAACGAAGAAAGTTGTCGGGTACCATATGCACTGCTTTGTTTGGACAGATCTTCAATAACAATAGTGTACAAGCTGAAAAGCTTACCTTTTAAAAGGAAAATGGTGGATTTAAAATGTCTCCGATGATGTATGCTATGGCGTAGCCCATAGGTTGTTACCCCTGATGTTTGTGCCCATGAAAAGTGTAAGGTTTAACTCTTTCATAGACAACAAATTTTGGACTGTTCCAACCTGAAGAAGTCTGCAGATGACAATTATAAATCTGAAAAAAATGTTGGAAAAAAAATTTAGGAAAAGGACAGTGTTTTGTAAAAACTTGTTTAAAAAAACACAGGTTTGCCTGGATAGGGTTAAGTATTGTTTTCCATTTAGACAAATCTAAATTATTGTCTTAATTAACTCTTTACAAAACAACAAAATTTTACACAACTGCAAATTGAAAGCATTTGCAATTTTGCAGGCAACAATAAATGTGACTCAAAAAAACTGAAACGTGATTTCAGAAGAGTAGAAAACCATGTGTGTCTCCTGTTTTCAGAAGGCTTCATCCACTTGGTTGTAAATATCAGGGATTGTTAAGATTGAGGTTTAAGATAGGTACAAATATTTTCCAGGATGTGACCATTACAAATGATGGAGCCACAATTCTAAAACTTCTAGAAGTAGAACACCCAGCTGCCAAAGTCCTGGTGGAGTTGGCAGATCTACAAGATCAGGAAGTTGGGGATGGCACAACATCTGTTGTAAGTTTTTCTACTTTGTAATCTGATCTAAACCTACTCTGTTCGTAAAAGCCTAAAAGCCTGTAAACTTTTTCAGAATTGAGACCACTTACAGACCACAAATTAAATGTGGTTCAAATGAAGGAAATTGTCATTGAAATGAACAAATTCAGGAAATGTTGTTGAAATGAGAGAAAAGTTTGTTTTCAGCATGTTTTTCCTACAGTGTTTTAACTCATTACCAAATGACAAAATTGTAGGGTTGTCTAAATTGAAAGTCTTTGCAGACAACAAAATAAAAAGGCCTGAAAATTTGAAATTTGTTTTGTGAAGGGTAGAAAACATTATGGGAAAAGGAGAAAATGCTGGTTACCAGCATTTTCTCCTTTTCCCACAATATTTTCTAAAGGCTCCTTTCTCAGGGTCGTCAAAAGTAGTGATTGTATGGTAAAAGGTTAATGACCTGACAGGGTTGATATTGAAAAGGCCTTGTTATGCTCTAAGTACCAAAGCTTTTAATAATTTCAAATTGAATAAGAATTACAACTCATTATTGGGCCGTCTGATACGATAACATTATTAAGTTTGTCCATTGCTGAATTTTTGTTTAAACTTAATAGAGCACTAGCCTAGATCATTCAAGTAAAACTTTGATTTTCAGGTTATCATTGCAGCAGAACTGCTGAAGAATGCAGATGAACTGGTAAAGTGTAAAATCCACCCCACATCTATTATTAGTGGATACAGGCTAGCTTGCAAGTAAGTCTGCATTTTTGTCTAAACTTAGAGAGGCATACATCCCAGTTTTAGAGCTTTTTGCCAAAAACTAGATCTTCCATAACGGGGTCCATTGTCAGTCTGTCTGTGTCTGTCTATTTGTCAGCCAGTCATTTTTTTTCTTTGAATATTTTAGGGGGTATACTAGAATCAGCCTGTCGGTGTGTGTGTCCATCCGTCTGTGTACAAAATACTAGTGATTTAGTGTGGCAAACTCCTCCCCCAGTTTTCCTTCAATTGTATTGAAACTTTGCACATATATTGATCATATATTGAAGATTTGCAAGAGGCAATTTTCAAATGTCAGCTCTTCCTTGTTGAGGAATTATCTTGCCTTGAACTTGACACTTTTTTCTGTCAAACCATCGGCAGGGGTATTAAGTCACATTCAGTGACGGCTCTAGTTTAAGCAGTAGAAATAACATTGATCTAAAAGTCTTGAGTTTTGTGAAACTTGTATGTTGTTTGTAATACTCAATAGAATGAGCTCTAGTGATTTTAAAGAAAACCAAATTGGTCAGGAAAAATAGCTATTCAAATACCTGATTATTTTAAAACTTGCACAGATTCATGTTAGCAAGTTGTTGACCATACTGAAAAAGTGAACCAGTTTATAACTTAATATGAATTACAGCAAAGAAACTTGCTGGTAATATCTGTTCCATCAGGAGCTTCAGCTCTTTAACTTCCGCAAGTTTGTTGAAATGGTGTTTTTTTCCAAATATTTCTTCTTCAATGAAATTCTATGTGGCATTTTGGTTAGCTGTTTTAACCCTTTACTCCATAGATACTCATTTCTACACATTGCTTGTAAGAACCTTTGGAAAACATTGTGGCAAAAGGTGAAATTGCTCATGACGAGCAATTTCACATTTTGCCACAATGTTTTCAACACTATCAAAAGGTGTCATATACACATAAGAAACGGCTTCATCCATGCTGTTATTTAGGATCAGTTAGAGATACCATAGAAATGCCTTATGGGGTAAAAGGTTAACAATAGCTGCTTTGACCATGAGTGATTCAGGCCCCTGTGGGTCTCTTGTTTACCCTTGGAGTTAAGTCAAAACTGAATTCAGCAGGAAGTAAGAGATGACACTTAACCCATTACCACACAATCCCTACTTTTGACAACCCTTAGAAAGAAACCTCTAGAAAACATCGTGGGAAAAGGAGAAAATGCTGGTAACCAGCATTTTCTCCTTTTCCCACAATGTTTCCTACCCTTCACAGTACAAATTTCAGATTGTCAGTCACTTTTATGTTGTCATTTGCAAATACTTTCGATTTGGACAAACCTAAAGTTTAATCATTTGGTAATGAGTTAAGCTTTCTGTTTTTACTTTATTCACAGAGAAGCGTGCAAGTATATCCAAGAACACCTCACTGCCAATGTTGATGACCTGGGCAAAGAGTGTATCATAAATGCAGCCAAGACAAGCATGTCCAGTAAAATTATTGGCCCTCAGTCTGATTTCTTTTCTAACATGGTTGTTGAAGCTGCATATGCGGTAAAGACGTCAGATGGTAAAGGTGGATACAAATACCCAATTAAAGCCGTCAATGTGCTGAAAGCTCACGGTAAAAGTTCCAGTGAGAGTATATTAGTGAAGGGATATGCTCTTAATTGTACTGTGGCCTCACAAGGTAAGGGCTTCTATCATGGCCAGTCGGGTTTTTCCCTTCTGTTTTAATTTTATGCTTACTTTTTTTTTATATGATTAAATGAGATTTAAGTATGGAGGTACTTTGTTTTCAGTTTTAAACCCACAAGATTGTAGAATTTTTACAGATTAAACTCATTTGTAGAGAGCATGTGAAATGTTGTTGGATTGATTGACAGAAAAAAAATTGCATAATTAAATGCACTGACTATAACTCGAATACTTTTCAACAAGGTCATACACTAACATACAGGACAGGATATCTGTTGTGAACCCAATATTCGGGAACAAATTTTAGGGCAATCCATTCTAATTTTATGAAAATCTGTTTTAAATTCCGATGTCATAGGAAATGTGGGACGGAAAGTCACAGACAGTATTCAGCTGGTGTGTTAGGTTGGCATTCAACAATATTTAATGGTACAGTTTTGAAATTGACCAATACCACAAATTTGTTTTCCATGTGCTGTTGTTTATGTGACATATGATAGTTGGTTATGCTTTCTTCTTGTTTTATGACAGCAATGCCAAAGAAGATCACAGGAGCTAAGATAGCATGTTTAGACTTCAGTTTACAGAAATCCAAGATGAAGATGGGTGTTCAAGTATTGATAGAAGATCCCACCCAGCTAGAAATGGTCAGACAAAGGTAATAGATCATTAGGGTCACACTCTGGCAAAAAGGGGTTTTAGTGCATCCCCATCATTGTACACAGCCAGTCATCATATGGCATGCAACATGCATAAAGGGGCATTCAGACATTGGCATAAAGTGTTGTCTCGGATCAGCATGCCCAGTCCATGCTGGTTAATCCGAGACAACACTTATGACTACTCTAAATTTTGTGCCACAGTAGACTTGTGCAAAAAAGAAAATTACATAAAAATGAAAACTGTTATATCTGATTAGCCTGCACAAACTATGCAGGCTGATCAAAGGATTAGCCTGCACGAACTGCGCAGGCTGATCCAAGACAACATGTTACTCAAATCTCCCAACACCCTCTTTCAGATATTGTAAGCCATATAGTAATGGATCCATAAAATCTTTTGATTATAGCAGCATGATGTAGACTGGCTTTTAGACAGTTTTGAGAAAATTGACAAAAGATTTACACATTAAAAACATGTAACCAACACATTTTCCAACTTCATCTTACCAAGAGGGGCCCATATTGACCCCAGTCATAAACTTGTATCATTCTTGATTTTTTGTGTACAGATATTCAGATATCACTCACATAAGTTCATTATCTGCAAATCAACAATTCCTGGATATTGATTTTCTCTCACTGGAAATAAGATAAAGATTATGAGGTTAATATAACATCCGTGATATATAGAATAATAGTGATATTGCCTGGGGTCCATGTGGACCCCAACAGATTTTGAGTTTTGTATTCCACTCGATTGAAACCACCAAAGTTTTTTATTTAAAGTCACTTAAAAATAGGTTTAGTAACAAACTGCTAAACAACAATTCCCTGCAGCTTCAACTTTATATCACAAACAAAGATAAGAACCATTTGGACGTCCTTATGAAAACAATCTAAGAAAGGAGAAAATGCTGATAAATATAAGATCATTTTGTAAAGGGTGTTCTGTTTTTCTTATAGATTTTTAAAGGTAATACTAACATTTTCAGAAAGAAAAGAGCTATTTATTCAATTTCATTTTCAAGAAATTGCATTTTAAAATAAATTTGCAGGGAGTCAGACATTACAAAGGAGAGAATTCAGAAGATTGTGGCAGCTGGAGCCAATGTCATTCTCACTACTGGGGGCATTGATGATTTGTGTTTGAAATACTTTGTTGAATCTGGAGCAATGGCTGTCAGACGCTGCAAGAAAGTGGATCTGAAAAGAATTGCTAAAGCAACTGGAGGTACATTTTGTTTTTAGTTGTTATACCCCCGTGGTGTCCGTGTCGTGAGGTAGAGCGTCGGCCTCATAACCTAAAGGTCCTGAGTTCGATACCCGGGAGCAGGTGTCAACTTTAGGATTTTTCATTGGCTCACACATTCGGCGCGAGTACTGGTGTAGTTCCCAGGAAGCAGAATTGAGAGAGATTAGTATAAGTTGTAAGAACTTGTTTCTCAATAGATGTAAAATAAATATGTTTAAACTGAATTAATACCCCCGCAAAACAAATGTTTTCAGGGGTATACTGGAATCAGCCTGTCTGTCTGTGTGTCCGTCCGTTTGTCCATGTGTATGTCCGTCGCTGTGTCCGTCTGTGTACAAATAATAGCCTGTTTCTGTCAAAGCGCTGGTTGGAGTATTAAGTCACATTCAGTGACAGCACTAGTTCATACGAAAATTATAGTGACAGCCTGTTATTGTACAGTCAGTTCAAGCATTAGATGCTGGCAGATTGGCAGAACTATGTGAAAAGTTGCCACGATCTTGAATCTTTAGTTTACTTATTACCAAGCTTTAACTCTTTACCACACAATCCCAACTTTTAACGGCCCTGAAAACGAAGCCTTCTGAAAACATTGAGGGAAAAGGAGAAAATGCTGGTAACCAGCATTTCCTCCTTTTCCCACAATTTTTTCTTCTCTTCCCAAAACGTATTCCAATTTTTCAGTCACTTTTAATTTGTTGTCTGCAAATGCTTTCAATTTGGACTAGTCTAAAATTTTGTCATTTGGTAAAGAGTTTAAATTCATTTTTCTGCTAATCACTAAGACCTAGACCTGTCCTACAATAAGAGCTTATTATCTATATCATTTCATTATTATATCATTTCTATACCTTGAAGAGCTAAGATTTATATTCAAAGGCATTTTAACATAATACTGTTTACCTTTGGCTCCTGATGGAGCTTTAGTTAGTCATGTGAAATAGTCATTGTACTTCTTTTCCAGCTGTGTTTGTGTCCACGCTGGCCAATCTGGAAGGAGAAGAGACATTTGAACCCAGTTATCTAGGTCAGGCTGAGGAAGTGGTCCAGGAGAGGATATGTGATGATGAACTGATACTCATTAAAGGGTAGGGATTACATTGCCTATTTTGAGCAGTCTGATCTACACCTTCATGCTGAAAAAAAGCTTTTGAAGACATTTTGATCATAGGAGAAAATGTTGGTAACCAGCATTTTCTCCTTCGCCCAAAGTGGTTTATGATTTTCTTTATTCTTTGCCAAACGACAAAATTATAGATTTGTTCAAATTTAAAGCATTTTCCGACAAACAAAATAAAAAAAATTGAAACTTGACTTAATATGAGTTGAAAACATTGTGGGAGAAGGAGAAAATGTTGGTTATCGGCATTTTCTCCTTTTCCCTCAATGTTTTCAGAAGATTTCTTCCTCCAGGTCGTAAAGGGTTACTACAATTATCAACTTTTAACCACATTTATTTTGTTGCCTGCTATTGCTTCAATATGGGCCCGTTTGAAATTTTTATATTTCGTATAGGGTTAAAGACGCCCTACAACTCATTTTCAGCCAGTTTTGACTCATTTTGTCTTTATTTTATCAAACTATAGTCATTCTTATATGTTCATGCCAAATATTGCGCCTGACGGGTGCAAGGTTGCTCAGTTTACAGTCGATAGAAAATGCATTTTGCTGCGTTGTATGTAAACAGACTTGTCGCTTCCAGTTTTTGAATCGAAGATATCACTAATCTGTTATACACTCGGGTAGATTCATTTGATGATCATGCATTCTCACGTGACTATATTTGACCTTCATCCTGCATCTAATGAGGTAAACAAAATGTTACAGCTTCGATTTTCAGATGGAGGTCACGGCCTATTATTATGGCTATATACAAATTACATCATATCCGACTCTGAGCAGAAATCAATGATAAATTTCCATGATGGACTGCAATTGTTTACAGCTTCGATCTTAGCCAGTTTTCTTTAGACCGATGTTCGGTTTCTAATACAAATCTTGCTGAGTTACTTTTATTTTGGTGGACAAGTGTAAAAGAGTTAAAGTGGTTGTATGAGTAAAACTGAAAAGCCAGACACCAAAGATCTGTGTCTAAATATATTTTAGAGGTCCCATGAGCTTTACTTGAAGGTCACACAACTGGACCTGACAAGTTATTTATAGATGGGATAAATAAAAGTGACCATCTCTCTGAAGTCAGTAATGGTTTAACTTGACTTCCAAAGATGGTGAACAGGTTTGTAGGCATAGCTTGCATGGTCTGAATCAGTTAACAAGTTGTAGTGATGTTTACATTTACCATATTTACAGGTTAGAGAACAAGAATTTGCCTCACAATCCTGAGTGAAATGTCCCTTTAAAAAAGCTTTTGCAAACATTGTGGGAAACTGTGAAAATGCTTTGTATGGCACCAAAGATTTTAATTTTATCATTTGCTTTAGAGTATAATGAAGTTCAGATTAGTTTGTGGCTGGAAAGGGTAGAAAACATTGTGGGGAAAGTAAATAATGCTGGTAACTTTCATCTTAAATCTTTCCCTAACGACCTCTGGTTTTTACAAACCTGAGGTAGAAGCCTTTTGAAAACATTGTGGAAAAGGAGAAAATGCTAGTAACCAGCATTTTCTCCTTTTCTCACAATATTTTCTACCCTGCTGGAAACAAATTTCAAGTTTTTAGTTAAATTTATTTTGTGATCTGGAAGTGCTTTCAATCTGGACCAGTCTAAAACTTTGTCATTTGGTAAAGAGTTTTAACCCTTTACTCCATAGATACTCCTTTCTACGCATTGTTTGTAGGAGCCTTTGGAAAACATTGTTGCAAAAGGTGAAATTGCTCGTGACGAGCAATTTCACCTTTTGCCACAGTGTTTTCTACACTGTCAAAAGGTGTCATATACACATAAGAAATGGCTTCATCCTTGCTCTTATTTAGGGTCAGTTAGAGATACCATAGAAATGCCTTATGGGGTAAAGGGTTAAAGCTTTTCCAATACACTTTTACTTCATCCATTTAAATACTGATCATCAAAGTGCGAGGAAAAGAACTTTTTTCATGAACAAAGGATCAAGTCCCATGAGCTTTTCTTGAAGGTCACACAAAATGACCCTGACAAGTTACTTGTAGATGGGATAGATAGAAATAACTGTCTGTCTCTGAAGTCTGTAATGATTTAACTTGACTTCCAAGGATGGTTGACATTTTCATATATTCAGGATACCCTAGAGGCCTATGATGGGAAGGGGATATAATTCTGAGGTGTTTATTTATAGGGTTAGATCTGTGTACTGTTGTAGTTTTGGTTGAGACTGTAATGCTAAAATTTCAACATTTTGTCAAAAGTTCTGGTAATTACTAAATTAGAATTTTCACTGAATTCAGTATCAGTCTATTTTTACATCCAGTTGCAGCCGAGTCTTGGCACCAGGAAATAGTGCTCTTGTTGTGTCTCTTTTGACTGATAACCAGCATTTTCTCCTTTTCCTACAATGTTTTCAAACCTTTCATAGAAATATGCTGTCATGAACTATTTTTAGTTTGTCATCTGCATCTTTCAGTGTGGGTGAGTCTCAACTTGCGTAGTTTGGAAATGAGTTGAACATTTTGAACATTTAGCAATGCAATGCATGAGGTTAAAAGTTTCCCATGATCTTTACTTGGTTGTTGTTTCATAGACATGCTCAAGTGACAACGTGGGATATAGAAATGACCAAACTGATATAAGTCTCCAGTTACTAAACTGTGACGTGATAGGGTGGTCAATATTGATCAGAAATCCAGTCATAATGAGTTTCATGTAACATAGGTCTTCTAACTCTGTACCACACAATCCAGACTTTTAAGGACCCTGAGAAAGAAACCTTTTGAAAACATTGTGAGAAAAGGAGAAAATGCTGGTAACCAGCATTTTCTCCTTTTCCCACAATGTTTTCTACCCTTCCCAAACCAAATTTCAGTTTCTCAGTCACATTAATTTTGTCGTCTGCAAATGCTTTCAACTTGGACCAGTGTAAAATTTTATCGTTTGGTAATGAGTTAAACTGTTTATAACTATTTAATACATATCACAGCTAACAAAGTTTGACTGTTCTCCTGAAACTTAGATTATTGCTTCTTTTCCACAGACCAAAAGCCAGATCAGCTGCCAGTATCATTCTACGAGGGGCAAATGATTTTATGTGTGACGAGATGGAGAGATCTGTTCATGATGCACTGTGTGTGGTCAGACGTGTCTTGGAGTCAAAAACTGTCGTCCCTGGGGGAGGGGCTGTAGAGGCAGCATTGTCCATATACCTGGAAAATTATGCCACTTCTTTGGTAAGTTATGTTTAACAGTTTAGATAACCCCCAACACTGTCAGGTAAGAAGATTATTTTGAGCATGGTTGTTTTCAATGAAAAGGGTTAACTTCGATTCTAATAGCATGCCACATTCCAAGATTGGTAGTCATCCGATTGCAGTAGAGTTACAGACTGAGAAAACTCTGTTAAACTAGAGTGAAATATTAGCTCAACACCTGTTCTTGGCAAATTAACTCTTTACCACACAATCCTGACTTTTAACACTCCTGTGAAAGAAACCTTTTTGAAAACATTGTGGGAAAACATACTTATGAGCCATGGTCTGGAAAAAGGGGGCTTAATATAGATGATAATTATAGAACCATAAGGGCTACGTTTTTAAATAACAGACTTAACCATGAGATAGACAAGTTTTTTGACAAATAGAAAATTGACAATAGCAAAATGTTTTGGCCCAGGTCAACATGGACTGCACAAATCTGTCATAATGTTCAATGCTGCATTGTCGAGTGTGCACATCCAAGATGACACTGCATAATGATTAATCTTACAAACAAAGTCCATAACAAAGAAACAAATGAATAAATGCATGGCAGATATAAGGGACCGGGCGGAATTCGAACCCCAGAACTCACGGACGAAAGGCCAATACCTTAACTACTGAGCCAAAGGGATATCTCTGTGACGTAGTAGTCAGGTATTTTATTTAAATCGGGAGGAAGCCATGCAAGAAGGAGTGTTCTCCTGTTACAAAATAATGAATATTGTCAGCCTTAGCCAGGTTTTGTATTCACAAACTTTTCTAAGTGTTATTCTAGATACTGAAAATGACATTTTTTCTGATAAGTTAAACTGCTTGGTTTAATTAGATAATTATCCAGTCAGAAATTACGTAACTTCAGATTTAAAAATCCCTTGAAAATTAGACCAGGAATACTATACCTTAAGGCTGATGAAGTCTTGCTTAGGTATGCACTGTTTAAGAAAGAAAGATAGTTTGTGATAGGTATTGTTAAGGTTAACCCTTTACCACTCGATCCTGAGATTTAGCACCCCCAGCAAGAAACCTTTTGAAAACATTGTGGGAAAAGGAGAAAATGCTGGTAACCAGCATTTCTCCATTTCCTACAATGTTTACTACCCTATTAGAGATAATTTCCACCTTTTGAGGTGCTTGTAGTTTGTTGTCTGCAAATGCTTTGAATTCTGACAAGCCAAAAATTTTGTGGTTGGTAAAGTGCTGCAGACAAACTCTATTCCCTTAATCCTTTAGTTGGCAATCCCTCTTTTTAACAATCCTGAGGAAGGAAGCTTTTGAAAACATTGTTGGAAAAAGAGAAAATGCTGCTGCATGGCATTTTCTCCTTTTCCTATAATGTTTTTCTGGTCTGTCAAAGACTTCAATCCTCATTTTAGCATCATTTGATTTTTTGTCAGCAAGTACTTTCAGTTTGGTCGAGTCCTAAATTTTGTTATTCTGTAAAGGGTGATTGGCACTCTGACCCTTTACCATACAGTCTCGACTTTGTACAACAGTAAAGAAGAGAGCTTTTGCAAACATTGTGGGAAAAGAACATTCTAGTTACAAAAATTTTCTCCTTTTCCAAAAATCTTTACTACCCTTTCCAAGGCAAATCCAACATTTGGGCTACCATTTTTTTCATCAAAGGGAAACCCTTGGATTTAGAGAAGTTAAAAAACTTGTCATTTAGAAGAGAGTTAACTCTTTACCAAATGACAATATTTTAGACCGGTCCAAATTGAAAGAACTTGCAGACGACAAAATAAATGTAACTCAAAAACTGAAATTGGATTAGAGCAAGGAAGAAAACATTGTGGGAAAAGGAGAAAATGCTGGTCACCAGCATTTTCTCCTTTTCCTACAATGTTTTCAAAAAGCTTCTTCCTCAGAGTCGTTAAAAGTCGGGATTGTGTTGTAAAGAGTTAACTTGATTTTTTTTTCTTTTTTACTTCAGGGTTCAAGAGAACAATTGGCAATAGCAGAGTTTGCTCGGTCTCTGTTAGTGATCCCCAAACAGTTAGCAGTGAATGCAGCTCAAGACTCCACAGATTTAGTGGCCAAGTTACGGGCTTACCACAATATGTCTCAGGTTAAACAGGAACATCGAGATATGAGATGGTAGGTGATACTATTGGTAGGGACTGTGTTGTTGGTGTTCTCGATTTCATAAGTATCCCAGTTATCCCTTTATCAGATGACAAGGTTTAACCCATTACCACACAGTCCCTACTTTTGACGATCCTGAGAAAGAAGCCCATAGAAAACATTGTGGGAAAAGGAAAAAAATGCTGGTAACCAGCATTTTCTCCTTTTCCCACAATGTTTTCTACCCTTCACAAAACAAATTTCAAATTTTCAGTCACTATTATTTTGTTGTATGCAAATACTTTCGATTTGGACAAGCCTGAAATATTGTCGTTTGGTAATGAGTGAAGTCTTGTCTAAATTGAAAGCAGTTGCAGACCGCAGCTTCATTGTGGCTCAAACAGTGCAATCATTTTTTGATGGAGTAGAAAACATTTTGGGAAAAGGAGAAAATGCTGGTTTCCAGCATTTTCTCCTTTTCCCAAAGTGTTTTCAAAAGCCTTCTTTCCCAGGGACCTTAAAAGTGGTCATTGTGTGGTAAAGGTTTATATTATATTATATTATAGGTGTCTATTTTCAGAAATGTTATGGGTAAAGAAATGAGTTAACTTAAGATGGGGGAATTATTTCCCTGTTAGAATATTTTCCTCCTGCCGAAAATCTGAAACTACTTTTTCTCTAAACATCAGTTACCCGGTCAGTTGACTAAGATCACTAGTTTAAAAAGTGGGATTCATTGACAAAATAATCAGAGGAAATATAATATATAATTTATTTCATCAGCTTGTGGTTAATATGGGAAATATTTGCCTCAGAAGGGAAAGGTCCCCAAAAATAACTTGTGCCTTACGGTACTGGTTATTTTCACATACCTTTCCCGGCAAATATTTCCCCATATTAACCACAAGCTTATGAAATAAACTCTATATCTTGGACCCTATTAAGTTTCAACGTTATTATTATGCCATAAAGTTTCCCATTTTTTCAATGGTGTAGACCCTAGTTAACTCTTTACCAATCCTCAAAATTTTAGATGTGACAAAAGTTGAAGAAAACAACAAAATATATTTTTCTGATTTAAAAGCGCTTGCATGCAACAAATCTAAGGTGGATCAGATATTGTAATTTGTTCTTGATGTAGTAGGAAATATTGAGGAAAAAGGAGAAAATGCTGGTTACAAGCACTTTTTTCCTTTTCCTACAATGTTTTCAAAGCCTATTCCCATTGGTCTCCAAAACTAAGGATTGGTGAAGATAGAATGGTGTTATAAAGGTTAAATGACATGTGTTTAAAAATTTTCAGGGTTGGTTTGGATCTAACCAATGGAGTGGTTCGAGACAACAAGAAGGCAGGAGTTTTGGAGCCAGCAATGTCCAAGATTAAGTCCCTGAAGTTTGCTACGGAAGCTGCTATTACTATTCTTAGAATTGATGACATGATCAAACTAGCTCCGGAACAGAAAGATCAAAATACTTATGAAAATGCTCTTAGATCTGGACAGTTGTAAGACGTGGAAATTTTAGTGATAAATTTCAAAATTATTATCAGTTGTATTGAAGAAGTGTGCTTGCATTGATGATCTTTTATTTATTACGAGCTAAATGTGCTTAATTTTCAGAAGATAACAATTTACATGTTCCAAATTAAGAACATTTGCAGGCAATAGATAAAGTATAGGTTAAATGGCGGGATTTTGTTTCTAAGGGTAGGAATATTGTGGTAAAGAGAGAATGTGCTAGTCACCAACTATGACTCTGTTACCCAATATATCTGATAGAGGGTTTTTTTTTTTGTTACTAGAAGATAAATGGATATTGCAAGAAAAACCTTGGCAAGTATTCACCAACCATTTTAAAGAACACTGTTAGTCTCATTCTCCAGAATTTTCAAAATTTGAAAGTAACACAACTTCTTATTGGCTAAACCAAATTTCGGAATGGTTGGTGAATAGGAACCCAGGTTGGGTATATGTAATTGCCGCTGAAAGGAGTGAGGCAGAGTCAACCTTAATATCTAATGAATTTTCATTTGGCAAGGAACCGGCTTTAATCCCTTACCACTTGACAAAAATGTAGACTTGCCTGAAATGAAAGTATTTGCAGATGACTATTTAAACATAGTTCAACTGATGGAATTTGTATTTGATAGGTTAAAAAACATTGTGGGAAAAGGAGAAAATGCTGGTTACCATCCTTCTTTGTTTTCAAACGGCTCATTTTTTAGGGGCACTTAAACGCATGATTATATGGTAAAGGGTTAACTCTTTATCACACAATCCCGAGTTTTAACGACCCTGGAGAAGAAGTCCTTTGAAAACATTTTAGGAAAAGGAGAAAATGCTGGTAACCAACATTTTCTCCTTTTCCCGCAAAGTTTTCTACCCTATCACATACAGAAATCGTTTGTTTAGCTACATTCAATATGTTGCCTGAAAATGCTTTGAATTTGGTCTAGGCCTGAATTTTGTCGCTTGGTAAAGAGTTAGAACCCAAAGGCTTCAGGTGAAATGCTACTAAGCAAAAAAAAAAAGAGTCTAGCATTTGATGATAAGAAAACAAACGAGATATTTCTTGAGTTTCCAGTTACAACATGAAGAAAAACCGACATTGAATAAGTTGAGAAAAAAGATGACCGTCCCAAGTGTGCTCATTTTTTTTTTCTTTTGTACAATAAATGTGATCAATTTTTTATTTGAGAAAAAGATTTTTGAAGCAAAATATTTGTCATTAACTGTCTTAACCCATTTAACCAGCTGCTATGACTTTCTTCCATTCCAAGCAGATAAACATCATAAAACAAAAGTGCCTGCTATGGAGAATTTGATAGCAAAAGGTTTCGACTCGATTAGCCCACACGAACGGCACAGTCTGATCTTTACTTTTCGATACTTTTTTTCCCCCAAATACTCTAAGCCCCCTTTTTACATCCTAAGATTCCATTGTAATGTTTAACTTGAACACTATGGTTGGTCCGCAACATGCTAAAAGGGACATTTGGACACTTGCGTAAAGTGCCGTCTCGGATTAGCCTGCACAGTTCGTGCAAGCTGATCCGAAACGACACTTTTCGTTTTTTAAGTCGCACGTTTGTCAAAACGTTCGACTTTTTGCGATGAGCTCGAGGAGCTCAGGGTGGGTTGGGGGGTGTCTATAGTGGGTTCAAGAATCATGCTAAAAATTGGATAAAAAACGTCGTATATACTTCATAAACGAGGTGCAGTTACTCTGCTTTTCATCCGATCGCTGTAGAACTACTTTTTCTTTGGTATGTCTGGAATTTGTTCTTTATGATGGGACTGGACCCGGTAACTCATATAACTCATATACCTACGCTAGAAAAAGGAGAACGTGACTCAAATTTTAAATTAAAAAAATGCGGTTATTTTGTATATCATGTGAAAATTTAACATTCATCTTTGTTTAGATGGGTAATTAAAACATAATTCAGCTAAGATATCCACCATCAGTGCTTAATGTGAGTTTAAAAGGGATCGCGGATTAATATGGCTTATCGAAAGCACCTTACTGTAAATATTCATGTATTATCGAGACCTGTAAAGCTTCGCTTAAAAGGGTAGAATTTCGGACTCGAGTGATGTCATTTGAAATCAACTCTTTTAAACCATGCAAACCATGAATTCAGGGTTAAATATCGTAAAACTCGCTCTAAATTTGAAAATTTGTTTCGTTCCGGAGCTTTGATCTAGTGTGTAACGTACGTCTCGGATGAAACACCCCAAACCACTCGAAAAATACCCCAAAACAGAGCACTCAAAAACTATTCCATTACACATAAAAAAAACTTTTGTAACATATAAAACTGCATGCGAAACGCTTACATACACGATTTTATGGAAATCAGACATGAATTTTTGCTATCAATTCTAGTATTTTAGGTCTTTGATCAGCTTAAGTTTGAAGTACAAAATTGTACTTTGATTAAGAAAATGCAAATGGCGGACGGGATAGAAAACAAACGCACATAACGATTAACACCATTAAAGTTAAAATGTTGATTACTACTTTTGTTCGGACCCCAAAAGAGTGGCGACGAGGATATTTCATCCCCTCCGTATACAGTAAATACAACATGAAATATGAAACGCAAGGTAAAATACAGCAATTACGACCGTACGTTGAGGGGTTTACAGTCAAAACGTACTCAAACCAAAACGTACCCAAGTCAAAACATACCCGGGTGGAGTCAAAACGTACCCGAATGGAGTCAAAACTTACCCAAATTGAAGTCTAGACCTACCCAAGTGGAGTCAAAACGTACCCAATGTGTAGTCTAAATGAACACATGATTTTTATAGTATTTCTAACTTCAATTTGTGTAAAAATTAATAGAAATTACCTATTCGTCATCATGACGATTTATAACTCTTGCTTTATGTTGAATTTGCCTTACATGATTAAAACCAATGATGAAACTTAGTTAACAATAAATATAGTGAAGTCAATTAAATGCTTAGTGATAAAATCACGTTTTTCTTGCTAATTTTTTTTTTTTTTTAAGGAAGATAAAGTTACTATTAATGAAAAAAAAAACAACATACTGGATACTTTAAAAATATTTATCCATCATTATAAAAATATGTTTTATATATGAAAAAAAAACATAACCATCAGCACATTTAAAGAAATGATATAACAGAGAAATGTGATACATTAATTACATTGTTTGGATAGCAAAGATACAATTTCAACACTCAAAAAGAGTGTAACAAATTTAATGTGGTGATTAACCCATTACCACACAATCCCTAGTTTCGACTACCCTGAGAAAGAAGCCTTTAGAACACATTGTGGGAAAAGGAAAAAAATGCATTTTCTCCTTTTCCCACAACTTTTTCTAACCTTCACAAAACAAATTTCAAATTTTCTGTCACTTTTATTTTGTCGTCTGCAAATGCTTTCAATTTGGACAAGCCTAAAATTGGGCTGGTCTGGTAATGAGTTAACTAATTATTCACAATGGTCTTTAACCTGTTGTAGATTGCATGGTTATTAATTACTTTGCAAATATTTTTTATAATTTGAGAGTCAGTTTGGTTGAGATGAAAAACCTTAGGACTGTTTTTTCAGCTAACCTGAGCACAACATGCTGAAGGGAAGCTTTTAGGATCACCTGGTATATGTCATCCGTCATGCGTCATCAACAATTCTTTAAACATCAACTCCTCCAAAACCGCTGGGCCAATATGGAATGTTCCTTGGGACGTCCTCTTTGAAAATTGTTCACAGAATTTGATTACGTCAAAAGTTTTAGTTGCCATGGCAACCAAACAGTTTTCTAAGAAATTCTTTAAAAATCTTCTTCTCTGAAACAGCTGGCCAGATTTTAAAATAATTTCACAGAGATGTTCCTTAATTAAGTGACCCTTTCCAAAACTTCTTTGTGAAATTTTGATCAGTCAAGAAACATGACTCTGGTGAATGGGGGCTATTTGCACTATACAAGAATGAAGAAATTCTAAAAAATTCTTCTTCTCATAAACCGCTGGTCAGATTTTGAAATAATTTCTCAGGGATGTTCTATGGGTGACCCTTTTCAAAATTTGTTTGCAAAATTTCTATCCGTCAAGAAACATGGCTCTGGTGAATGGGGGTTACTTGTACTTATATGGACATGCAGAAATTTTTGGAAAATTCTTCTCTGAAACGGCTGATCAGATATTGAAAAAAGTTCACAGAGATGTTCCTTTGGTGACCCTTTTAAAAACTTGTTTGCGAAATTTTGATTTGCCAAGAAACATGGCTCAGGTGAATTGGGGCTACTTACGATAAACCATTAAATTTGAGTCTAATTGGAAGAAAACATTGAGTAAAAAAAAATGAGTTTTTCTTTCTTTCAGCTCTGTTTTCCAAAGCTGTTTGAATTAGGTAAAAGCAAGATTGTCCTGTAAAAGGGTGATGACCATCTATCAGTCCCAAAATATCAAGGTTTCACCATTAGTGCGACTTTCAGGACCTTCAGTCCTTTGATTATGTAATTTTCTGTTTAGCGCAAGCTGATCCGAAACGACACTTTTCGTTTTTATGTAGTTTTCTGTTTAACGCAAGCTGATCCGAAACGACACTTTTCGTTTTTATGTAATTTTCTGTTTAGCGCAAGTCTTTTGTAGCTCAAAATCTAATGTAATCAGAAAGTTCCATCTCGGACCAGCCTGCGCGATTGCGCAGGCTGATCCGAGATGACACTTTTCGCAAAAGTCCGAATGCGCCTCTTCGCGTGTTACAAGACATATTGTATTAGACTGTTTCATTCGAAGATACGGTACCTCGGCTGGATGGATGTGTCACACTTTTTTCCCAGCATAGGTAGAGATGTAAATGCCCAATATCTTTCAGCTACAGAAGTGGTCAAGAAATCGGACGGAACTCGTCTTTTCACGGAAAAATATCCTACATGGAGTCGAGCTAGGATGGCATGTTACTAAATATAGAATCGGAAATTCCTTTCCAACGATTAACCCTCTCCCAAATATAGAATCGGAAATTCCTTTCCAACAATTAACCCTCTCCCAGACAATCCCTGGTTTTTACGACCCTGAGATAGAAGCCTTTTAAAACATCGTGGGAAAAGGAGAAAATGCTAATAACCAGCATTTTCTCCTTTTTCCACAATGTTTTCTGCACTTCTGGAAATAAATTTCAATTTTCAACTTAACGTTTATTTTGTCGTCTGCAAATGCTATCAATTTGGACCAGTCTAAAATTTTATTGTTTGGTAAAGAGTTACTATATAAAACATGTATTCATTTGCCAAAGCTTTCGTAAAATGTCGTTATATAGAGCCAATGAATAATTCATTAATTATCTATCAACTTCGTAGATGAAATGTTACGTACGTGTCACAGGTAACTGACAACGCCATCCTATTGGCTGAGACAGAATGTCTCGACCAATCGGCGGCCTCGTCTACGAATTAACCGTTTACAACACAATTCTTATTTTAACTCTTTACCAAACGAGAACATTCTAGACTCGTCCAAATTGAAAGCATTTACAGACAACAAAATAAATATGGCTCAAAATTGAAAATCATTTTGAAAAGGGTAGAAAACATTATGGGAAAAGGAGAAAATGCTGGTTACCAGCATTTTCTCCTTTTCCGACAATGTTTTCAAAAGGCTTCTTTCTCAGTGTCATGAAAACCAGGGATTGTGTGGTAAAGGACATTGACGGGACCTGTACGGCTCGGTTGTAAAGTGTGGAATTCATAACTTGGGTCAGTATTTACCAACCATTCTTGAACATTCTAAGTCTTGATCTTCAGAATTTCGTCAGTGTGCGAGTAACAAAACTTCTGGTTTGGTTTAGCCAATCAGTGGTGCTGTTACTTTCACAACCAGATAATTTGAAGCCGGAATAAAACAGAACTTTCTTCTTTAGAATGGTTGGTGAATACAGACCCTGGAGGCCTGGGATCCAGCCCCACTTGATCCTCAAGGCTTTTCATGGGAATGTCCTTTGGCAAGACACTTCAGAGCTTTAGCCTAGTACTGGTGAAATCCTGGAAAAAGATGAATATTTGAGAGTGATTCGAACTGTCTTGTATGACGGATCACTCTCCCCGATATCGGGGAGACTGTAATAATACGCGCTATAAAGCAGCAATGGAGAAAATGGCGTTTGAGGAAAAATCAGGCCTATTTTAGCTCCAGATTTCTCTAAACTGCTGATCATAGCTGAGTGAATCGCACTAGGTAGCGTTTTATTGAGTATACGTTTATTTTAGTTTGAAATTCAAAATAACGGTTGTCGCGTAGAAATGTGTACCAAGGATGCCCAAATTAGATGAGTATTTGTAGAATGCCATCGAGCGAGAGATAATGGGGGAGGGGGCACAATTTTGAGACTGTTCAAAGAATTTTAATCTAAGCAATGCTTATCGCTTGAACAAGTATAAATTCTATCGCAATGATTGACGGGTGTCTTCCAGCAGTATTGTGATCGAGCAGATATTTGAACGCTTTTTCCGTCGAATACTAGACCGATACATTACCGCTGAACCCTCTTGGCTACGTCTACTTTCAAACCCAACCACTTCACCCTTTACTAAACGACAAAATTTGGGATGTGATGAAATTGAAAGCATTTGCAGACGACAAATTAAACATGAATGAAATGATGATTTCCCTCTTATCTGATAGAGTAAAAGACACTGAGGAAAAAGGAGAAAACGCTGATTACCAGTATTTTCTCCTTTTCCCAAAGTGTTTTCCAAAGACTTCTTCTTTGGGGTCGTTAAAAGTCGGTATTGTGTAGTAAAGACTTGATACTTGTTCCACAGGTTAGGGAGGGGTCCTATTTGATAAACTTGAAAATGAAAGCTGTATCTGAATTGCAACTAGATACAAGAAAATATTCTTCCATGGAGTTATACACTATGGCCTGTGGGTCTACAGTCTCATTTTCCCACACCATGAGAGATTTCAGATCTTTGCAATCCTGGCTTACTTTATAAATACCGTAGGGCTTTCCCGCACATATATATATGTCATCATATACGTCAATGGTGATTCCTCCGTATTCAGTCACGTGACTATCAGTCAAACGGAAGAGTACACTACCATTCGTATCAAGGGCAATTATTCCTTTGTAGAAATCGGATATCCAGACTATTTCCGCGGATGAAGACACTGCTATGTACTGAGGCTGGCTTAACACGCCCGATTTAGGCCGGAGTGTGCGGACTACTTTTTCGCCATTCAGTACCAAAATGTGGGCCTTTTTGCCTTCAGAGCAAGCGATATATAAATGAGGACTAGAGAATCGAATTGCTCTTGGGCGACCTTCAATGTTGAATTCTCGATCGTGTTTCAGCGAGTTTTCGCTAACCTTCACTATAAGAATTTTATTTGTATCCGTATCGGTTTCGGCAAAGCTGTTTCGGACGGCTATCTCGCTGTCGGAAATGGCGGCAATATCCCACGGTGCAGAATTAGTTTTATACGAACTAAGGAATGTTAGATCTTTATCAAAGAGTTTAATAGCTTGATTAGCTTCGTCCGCAAGTACAAGTCGGCCGTCACACATGAATGCACAACCTGTCACCACGCTAGCTGTTGTGTCTGATGGGGCTCGAACATTGATCTCTCTATGTAATACAAGTTTTTCCTGCTCTTGGTAGCCATTTTCTCCGGTTGAACCCACAGGTCGAAGTGTCGATTTAACATTAATAGAGCCAAAACTATCGAGAGCTGTCACTAGTTCTTTATTCGGCAAAAACTTTAGAGTAAACGTTCCTTGTGTATCGACTAGTTCAGAATGAACTTCGTCATATTTTTCTACCATATGTTTGATGTTTTTCATTGCTATAAATGCGAGTTGCTCCTCAGTTTTTGTGTTTATTTTGTTCATTGTTTCCTCAGCATTTCTAAGATTGGGAATCGCTTTTTGACACAAACTGACTCGATCATTGAGAATTTTCTTTTCATCCTTCACGACTTCGTCACGTTTAAGATACATACTCATTTCAATTTTATCGATTAGTTTATTGATTTCTAATCGAAATTTCTTTACCGCATCATCCATTGATTTACCTTGTGCATCCACGCGATGTAAACTTTCTTTTTCATCTTTCATTCTTTTCTCAAAATTTGCGATAAGATGCTCCAAATCATCTGACACTTTTTTAATCTCGCTGTTTCCATGAACACCAGCTGACGCTCTTTGTAGTGGTACCAGTCGCCTGCAATCTTTGTGCTCTTTTGAAATACATTCCCGACAGCATACAGAGTCATGCTCCTCACAGAAACTCTCCAAAATACATTTATGTCCCTCACAATGTTCCAAATTCCGCAAAGATTTAGTATCAGCCATCTTGTTTACATTAGATATAACATGTAACTTTGTCTCTTTAGATTTTCTATGTGCTTTTATACAGTCTGCACACAAACAGCCGTCACACGTTTTACAAAAACCTTTAGCGATGATCTGTTTGCCTGTGAAGCGACAAGGATCGCAATATTGTTCATTCTTGTATTCTTCTAGTACCTTTTTGACGTTTATTTCCATCTTTTGGACTGTGACACACCCGTCCATTCATAAACCCTTCTTTATATTGAACCGAGTAAGACCAAATAACTCCAGTTCTTTTTAACTGCATTAACAAAAACATTGACAAAAAAAAAATTCCTAAACGACAACCATGTTAAAAAAAACAAAACTTCAAAGCGTCCAGCAATGTCCTCCAACGATGTTTACATGAGTTATCCCTGTATTATAGAGGCGGGAAAAGTATCGATTTATAGATAGATTTGTATAAAAACAATATCAAAGTACTTCAACACATAAATCCCCCCTTATGTATTCTATAGGGTGTATTGAGTGTTTAAGATTTTGATCTTCGATAAGCTTCGGCCCTTTTCTGAATATGTCTGTGTTTTTTGTGAGACTGCTTTGAAAAACATTGTGGAAAAAGGAGAAAATGCTGATTAACAGCATTGTCTCCTTTTCCCACAATGATTTTTGCCATTTCAAAGACGGTTCTAAATAGTATTTTTATTGATAATTATTAGAAATGTTGTCTGCGAATGCTTTGAATTTGGTCCAGTCTAAAATATTACAGTTGGTAAAGCATTCAAACCCTTCATCTGTATTTTCGGCATAGAGCCATGCCTTTGATGTTTTTTTTTTTGCGAAAATAGTAAATGTCGATCAGGTGCAGACTGATCTTTGTTGACTCGTTCTGATTTCCAAAAGATATAAATAACGTTTGCTTTACATTTTCAAATACTAGATTTACAAAAAAAACCCCAACAATTTATGGTTTTAATTACCCATCGTTATTGTTTGGTTGCGTGTTTGTTTATTTTTTGTGTTTGTATTAGCTCCATTTTCGAGATTATTTCAGTTGTACGGCAGGGACCGATTCACCTATCATTGCTTTCTAGGAGTTTCTTTTTCATTCTTTCCCGGCTTATTGCCTTTCTTCCCAGTTTCAAACCAATGTTCAGCGCTGAGATGAGCGAGTCCGATTGCAATGACTTTCGTTAATCCTCGGAAAGAAGTTGGCCGAGCTGGGATTCGAACATGTAACCATTTGGTTTCAAGCACCGTAAGTTAACGACTGAACTACCGTTGTAGGCTTCTTTAACCCATTACCACACAATCCCTACTTTTGACGACGTTGAGAAAGAATCCTTTAGAAAACATTGTGGTACAAGGAGAAAATGCTGGTAACCAGCATTTTCTCCTTTTCCCACAATGTTTTCCATCTTGCTGCAAACAAATTTCAATTTTTGATTCACGTTCATTTTGTCGCCTACAAATGCTTTGAATTTGGACCAGTCAAAAATTTTGTAGTTCTGTTAAGAGTTAACTCTCTACCAAACGACAAAATTCTAGACCAGTCCAATTTCAAAGCATTCGCAGACGACAAAAATCATGCGACCCTAATATTTAAGTTTGGTTTTGGGAAGGACAGAAAACGTTGTGGGAAAAGGAGACTATGCTGGTTACCAGCATTTTCTCCTTTTCCCACAATGTTTTCAAAAGGCTTTTCCCTCAGGGTCGTGAAAAGCAGGGATTGCCTGGTAAAGGATTAAGTATGAACCAAACGATACAATTCTAGACCGGTCCAAGTCGAAGCATTGATTTTTTTATGAAGTCATATTAAAGGGGGCCCATATGGGAAAATGTGTCCTTGATGAAGAAGAAATGTGGAAAAAAGGCAATTGCTGGTTAGCAGCATTTTCCCCTTTTCCCCCCATATTGTTTTCAAAAACCATTCCTTTTTTTTTAATCAGGGCGTTTGTGATAAATAAGTAAAATAAAGTTTAAGAATTATGAATTAACCCTTTAAACAAACGCAAAGCCGACTTTTGACGACTCTGGGAAAGAAGCTTTTTCAAAATTGTGGTAACCGGCATCTTCTCCATCTCCCGCATTGTCTTGTACCTACTTAAGAAAATTACACCACTTTCAAGACTTACATTGAAATTGTAGTCTGCAAATAATTACAATTTTTACAAATTCAAATTGAATGGTCTGGTAAAAGGTTAAGAATTAACAATGTGAATAACACTGTTCTCTGAAGCGACTGAACGCCTCATCGTCATTTTTTCACACTACGCACTTTGGGATTGTGCGTAATGCGAACTACGTCTGCAAACCTCTCTCTCTCTCTCTCTCTCATTCGGTTATTAGCATTTCCTGCTATACCCACAACGTTTTCTAAAGGCTTCTTTCTTGGGGTCGTCAAAAGTATTGTGTGGTTATGGATTAAAAGTAACTGAAAAAAGCGCCACCTCTTCATTTTCCCATAATGTTTTAAAATGTCAACACGCACAATTTTGCTTCGGATGCTTTTGAAAACACATTTAAAGTAAAAAATAATCTACAAGAATTAAGTGTTTAACACTAATTGCTTATTGGTTTTAACCTGCAGATATGACTAGCGATTTCAAGCTTTATATATAAAGTCTCTCTCTGCCACAGTCTTTTCAAAAGTCTATGACGTAGACAAATGTCAGGTGCAGCTTGTTATGTTTTAACTGAAAACCAAACGACAAAATTTTGGACCAGTCCAAATTGAAAGCAATTGCAGACAACAAAATGAATGTTAATCAGAAAAATTCAAAGTTGATTCGAAAAGGGTAGAAAACATTGTGGGAAAAGGAGAAAATGCTGGTTACCAGCATTTTCTCCTTTTCCCACAATGTTTTCTATATGCTTCTTTGGCAGGGTCGTTAAAAGTCGGCATTGTGTGGTGAAGAGTTGATATTTAGATTATGTATAGTAGACAGAGGTAAGCGTAACAAAGTCCAATGTGATAAGGTAAAAATATGTCGCAGTGTCATTTTTGGCACACGTATTTGGAATCTTACCAGTTTTGTAGCACACAAACGTGTGGTTCGGCGGTTAAAGACGTACACACGTCTTCAAAACAAAAACAGTCTATTTATCTTAATACAGAGTTAGAGAGAGAGAGAGAGGGAGAGAGACAGAGATAGAGACAGACAGAGAGACAGATACAGAGAGAGAGAGAGAGAGAGAGAGGAGACAGAAAGAGAGAGGAGACAGAGAGAGACAGAGACAGAGAGAGAAGAGACAGAGAGAGAAGTAGAGGTAGAGAGGTTGGGGATATAGACAGAGAGATATAGCACCTCAAAATACGTAATGATGTTGTAATACGCCGAGTGCAAGGTGTCAGTTTCCACATTACAAGGGACATAACTCATACAGTAATATTACATTAGTTACTTATTTCTTTTGAGTATATGCCCCTTATGTTTGTTTTTAACTCGGGGCCTGGTAGCCGAGAAATAACCGTGCATGAGGCTAGTTATCCAGGGGTCGGTAGTTTTAATCTCTTGATCGACAAGTCCTGTTCCTCTCTGATCGGTTTCTTTTTTTAACTACATTAATGCAGGATAGCCAAACCTGTATTAAATCTATACCAAACGGCAGAATTTTGCATGGACTGGTCCAAATTGAAAGACAAATTTAACATAATTTAAAAATTGAAACTTGACTTAACTCTTTACCACACAATCCCGACTTTTAACGACCCTAAGAGAGAGGCCTTCTGAAAACACAGAGGGAAAAGGAGAAAATGCTGGTAACCAACATTTTCTCCTTTTTCCTTAATGTTTTCTTTCTTTCCCAAAACAAAATTCAAATTTTCAGTCACTTTTACTTTGTCATCTGCAAATGCTTTCAATTTGGACCAGAAAATTTCGTCGTTTGGTAAATACTTAAGAAGAGAAAAAAACATTGTTGAAAAACGAGAAAATGCTGGTTACCAGCATTTTCTCTTTTTTCCACAAATGGTTTCAGAAGGCATCTTCCCATGGGTCGTAAAAACCAGGGATTGTTTGGTAAAGGGTTAAAAGTCTTGTGAAATGTACTGACATGTGCAACTCCGAAATACTTCACACTTGCAGCTAGGTGCACTGACCACCGTGAAATAAATGAACTTATGGAAAACTGACTCTCATTTCTAAAAAAACACATATAGTTAGTTTAAACATATTTATTTTCCCTTTTAGATCTACGTGGAAATTGGGTTGAGTCACAGGTTATAACAACTTAGAAATCGACCCTCCCCCCTACAATATAGTAGATTTACAAGTGTTCACACAACTAATTATAATAAACAAGAAAAAGAGAGAGATACAGAGAGACAGAGAGACAGACAGAGAGACAGACAGACAGACAGACAGACAGAACGACAGAAAGACAGACAGAGACTTTTGTCCATTTGCTTAGCATAATAAAAAGGAAAGATCACAGCATTCGAGAGTATGCTTATATCAAGTAAATCGGTCAGTTTGTTGAAAAGACTCCAGGACCCGTATTCACCAACCATTCTTAAGAACATTCTTGGTCTTATTCTTCAGAATTTTGTCAGTGTGAAAGTTACAGAACTTCTGATTGGCCAATCTATTCGGTTTAGCCAATCAGAAGTTCTGTTAGTTTCATAGTCAGAAAATCTTGAAGAATAGGACAAAGAATGTTCTTAAGAATGGTTTGTGAATACGGACCCAGCTAGACTGATACAAATAACTCTGAATTTTCTCTTTCTGTTAGCGATGGTTTGCCAAAAAGTAGATCATTTACGTTTAATGGGTTAACGTGCTGAACAGAATTAAAGAAGTGAAGTCTCTGTATGACAAATAGAACAGATATCTAAACGAATCATCACGGCTCTGACAAAGGGTGGACTGATGCAACCCCGTCACTCATTATACCAAGCAGGTATCATCACACATAATTATGGATCGATTAACCCTACACCAAACAATCCCTGGGTTTTTACGACCCTGAGATAGAAGCCTTTTAAAAACATTGTGGGAAAAGACTGCGTGGTAACCAGAATTTTCTCCTTTTCCCACACTGTTTTCTACCAAGCTGGAAACAAATTTCAATTTTTGAGTTAAGTTGACTTTATCATCTGCAAGCATTTTTTTTTTCAACTTGGACCAGTCTGATATTTTGTCGTTTTGTAAAGTGTTAAGTCCACTTTATTTTACATCCGACTGAATAATGAGGTAGACATGGTCCTTAAACATACAGAAAATTAACAAATAGCAAAAAGTTTCGACACAGGTCAGCCTGCGCGGACTGCGCAGGCTGATCTGTGTCGAAACTTTTTGCAGATGCAATGAACACCCTTTTCACAGAATAATGCTCAAATGTAAAGAGCACAGAGTCATTCAGATACTTTCTTGGACAAAAATGCAGTCCGAACCTATTACCTCACGCTTTTATGGACCTGTGGGAGATAACTTCAAAAAGAAAAATAAAGAAAAAGCTAAAACACTGGCAACAACAATTTCCCCCTTTCCCCACGCTGTATCTATACCTGCACCGTTGTCTGCGCATATCAGAGTTATATTCGTCGATGATTCGAGCTGTCTAATATGACGCATCACTCCTCCAATTTTGGGGGGATTGTAGTAATAAAGTAGCAGTGTAGAAAATGGCTTTTATCAATACGTTTGAGGAAAAAAATCAGGCCTATTTTATCTCCAGATTTCTATAAACTGCTGATCATAGCTGAATGAATTGCACCAGGTAGCATATTTTATTGAGTATACATATATTTTAGTTTGAAATTCAAAGTAACGATTGTCGCGTAGAAAAGTAGTCCGGTTCTGTACCCAGGATGCCCAAATTAGACACATGTATATAGCGTTGTATGCGCATGTCACGTTCTTCGAAGATTCGACTGTCTTATATGACGCATCACTAGCCCCAAAAGCGGGCTGACTGTAATATTACGCCCTATAACGTAGCAGCGTAGAAAATAGCTTTTATCAATACGTTTGAGGAGCAAGTGGTTCGGTTCTGTACCCAGGATGCCCAAATTGGATGGATGAGTATTTGTAGAATGTCATCTAACGGGAGATAGTGTATTTTGCGGAGTACTGATAACAGATACCCCAGGAAAGCATGGATAGGTGCACTGGCCGCCGCGATATAACTGAAATGATGTTGAAAACGGCGTTAAACACCATACAGCCAACAGTCAATCACGAAAATACATTAGGCCCCCCTTTGCCAGGGCATGGCACATTTTCTTGTGGTAGCTTATAGAGTTAAATAACAAATCGCAGATGAAGTGAACTGAACCGCTTCATTGTATTCTATATCGTCATCTTTAGATTTCTTCAACGAAATTCGGGCTTCAAAATTAATTATTTTTGAACTTGGACCGTGAACTCATTGTTTGCTGAGATAAAAGTTCACAAGACGACTTTTTCTTTTCTCCAAGTCTTTACAGGCCGACTGAAATTGAAAATGTCCAAATTGATAGTGTTTGCAAACGAAAGAAAACTTGAATATGACTAGAATAAAGTAATTTGCTTTTGATTGGATTTAACTCATTACCACACAATCCCGACTTTTAACGACGCTGAGAAAGGAAGCCTTTGAAACATTGTGGGAAAAGGAGAAAATGCTGGTAACCAGCATTTTCTCCCTCTCTCACAATGTTCTCTATACTCTTTCCAAATCAAATTCCCAGTCTTTAATTCACATTTATAATGTCGTCTGCAAAATGCTCTCAATTTGGACTGGTCCAAAAGTTTGTCTTTTGGTTAAGAGTTAAATAAATAATTGAACACCTCTCTGTGAAAAGGGGGCTTAATGCATCTGTGACCAGTATTGATCCCGGTCAGTCTGCACAGTCCCAAACTTTTCATTATCAGTCAATTTTCTGTATGTCCAGGGACCAGTCTACCTCAGGATTCAGTCATTCATTAGATTATGTGGATTTTTATGGATACCTAACTGTGTATGTATTCTACTAAAGCCCATTTATATATATGTTCAAGCGTACGATATGAATTCGGGATCAGAGTGCTTGATATATGCGGTCTTTTCTTGGTCTAGTCTTCCGTAAAAGACTACGTTTAATTGTGTACATTCAGTGCAGACTGATCTTGAACTATGCCTTTAACAAAAGCCCATTTATATGTATGTTCAAGCGAACGTTATAGATTCGGGATCAGAGTGCACTATATATGCGGTCTATTCTTGGTCTATGTCACCTACAAAAGCCTACGTTTTATTGTGTACATTCAGTGCAGTCTGATCTGGAACCATGCCTTTTACAAAAGCCCATTTATATGTATGCTCAAGCGAACGTTATAGATACGGGATCAGAGTGCACGATATATGCGGTCTTTTCTTGATCTACGTCCTCCGCAAAGCCCTGTTTTTAATTATGTATATGCTATACACAAAAATATACTACCTAAAAGTCACTTTAAATATATGTCATTTCAGATTTGTTTGTATTTTAAGCCGGTGCTGAATAAACTATTTGAATTTGAAAAAAAAAATGTGATGGCTTGCTTGGTGCCATGGATCACCGGGGATGCAATAAGCTCCCTTTTGCCAGGGCATGGCCCGATTGTTATACCTTTATTCTTCAATCGAACAAAAACTATCCACTTCTGAATAATAGTTTTGAATAGAATTTTTTAATTACGAATGTAAGAGATTGGGAACTTTTTTTTTTCACTTCACCTTATACAATAGGAGCACAGACGCTTTTAATTTACCCTCTAGGATGCCAATCGCGACTCACTGACCTTTTGCGGACAGTATAGATGCAAGATCAGACTGCACAGAACGTGGAGTCTGATCTTGATCTACACTGTCCAATAACGAGATAATCATCTTTTCCCAAAATATTTCTTTTAGATAGCAATATTTTGGTTTTTATTTTCGAATTAAAAATTTCCCTTTAGTTCTTTAGCATTATAAGGATTAATAAACTTTGTCCCCTGAAATCCACATGAATACAATAATATACTGGTCTTATGTATTAGATTGTATACATATAGTGCAAAGTTTCGAGGTTTGAAAAAAAAACGTGCCTGTTAAACAAACGGTAAAATCTGGAGGTTTTGAAATGTTTTGTTTAAACTCCTGTAAACCAAACGACAAAATTTTATACTGGTCCATAATTTAAAGGTGGGTATTTGGGTTTTTCACATATCACCAAATTGAAGAGAAAAAAAAAATATATGTCACTGAAATTTATGTGGAAAAACAATACAAATCATCAATAAGTAAGAATCATAAGATCACAAAAAAAATTATGGCGTTCCCTTAAAAGGCTACGTAGCCTCTTAGGTTATTTTTAAATTTCACACTAGAAATAAAAAAAAAAAGCATTGTGAGAACGCGAAGTGACTGGCACTTAACTAATGACGCTTAAATTCCATAATATAACAAACATGTTATTATTTTTCATAATGTCTTCTTCGGACGCTATGTTTGAACATTTGTCTGTGTATTTCCGGTATGTAAATAAGCGAGTTACTCGTCTAACAGAATAGAATATATTTCCCGCTTGTGTCCATCTTGGTCGTAGTAAATCTCTAATTTCTCATGTTGTCGAATGGTTTTCGACTACTGGGGTTTTATGTATTAAAATTAAAAGGCTTTGGGAGTACGTATAGGGATGATTTTTTTTTTAATCTTTGTAAAATTTCGTCCCAAAATCTGAAGGGCCACCTTTAAAGCATTTGCAGACGACAATATAAACGTAACTCAAAAATTGAAACTTTTTTCCAGCAGGGTAGAAAAAATTGTGGGAAAAGGAGAAAATGCTGGTAACCAGCATTTTCTCATTTTCCCACAATGTTTTCTGCCCTATATTTAAACAAGTGCACCATTTGAGCCACACTGAAATTGTCGTCTGCAAACGCTTTCAATTTGGACAGGGCTAAAATTTGGTCGTCTGGTCAAGTGCTAAAAAGATAAAATGAAATTTTCAAGTTGATAGTGATGAACCAATTTTCGCCATTTCAAAAGTTCTTTTGAGGGGAATACATGTTCTCCTTAACAGACAGTGTAGATCAAAGATCAGACTGCACGTTCTGTGCAGTCTGGTCTTGATCTACAATGTCTGCAAAAGTTCTTTGAGTCCCACTCTGCAGCCTGTGGGTTAATTTAGCTAGTATACATAAGTTACATGTATTCAGACAACGGTCATTAAAGTATTGTTTTATTTGACACGTTTTGACATCAAATCTACAAAACATCTACCCTTAAAAAATATCTGTTTATGAACTTAAAGATCGATAACGATTTAAAGATGTATTCAACAAAAAAATAAACACATTGTTGTAGATTTAAACCACTGATCGGGGCTAAATAGGTAAAACGCCCGTAAAAATTTTCTGCGACTTGATACCTCCCGTTACCCACCCTTCAAACGTAGTGTGCATTTATTGTATACTTTACGGCGTTTTTATACAAATCCTTCAGCCATTTGCAACAAGTATGCCGTTGTCTGCGCATGTCATATTCTTCGAAGATTCTAACTGTCTTATATGACGCATCACTTTCCCCGATCTTCGGGAAACTGTAGTATAACGCGCTATAAAGTAGCAATGGAGAAAATAGCTTTTATCAATACGTTTGATAAGAAATGTTTTAGCTCCAAATTTCTCTAAACTGCTGATCATAGCTAAATGAATCACACCAGGCAGTCTTTTATTAAGCAAACGCTTATTTCAGTTTGAAATTCAAAGTAACGGTTGTCGCGTAGAAAAGTAGTCCGGTTCTGTACCCAGGATGCCCAAATTAGATAGATAAGTATTTGTAGAATGCCATCTAGCGGGAGATAATGGCAAGTATTCAAACTTCAGTCCTAGTTCTAAATTCAAACATGCTCTCAAACACACTCCATCTGATAGGCTCAGTCTTATCTAATCAGATGCAAGAGCGAGGGGGTTGATTAGAAAAATTAGTATGTCATTGGCTTCAACCTCTTTTGCATAATAAGTTTCTGTTTTTACACTTCTCTTATCTTGCACCGAAATTACTATCTGCAGCATAATGATTGACATCATCATCATTAGTGCAACGAGTTTCTGCTCCCTCCGCTCCCTCCTCCTCCTCCTCCTCCTCCTCCTCATCATCATCATCATCATCATTTTCATCATCAAAATCAACATCAAAAACAGTGTCATCATGTATGCATATCTTTGTGGTGATTATGCAACAGTATTAGTATACGGACAGTAAAGATCAAGATCAAATGGCCAAACAAAAATCCAGTCTGATCTTAGATTTGTGCTGTCAGCATATTTACTAATACATTAGTCCAGTATGATTATGCATGATATAGATGTTTACATGGTTTACAGTTGTTAAGCCCAACTTGTACATCTGGCAAATGGACGGGTTAAAAAAAGGTACTCTGACAAAGGACTGTACGTATCTTTTCACGCTGTTTTGAAAGTGGTTGTATCGGAAGAAGAAAGAAAAGGGGGCGTTCGCAAATGGAAGCGGGATTAAAATTTAAATCGTTGTTCTTCAGAGGCAGTTTTGAAATTTTCTTCGGATTACGGGAAGGTTTAACCTGGTTTTCTCTTTTGTCTAAATAAGGTAACTGTTTAAAAAAAAATCTAGTATACAGTTTTGTTATATTTGGTCCGGTGATTTTACGGAATTATTGACTACGTAACTGGTACATTGTTTTCTGTTGTTTCTTTTTTTTTTCAGTTCATTGCGTTCTACAATGAAATTTACTGCAGACAAACTTTGAAAACATCATTGAAAAAAAAAAATCACAATTATAAATACATGTAGAAGCAATGTTGAAAATGCATACTTTGCTCCTTATATAGATTTTTATTCCTTTTGCCACTGCATTTTCAAACGCAGACTTCTGCAAAATGAATAGACCTGTAGACTGCTAAGGGCGACTCAAGACACCTTTGCGGTCAGTTTAGATCAAGATCAGACTGCACAGAACGTGCGGTCTGATCTTGGATCTACATTGTCCGGAAAGAACATAATTTCCAGTAAAAAACTGCCTTTGAAATTGCAATATTTGGATTTCTTACAATTGGTTGAACACTTCCTTTCACGTTATCTAGCTTGTTAGTTCATTGAAATCTAGCGAAAGAGTAATTTAGGGAGTTGAATTTCAATTTTTTTATTCATTGTTTTTGTTTACTTTTATTAAAGCCAATAAAGAAGATTGCGAACTTAATTTTCCTTCTGCACTTTTGTGTATAATCCATTACCACACAATCCCAACTTTTGACGACCCTGAGAAAGAATCCTTCAGAAAACATTGTGGGAAAAGGAGAAAATGCTGGTAACCAGCATTTTCTCCTTTTCCCACAATGTTTTCTACCCTTCACCAAACAACTTTTAAATTTTTCAGTCACTTTTATTTTGTCGTCTGCCAAAACTTTTGATTTGGACAAACCTAAAATTTTGTCGTTTGGTAATGAGATAAACAGCAAATCCATACAATGAAATGTGTTCTTGTATCTTTCAGAAACAATTGAAAAGAGTTTGTTTTGCATTGATAAAGAAACAGAACAACTAAATGGACATTTACATTCATTTAAAGACACATTCCATTGATGTTGACTGTCAGGCGAAGTTTTTTGACAATGAAAGGAAAAAGTACCAACCGTCATTTCAACTTTTCGATAGGATCGGCATGGTTTTTAAAAAAACATACATGTATGTGAAAAATGGTAAACATCGTTACAATGCTTAGCCTATGAATGGGGAATTGAAAAAAAAAAAAACAACTTCAAATGTCCTTGCTCACCAGTATTGGTCAAATTATGACTTAATTCAAGAGGTTAAATTATCAAAATATATATTCAACATTCGTGTAGGACAGAAGGTAAATTCACTCAAAAGGTGGGATTTTACATTAAAGTCTATTTAGATCGAAGAGTGAAAGGGGCAACATTTGGACAGTTCCTAGAGTGAAGAAAAAAAACAGGATAGCTTCTGTAATGCATAGGTTGCAATTGTGCGGGGGTGAGACCATGTTCAATTTGGAAATGCAGTATCAATACTTTTAATCAGTGAGAGACAATTTATTATAATCGAAAGCATGAATCAGTCCCAGCATAATATCGATACAGACCAAGCTCTGATCGAACTCAATGATGACAAAGCACGGGTACTCATACCCGCCATGTTATACTGCGGGTTGTTGATGCTGGTTGGCACTGTTGGGAACAGCATGGTACTATTTTACTATGGACTCAAAACGAAAACCACTCCAGCAACTTGCTTCATCCTCAACTTAGCAATATTCGATCTGATTGCCTGTGTGTTTGGTATACCCATCGAAATCACCGATATGAGATTCTTTTTCGTGTTCAGAAACATTCCAGCATGTCGTCTACTTGCATTTGTCAACCATCTTGCAGTTATTTCATCTGCGTTCACTTTAAGTGCCATTGCCTGGGATAGATATCGTAGGATATGCAAACCATTTGAACGACAAATGTCAATCAAACAGTCCAAGATAGTGTGTGTTGTGTGTGCTGGTTTTGGAGTGTTTCTAGGTTGGCCTTCCATAGCCTTGTACACAGTGGAAGAGGTACCAATTACAACGACATATAAAGGTCATAGTATCAATATAACGGGATATGATTGCACATCGGTTAAAAGTGAAACTTATTCTGTATACGCATGGGTTTTCAGTGTTATTCAATTTGTCGGGTTTTTCGGAATAACAACAGTATTGGTGATTTGTTACTTCCTCGTGGGCCGACAACTATACAAGCACAAAAAGTTTCGGTTTTACGTAGCACAGAAGAATCTAAGACGGACAGCGAGTGGTAACATGACTACAATAACGACAAATACGGATTATTATTCTAACTCGGACCAGGGGGTGACCTCTATACCAATTGCAAGTATCCCTGAAGAAGATGAAGAGGAACTTGAAGAAGTAGAGTATGAAGGACCTGACGACGATATGCCAATAGAACAGGAAGTTATCCCTCCGCTAAAAGATATACTTGAACTTGACGCCAATGGTCTAACAGAAATCGATACGGATAGGCCTTCATCGGTTTTGAGTGGTTTTCTTGGTGAAAGAACAACGCAGGGAAAGTTAAGTCGACCAAGTTCTATACTCACTGATTTGAGTGTAAGATCTAAAGGGAGCATCATGACGGTGCGAAGTGTTACAATTCGAGACGAGAGTGAGAATGAAGTTTTTGACATTGAACCACGTGAACAAAGTGGTTTCCCACCATCTCGTCCAAGAAGTGCGCGCAGTGAGTCCACCTGGTCAAACAGCATTAACAGGTCCGGAAGTGCCAGTAGTATAAACGACATATCACGTCACACTAGTGTGACGTCAATAGATAAGCTAGCGGAAACTACAACAGTTGGAAATATTACCAGTAAAGTGGATATGACATCTAATACGGTAACATCAAACGGAATTAAACGAAGCAGTGGTTTAAAAAGGACAAGAAGTGATGGTTGTGTAATATCGTCTGAAGTTCGACGAAGCGATAGTAATAGGAGTAACTCTTCAAAACCGTCCGGTCTGAGAAGAACTACGAGTGAAGGAAGTGGTATCCGCCGAAGCGGAAGTAATCGGAGCGTGACGTCTCACGGTTTACGTAGAACCGGAAGTTCCGATAGCGCTAAACTAGATACTGATACAGATAACCTAAAAGAGATGAGAATGAAAATGTTGGATATCAATACGCTAAAATATACCTTTATAATGATTGTAATCGCACTTGTGTTCGTGCTAAGTTGTGTACCATATTTAGTCCTAGCCGTTTGGCGGGTGTACTCTGATGACGATTTAGTGTATAATTTCAACAACGCTGAATTGGTTTGGTTTCAGATCGGGTTGAGATCATATTTTCTCAACTGTGCTATAAATCCATTCATATACGGGTTCTTTAACTCCCAGTTTCGGGACTATTTCTACCAACTCTGTTGTTGCCTCTGCGCATCACGTGACATAGTATCAAATGATGTCAATGACACTCCTCGACGCTGATCGTAGGCAATGAACTTATCTGAAAGGCTTCTGTACCAGTTTTGACTCATTTATTTAGCCATTACTGTTCATTTTAGTCGGTGTTTACCCACCACCCTTATTTGTCAGTGTATTTTTCACCATTCGTTCTTTGTAGACCGATGGTGCTAGATATCTGTCATGGATTTGTTGGAAGATATCATCAAACTCTTGTCTAATTGAAACAATAATTATAATTGTATTATGTAACACAATTTTACCTTAACTACGATTATGTAATCGTTTTATTATTGTGTTGCTTTTTCCCTCTCCCTTTTTTGTTTCTACTGCTATTATTGTTATTCGATTGTTTTCAACCATTACTTGCAATTACACAGAATATTCCTCTCCAATCACTGGCTGCTTTTGCATATCTATGAAAACGCATATTAATTTTGCCAAGTTACTTATTGCTTAACTCATTATCAAACGACAAAATTTTAGGTTTTTTTCCAAATCGAAAGCACTTGCGGACGACAAAATAAAGGTAACTAAAATATGAAATTTTGATTTGTGAACGGCAGAAAACATTGTTGGAAAAGGAGAAAATGCTGGTTACCGGCATTTTCTCCTTTTCCAACAATGTTTTCTAAAGGCTTCTTTTTCAGGGTCGTCAAAAGTAGGGATTGTACGGTAAAGGGTTAAATTGCACGTTGCCTGTGACTGAAACTGAATTTGTGATTGGCCATGAGAGAAGAATAAATCCTGTCAAATTAAGAAATTAACAAAACCAAACAATCAAACCAGTCGTAGATCACGTTAATTTGAAATCTAGAAAACTCTTGAGACTAAGAATAAGATAGCAATTTAAAATGGCAGAGCCCATTTTTAAGCCGGTCAAACCAAGAAAACTTTAATAAGTGAGCGGTCGCCGTTGTATGGCCAGAATGGTGTATCCAAATCCAAAGCATTTGCAGACGACAAATTAAATATGGCCTAAGCGGGGGAAATGATCTCTGAAAACACAATAGAAGCCATTTTGGGAAAAGGAGAAAATGCTGGTTACCCAGCATTTTCTCTTTTTTCCAAACTGTATTCTTCTTAAAGTCGTTAAAACTCGGGACAGTGTGGTGAAGGGGTTGACAAGGTTTCCTGATAATAGGTGTGCTGGGTTGGTCTTTGAGAAACTGTATGGATTATAGGGTTAATCCGTTCTCGTAATCCCTAGCCCGTAATCCAACTTATAATCCTACGTATCAATGGATTAAAATACATAAGTGTAAGAGTCAAATTCAAACCTCAAAAATGCACAAATGGTCGTCATTATTATTATTATTATTATTGTATTGTTATTATTGAAATGCACCTTTTAACCCATTACCACACTATCCCTACTTTTGACGACCCTGAGAAAGAAGGCTTTAGAAAACATTGTGAGAAAAGGAGAAAATGCTGGTAACCAGCATTTTCTCCTTTTCCCACAATGTTTTCTACCCTTCACAGAACAAATTTCAGATTTTCATTCCCTTTCATTTTATCGTCTGCAAATGCTTTTGATTTGGACAAACCTAAAATTTTGTTGTTTGGTAATGAGTTAACGCCCTTTCGTATTTTTGACATCTTTGAACATTTGGGGGCGCAGAAGTTGACAGGTGAAATTGAGACTGAGTGTAAAACACAGGTCTGGAGAATGTAAACAGGGGAATCTTCTCTGTAAAATAATTGTCTTCAAAGTGGCCCTGGCATGACACTGACATGAATTAAAATTGTATCAAAGACACCGGAATAGTTTAGATCACTGACTCCACAAACAAAAATTTAAGCTGTCCTCTTTGAAAAGATCAGTTTTGATACAAATAACCAAAATAATAAACATCAGACGATGTTTAACCCATTATCACACAATCCCTACTTTTGACGACCCTGAGAAGGATTCGAAGCCTTCAGAAAACATTGTGGGAAAAGGAGAAAATGCTGGTTACCAGCATTTTCTCCTTTTCCCACGATGTTTCCTACCTTTCACAAAACAAATTTCAAATTTTCAGTTACATGTACTTTTATTTTGTCGTCTGCAAATGCTTTCGTTTTGGACAAGCCTAAAATATTGTCGTTAAATAATGAGTTAACCCATTACTACACAATCCCTACTTTTGACGACCCTGAGAAGAAAGCCTCCAGAAAACATTGTGGGAAAAGGAGAAAATACTGGTTATCAGCATTTTCTCCTTTTCCCACGATGTTTTCTACCATTCACCTAACAAATTTCAAGTTTTCAGTTACTTTTATTTTGTCGTATGCAAATGCTTTCCTTTTGGACAAACCTAAAATGTTGTCGTTTGGTAATGAGTTAAATACACACTAAAACGTTCTGGCAAAATTAGAACTTGTGTCACAATTTCTTTCAGATGAGTCTTTGCTTCAACACAGTAAAAAGGTCGTCTCAGAAAGAAATGGCTCAAAAGTTACTTTGAGTACTTTGAATCTAATGCTCAACAGGAAACGGAAGTAACTCTTTCAGTTCCAGATGTATTAATGAATAAAACTTGACTTTTTTCGACGGCTGAAAAAAAACAATCCACTGAAAAATGAACTAGCTAAATATTCATCTGAGGAACATTACTAGAATAGTGGACGGTATAGATCAAAGATCAGACTGCATGCTCTGTGCAGTCTTATCATTATCTATGCCGACCGAAAAAGCCCATGTTTTGGCCTAAATCGTTGAAAGGATCAAAGTTACATAACAATTGCAGGTTCATTTGCAGACACTCTCTAAGTACCGATTCCTTTTGTAGTTGTTATAATCAACACTCGAACTTTGAAACACTGCACCGATAGACTCTTTAACCCTTTACCCCATAAGGCAGTTCTATGGTATCTCTAATTGACTCTCAATAGCAGCAAGGATGAAGCTGTTTCTTATGTGTATATGACACCTTTTGATAGCATAGAAAACATTGTGGCAAAAGGTGAAATTGCTCGTTACGAGCAATTTCACCTTTTGCCACAATGTTTTCCAAAGTAACCTACAAGCAATGTGTAGAAATGAATATTTATGGAGTAAAGGGTTAACGGAACTTCTCATTGTTTAGCATTGAGTGCTATTCCGCGACATTTTCGTCAACATTTTCGTGAAATTGCGCCTAGTTCTGTATCAAAAATTATTTTTGTCCTTTTTTTTTTTCATGGGGTTCGTCAGTCCTTCTGCTTTACTCCATGTTCGCAAGCCAAGGGCGACGATCCACTACGCTACTCTACCCTTGGCGGATCGAGCTTGATTTCGACATTCCCCCGATACGCATTTTCATTGGTTGCAGCCAGCTCTAACTGCACGAATCAAATCGCTCGTAGCATTTCATCTTTGATAAAGATAGAACATGGTCGCGACCTTTCGAATAAAAATAGAAGGTAAGCATGCATACCTCAGTGGATGTGTGCAGGATCTGTAATGATTTAATTATTACCGAAAAAACATAGACGAACAATATTTACAGAAAGTTTCACTGTGACCAATTAATTATCAGAGGTTTTAGGCTATATCCCAGCACCTAACCATTGAATGTCGAAGAACATTTGTGGTTATTGCTTCAATTTGAATTATTGTATTCGTAAGCGGTTTGTAAAACGACATTTCATTGGCTATAAGAAATATGATATTACAAACATGTAATTATTTACCATAATGTCTTCTTTGGACGCCATTATTTACCATAATGTCTTCTTGGACGCCATGTTTGAAGCTTCGTCTGTGTATTTCCGGTTTCTCAGTCAGCGAGTTGATCATGTAAAAATAGACCGTGTTTCCCGTCCGGGTGTCGACCTGGGCCGTGGTAAATCTCTAATTATATGATATATCTCTTGTTGTCGGATGGTTTTCGACTACTGGGGTTTTATGAATGAAAATTAAGAGGTTTTGGGAGTGTCTGGATGACTGTTTTTGTATTTTTGTAAACTTTTCGTCCCAAAATCTTAAGGGCCATCTTTAACATGTACATGTAGTTGTTTGTTAGACAGAAAAGATTCTATGGACCATATTTATGATGCCTTGCGCAAAACGAAACATTATAGAGAGACATTTAGCACCCTTTTACAAGAGCATCAGCCAAATTTATTCGGAAATTTCAGAAACTGGCAGTTACACGTACATTAACTCATTACCAAACGACAATATTTTGGGCTTGTCCAAATTGAAAGCATTTGCAGACGACAAAATAAAAGTGACTAGAAATTTGAAATTTGTTTTGTGAAGGATAGAAAACATTGAGGGAAAAGGAGAAAATGCTGGTTACCAGCATTTTCTCCTTTTTTCCCACAATGTTTTCGAAAGGCTTCTTTCTCAGGGTCGTCAAAAGTAGCGATTGTGTGGTTATGGTTTAATACTGAAATTTCAGGTCCCTCTATTTCCGGAAATTGTGATTTTCGTTGTCAAGTACCTTACAAACACTTCACAAACAATTTCATTTCATCACGACCCAGGTCGTTGTATGCGCATGTCATATTCTTCGAAGATTCGACTGTCTTATATGACGCATCACTAGCCCCGAAAGCGGGCAATGTTACGTTCCATACCCATTGTTAGAGTGTGTACTCATGGTTAGAGAGTGTATTTCTCGTTGTCTGCGCATGTCATATTCTTTGAAGATTCAACCTGTCCTGTATGACACATCACGAGCCCCAAAAGCGGGCTGACTGTAATATTACGCTCTATAAAGTAGCTATGTAGAGAATAGCTTTTATCAATATGTTTGAGGAGAAATGAGACCTGCTTTACCTCCAGATATCTCTAAACTGCTTATCGTAGCTGAGTGAATTGCACGAGGAAGCGTTTTATTGAGTAAACCTTTATTTTAGTTTTAAATTCAAAGTAACGGTTGTCGCGTAGGAAAGTGGTTCGGTTCTGTACCCAGGCCCCACAAATTAGATAGATGAGTTTTTATAGAATGCCATCTAGCGGGAGATGATGTGACCCTGGTTATCAGGTGTTTTTTTTTTTTCCTCTTTTCGCCCACAATGTTTTTTAAAAGGCTTCTTCCTCAGCGAAGTCAAAAAGCGTTACCAGCTTTCCCTTTTTCTACGATATTTTCAAAAGTATTCTTCCTCGCGATTGTCAAAACTGGTAATCAGCATTTCAGCTTTTCCGACGATATTGTCAAAGGGCTCGTTTAACCCTTTACCAAAGAATCACTGGTTTTTCGACCCTGAAAAAGAAGTCTTTCGAAAGCATTATGTACAGATAAAGGAGAAAATGCTACTAACCAGCATTTTCTCCTTTTCGCACAATGTTTTCTACCCTGCTGGAAACAAATTTTAATTTTTGAGTTACGATTAATTTGACGTCTGCAAGCACTTTCAATTTGGACCAGTCTACAATTTTGTCTTTGGTAAAAGTGTAACCCCTGCATTTCAAGACCTAGATTTTACAACTCAGCTACCGGGTCTCCGCTATTATGTAAGGTCATTGGACAGGTCATTCAACAGTGTTGAGTTTAAAAGGCAGACTGCCACAGAATTTGCTGTCTAATTCTATTTCTTCTAGCGTAATTGTTCTGATACACAGTCTGTTTCGTCATGGTTTTGTAAATAAAGCGAATTAAAAAAAACGCAACAGGAAATATAGACGTGGTTTATTTTTATAAATGACGAATTTCAGAAAAGATTTAATTTGGTAATTTGCCACGGCTGCAAATAACCTCTCTAATAATTGTAGTTCTTTTTTTTAAGCAAATATTCCAAGCAGAAGAAAAAATAAGAATAATTTCGTTAAAAAAGAGAAAGAAGAATGCTGGACAAGAGCATGCAATTTGAAAACGCGACAAGAAGGTCAAATTACCGCCATGTAAAGCATAATGGAGGTTTCTACGAGGCGGCTTTTTTACTCTTTTGTTTACATGTACCAAAATATACTGAAATTGAAAGCCAATAAAATATTTGAAAACATTGATGCTGACCTCTCTTGGCTTCTTTTTTAAAGAAGCCAACTTATTGTTTTTTACATCCGAGTCAGGTTACCTTTTTACAAGTTACATTTTGGATTCTTGACCCAAAGGAAGTTGTTGTCTAAGCCCCATCAGCGCTAGACTTGGACATGATGTGTCTTGCACAGGGGGGACCCTCATGGAAAACCAATGGCGTAAGTGAGTATCAAACTCGAGACCTCCGGATCACATATGAATCATCCTAAATGCTTAGTAAAACAAGACTTTTTCGTTTCAGTTCTGAAAGCAGGATGTGCGTGAATCTAAATTGACTTTGGCATGAAAAGTGATTTTTGTGGTTTTAAATGTGTAGTTTACCAGTACATCAAACTTTTAGACTTGTCTAAATTGAAAAAGAAAATATGCATACGACAAAATAACCGTGACTCAAAAATGGCAATTTATTCTCGGAAGGTTTGGAAACATTGATGGAAAAAGGAGAAACTGCTTGTAAAAACATGAAATAAAATCCGATTTACAACTTCGGCTGATCAAGTCAAACAGGTACATGATAAAGTTCTTTCTACTTTTTTCTGCAGAATGTAATCTCAGAAGTCGAAAAAGTGCAAGTCTATATTAAGTCTATGTGAGGCTTAAAGAGTAAACCGAATACCATAATTATAACCTCGACTTTTAAAGACGACTAAAACCATTTTTGGCAATAGGAAAAAATGCTGGGAACCAGCATTTTTCCCTTTACCACAATGTTTTCTATCCTTCCATGGGAAAATATCTCAATCTGAGCAACATTTTATTTGTTGTCTGCAAATGTGTTTTATTTGGGCGGGTCTAAAGTTTTGTCGTCTGGAAAAGGGTTAAACTAAAGTAATAAACTTGTATAAACCCTTTCCCAAACAATCCCTTGTTTTTTACGGGTCTAGAATAGTAGCCTTTTGAAAACATTTTGGGAAAAGGAGAAAATGCTGGTAACCATATCATAGACATAAATCATCTTTTCGGCAAGAGTTGAATCGTCGTCTGCAATTGCTTTCAATTTGATCTAGTCCAAAAGTTTGTCGTTTGGTAAAAGGTGAAAGAGGAATCAGGACATATTCAAAACTTATACATAACGATCTACTCACGCTTGCATCCGCCTCAATTGACCTAAATGAATAAGTTTGTAGTGGATTTTGGTGAAAAATACGTTGATTAGTATCACGTACTTGTTGTTCATAATTTTTGGTAAAATGCTCTACATGGAGTTTCTTTTCATTTATTAGAAGATCTTTTTTTGAGATCTCATTAGTCTTCGGTGATGGAAAAGAAAGGTTATTTTGCTACAAATTGGATAGAGTATCAAATGTTAATTGGATCTTCTTTTATTTTTTATAGGTTTGGAACTTTGAAACTATTTGGAAAATATATTTGAAATTCGACAGGATATGCCAATCGGGCTTCATTTTCCATAAACTGGAGAACACAACATGTTTTATATCAGTATCACCTTTACAATCTAGGTTCAAGGGAAAGTCATCCGTTATTGCAAAATACGACCTGAGTGTCAGTTTCACTGTCATAGGATAGAGTAGATATATAACAAAAGACTTTAAAACACTCATACATGTGAAGTGGAGTACTTTTTGTGAGAGGAGCAAAGAAAAAACATCAAAACAATCGAGTGTTGGGGCCTATGTACTCTAGTTCAATCTCATAGAGGTCTATCACATGTGGTTCTACATTGAGACTGAACGTTCAAAATATATTGTGATAAAGCTAAATACTCGTATCTGTAGGCTTGGATCTAATTTCGAGTGCGTTGTTCCAGTACTGACATCCGGTGTATCGCAAACATTACTTCAGGATGTATTCCTCCGCCAGGATCGCTTACGATGGCGACACCAATGGCTCTGTCACTTTGGAGGAACTAAATGACATGGTGTTCTACAAGCTTCATCTTCCTGCGGTTATTTTCGTTACTTTGTGCATTTTTATTGGAGTAATTGGCAACTTACTTGTACTAACAATTTACAAAACCCGATTTCGAAGGTCAAATCACAGATATTTCATCCTATTCCTCGGTGTTGTAGACCTACTTGCTTGTCTGACAGGAATGCCCTTCCTGATCGCCAGTCTACGCCTACCATACATGATGACATCAGTGATAGCGTGTAAAGTGATTCGGTGTATTCATTACGCGGTAAACAATAGTTCCGGTCTGTTGCTGGTGGTTATTTCTGTCGAACGTTATAGCAAGATTTGTCGACCATTCAAGAAGCAGTTCAGTCACCAACAGACGTTAATCTTGTGTACTGGCACTGTTGTTTTTAGTGTGCTGATTGCAATTCCGTCAGCAATTTTCTATGGCAACAATACAGTTCACACAGGTGTCCATAACATAACTGGTATCCAGTGTTATGTAGCTGACGTGTACACTGGGAACCGGTATTTTGAAACCTACATGGCTCTATTGTTACTGGAAACGTTTATTTGCATCATTGTTTTTGCTGTTTTGTACACTTTTATCATTAGAAAACTATGGGCGTCTGATCAGTTCATAGAAACAATGAGAAGTATTCAGAAGAAAGGAAGCAAATCTAATAAACAGGACAAACCTCATTCAACAGATGAACTAAACTCCGTTGACGATTCTTTTGATTCAAAGTTTGAATCTGTGCACGAAAAAGAACAAAATAACTGTACAGTGAACAATATGAAAGCTCGAAATGCTACACACAGAAACGAAACTAATTCTCTGATACCTTTAAGAAACATTACACGTGAATATACGAAGGAAGATTCCACAGTTAATGGTGGTGGAACTGTGACTACAGTTAATAATACTTCAGATAATAAAGAAAATGGTCAGAGTACTGGGCAAGAAGCAGGGTCAGAAGAATTGAGACCAAGCCCTACAAATACAGACAAACAGACCGATCTTAATTTGAAAAAGGACAATGTGACTGATTCAATCAAAGGAGATATAAATGGTGCGCCTCGACCAGGATTGGGTCGAAAACTGTCCCCTGTACAGAAACAGGTTTACGACAAACTATTGACCAAACAAACACTGGAGAGGAACACGAAGCAGAGCTGTTCGAGCCGTAAAAATTCGAAGACAACCGCGCGGGTAACAGTGATGCTCTTCACGGTCACCATGGTATTTGTGATGGCGTTTGTTCCTCATTTGACGCTTATGATACTGACAATAGAAATAGACTGGTTTTTGGATAGCATGACAATTACTCAGATCATGGTGTACCACGTGTTTTTGAGAATATTCATCATTAACAATGTCGCCAATCCAATTGTCTATTTTATTTTTGATGTCAAGTTTAGAACTCTTTGCAAGTCCTTCTTCGGTAAATGTTGTAGATCGAGATCTGTTGCTAAGAAGTAATGTAAAAATGGTATCTGTCCTTGTCTGAGCTGCGTGCATATTCATCAATCACTACTTAAGTACATAATTTGACCGATTCTCAAAGGTTTTCTAAATCTAAAAGTTATGCAACGTCAGATTGGTCAAACCGAATGGTCTTGCCAATTAAAGGTGATTCTTCAGATTTTGGAACGAAAATTTTACTAGAATACAGAAACATCATCCTTGTACTCCAAAAGACTTATAATTTTTATTTATAAAACCCCAGTAGTCGAAAACCATCCGACAACAAGAGAAATAAGAGATTTACTACAGCCCAGGTCGACACCGACCTACATGTTTACATGAGCTACTCGCTCATTTACACACCGGAAATATACAGACAAAGCTTCAAACATAGCACCCGAAGAAGACATTATGGAAAATAATTACATGTTTGTTATGTTATGGAATTTCAGCAGCATTAGTCATGTGCCAGTCTGTTAACATTCCCACAATGTTTTCTTTTTTTTGCAGGAAATCTAAAAATAGCTTAAGAGGCTACGTACCCTGTTAAGGGAATACCATTTCCCCCCCCCCCCAATTTTTTTTTTTCAATTTTGTGATTCTTAATTATTGATGACTTGTATTGCATTTCCATATAAATTTCAGTGATATAGATATTTTTTTAATTTGGTGGGATGTGAAAATTCTAGATACCCACCTTTAAGGTTACGATACTTTTTCCATCTGGTATAAGACATTAGAAAATGTTTTATTGTAACCATATCCATTTCATCTAATCAGTTTGCTTCTTTTATCTCAGATGATTTCCCATGTCTTAACCAACAACTAGGTTCCTCTTTATATTAAGAATGTGGGGTAGACTGGGAAATAAACATGGAAAAATCGATATCCTGCTTTTTGTATTTCATACCCTTTCAAGAAGCATAGCCGTTATTGGTGTTCCATTTACCAGATTTACTTTATAACGAAGTCATAGTAAACTTGGCCATACGTTGGGTGAAAAAGTGTTTTAATGAACCTGCTTAAAAATTTAGATTCAGGTTAGCATATACAGTCCGCACAGGCTGATCTGAGTCGAACCTTTTGGCTATTTTTAAATTTTGTGCATGTTTACCCTTTGGCTGCTAAGCGCGACTAGCTGACCTTTTGCGGACAGTGTAGATCAAGATCAGACTGCACAGAACGTGCAGTCTGATCTTGGATCTACACTGTCCGATAAGGAGATATTATTCCGCAAACCATAACTTGGAAACACCAATATTAAAGCCATTAAGGTAGTGGACTCGTAATACTTCTAGTGCAGCATGACATAAAATTTCTTGATAGTTGAAAAATACGGATTTATATAGATGTAATATTTTTGCACATTTTTAACCGACCAGAAATCCCTTTGACGTCTATCTTGAAGTTATTTGTTGATATTTTTGTTGGTTTCCAGAAAAAGGGCGGTAATTATTATCTCCCTTTGTAATGAGAATACAGTGGGTTTAGATTTATAAATGATAATTCTAAGAAGGACGAAAAGAGGGAAAAGTTGCTCGGTTAAAGCAGTACAATAATACTCATTTTCAATGATAGCAAATTTTGCAGGATAACATTAGAGTAGAAATAGCTGTTTTCTGTCATGGGTCCACTACCTTAACCCATTACCACACAATCCCTACTTTTTACGCCCCTGAGAAAAAAAGCCTTTAGAAAACATTGTGGGAAAAGGAGAAAATGCTGGTAACCAGCATTTTCTCCTTTTCCCACAATGTTTTCTACCCTTCACAAAACAAATTTCAAATTTTCAGTCACTTTTATTTTGTCGTCTGCAAATGCTTTCGATTTGGACAAGCCTAAAATAATGTCGTTTGGTAATGAGTTAATATCAAGCAGATAATGTAATTTTAGTTATTTAGAAGGTTAAGGGTTAAAGGACTATACTCTGTGTCATTAAGGTAAGACCTGTGTAATGCACTTCCGGTGAACATGGGACAAAAATTCTAATTGGTTGTTAAATAGGGATAAATAAGGCTTTATGCAGAAATAATGTTTTTGCACATTTATAACGGATCAGAAATTCCGTTTATGTCTATCTTGAAATTATTTTTGATACTTTGGTTAGTTTTCTGAAAAGGTAGGTAATTATTATCTCTTTCTGAATTGAGAATATAGTGGTTTTAGATTTATAAATGATAATTCAAAGAAAGAAAAAAATGGAAAAAATGAATCGGTGAAAGTAGTTCAATAATACTCATTTTTAATTATAGCTAATTATAGCTAATTTTGCAGGATGATATTTTAGTAGAAATAGCTGTTTTCCATTACACAGGTCTTACCTTAATCTGTCGGTTGCTATACAAAATGCATTTTAAATGCTTATGAGGATTTGCTTGGTATGATGCATCACGAACACGCTTTAAACCAGTTATGTCAGAGCGTGGCTCGAATATGTTTTACACCATTACCTCACAGAAGCAAACTGCAGGAGAAAAATATTTCTGTCCATTGGAGGTTTGACTACAGGCTACTGAAGCTACATTGGTCTATCCTGAAGCACTGGATTTTTCATTGGTCGGTTATCGGACACAGTTACTTAAAATAATACGTTGTCTGCGCATGTCATATTTTTCGAAGATTCGACCTGTCTTCTATGACGCATCACTAGCCCCGAAAGCGAGTAGACTGCTGTAGTATTACGCTCTATAAAGTAGCAATGTAGAAAATAGCTTTTATCAATACGTTTGAGGAGAAATCAGGCCTGTTTTGGCCCCAGATTTCTCTAAACTGCTGATCATAGCTGAGTAAATTGCACGAGGTAGCGTTTTATTGAGTAAACGTTTATTTAGTTTAAAATTCAAAGTAACGGTTGTCGCGTAGGAAAGTGGTTTCGGTTCTGTACCTAGGATGCCCAGATTAGAGTATTTATAGAATGCCATCTAGCGGGAGATAATGAAAAATAATATATTTGTGCTTCTTCGTCTCCTTATCGTATATCGTCGGTTCACTTCAGAAATCTCGTAACTACAGCTTGAAACATGCTGTAGTTACGAGATTTTTTAAGTAAACCGACGATATCGTTTTCACTGGAATATATATTTCCATAGAGATGCGATGTACCAACTGGGCTGCAATCTTTAGTTATCTCCTTTTATTCCCCCTTCTCCACCCCATGCTACAGTAGTCCGGGCCCGTATTCACCAACCATTCTTAAGAACGTTCTTTGTCTTGTTCTCCAGAATTTTCTGCATTTGTAAGTAACACAACTTCTGCTTGGCTAAACCATTCGGTTTAGCCAATCAGAAGTTGTGTTACTTACATATTTAGAAAACCTTGGAGTATAAGACTAGGTATATACTCAAGAATGGTTGGTGAATACGGGCCCTGGTGAACGGATTATTTGGTTTTATCTCTTATTTCTTGAACTACAAAGCTATGTTCTTGAATTGATAACTCCAATAAATCTAGTGAGATTGTTAAATAAAATTTATATAGATCCACGTATTTTAATTACTTTATTATTCATAATTTTATTTGAAGAACAAAATTTGATTTAAATTCTCATGACGTCATTACACTTAAGTCATAAATCCAAATCAGATTTATTGCAATATGGCTAAGGGGATCAAGAATAAGATCAAAGAAATACGAGTAACGGACCCATGTGTTGCTTCGTTATCTATAGTTTTTGTGTGACAAGGAAGATAATTTGACTTGTGAACAGGATTTCAAACCCCCATCCCCGCCGCATTGTATTGATGTGCCACATTTAATAACGCAATTTGATGATCGTCCAATGAAAATTTCGGTATTCCTGGATAAACCAATGAAGGTTCAGTCGCCTTAGATTTAATTAACTCTTTACCAAACGACAAAATCTTAGATAGGTCCAAATTGTAAGCATTTGCAGACGACAAAATAAATGTTACTCAAAAGTTGAAATTTGTTTCCAACAGGGTAGAAAACATTGTAGGAAAAGGAGAAAATGCTGGTTACCAGCATTTTCTCCTTTTCCCACAATGTTTTCAAAAGGCTTCTACTTCAGGGCCGTAATTTTTAAATCAGGGACTATTTGGTAAAGCGTTTAAATAATATAGATCCGATATCACACTGAATGTGCTGCACAGCCTGATCTTAAGTAACGTCTCGTCGTCGACAAAACCTCTATTGTAGTCTATGACACTGAAAGGCTTAAAATTTTGTTGTCTGGTAAACAGTTAAATGATTAAAGCCCCAATGGTGGCCATAAGTAAACATACACTTTGTTAAAATTCATGGAAACATAGTCTGGAAATAAAGGGAAGTTGACAATACGTTACTGAGCGGATGGCCCAACTTTCTCCACTTGCAGAAAAGTGAATTCTAAAAGTAGGTCAGAAATTGCCAGCTCGCTGTATTTTTGGATAAAACTATTCTGTATCAAATACCGCTTTTCTGGCAGAGACCGTGACCATGGGTCTACCATCGTCTTTTTCATCATCGTCCATGCTTTCATTTGATATGGTATAAATAAATTTCCAGCAAATTTTACCACCTTCATTGTCTACTTTTGATCGTTCTTGGGGCTTTGATATATATATATATATGACGAACGAAACAAAAAAAAAAAAGACGCGTGCCTATGTTCCATACTCATTGTTAGAAAATGTATTTCTCGTTGTCTGCGCATGTCATATTCTTCGAAGATTTTTTATATGACGCATCACTAGCCCCGAAAGCGGGCACACTGTAATATTACGCTCTAAAAAATAGCAAGATAGAAAATATATAGCTTTTATCAATACGTTTGAGGAGAAATGAGACTTGCTTTAGCTCCAGATTTCTCTAAACTGCTGATCATAGTTGAGAGAATTGCACGAGGTAGCGTTTTATTGAGTAAACGTTTAGGCCTATTTTAGTTTGAAATTCAAAGTAACGGTTGTCGCGTAGGAAAGTGTTTCGGTCCTGTGCCCAGGTTGCCCAAATTAGATAGATGAGTATTTATAGAATGCCATCTAGCGGAAGATAATGCAGATATTAATATAATAATCTCTTTTAATAACGAAGATATTTAATTAAAACTAAAGTAAGTTGTTAAGTATCAAACAGAGAACCCATACAACAAGGGCAGATTTGATACAGTGTTTCCCTTTTTCACTGAAAATCAAGCAACTTAAGTCAAGGTTTGGAATCTGCATGCTGTGCCCCTGTTTCTATTACAACAATGGTTTCTATACTCTTAAACATTTTTCAAACAGTCCTAAGTTTTAATGACCCTGAATGCAAAAGGCTTTTGGAAACATTATGGGAAATGGAGAAAATGCTAGTAACTAGCATTTTCTCCATTTCCCACAATGTAATCTTCCATGTCAAAGACAGAAGTCATCTTCTTTGCTACATTTAATTTGTCCTCTTCAAATCCTTTAAGTTTGGTCATGTCCAATATTTTGGCATCAAGTATCACAAATATTGGCATGCGTCCTATTGCCCATGTGTGTTTGTCATGGATAGTGAATCAAAAGTGCACCTATGTATTTTTCGCACATATGGTAATATTATTAGGGCACTGAAACGAGTAGCACTTTCTTAACTCTTTACCAAAAGACAAATTTTAGACTCTTCCAAACTGAAAGAGGTTGCAGACGACAATTTTAACTTTTATAACAATGGCAGAAAATTATCCGAACGGGCAGAAAACACTGTGGGAAAAGGAGAAATTGCTCGTTACGAGCAATTTCTCCTTTTTCCCACAGTGTTTTCAAAAGACTTGTACTGCAGACACGTAAAAAAAGGGCTTGTTAAGAGTTAAACCCTTTACCTCACAATCGCCGACTTTTAACACCCCTGGGAAAGTTCAAAGCCTTTTGAAAACATTGTGGGAAAAGGAGAAAATACTGGTAACCAGCATTTTATCCTTTTCCCACAATGTTTTTTACCCTTCTCAAAACAAATTTCAATTTTCAAGCCACCTTTATGTTTGCTTCTAATTTGGACCAGACTAAAATTTTCTCATTTGGTAAAGAGTTAAAGTAGTAACCTATTAGTGAAGGGGGAAAAATGAATATATGAACTGTCACCGTGAAATAATTCAAGTACTGTTGACCCTATGTTACACACCAAACAAGCAAACAAACGCAGGAAGTTGGAAGCTGTGGAAGGCCTTCTTTTTACAGCACGACGGGACCAGTCCTGCGACGCAAGTGTTGGCGTAAATGGTGGCTCAGAAATAAAATTGTAAGGAAAACGACTCTTTGATTACAAATCTGAAGTAAAAATTGAGTTAGCTCCCTTGTATTTTTTTTTTTGAACCGTCATCTTAGATTTTCACTTTTTGTTCCGGTGATTTCAAACAGAAAAATAAAGTTGATTTCTCCCACTATCCAATTTCGTAACGGTAAAATAGAAAAAATCTAAAAGATGCACTTTAAAACGTGATCTTACATGTCAAAATAACTATTATCGTGGATAGGTTGTTTATATATTGGTTGATATATAAGAGTGACCTCCCTTTACCGGAAGAAGATTTATTTATTGATCAGCCGTGATGGGAGTCAACATCTAGTGAAATTTTGGAAAAGTGTCACAGAGTTGCTGCATTGCTGGTGTAGGTGTTCGTAGCATGACAACAGGTTCTGTAAAATGACAATTATTGAGTTAGTAGTTTGTTGTGAAAAGGAAATGCCTTTTATGTGTTTTGTCTTGATTTATGCTAATGAGCTTGCAACCTTCCTGGGCCACTGCAGTGCAGAGGATAGATACGCAGAATAATTTTTTACCAAACGACAAAAGTTTAGAAGGGTCCAAAATAAAAACAGTTGCAAACGACAGTTGAAATAAACTTCAAAGTTTTATTCATGTCTTTGATTGGGTAGAAAAGTTTGAGAAAGGAGAAAATGCTGGTCACCAGCATTTTCTCCATAACCCACAATGTTTTTAAGAAGCTTCTTTCTCATAGTCAGTAGTAGTCTCATTAATGAGAGGCTCCGGTGATCTTTTTCGTATTTGGACATTTACTGTACACTGTACTGTCTCAAGTCTGTCGTAAATTTTTCGGTAGCAAATATAGAGCGCTATGTATATATGGCCTTTTCTCATTTCTCCGTTCATTCTCGCTTCTCCGTTCACGTACTAAAGCGGAAGGAATAAGCGCTCGTGACATTTCATTCCACCCTGGTTCTATTCTACTCTGTGAGATATTATACATAACATCCTATCCTACATCGATACTATTTTACTATTGAATAAGACACAAAAATAGAAACAGAAGAGAGTAATTTTCACGGTTTGAAGGAAAATATTTCATTAGATACAATAAAAAGCAAATTTTCAATGTTCTTCAACATTAAATACTCTTAAATGGGTTGTGTTTACCCTTCACTATGAATAAGCTAGTCTGAACTAGAGTGTAGCATATTCATCAGTCTTTAGCGACCAGCCTTCACATTCAATCAAATGAATGGAAAAATGAGAAAGCGGCCATACTACCTAGGTTGGCGAGGTAGGTTTGAAAACATTTCCGAATCGAACCTTTTGATGCAAGTTGTAGTGACTTTTTTCAGTTACAAGTTTAATTCAGATTTTATATTTGATCATTACACAAAAATTGTGATTCCTTGACCAAATATGTGAATTTTGTGAGCTTATTTACGCTTAAGTGAACGGAGAAAGGAGAACACAGTATACTGACTTTCTGTTTCGTCTGTTTTATCTGTATTGCAGCAAAATGCAATTAACTTTTAGTAATAAACATGACCAAAAACAAAGTGTTAAACAATTCATTACATAAAGAGCTTGTAGAAATCCTTTGTAACATGTTTATCTCCGAAAAATCACTGACAAGATTTATCGTAGCCATTTTGTATGTTTTCGTGATCGTAAACAACTCGAGTAACTGATGAAATACAGGTTTTTCTCTCACGTTCAACATTTTAATTGAAAGTATTTATATTTTATGTGAAGGAATATTGAATGCACAAGCAATTGGTATGTTTAAATCCTAGTTTTGTGCTCTATTTGCGAAATTATAAGAGTTCAAACTTGCGCACAAAATCTGTAGAACTTTATCTGATTTTGTTTTGATTGTCTCTGTACCCAGAGGCAACCAGTCAAAAAGTAACATCGCCTTTGGGGAATGTTATTTGTACTATGTCATTAAAACCCAGGCTTGTGTGTCAATAGGGGATTTTCTTCCTTTCCTGCGGGGCCGAATTTCGGCCACATTCCCAATATTGCAAACAAGTGTATTGTTTTCCCAATTCCATAATATGAAATTCCCCATTAGATGTTAGAAAAAGAAAATAGTCTGATATATCAGCCACGGTTTCACCTGACACACAAATTTGCGGGTATTGACTACAGATGTCATATTATAGCAATGAAAGTATTTGGGGGCAAATTAACTTTAGACTGCGTCAGTAGATATTCAATCGATTCAAGCACTGATTCGATTGTCTGGCTGTGAACTGTTCTTGGTTTATATACATACAAAATAAAGACAACTGTTAACTTCTCAGCAACTGCCACGCATATATTGCAGCGAACCTGAGTTTCGTTAGGCAAAAATAGAGATTCTGGCTCCTAAATTGACAGTCTTGAATTGGGAACAAGTTACGAAAAATAGCAAGACAAATCTTGACCATGAAGTTTTTTCCTCTCTTTCATATTTAGATCGGTTGTCTTGAGCAGTTCGTCTTTGGTTTAGCACAGTAATTGTCTCTATAATTTTTCAGCAGAAATGGATAAACTCTATCCAAAACAAGCGTGTTCATTCTCGGACTTACACAGTCATCAGTTATAGGTCGTAAATTCAAGGTGATAATTAAAGAGCCACTTTCAGTATGGCTGTGGGACTAGCAATACACCTGAAGTCCTATAAAGCAAAATCCAAGTGTGACATTTCCTCTCTCCATTTAAATTCAACAGTTTCTTTTCAATACTGTACTAGGTCTATTACAGTAAATGATGATTTTCAATCTTTCTATATACAGGTGTCAAAGCACACCAAAAATGGTTCTCAAAGATTAATCGTCATTGGAAAAAACCACAAAAACCAATGACAAAACAATTGTCAAACAAGACCTCTGCTGATCAGAGGCTCTTCAGCCTGTCTTATCAAGCCTTGGTAATGACTATAATCAGCTAACTTATATAAACACAATATAGAAAATAAATCTGGAAATCATTCTTCTATTCATTCCCCCGAAAAACAAATATCTTTATTTAAATATCCTACCCAACAGTATGGTTGAGGGAAGGGGGTGGGAGTCTTACAGGTTAGACACTTGAACTAGTATCAAAGACAAAAGAGAGCACATCTATTCAAAAAGAAAGAAGTTTGGAAAAAAGAAGCAGTATTGATGCAGTAGTACATTAACTCTTTACCAAATGACAAAATTCAGGCCTAGACCAAATTCAAAGAATTGCAGGCAACATATTGAATGTAGCTTTAAAACAGATGATTTCTGTATGCGATATGGTAGATAACATTGTTGGAAAAGGAGAAAATGCTGGTTACCAGCATTTTCTTCTTTTCCTACAATGTTATGAAAGGACTTCTTCTCCAGGGTCGTAAAAACTCGGGGATTGTGTGGTAAAGAGTAAAATGCCTTAAAGGTGGGTATCTAGAATTTTCACATCCCACCAAATAAAAAATTATATATGTCACTGAAATTTATATGAAAAAACAATACAAATCATCAATAATTAAGAATCATAAAATTACAAAAAAAAATTTTTTTTGATGGTATTCCCTTAACCCATTACCACACAATCCCTACTTTTGACGCCCCTGAGGAAGAAGCCTTTTGAAAACACTGTAGGAAAAGGAGAAAATGCTGGTAACCAGCATTTTCTCCTTTTCCCACAATGTTTTCTACCCTTCCCAGAACAAATTTCAATTTTTCAGTCACTTTTATTTTGTTGTCTGCAAATGCTTTCAATTTGGACTGGTTTAATTTTTTGTCATGTGGTAAAGAGTTAAAAGGCTACGTAGCCTCTTAAGCTATTTTTAGATTTCCCGCCAAAAATTTAAAAAAAGCATTGTGGGAATGTTAAATGACTGGCACGTGACTAATGACTCTGAAATTCCATAAAATGACAAACATGTAATTATTTTCCATAATGTCTTCTTCGGACGCTATGTTTGAAGCTTTGTCTGTATATTTTCGGTGTGTAAATGAGCGAGTTGCTTATCTAAAAATTGACCGTGTTTCCCGTCGATATCGAACTTGGCTGTAGTAAATCTCTAATTCCTCATGTTGTCGGATGGTTTTCAACTGCTGGGATGTCATGAATGAAAATAATAAGGCTTTTGGAGTATAAAGGTGTTTTTTAGGTCACCTGAGCACAATGTGCTCAAGGGGAGCTTTTAGGATCATCCGGTGTCCGTCGTGCGTCAGTGCGTCGTGCGTCGTCAACAATTCTTTAAACATCAACTCCTCCTAAAATGCTGGGCGGATCTTGACCAAACTTGGCTGGAATGTTCCTTGGGAGGTCCTCTTTAAAAATTGTTTGCAGAATTTGATTCCATCAAAAACTCTGGTTGCCATGGCAACCAAATGGAATTTTCTAGGGAATTCTTTAAAAATCTTCTCCTCCGAAACCGCTGGTCAGATTTTGAAATAATTTCACAGATATATACCTTGGGTGACCCTTTACAAAGCATGTTCGTAAAATTTTGATCCGTCAAAAAATGTGGCTCTGGTGAACAGGGGCTTCTTGCACCATATAAAAATGAAAGAATTCTTAAAAATTCTTCTTCTCTGAAACGGCTTGTCAGATTTTGAAATAATTTCACAGATATGTTCCTTGGGTGACCCTTTCCAAAAACTGTTCATAAAATTTTGATCCGTCAAAAAATGTGGCTCTGGTGAATGGGGGCTACTTGCACTTTAGGGAAGTGAAGGAATTCTTAAAAATTCTTCTTCTCTGAAACCGCTCGTCAGATTTTAAAATTTTTTCACAAGATCGTTCCTTGGGTGACCGTTTTCAAAAATTGTTCGTAACATTTTGATCCGTCAAAAAATGTGGCTCTGGTGAATGGGGACTACTTGTACCATACGGAAATTAAGAAATTCTTAAAAATTCTTCTTCTCTGAAACAGCTGGTCAGAATTTGAAATAATTTCACAGGGATTTTCCTTGAATGACCCTTTTTAAAAACTGTGAAATTTTGATCCATCAAGAAACATGGCTCTGGTGAATGGGGGCTTCTTGCACTATAATTATGGCCATGAAGAAATTCTTTAAAATTCTTCTTCTCTGAAACGGCAGATCAGATTTTGAAATAATCTCACAGAAATGTTCCTTTGGTAACCCTTTTCAAAACCTGTTCGCAAAATGTTGATTTGGGTAGAAACATGGCTCTGGTGAATGGGGGCTACTTGCACTATTTGGCCATGAAGAAATTTTTTTTCTCTGAAACAGCTGATCAGATTTTGAAATAATTTCTCAGAAATGTTTCGTAGCTAAACTTTTCAAAAAAAAATTGCTCTAGAAATTTTGATCCATCAAGAAACATGGCTCTGATGACTGTGGGCTATTTACACTATACAGACATGAAGAAATTCTTAAAAATTCTTCTTCTCTGAAAGGGCTGATTAAATTTTGAAAGAAATGGCTACGGTTCTCTCAAAAATTCAGGTGAGCGATCCAGGGCCATCTTGGCCCTCTTGTTTTGTATTCTTGTGAAATTTTCGTCCCAAAATCTGAAGGGCCACCTTTAAGTTTATTTTAAGGTTAAATGTGTTCCAAATTGTATATTTTATCAACATTATTTTCCCAATTTTGACATTTTGTAGATGATTTTTTTCCCAATTTGGTGAGGGGCCTTTTCCCAAAATTCGTAGATAAAGCCCAGGTTAAGGGGTCGAAGTTCTTGCTGGATAAATTCCTTTTTGAATATCCTTTTCATTGGAGAAAGTTTGATTAGACATTTGCTCAATCAAAATCAGTCTCAATAATGAGCCAGTAACAGTGCTTCTTTTCATATTTGGACATTTACTGTGCACTGTATGATCTCAAGTCCATCTTGAATATTCTAGTAATAAAGCTACCGTAGTGTACTGAATTCTGTTTCATTGCTTTGAATTGTGACGCAGTGACTCACATGAAAAAAATCGACAGATTATTAGTCATTTCATTACCTTACCCCTTTACTACACAAATCTGACTTTTAACGACCCTGAAAAAGAAGCATTTTCTCCTTTTCCCACATTGTTTTCTTCTTTTCCGTAAAAAAAATAATATTTTCAGTCACTTTTACTTTGTTATCTGGAAACACTTTCAGTTTGGACCATTCGAAAATTTTGTCTTTTGGTAAAGAGTAAGTGTGTGTAGGAGTGATTTATAGCATATAAAGCTGAAAAAAAAAAAAGCTTACAAAATTATTTATGGTTGGCTACCATTTACTGTCTACTTTGGGAAAAGTATAATTATATAAACTGTATAATTATGAGAAGTTGTGCATGTGCAATTTTCATGACCATGCTGCAATTGGGTTTTTTAGCTCATCTGAGCACAACATGCTCAAGGGGAGCTTTTAGGATCACCCGGTGTCCGTCATGCGTCGTCCGTCACACGTTGTCAACAATTCTTTAAACATCAACTTCTCCGGAACCAATTTGGACCAAACTTGGCTTGAATGTCCCTTGGGAGGTCTTCTTTAAAAATTGTACACAGAATTTGATTCCGTCAAAAACTCTGGTTGCCATGACAACCAAATGGAATTTTTTAGCAAATTCTTTAAAAATCTTCTTCTCAGAAACCGCTGGCCAGATTTTAAAATAATTTCACACAGATGTTCCTTGGGTGACCCTTTTCAAAAAGTATTTACGAAATTTTGATCTGTCGAGAAACATGGCTCTGGTGAATGGGGGCTACTTGCACTATACAGAAATGAAGAAATTCTTAAAAATTCTTCTTCTCTGAATCCACTGGTCAGATTCTGAAATAATTTCACACATGTTCCTTATGTGACCCTTTTCAAAAACTGTTTGTGAAATTTTGATTCGTCAAGAAACATGGCTCTGGTGAATGGGGGCTACTTGCACTATACAGAAATGAAGAAATTCTTAAAAATCTTTCTTCTCTGAAACCACTAGTCAGATTTTGAATTAATTTCATAGAGATGTTCCTTGGGTAACCCTTTTCAAAACTTGTTTGCGAAATTTTGATTCATCAAGAAACATGGCTCAGATGAATGGGATGTACTTGCACTATACGGAAATTTAGAAACAGGTGACCTTTTGAAAATTCCTTAGCAGAATAATGATTTTGTTTCCAGTGTTTCAATACCTCGAAAAAAAAATGGCTATGGTCCTCTCAAAAATTCAGATGAGCGATCCATGGCCATCTTGGCCCTCTTGTTTTTACTGAATTATCTCCCCTTGAACATTTTTCAACTCTTACTTTTGTACTAAACCATTCAACATTCTGTAACAAAGACCTGTTTTAGTGACAAGGACCTGGTGGGGGGGGGGGATTAATCATGTTTAGTGATAACTCTAGTTGTATTTGAAACCAATGATCATTGAATATGGGAGCAGCAGCTACCGGTATGTTTAAATTCCACATAATGCTGTCAGTTTGTGAAAATATAAGAGCATAAACATGCACACAAGATCATTGCAGAGATTTGAACAGATTTTTTATCAAGTGTCTCTCTACACAGAGGCAACTAATCAAGCAGTAACATCATCTCTGAGGACAGTTATCTGTACTAAGTCAACATTAACCCATTACCACACAATCCCTGGTTTTTATGACCCTTGCAAAGAAGCCTTCTGAAAACATTGTGGGAAAAGGAGATAATGCTGGTAACCAGCATTTTCTCCTTTTCCCACAATGTTTTCTACCCTTCTCAACTCAAATTTCAAATTTTCAGTCACTTTTATTTTGTCGTCTGCAAATGCTTTCGATTTGGACAAGCCTAAAATTTTGTCATTTGGTAATGAGTTAAGGCCATGTTCTGTAATTTCACGCAAATAGTGGAGCCTTTTAGCAACCTGTCTTTTCTATTTTCAGTGCAGATACCGAACAATTGTCGCAGATGTTGTTTCCCACACAATGTCGACTTTCAATGACCCTGAGGTAGAAGCCTTTTGAAAACAATCTGGGAAAAGGAGAAAATGCTGGTAACCAGCATTTTTTCCTTTTCCCACAATGTTTTATACCCTTTCCAAATCAAATTTTGATACGTCAGTCACATTTATTTTGTCGTCTGCAAATGCTTTGATTTTCAATGTGGACCAGTCTAAAACTTTGTAGTTTGGTAAAGAGTTAAGTCAACTCTAATTTCAGAAGTGCAAGTTTTGAATGGAAGTGAAAATAATGAGGTCAGCACTACTTGCCTACTTGGTTAACACCATGTACCCATCCTCTAAAATGCAGAAAAAGATATTATAACATACTTAAATTATCTCCAGATCATCTTGCAATATTTTCAAGTCATGTGACTGCAAATTAGTACCAAATTTATCAAGTCGCAATTGTAGATTATTTCTACACATTCCTGTAAAATCACATCAGATCCTATGATTTCAAAATGGCTGTTGGTCAGTTTTCCTCTAAAGGTCTGGGTGAAATTGAACTATATTTTATACAAGTTGGATTCTTTTAAAAAAGAAGCCAGGAGAGGTCAGCATCAGTGTTTTCAAATACTTTATTGGCTTTCAGTTTCAATATATTTTGGTACATGTAAACAAACAAGTAAAAAAGCGGCCGCATAGAAACTTCATGTGCTTTACATGACAGTACTTTGACCTTCTGGTCGCGTTTTCAACTTTCAAGTTGCATGTTCTTGACCAGCGGTTTTCTTTCTCTTTTTGAATGAAATTCTTATTCTTTCTTCTGCTTAGAATATTTGCTTACTGTAATAAAAAAAGACTACAGCTATTAGAGAGGTTATTTGCAGCCATGGCAAATTACTAAATTAAATCTTTTCTGAAATTCATCATTTATAAAAATAAACCACATATATTTTCTGTTTCGGTTTATTTATTTCACTTTATTTACAAAACCATGATGTGACAGACTGTGTATCAGAACAATTACGATAGAAGAAATAGAATTAGACAGCAAATTCTGTGGCAGTCTGCCTTTTAAACTCACCACTGTTGGAGAGGTCTATTGACCTCTCCAATGACTCTTACTAAAAAATGAAAATTCAAAAATGATTTTTAAAATTTTACTTGCATATACATGCATTTTCTCATCTTCCCATTTGTGTCTGATGGCTTCCAACAGCTTTGTTATACCCCCACAAACGAAGTTTCTGGGGGTGATGGGGATACTGAAGTCACCCTGTCTGTCCGGTTGTCCGTCAGTCTGACCATCCGTCTGTGCATCACAAAATCTTGTATGGGGCATAACTTCCAAAGTATAAAAGCTAGTGACTTCAAGCTTCAAATATAGATCACATTCAGGAGAAGTGCAGTGTATAAAAACCATAGCTCTATTCCAACTATTTTTTGAGTTATTGCCCTTTGCAAATTTTACTTTGGATTTTTGTCCAGAGTATAACTTCCAAAGTATTGAAGCTAATTACTTCAAACTTCACACACAGCTAGGTCACATTAAGGAGAGGAGCAGTGTATAAGAACCATAACTTTATTCCAACTATTTTTGGGTTATTGCCCTTTGTAAATTTTAACTCTTGATTTTTGACCAGAGCATATCTTCCAAAGTATTGAAGCTAGCAACTTCAAATTTCACACACAGCTAGATCACATTGAACAATTATTACCCTATACCAACTATTTTTGAGTTATTGCCTTTTGTAAATTTTATCTTTGGATTTTTGTCCAGGTCATAACTTTCAAATTATTGAAGCTAGTAATTTCAAACTTCATACACAGCTAGATCACATAAAGGAGAAGTGTAGTGTACAAGAACCAAAACTCTATTCCTATTTCTTTTTTTTTTTTATTGCCCTAACTTTATACACAGATAGACCACATAAACATGAGGTGCAGAGTACAAGAACCATAAGTCTAGATTTCTTTTTCTTTGAACTCTTTTTTTTGTACTAAACCATTCTGTATTCTGTTACAAAGAGCAGTTTTATGACAAGGACCTGGTAGGGGGTATGATCACATTTAATGATAGCTCTAGTTTGAAATAGTCCAAACCTAACTTAGGTTAATCCATATACTTAACTAGTTAGATCTAGCTGCTGTAAATCTCATTGGAAGATAGACTACAGGTAAAATAACTGAACATTTAAAATGCACCAATCAGGCATGTCACAGGATGTGGTAAATCTGTTTTGACTCTTTATCAACTGACAACATTTTTAACTTGTCCTAATTCAAAGTATTTGCTGAAGACAAGAAAAAAAAATGACTTGACATTTGAAAATTGTTTTGGGAAAGGAAGAAAAGATGCTCTCTACAGGCAATCTTTTTTCCACAATGTTATCTATCCTTTTAAAAGACATGTAAGCCAATAATTTAAGCCACATGTAATTTGATACAAGCCGTGAAAGATTGATAATGTCAATTGAAAAAAAAAAACCTAAAATTTTGTAATCTGATTAAGAGTTAAACCTTTACCACACAATTCTGCATTTGAACAACCCTGAGATAGAAAACATGAAATCATTATGGAAAAGGAGAAAATGCTAGTAACCAGCATTTTCACCTTTTTCCACAATGTTTTCTACCCAATCATAGAAGAATTTTAAACATTTATATTTGTTGCTTATAAATGCTTTCAATATTGACAAGCGCAAAGTCTTACTAACCCTTCTTGTTTTAGTAAGGATTTAAACCTAAAAACGATGGTATTCTAATCGGTACTTCCTCTTTCAGATTACACGACAGGCGCACTCATCTTCATTGAGAGCATGGCCATGACTTTAAGAGTCTAAGGTTACGGATGCCTATGGTACATAGAAAAGTTCCTGGTCAGAAGTTTGGACAGAATGAGTAAAAAAGGGACACTGACTTCTCGAACATTGGAAAAACTTGGATTTAATTTTGTGACCTCAAGGTGAGCCTATTTCAAGCATTATTTATCCGTTTCAGCTGAAGTTTTGCATGGGCATAGCTATCTCATTAATTAACCCATTACCACACAATCCCTACTTTTGACGCCTTTAGAAAACATTGTGAGAAAAGGAGAAAATGCTGGTAACCAGCATTTTCTCCTTTCCCCACAATGTTTTCTAAAGGCTTCACAAAGCAATTTTCAAATATCTTTGCAAGGAGCCTTAAAACCTGTTGTTGTTTGGTAAAGAGCTTTAATTCTTACTAGTCAACAATATATTTTGATAGTTCCGAATCAAAAGCATCTACAGACAATACATAGCGTGAAATTGAAATACTGCCTTGAATGATAAAAAACTTTGGAAAATGGAGAGAGCTTCTTACAATGTTTTCAAAATGATTTTAAATCCCTCTCAAACAGGGTCGTTACAACATGGGATTGTGTCACAAAGGGTTGAACAATATCACCTCAAGCAACAATGTTGCAGCAGATGAGTTTAAATTATCTTAACTCATTACTAATCAACAAAGTTTAAGGCTTGTCCAAATCAAAAGCATTTGCAGATGACAAAACAAGTGACTAAAAATTTGAAATTTGTTCTGTGAAGGGTAGAAAACATTTTGGGAAAAGGAGAAAATGCTGGTTACCAGCATTTGCTCCTTTTCCCACAATCTTTTCCAAAGGCTTCTTTCTCAGGGTCGTCAAAAGTAGGGATTGTGGCAGTGGGTTAAAGTTTTTTTCTCTTTATCCCACCTTGTCTTCAAAAGCTTTCTTCAGAAATAGTGAAACTAAGGAAAAATTTGTAAATGAATAATTGAGCTACCGTCATGTTATGACTGAAAGTTTATTGAAAACGTCGTACGGGCATCGACTCCTCGTCAAATGATAAAATTTAACCCTTTACCAAACAACGGAATTTTAGACTGGTCCAAATTGAAAGCACCTGCAGACTACAAAATAAACATAACTCAAAAATTGCAATTTGTTTCCAGCAGGGTAGAAAACATTGTTGGAAAAGGAGAAAATGCTGGTTACCAGCATTTTCTCCTTTCCCCACAATGTTTTCAAAAGGCTTCTATCTCAGGGTCGTAAAAACCAGGGATTGTTTGGTAAAGGGTTAGATAAAGTCCAAATGAAAAGCATTGCCAAAGACAAAACAAATATCACTTAACTCATTACCAGAAGACATTATTTTAGACTTGTCCAAATCAAAAGCATTTGCAGACAACAAAATAAAAGTGACTTAAATTTTAACATTTGTCTTGTGAGGGGTGGAAAACATTGTAGGAAAAGGAGAAAATGCTGGTTACCAGCATTTTCTCCTTTTCCCACTATGTTTTCTAAAGGCTTCTTTTTCAGGGGCATCAAAAGTAGGGATTGTGTGGTAATGGGTTAAAAATCTAATTTTATGTAGGGGAGGGTAGAAAACAAGGTGGGGAGAAATGATTACTGGTTTAGTGCATTTTCTCTTTTTCACATGATGTTTTCAGACTCTGTCTTCATTAGGGTCACTGAAAGTTTAGATTGTGTGGTAAAGGGTATAAATTTTTTAAAAAAATTGTCTGTTGCTGTGATTCAAGAAAGGTTATTTGGTTTGGCTTCGAAACACATGTTTGCTTGCTCAAGGGATCAATAGATCACAGATAAAGGCAGGGTAGGTGACCATTCCTCTGACCTTGGGTAGATTTACCTTTCAGGTAGTTTTAAACTTTCGATAATGTAATTTGAGGTCAAAGATTTGTCACACCTTAGGTTTCTTTCCATGTTTGTTTTTTAGTTCCAAAGACTAGCAAGCTTATGTCATGGCCCTGTGTCTGTCAAGCGTTCATCTGTCCATCTTTGTGTTAGAGCTGGGATGGATACAGATTTTGTATCCCAGTACCTGTGGCCATATTACCTGCGGGTACTCAAGTACCCGATGTTATTACTTCCCATTAAATTAAACATCAATAGTTGTCTGTTTGTATGCATTCTGGCACTTGCACATGTACTAATTCATGAAAACAATTAAACATGGCTTCAAATAGCCAAGCTTTGTCAAAAACTTAGTCTACTGCAAGAGAAACAGAACACAAAGTGTAACATTTGAAGTGTTCCGAATCATGCAGATTGTTGCATAAATCACGAAATAGAATTGAAATTTACGTGGGGGAAAAAGGTAAAAAAAAATCCATCATCCTCTTAACTTGTGTAAAATGATGGTATTAGAAGTTACTTGCTGCCCTTATTGATAATCTAGCCCAGGAGCCTAATTGACCCAGCTCCAGGGATCATAAGTTTTACATTGTTTCATACTGTGAAGTAATTATAAATCAATATAGCTGAAGCTTGCAAATTTTAATCAAGGGAAACAACTTGTTACATGTAGTTTGTTACTATGTACCTCCCTTGATGATCAAACTACATTGTTACATGATTGCTGTTGGATATTCAAGTTGTTTTTTTTTTTTATAGAAAATGATCAGTTTTTGGTGAGAGTGAATGAATTTAATGTTAATTGTTATGCTCAAAAGGGTTGAATGTACATGTATAATAATGTGTAAGGTTTCTTTCAATTGCTTTTTTTTCCCCAGAACTTAACATTCATGCCACAGAGAAAATGTTTTGTGCTTGTCGCTTTGGAATTTTCTTGTCAGAGCTCTCTGTGTTGGAGTTTATTCATGTTTGGTATATAAATGATAATTCATATAACTGGAATAGTGTTAATGACATTTTCATTGCCATTTAAAAAAATTGCGGTGGGGGGGTGGGGGAAAGGAGGGTGGTGCCAAGCCATTTTCTCGATGTAGGTTATTGCCATTTAGAGTTTTGTAATTTATGTCTCTGTCAATGCCAGTTTAAGTACATGATATGTTAACAGACAGTGGAGTGATTCAGGGCCATCTTGGCCCTCTTGTTTAGTGTTTACTTTATTTAAGTAGAGTTTCATCATTGATATTTCATCAGTAGTATTGCAAATATTTTAATTCTGAACACTGTAAGAAACAATTGATTGTTTTCAGTATCTGGAAAAAGAGAGCTTTGAAAACATTTTTTCATTTGAATACCTTTTTTGCTCACATGGACAGAATTTCAGGCCAAGGCGCTGACTTGGAGGAAACAACAAGACAGGGATTCACGGTACACCAACCATTCTTAAGATCATTATTGGTCTTGTTCTCTAAGATTTTCTAAATTTTGAAGTAACGTAACCTCTGATTAGCTGAACCAAATGGTTTAGCCAATCAGAAGTTGTTGCACTTTCATTTAGAACATTCTGGAAAATGAGACAAAGAATTACAGACCGAGGAATGCATGGAAAGGAACCCATCTTGCAGTGATAAAACAGGAATTTTTTTCCAAAGTGGTGTAAAACACCACAAAGGTCTATATATACATACCGAAAATTTTATGCACAATAATGCCGAAAACAATTTCTGAAAATTAACTGATATGAAAAAATGGATTGTCGAAAAAGCGTGAAAACCCATGACACAACATGTCAGTTTGACGTTGTCCGATCAAAAGCATTTCAGACTGTCTTTAGCTTTGATGATGACTTTAAACAGTAAGTTTACACAAACATATGTATAAAACTTTAAAGTAGGTGCTAAAATATGTCTTATAATGAGGAAAAACACAGATGATTTTATGATGTGAAAATGCTGAATGAATGGGGGGGGGATTACACATTGTAGGCCACTTTGTCGTAGTGAAAGCAAAGGAACAAGTAACTACATAACTGTATATAGGACACTCATAATGAGAAAAAAGACCAAAAGACCAGAATAAAAGGGCCTTTTAAAAAATTAAACTTAAGTATTTTTTAGGATAAAAGAAATGATGTTGTAACCCTTCACCACACAATCCCAAATTTCTTCCTGAATTTCTTAAAAACTGATGGAATTCTAACAGATTGGCAGTCATAGAATTAAGGAGCTGTAGTACTTTTAAAAGACAAATTCTATGTCCCTGCAGCTCAAAACCTTGAAACCATTGTGGAAAAAGAAACATAAGTAAGCTTGTACAGCACTATTGAGCAATGTATTTAGAAGCTTTAGCATTGGCCAATAAACTAAAGTATCTAATGCACTATGTGGCTACCTCAGTTGGCTCCTACTGGCCCCAATTTTTATGAAGTGGCGAATTTGAAGGCACAAAAATTAAAACTTGCAGGGGAAGCCCTGCATATGATCATCCACCAAGAAAGATTGTTGGATTTTACCATTGTCCCCCTCTTTTTGTCTTCTCTTCTTACAATTGTATGTCAAAATTGAAGAAAGAGTAAGCATTCACATTATCCCATTACCTCCTGTATTTGAATGCTAAAATTTGTTTTGGGAGGTTTAAAGATTCTCTATACAAGATTTTTAAACTCATCCACTTTGAAAGTACAGCATACATGTACAGATGATGAAAGGTGCCTAATATTATACCATTTTCTATTTTCCCAGAATGTTTTCCAAAGTCAATCTTCTTCATTGTAGGCAAAACACCATAATTATGGTTTGTAGAGATAACTCTCTCAACAGCACAATCTTGATTTTTAGCGACCCTGAGAAAGAAGCTTGTTGAGAACATTGTAGGAAACAGAGAAAATGCTGGTAACCAGCATTTTCTCTTTTTCCCACAATGTTTTCTACCCTTCCTAAGACAGATTTCAATTTTTGAGCCATGCTTAGGGTGTCGTCTGCAAATGCTTTCAATTTGGACTGGTCTACATTTCTGTTGTTTGGTAATGAGTTAATTCTTTACCAGACAAAATTTAAGACTTGTCCAAATTGAAAAATGTTTTGCAGACAATAATTTAGATGTGTTTCTAATGATTGAAATAGTTGTGGAAGGACAGGAAACATTTTTGGAATACCACTTCAATTTCAAACGCTATCTTTTATACGGTTGTAAAATTACGGGAATGTTTGATAAAGGGTTAATATTATCAATCTAGATTTATTGCTGATTGTGAATTTATTTGATGACACATTTTCTTACATATCATAAGATGAAGGTGACCTTCTCTTGTCGAAATGTACAAGGTTTTTTTTACAAAATACAAACCACAAACACTATTTAACTCTTTACCACACAACAAAATTTTAGACTGGTTCAGATTGAAAGCATTTGCAGACGACAAAATAAAGGTGACTGAAAAATAGAAATTTGTTCTGGGATGGGTAGAAAACACTATAGGAAAAGGAAAAAATGCTGGTTACCAGCATTTTCTCCTTTTCCTACAGTGTTTTCAAAAGAAGTTTCTCAGGGGCGTCAAAAGTAGGGATTGTGTGGTAATGGGTTAATGACCTGAACTTATTATGTTATACTGGTTTTCATGAAAAAACGTTAATAAAATTGGACACGACCAAAATTAATGTAAAGTTAGTATTAGCAGGCAATAAATTATTTTTTCCATAACAAGCCCTAGTTTTTACGTGACAGCAGTACAAGTCTTTAGAAAACAATGGGAAAAGGGGAAATTGCTCAAAACGAGCAATTTCTCCTTTTCCCACAGTTTTTTCTATCCTATTGGAAAACTTCCTGCAATTCTCATCAAATTTAAAATTTTCATCTGCAAACACTTTGACTTTGGGACAGTCTAAAAATTTGTCATTTGGGAAAGGGTTAAATATATCCCAGATGATAATTTCTGTCTTCGATAGAGTAGAAAACTTGGTATAAGGAGAAAATGCCTTTTTTCCACATTATTTCTAAAAGGTTTCGCCTGCAGGATTGTTACAGCTTGGAATTGTATAGTGAAAGGTTAAAACTTTGAGGGAAAAGGGAAAACGTTTGCATGTTGCAAGCGATTGCTCTATCTTTAAAATGTTAACTCTTTGCCAAACGACAAAATTTTAGACAGGTCCAAATTGAAAGCATTTGAAGATGACAAAATGAATGTGATCAAAGCATTGAAATTTATTTTAGGTAGGGAAGAAAACATCATGGGAAAAGGAGAAAATGCTGGTTACCAGCATTTTCTCCTTTTCCCACAATGTTTTCAAAAGGCGTCTTTCACAGGGGTGTTAAAAGCCAGGATTGTGTAGTAAAGGGCTTTAATAAAACAGCAGTTATGTGAGTCTCTGTAGTTGTTAATTACTTGGAATTTTTGGTAAAGAGTTGATTGTTGGATCATTTACCACAATATTCTATGGATCTTTATGCCTACATTATCTGTGATATTAGAATGAGACAAAATATACAATAACAATAGAAGTATCAAATTTTCTATGCAAATTTCAAGGACACAAGTTTGAGGTTATGACATTTCTTTGGATATTGCAGGATTACGTTGAACAGTATCATTTCAGAAATTCACTGGAAAGAGTGCACTTGAAGTCTGAGCTAAAGTATTTTAGAATGTTGTTTTAACTCATTACCAAACGACAAAATTTTAGGTTTGCCCAAATGGAAAGCATTTGCAGACAACAAAATAAAAGTGACTGAAAATTAGAAATTTGATTGATTTGTGAAGGGTAGAAAACATTGTGGGAAATGGAGAAAATGCTGGTTACCAGCATTTTCTCCTTTTCCCACAATTTTTTCTGAAGACGTCTTTCTCAAGGGCGTCAAAAGTAGGGGTTGTTTGGTAATGTTTTAAATGCCGCTTTTGTAGACAGAATGGATTAAAATTAGACTATCTGAAAAGTGCAATCTGATTGTGGCTACTTCCATACATATTTTTTCTTGGTTCTTTTTTTTTTGGGGGGGGGGGGGGGGGTCTAAATGTAAATCACAGTCATACAGCCTAAAAGTATACACTCCATCAACCAATTTTTAAAAAAAAAAGCCATGTTTTACATATCCAGATCCAAAAGACTTGAAATCATTGTGGAAAAAGGAGAAAATAAGGGCTGCCTTCATTTCTTTCTTCTCCCCAAAATGTTTTCTGCCCTTTCAGACACAAACGGTACTAGGTGAGCCATAGTTGAATTATGTTTGTGCAATGACAAATGCTACATAAATGAAACATACATTTTCATATAAAAAACTTTATTTGAAAGTGTGCTGCACACTGTTTACCTGTATTTTCTCTTTTTCATACAATGGTATAAACCCCCCCTGCGAAACAAAATGCATGAAATCAAGAATTTTTCACTCCTCTAAGAATACTTCATGAAGTATTCTTAATCAATGCTTGAAGTCATATTCATGAAGTTTTATTCATGAAGTATGTCACTATTCACTTCATGAAGAGGTCAAGAATTATTGAAGAGTTCCAAATGTTCATGAAGTATTCATGATAGTATCACAGAGATTTTTTTGATTATTTCATGAATAAATGTTTTCCTTAAAAGTTCAAGAATCATGAATTACTAGTTTTCAAATTAACATCAACTTGAAATGGACTACCTTTCAAGAATAGTTCATGAATTTCTAAAGTAGTTGGCTTTTTGTTTTAAGAAAGTTGTGTAATTAACCAAGGGTGGTTTTACATAAATGAATGAGTACTAATTATTCTTTAAAATATTTTACAAAAATTTCTGTATTCATATTTAATACACAGCTGATTTTTGGACAATCAATACTAAAAAGACTCAGAACTTTTAATGACCCTGAGGAACTAGGCTTTTGCAAACATAAGAAAGGGAATAATGCCGATACCAGGTTTTTTTCTCCTCTTCATACTATAATTCTCACCTTCTAAACATAAAAAGGAACATCTCTTTAAAATTATTTCAAAATCTGACATGCAGTTTCAGAGAAGAAGAATTTTTATGAATTCCTTCATTTATGTGTAGTGCAAATAGCCCCCATTCACCAGAGCCATGTTTCTTGAAGGATCAGAATTTCACGAACACTGTTTGAAAAGGGTCACCAAATGAACATCTCTGAGAAATTATTTCAAAATCTGTCCTGCAGTTTTAGAGAAGAAGATTGTCAAAAAAATCCTAGAAAATTCCATTTGGTTGCCATGGCAACCACAGTTTTTGATGGAATCAAATTTTGTGAACAATTTTAAAGAGGACATCCCAAGGAACATTCCAGCCAAGTTTGGTCCAAATTGACCAAGTGGTTTAGGAGGAGTTGATGTTTAAAGAATTGTTGACAATGCATGATGGACACCGGGTGATCCTAAAAGCTCCACTTGAGCATGTTGTGCTCAGGTGAGCTAAAGACAAATGCAGAAAAGAAGAAATTGCTATATACACGGGTTTTCTCAATTTCCAACAATGTTTTCTATCTTAAGGTTACAAATCCCAGCATTTGAACCATGTGATGTAAGCACACTAAGTTTTTTTTTCCTAGATCCTGACATAATAGCCAGTGATAAAAAGTTGTCAAATTTGCGTACAGTGCACAATGCCTTTGCAGTTGACAGTTAATTTGATTCCATAATTCATGAGTTGAGAAGTAGCAAATTGGTATTAGTCTTCAATAAAAGCAAAAAAAGTGCCACAATAAAGCTTAGCTTTGTGTCCTGGATTAAGTGGTGTGGAGAACGAGAGGCTCTTGGGAGCCTGAATTTGATTGACCAACAGGGATTTTGCTTATTTTCCAGCAAAAATCACTAATTCTTCACGAAAAATGTAACACATTTCGGAAGTGAAATAAATCTTTTTGATTTTTTTAAGGATCGTTTTTAGTATTCATATTTCATAATCATTGATTAAGAATGGGTGCCAGCCCAGTTTAGTGGGGTGCCGGGTCACACATGAGTAAGTAAAAGATTCTGCGAATGGAATGGATTGGCAAAAAAAAAAACGCAAACGAAAATAGGGACGAATGTATTCCTACCATTTTTCCCGTGTTCGCTATGCAAAAATTTATAAGAGTAATACCATGCGTCGGCCAAAGCAAACGCTTACAAACGTAAAATTTTTTCGTCTGATAATTCGCCTTTTTACACATTGTAGCAACACCTTTCGATGTTTTACATCACTCATCCCCGTGACTCTCAGACGACGTAAATAAAATAGATGACGAATTAGACCGGATATTGTATTTAGCCAAGATGCGGGTTCCACCTAATGTAATCAAGGATTTCCGATGGTTCGTACATTTACGACGTAAACCGGACTGAAAGAAACGTTTCAAACAGATCATATTTTGCATCTGTTTAATTTCTGTTAGTGTTTGTATAATTTTTTCGATAGAAATATCGTATTAATTCACATTTCCACGGCATTCCTTTCCAAATGAAATTAAAGAAATTACCTCGGAAAGTTTCGGCAATTTCCGACATTTACCATGCGTTTGAAGTTGAAGCGGGTCCGGTCGAAGCAAATGAAACGGAACTTCCGAAACTATTTCCTGACGTTTTGGACCCAAGAAAATGCTTGGCTGTTGCAAACACCGAGGGAAGGAGAGAGGCCATCGACGAGATTTAGCGGAAGGGTTTATCAAGCTCTTATAGCGAACTACAAAAACTAAGTGGATTTCTCGGTGTACGTATTCGCCCCCTTGAATTATCACCCCAAATTTGCTTTGGAACCAATACTTTGGAGAAATCATACCAAAGTTCATGTAGGAAAATTTGTTGTATACATACTTCGAATTCACTTGTATAAATTCAAGATGTCAACTGCAACACTTTCCTCCTTGTATCTTCTAAGTATTTTATTTACCCCCTTTCCTGCTTAATTAGGTGAAATGAAACTTTCAAACCGATTGAAAAATTAAAATTTTGCTGTTTCTAACGTTTTTTTTTTTTTTTTAGGGAATGATAATCCTGCTTTGGAGAGTGTAGATCTAAGATCAGACTGCACATTCTCTGCAGTCTGATCTTAACTTACACTGGCTCTAAACGATCAGTGAGTCTGGCTTAGCGAACTAGTAAGAAATACAAGTGCTGTTTGATTGCCATGTCATTCTTGCTATAGTAAATTTCACACAAACAGGGTACTTTCAACACCTGTCACAGACATGTGTGGATGAAGAGCAAGGGACTGTCTCAAATCATAATGACTTGCTAATACATTGGATTCCAATAACTTGCAAGTCATATTTATTGGAGTAAATATTTTGATTAACCCTTTACCAAACAGTCCCAACTTTTGACGACCCTGAGATAGAAGCCTTTTGAAAACATTGTGGGAAAAGAAGAAAATGCTGGTAACCAGCATCTTCTCCTTTTCTCACAATGTTTTCTACCCTGCTGGAAACAAATGTCAATTTTTGAGTTACATTTATTTTGTCGTCTGCAAGTGCCTTGATATTGGACCAGTCTAAAATTTTGTCCTTTAGTAAAGTAACTTTTGCTGAAAATATAAACAAAGATCAGACTGCAAAGTAAGTGCAGTCTTATTTTAAATCAACTATGTCCATATTTTTACCAAAACAAGGTGTAAATAGCCATGTTTTTGCCATTTTTTTTCTACCTGAAAATAACATTTATTTCTACACCAATCAGTTTCCAGATTTAATGACCTAGACATTACAGGCTTATGAATACATTGTGGAAAAAGAAGAAAATACTTGTACCCTTCCCAAAGGTAAAAAGCGATATTGAGACAATTTTAATTTTTTGTCTGTAACTGCGTTCACAGATGCACCAGCTTGATACAATATACAAGCAAAGGCTACATTGTCCCAGCCTAGATATTGTTGTATGCATTTATTTCAGATTAAGATTATCTAATAGAGAAGGGGCATATTTACAAGATTTCGTCAATGTTGTCTTGATGGAGAATGAGTTGGAGGCATCTGAACATGTGGAGAGGATAAGCTGGGAATATAGTAAGCATGAATCATTATTTATCAATTTTTTAATAGGTTTTTTCTGAAACATTTGCTAGGCAATTGACAAAATTTTTCAAACATTGACTGATCAGAGGCACTTAAAACTATCTTATCATTTTTATGATGAATTTCAAGAGTAAATAACTTTGTGTACACAAATTCCTGTTTAAAGCATTATCAGTATAAAAATTTGGAAAACTTTTGGTTGCATTTGGAATGAAAATATGTAATAACCAATTAATTGGATGAGGATGCGGAAAGAATGGAGGTTGAACCTTCTTGTCTTACAGTATAAGCACTTAACTCTTTACCACACGAGAAAATTTTACACTGGTCCAAACTGAAAGCATTTTCAGACAACAAAATAAAGGTGACGAAAAAATAGAAATTTGTTCGGGAAGGGTAGAAAACACTGGGGGGAATGGAGAAAATGCTGGTTACCAGCATTTTCTCCTTTTCTCCCACAATGTTTTTCAGAGGCTTCTATCTCTGGGATTGTTTGGTAAAGGGTTAAAACTTTTTAAATTTGGTTTTTACAGTCCAGTTGTGAAGAGTCCAAATCTTGGTTGCAAATTTGTGAGGAATACTAAAGGCTTGTTGAATCTGGTCAAAACGTAACACAAAGGTGGAGAAGAACAAATTGAGCTGCTAATAAGCCCCATGGTTTTGAGAAATTATCTCCTATAAAGAGGAAACTGAAGAAAAATTCACGGATATTAGAAAAATCAGATGACAGAGAAATTACAGTTGGTACAGAAAGAATTCAGGAGAAATGCGAAAAAATACGGATGAAGATCCATGTTACAGCCCCGTTTGATGGCTTATACCAAACAATTCTGTGTTTTAACGACCCTTATGAAGAGATAGCGTTTGAAAGTAGTTAGGGGAAAAATGAGAAAATATTGCTTACCAGTATTGCTCCTGTTCTTACAATGTATTTACGATTTCAAGAACAAAAATCCTCTTTCAACCCTTTACCACACAACATAATTTCAGACCTATTGAAAGTATTTGCAGATAACAGTTTCAGTGTGGCTCATATCAAATGATTTTAGGGAAGAAAACATTGTGGGAAAAGGAGAAAATGCTGGTAACCAGCATTTTCTCCTTTTCCCACAATATTTTCAAAAGCTTTCTCTTTCAGGGGTGTTAAAAGTTGTCATTGTGTTGTAAAGGGTTAAGCTTCACTTAGTCTTCTGCTAAGCTTTCAATTTGGATCTATCTAAAATTCTGTTGTTTGGTGGAGGGTTGAACAATTTCAAGTGACTGTAGAGAATAGGAATGTTTATGATATTTTTGTTCCTTCCATATCATTGGCATTGTAAAAGGTCTTTATCTGGCTTTCGTTTTAGTAATAATCAAGATGGTGGTAAAACTTCTTGAATAAAGAGTTCAATTTGGGTCTATATAAAATTTTGTCATTAGGTAAAGAGTTTTGCAAATGACTACGTACCATAGAGATGTCTCTGATATTTTTCTTTCCATGGAAAGCAGCCAGTGGCTTGGAAAGAAAAGTGTGCGAAGTACTGGTAAAAGAAATTCACGGGACACATGGTTAGGTGCACTGGGTGCTGTGATATAACTGAAATAATGTTTGAAACGCCGTTAAACACCATCAATCCATATCATTTGCATTGTAAAATGTCTTTATTTAGCTATTATTTTAGTGATAATCAAGTTGGGTGTCAAAACTTAAAAAATTAAAACAATGTGGGAAAAGGAGAAATTGCTGCTTACCAGCATTTTCTCCTCTTCTCACAATGTATGTACTATTTCAGGAACAGAAATTATCTTTAAAGTATCGCTAATTTGTCGTCGGCTAAAGCTTTTAATTTGGATCTGTTGAAATTTTAGTCATCTGGTACAGAGTAACTATTGCAAGTGAATATATAGAATAGAGATGTTCATGATATTGTTGTATGGTTCATGTATTTTGCACTGTAAAATGTCTTGACCTGGCATTCATTTTCTGAAAATTCTGATTAGAGGCAGTACTGATGAAGAGGATGTTTGAAAATAATGTAGAAAAAAAGAGAAAATGCTGTTAAACAGCATTTTCTCCTCTTCTCACAAAGCTTTTACCATTTCAATAACAGAAATCAACTTTCAAACTTCACTGAATGTGTCGTCTGTGGAAGGTTTCAATTTGGATCTATCTAGAATTTTGTTATCTAGTAGAAAGTTTAACTATTGAAGTGGCTATATACTGTAGCTTAGTGATGCTTATCTGGCATTCATTTAAGTGATAATCAAGTTAGTAGAGAAACTGAATAGAGCATTTGAAAACAGTGTGGGAAAAAGAGAAAATACTGGTAACCAGTGTTGTTTCATGGTTATGAACTGACGATGACTGCATTTTGCAGGGTTCATGCTAGAGTACATTCTGTGCCATTGGAGTGCATCTTGGCAGGGTGTGGTAAGGAATTAAACATTTGGCATCACCTAACCAGGCATCTAACCCACACCCTCTTATATTAAAGGATTCAATATCATTTGTAACAGACTAGAATTTGTAAACTAAATTACTTTAATATACATTGATCATATGTTGAAGTTTTGCAAGACGCCATTTGGAAGCATTAACTCCCCTTAGCTGAAAAATTAGACACTTTTTTGCTGGCAGGGGTATCAAATCACATTCAGTGACAGCTCTAGTTGGATTTTTGTGTTGGATCAATGAGCAATTTCAGTTAGGCCATAATGGTCGCTTTCACCATAAATTAAAAAGGAAATATTCTACTGTATGAATTGTTCTTGAATCTCTATTTCATGCCTGATATACTGTTGAAAACGGCATAAAATGCCATTCAATCAATCCATATTTCATGAGATTTTAATGCATTTTGCACATCTTCTGCTTGCCTCATATTCATGAAGTATTCATGAATTTGACCAATTTAAAAACTTGTTTTCATGAAGTATTCATGAATACTCTACTAGACAAAATTCATGAAATTTCAAGAATATTAATTCATGAAGAATTCATGAAGAAGAAGTGAACAGAAAATGAGACAATATGTTTATGAATAAAAAAATGCATGAAAACTTCATAAAAAATGTATGTTCATAAAACTTTCATGAATTCTTCATGAAGATAAACCAATGCTTCATTCATGATTTTTTTAAGAACTTGTATGTGTTCTTGATTTATGAATGTTTTATGCATTTTATTCTTCATGAACAATTCATGAACCATTATTTCACGATTTTTTCATGAATTTGTCTCATTTTCTGTTCACTTCTTATTCATGAAGTATTCATGAAATCAACTCATGAACACTTCATGTTGTTTTCATGAAATATTCATGAAGAATTCATAAACACGACACAGGGGCCATTACCAAAAGACAATATTTTAAACTGGTCCAAATTGAAAGCATTTGCAGACGACGAAAGTGACTGAAAATTTGAAATTTGTTTTTTGAAGGGTAGAAAACACTGTGGGAAAAGGAGAAAATGCTGGTTACCAGCATTTTCTCCTTTTCCCACAATGTTTTCAAAAGGCGTCTTTCACAGGGGTGTTAAAAGCCAGGATTGTGTAGTAAAGGGCTTTAATAAAACAGCAGTTATGTGAGTCTCTGTAGTTGTTAATTACTTGGAATTTTTGGTAAAGAGTTGATTGTTGGATCATTTACCACAATATTCTATGGATCTTTATGCCTACATTATCTGTGATATTAGAATGAGACAAAATATACAATAACAATAGAAGTATCAAATTTTCTATGCAAATTTCAAGGACACAAGTTTGAGGTTATGACATTTCTTTGGATATTGCAGGATTACGTTGAACAGTATCATTTCAGAAATTCACTGGAAAGAGTGCACTTGAAGTCTGAGCTAAAGTATTTTAGAATGTTGTTTTAACTCATTACCAAACGACAAAATTTTAGGTTTGCCCAAATGGAAAGCATTTGCAGACAACAAAATAAAAGTGACTGAAAATTAGAAATTTGATTGATTTGTGAAGGGTAGAAAACATTGTGGGAAATGGAGAAAATGCTGGTTACCAGCATTTTCTCCTTTTCCCACAATTTTTTCTGAAGACGTCTTTCTCAAGGGCGTCAAAAGTAGGGGTTGTTTGGTAATGTTTTAAATGCCGCTTTTGTAGACAGAATGGATTAAAATTAGACTATCTGAAAAGTGCAATCTGATTGTGGCTACTTCCATACATATTTTTTCTTGGTTCTTTTTTTTTTGGGGGGGGGGGGTCTAAATGTAAATCACAGTCATACAGCCTAAAAGTATACACTCCATCAACCAATTTTTAAAAAAAAAAGCCATGTTTTACATATCCAGATCCAAAAGACTTGAAATCATTGTGGAAAAAGGAGAAAATAAGGGCTGCCTTCATTTCTTTCTTCTCCCCAAAATGTTTTCTGCCCTTTCAGACACAAACGGTACTAGGTGAGCCATAGTTGAATTATGTTTGTGCAATGACAAATGCTACATAAATGAAACATACATTTTCATATAAAAAACTTTATTTGAAAGTGTGCTGCACACTGTTTACCTGTATTTTCTCTTTTTCATACAATGGTATAAACCCATTACCAAAAGACAATATTTTAAACTGGTCCAAATTGAAAGCATTTGCAGACGACGAAAGTGACTGAAAATTTGAAATTTGTTTTTTGAAGGGTAGAAAACACTGTGGGAAAAGGAGAAAATGCTGGTTACCAGCATTTTCTCCTTTTCCCACAATGTTTTCTAAAGGCTTCTTTCTCAGGGGTGTCAAAAGTAGGGATTGTGTGTTACTGGGTTAAGTCTTATTAGAAAGAGCGAGTAAAAAACAAGGTTGATTGACAAATAGAGAGGAGTTTGAGGAACTTGTGTTGATATCACTGTAAAAGTTACGTTACATGTACAAGAAGAGATAAGACATGATTTCAAAAAGAGGAAAAACATTGTAAAAGATGCAAGATAAGGAGAAACAGCCTGTAAGACTGACAAGGTAACTCAGGTTTTACTATTTTATAATTTTTCAACATGCTAATTGCTAACTCAACATGCTAACTCCACAATATTTTGCAAAAGATGAGTCAGTGCTCCATTGATTAACCCCTTACCACACAATGATAACTTAGACTTGTCCAAATTGAAAGCATCTGCAAACAACAGTATGAATTTTGGTTACCATGCTATTTGGTCATCAAAAGTAGAGATAATGTGTGGTAATGGGTTAAAAGCTAAGCCCCCTTCCAAATACGAATCCTACAACTTCACCATATAGCAAAGCAGGAGCCTTGAGGCAGAGCTCAGCTAAAAGGGATAGGTGGTATTCTAAATCCATTTTTTCTCTTACAAACCCCATGTTGTGGGTCTCAACAGGACGATTCTAATGAGTACCCATAACATGAGGTTTAGTGGAGAACAAGTTAGCTTCTTTAAAAAAGAAGCCAGGAGAGGTCAGCATCAATGTTTTTAAATAGTTTATTGGTTTTCAATTTCAATATATTTTGGTACATGTAAACAAATGAGTAAAAAAAGCCTCTGCGTAGAAACCTCTATTATGCTATACATGATGGTAATTTGACGTTCTTGTCACGTTTTCAAGTTGCATGTTCTTGTCCAGTGGTCTTCTTTCTTTTTTTTTACGAAATTCTTGTTTTTTTTTCTTCTGCTTGGAATATTTGCTTAAAAAAAAGACTACAGTTGTTAGAGAGGTTATTTGCAGCCATGGCAAATTACTAAATTAAATCTTTTCTGAAATTCGTTATTTATAAAAACAAACCACGTCTGTTCCCTGTTTCATTTTTTTTTTTTAGTTACAAAACCATTACAAAACAGAGTGTGTTTCAGAACAATTACGCTAGAAGAAATAGAATTAGACAGCAAATTCTGTGGCAGTCCGTCTTTTAAACTCACCACTGTTGGAGAGGTCTGATGACCTCTCCAATAATTAATATTTTCATTTTAAAATAAAAATTACTCCCTCTATCTGGAGATCTGTAATAGGATTTTTTTTTGAGAGGTAGAAAGCATCCTGTGAATAGGAGAAAAATACTGGTTACTTTTCTTTGAAGACGCAGAAAATATGTGAATAGGCTGGTTCAGGAACCCTCCTTTCCAGGGTCATTAAAAATTTGAATTGTTTGGTACATGGTCGAATGTCTGTGGAGGTCCCTTTGTAGAATCACTTTATCTTACTATTCTGTATTGTCAAGCTACTGTTGTTATGAAGATCACTGTGTGGGAGGAAAACAGTACAAAATTCTGGCAAAAAGAAAGTCCAGGAAAACATGGATAGGTACACTAGCTACTGCTCTATAACTAACTCTTTACAGAATTTTAGACTGGTCCAAATGGAAAGCTCTTGCAGACGACAATATAACTGTAGCTCCAAAACAGAAACTTGTTTAGAGCAAGGTAAAAAACATTGTGGGAAAAGGAGAAAATGCTGGTTACCAGCATTTTCTCCTTTTCCTACAATGTTTATAAAAGGCCTCTTTCTCAGGGTCGTTAAAAGTTGGAATTGTGTGGTAAAGAGGTAAAATGATGTTGGAAACGGCAATAAACTCCAATCAATCAACTTGTCATACAAATCTTTGCATAGAAATTCACAAGGGAGGTAGTTCAAAAAGTTAGCACTTGTCTATATTAATGGGATAAGCTCCCTTGTCAGAAAAAAAAGTAATTGAACTCTCTGTCAAAAACTGCAAATTTATTGAGTGGTTCAAATTGTAAGCATTTGCAGACAACAAAATATTTGTGACTGAAAAATCGAAATTTGATTTGGGAAGGGTAGAAAATATTGTGGGAAAAGGAGAAAATGCTTGTAACCAGCATTTTCTCCATTTCCCACAATATTTTCAAAGGCTTCCTCCTTAGGGTCGTCAGCAGTTGCCATTGTGTAGTGAAGGGTCAAATGGTATACTTGAGCAGCCCGATAAATGATTCTTTAGCTCTGTACCACACATTAAAATTTTAGACTGTACCATATAGAAAAGCATTTGTAGACAAAAGGATAAATATTAATCAACAGACTAAATTTGTCTGTTATTGTCTACGCATGTCATATACCTCAAAGATTCGACCTGTCTTAAATGATGCATCACCATTCCTGGATACTTGGGAAAAGTAGGGCTTACTGTATACCGGAGCTCAACCCAAGCCTGTAGGGACTGTTTTAATAAATGCTCGGTGCATAGGTTATATACTTGCTAGCTGATAATAACTGAATAAATCACACCAGATGAATGGGGGCTACTTGCACTATACAGAAATGTAGAAATTCTTGAAAAGAAGCTGATCATAGCTGAATAAATCACACTCTGATGAATGGGGGCTACTTGAACTATACAGAAATGAAGAAATTCTTGAAAATTCTTCTTCTCTGAAACGGCTTGACGGATTTTAAAATAATTTCACAGAGATTTTCCTTGGGTGACCCTTGTCAAAATTTGTTCATGAAATTTTGATCCGTCAAGAAACATGGCTCTGGTGAATGGGGGCTTCTCGCACTATATGGAAATGAGGAAATACTTGAAAATTCTTCTTCTCTGAAACCGCTGGTCAAATTTTAAAATAATTTCACAGCAATGTTCCTTAGGTGATCCTTTTCAAAACTTGTTTGCGAAATTTTGATCTGTCAAGAAACATGGCTCTGGTAAATGGGGGTTACTTGCACTATACAGACATGAAGAAATTATTGAAAATTCTTCTCTGAAACGGCTTGTCAGATTTTGAAATAATTTCACAGAAATGTTACTTGTTTGCGAAATTTTGATCCATCAAGAAACATGGCTCTGGTGAATGGGGTTACTTGCACTATACAGAAACGAAGAAATTCTTAAAAATTCTTCTTTCCTTAGACTGATGGTCAGATTTTGAAATGACTTTTACAAGTGACCTTTTGAAAATTGCTTTGCAAAATAATAATTTTGTTTCCAATGTTTCAATACCTCAAAAAAAATAGGCTATGGTCCTCTCAAAAATTCAGGTGAGCGATCCAGGGCCATCTTGGCCCTCATGTTTTAGTGATTTTCTTACCATGTTTTCAGCGGCCTCCCTCCTCAAGGATGTAGAAGGTAGAGATTGTGTGATAAAGGGTTAACTGTACCTAATGACAAAATTTTGGACTTGTCCAAATTGAAAGTATTTGCAGACGACAAAATAAATGTGAATAGAAAGTTGAAATTTAATTTCGACAGGAAAGAAAACATGGAGGAAAAAGGAGAAAATGCTGATAACCAGCATTTTCTCCTTTTCTTGGAATGTTTTCAAAAGCTGTCTTTCTCATGGTCGTTTATAGTGGGGATTGTGATGATAATATTTTATAGCTTTACAATTTGAAAGCATTTTATTGCAGACAACTAATTAAAAATGGCTGGGAATACTGAATACCGTCTGACTGAGAGTGTAGAAAGTTGGAATGCAGGAACTTTCTCCACTTCCCACCATGTTTGAAAATTTTGTTTCACATAATGAAATTTAATGATCAGATGGATTAACTCTTACACAACCAACTGAAACATACATATAGCTTTTCCCACTCTGTTTTTTTACTCTGCTGGAAACAAATTTCTGTTTTTAAGTTAGGTTGAATTTGTTATCTGCAAGTACTTTCAATTTTGACCAGTCTAAAATTTGTTCATTTAAAAAAAAAAGAGAAAAAAACACAGAATTATTTAGTAAAGAGTTCAGTAACCAGACAATAAATCAACGACCAAGTTTTAGAACAAGTTCAATTTACTCTTTACTGCATAGATACTCATTTTGACGTATCAACAACAGACAGCTTTTGAAAATATTGTGGGAAAAGGAGAAATTGCTCTTAATGAGCAATTTCTGCTTTTTCCACAATATTTTCCTCTCAATCAGGTATTTGTATCCTCATTTGTCCATATTTTTGACATTATATCTTTATTTGCTGCTGAAATGGAAGAGCCTCAAATTGGCATATCAGTTAAAGGGTTAACCCATTACCACACAATCCCTACTCTTGATGACCCTGAGAAAGACTCTTAGATTTCAGAAAATATTTCCCACAATATTTTCTACCCTTCACAAAACTATTTTCAAATTTTCAGTCACTTTTATTTTGTCAGCTGCAAATGCTTTCAATTTGGACAAACGTCAAATTTTGTTGTTTGGTAATGAGTTAAGACATCTTGGTCCTGATTAAACCATTTGCAGACAATAGATATAATTCTACTCAGATGATAGTATTTGTATTACAAAGAGAAAAAATCATTCCAGTAAAATGAGAACATGCTGCCTACCAGCATTTTCTATTGATTCCACAATGTTTTCAAATGCCCATTACCTCGGGGTCATTAGAACAAGTGATTGTGTGATAAAAGTCTATTGCATTCCCAGGGATAGATCTTTGAGGGCTTCAAAACAATTGCAGACAACAACCTTGAAATTGAAATAATAAAGCTTTAGTTCTCTGCTAAGGTTGAAAACATTGTGGGAAAAGGAGAAAATGCTTGTAACCAGCATTTTCTCCTTTTCCCATACTGTTTCAAAAAGCCTTTTATCTGAGAATCATTAGGATTGTAAGGTATAGAGGTATGAGGTAATGGGACCCCAAAGCAGAGATATGCCAAATGGTCAATAATGTTTATTGACTCTTCTCAGGAATGAGGGAAGCCAAGAACTTGATTCAATGAAGCTGTAAGACTATCTGTTGTAACTCAATAGTTACAGTTGTTTAGTTACAACCCAATCAAACCCAATTGACAGGATGAAATATGACTGTGTGGATGTTATTTACATGTAATAACAGATTTGAACAGTTTTTGCTAAACTCTGATCAAGGCCTGGAACAAATTTGCCACAGACAGATGGGAATGACCTTATAAATTTGTCTGCGCATGTCAGCTATTCTTCAAAGATTGGACCTGTCTTATATGACGCATCAATCACCCTGATATTGGGGAGACTGTAGTAATACGCACTATAATAAAGTAGCAATGGAGAAAATGCATTTTATCAACAGGTTTGGTGAAATATCAGGCTTGTTTTAGCTCAAGATTTCTCTAAATTGTTGATCATAGCTGAATGAATGGTACCAGGTAGCGTTTTATTGAGTAAACCTTTATTTTGGTTAGAAATTCAAAGTCACGTAGAACAGTAGTCCAGTTCTGTACCCAGGATGCCCAAATTAGATAGATGAGTAATTTTGTAGAATGCCATCTAGTGGGAGATAATATTTATCAACTAGGAATATTCACCTTGTTCATATTTAACCCTTTACCACACAATGACGACTTTTAACGCCCCTAAAAGAGAAGGCTTTTGAAAACATTGTGGGAAAAGGAGAAAATGCTGGTTACCAGCATTTTCTCCTTTTCCCACAATGTTTTCTACCCATCAAAGAAAAAACATTTCATATTGAGCTACACTGAAACTGTCATCAGCAAATGCTTTCAATTCGGACATGTCTAAAATCTTGCCGTGTGGTAAAAGGTTAAGCCATTGTTGCTAGTATAATTCCTCTTTTCTGTTACAATATTTCTAAAACTGGTGTTTTGCTACATAATATTACAATCAAAGTTTGTAACAAATAAACAAATAAAAAAATGCATAGCAGAAATCCTCTTTTCTGTTACAATATTTGCATAGGTGTTTTGCTGCTTAATCATTGCAAAGTTTGTAATAAATAAACAAATCGACAAATACATAGCAGAAATACACGGACCGGGCAGCATTCGAACCTCTAAGGATGCCCAGATGAAAAGCCAACACCATAACCACTGACAGTTCTCCCCAACGCAGATGTTAGGTATTGTATTCAACTCATTACCAGACGACAATGTTTTAGGCTTGTCCAAATCAAAAGCATTTGCAGACAACAAAATGAAAGTGACAGAAAATTTTATATTTGTCTTGTGAAGGGTAGAAAACATTGTGGGAAAAGGAGAAATGCTGGTTACCAGCAGTTTCTCCTTTTCCCACAATGTTTTCTAAAGGCTTCTTTCTTGGGGTCATCAAAAGTAGGGATTGTGTGGTAATGGGTTAAGTAAGTTAGTGGCTATACTCGATTGACACAGTTTTGTGCCTTCCCAACCTGTAATTTTCAGCAGTTTAGCTAAAATTTTTATTGAATTTTTTCCTACAAGAAGAAAGTGTTCACCTGCAAGTTTCATTAAGTTTGGTTATTTATTACAGGAGTTATGGCCCTTTGTTGTGTTTTCCTGATTCGGTGATGCCTCAACTAGTAGGGGGGTATTCCTGGGCCTATGATAGTTCTAATTTATTTAATTTACAGTAAAAGATGCTATGACAAGTGAAACAGAATTTGCACAGAATTTGTAGTCTGATCTGTGATATACACTCCTCTGATATACTGAGCAACAGCTTAACTAGCTCAAGGCAGGGTTAAAATTCTGCCAGATGACAACATTTTGGACTAAGTGATACATATACCATTGGCAGATAGAACAACAGATTTTTGGCCCAAATTATGGCCAAAATGAGAGAAATTGTTAATGCTGGGCCATAGAAAATAATTGGAAAAGGGAGATAATACTGGTTGTCCCTTTTTTGCCATCTCCCAAAATATTCCTTTCCTTCACATACCTTATCAAAGAAAAACTCCATTTCTTGAGATTTATTTTTCTTGACTGTAAAATGCTATCAATATTCACTAATGTCTTAAAGTTCTTCATATTGTAAAAAATGCAAATATTCAACCCACCAACAGTTTGGAATTATCAGTACTTTGACTAATCTAATTATACCTTAACTCATTACCAAACAACAGTATTTTACACTTGTCCAAATCGAAACCATTTGCAGACAATGAAATAAAAGTAACTGAAAATTAAAAATCTGTTTTGTGAAGAGTAGAAAACATTGTGGGAAAAGGAGAAAATGCTGGTTACCAGCATTTTCTCCTTTTTCCACAATGTTTTCTTAAGGCTTCTTCCCCAGGGCCGTCAAAAGTAGGGATTGAGAGGTAATGGGTTAAAACCTATACCCAACAATCCCTGGTTTTAATGACTCCCAAGATATAAGGCTTTTCTAAGTATTGTTGGAAAAGGAGAAAATGCTGGTAATCAGCATTTTCTCCTTTTCCTATAGTGTTTTGTACCCTGCTGGTAACAAATTTCAATTTTTGAGTAGCATTTATTTTGTCATCTGCCATTGCTTTCAAATTGAACCAGTCTAAAATTTTGTCGTTTCGTAAAGAGTTAATAGATTACTTATTCTTATTTTTTTAACCATAAGTAAAATAATATCATCTGCTAATGCTTTGAATTTGTTACATTGTAAAGGTTTAACTCCTTACCAAATGACAATATTTTAAGCTTGTCCAAATCAAAAGCTTTAAAGTGCAGACAACAAAATAAAAGTGACTGGAAATTTGGAATTTTTGTGATGGGTAGAAAACATTGTGGGAAAAGGAGAAAATGCTGGTTACCAGCATTTTCTGCTTTTCCTAATATGTTTTCTAAAGGCTTTGTTCTCAGGGTCGTCAAAAGTAGGGATTGTGTGTAAATGGGTTGAATAATGATTTTTGTCTATGAAAGAATAGAAAACAATGTGGGAAAAGGAGAAAATGCTGGTTACCAGCATTTTCTCCTTTTCCTACAGTGTTTTCAAAAGCCTTCTTTCCCAGCATCGTAAAAACCAGGGATTGTTTGGGAAAGGGTTAAAGGGATACTTCCATCATTTTAGGTGACATTTAATAGGACATTGCGCAATTGCTTTTAATTTGAACCATTCTACAATATTGCTGTCTGGTGAAGAGATAATTACAAAAAAAACTGCCTGGGTCTGAATTCCTATTTAGTAATTTTCATTCCAGGAGAATATCTACGTATGTAACATCATAGCGTGTTTAGGGCAATATTGATTCCTTGTAATACTCAGCTGTTTGGGTCAAAGTATCGTATGGATACCCTTGATGGGCTTTGCAGTGAATGTGGTTGATTTCTTGGACAATGTAGATCAAGACCAGGCTGCACATAATAATGTGCAGCCTGATCTTGAATCTGACTAACACTGTCCCCAACTTTGAGACATTAAATGGGGAAATCAGCTTTGAAATTACAAAATATTGCTTCTTGTTTCTTCTGTCGGAAAATATTACTTTTCTTCATTTTGCCTGCAGTAGTGCAAGAGTTAACCAACTTTTGATATTCTGTGGATATACAAACTTGTGCAATATGTTACCAAGATGTTATCCTTTGCTTGTGTGATGTATTTTAAATAATTGAATTTTTCTTATATCGATGTGATATCATCACTAGAAACGTCGTGATGAATAAGATTCACATTTTAGTGGAGAATCTGCACTCTAGGTAAGAGGATGTTTATGACATTTATCTATTTGTAAAGAGTCCGACGTTTAGGCAAAGTCTACCATAGCACAAAATCTTATTTAGTTGTAAGGTGTCTTGGATCAGTCTGCACAGAGAACACAAATGGCAGAATCTCTATTTTTGCCATCCTCGGATACCCTGGGGTCTCCCTATTTGCTACGCTACATCGACCCCTGGGACAATTGACTAATAAAACTTTGAATCAGCTGCCGAAAATCGATATGAAACGTCATAGCGTACAGTCCATTCGCCCATCACAAAATGATGATGGAACCAATGAAAAGCCAGCATTCGGCCAGCGGTAAAGCGAGGGAAATTCAATTAATTGTTCCAGGGGTCAATGTAGCGTAGCAAATAGGGAGACCCCGGGGTATCCGAGGATGTATTTTTGCATATTGCAAGACATAATAAGTGAAATAGACTTTTCAAATCAGATAGACAGCTCAATGTATCAAAATTTCAAGAATGTTTTGTTACAATATTTTACGACATGCAGGATAACTGGGATTCAAGATCAGACTTGTGTTCTGTGCTAGCTGATCTCAACTGTTTCACTACTAGTGACAACTTGAGTAGCATTTTAGGGGCTCTGTAGATCAAGGTCAAGAAGCACTCACAGAGAGTTGATGTTAAATCTCTCCACTCTTTACCACATGAGAAAAATTAAGACTTGTCCAAATTGAAAGCATTTTCAGCTGTCAATTCAAATTTGGCTCCAATGATGGAATTTGTATTTGATATATGATAAAAAACATTGTGGGAAAAGGAGAAAATGCTGGTAACCAGCATTTTCTCCTTTTCCCACAATGTTTACCAAAGGTTTCTTCTTCAGGATCGTTAAAACTCAGGTTTGTGTGATAAAAGGTTAATTGTTATCTAGTGGAAAGCCGAGACCAGGTAGTTCTGTTGGTAGTATGTAGGACTGGAGAATTGGGGCCTGACGTGCTGGATCCCTGGCTTGGCCAATCTCTGTCAAAGAATCAATGCTCTGTGCAACAGGCTTGGCCAATTTCTGTCAAAGAATCGATGCTCATTGCAACAGGCTTGGCCAATTTCCATCAAAGAATCGATGCTCATTGCAACAGGCTTGGCCAATTTCTGTCAAAGAATCGATGCTCATTGCAACAGGCTCGGCCAATTTCTGTCAAAGAATCGATGCTCATTGCAACAGGCTCGGCCAATTTCTGTCAAAGAATCGAAGCTCATTGCAACAGGATTGGCCGATTTCTGTCAAAGAATCGATACTCATTGCAACAGGCTTGGCCGATTTCTGTCAAAGAATCGATGCTCAGTGCGACAGGATTCATCCCTATCTCAGTGCTGACCGTTGCTTTGAAGACTGTGATGTGGGAAAGCAGCCAGTGACTTGGAAAGAATTTTTTTTAGAATACTGGTAAAAGAAACTCCAGGAAAGCATGTACAGGTGCACTGGCCGCTGCAATACTAATTGAAATGATTTTGATAGAGGTATTAAACACTATACAATTGACCCTTTACCACACAATGCCAACTTTTAATGACCCTGAAAGAGAAGCTTTCCAAAAACATGGTAGGAAAGGGAGAAAATGCTGGTAATCCACATTTTCTCCTTTTACCACAAAGTTTACTTCCCTTCCCAAGACAAATTTCAAATTTTCAGTCACTTTTACATTCTTGTCTGCAAAGGCTTTCAGTTTGGACCAGTCTAAAATTTTGTTGTATGGTTATGGGTTTATCAATCACCCTTATTTTACCATCATAATCACAGCAGTTTTGCTTCTTTCAAAGGTCTCCATGCCTTCCTTTTCTTCTTTTATTGATCCTTGGCTACAAAACTGCTTATTTCTTTACATATTGATTTCTTTTTGTAACAAAACTGCTCATTTGCCATAGAGTATAATCAAGACTTAACTAAAGAAGAGGATAGATTTTTTTGGGGCATAGGTTAATATTGAGCAAGCTTTTGACCTACTTTTTGTACTGATAACAGATGAATAGATAGAGAATTATGATTGGTTGAAAATGTAGACATCTTTTTTTCTGAGGGCCCCTGTGCTTGAAAATTTACACTGGCTCTCTTATATATAATTCTTGTCTAAGCTTTTATGATTTTATCTTTTGTATTATAGTCCTTTATAAAAGTTGTCACATCTTTTTCTACAGTGTTTTTTGTTCTTTATAAAAGTTATCAATTCTTTGTCTTCCATAATGGCTGAAGAGGCCTGTTCCAGACGACTGAAAAGTTGTTAGTCACCTTACTACACTGCCATGTGTAATAAAAAACCAGAGGAAGAAGGTTTCTAAATACTGTGGTAGAAGAAGGAGAAAATGTTGTTAGCAAGCATGCTTTCTTTTTCACACAATTTTTTTTCCTTTCAAAGACAAATATTGTAATTCCAGCCTCAAATAATCTGATCTGTGGTATGTGCAAAATGCCCTCACTTTGGAAAAAATTAACACTTTACCAAACGGCAAAATTTTAGGCTGGTCCAAACTGAAAGCATGTGTAGATGACAACTCAAATGTGACCTAATTAATGTTATTTTCCTTTAAGCATTTTCTCCTTTTCCTAAAGTGTTTTCTAAAGGCTTCTTCCCCAGGTTCATTAAAAATCCGGATTGTGTGGTAAAGAGTTAAAATGCTGCTTGATAGTGTTAAATCTAGGAATTATAATTCATTAATTAAACCGTCGAAGTCCTTTTGTGTTGTAACAAGCATTGGCATCTTGTTGATACAAAGTTTTCTAAAGCTGCCTGTTTCTGTCTATCTTATGAACAATGCCATGTTTCCATATGACACAGTAGGAGAGGGCTTCTCAAAACATTGCCATAAAGGAAAAAAATGCTGATTACCAGGATTTATTCCTTTCTCCACATTGTTTTCTTCCTTATCTTTGAAGAAATCTTGTCATGTAAGTCACATTTATTTGATTTAATGTCAGCTAGTGCTTTTAACTCTTTACCTGATACAATCCTGACTTTTAACGAAGATGAGAAAACGGCCTTTTGTAAACATTTTGGGAAAAGGAGAAAATGCTGGTAACCAGCATTTTCTCCCTTTCCCAAAATGTTTCTTCACTTTCAAAAACAAATTTCAGTGTTTCAGTGACATTTTTTTTTTGTTGTCTGCCAATGCTTTCAATTCGAACCAATCTAATATTTTGCTGTTTGGGAAAGAGTTAAAATGGACTAATGTCAATTTGTATGTCTGGTAGAGAGTTATATTCTAATGGGCCAAGGGAATGTATAGACACAATGTGGCAACAGATTGTAAGATTGTTTTGTCTTTGTCTCTTTTGTCAGAGATAAACTTATGAACCCTCTGATTCATTTGGACAAAGCTATGTTGTTAATGAACAGATGGCTTATTTTCTCCCAATATCCATATATTAGTTTATTTTCTGTTGCATTTACTATCCAACTGTGAGCCTGCCCGGGTGGCTCAGTGGTGAGCATGTAGAACTCATGACCCGGTGGTTGTGAGTTCGATACACGGTTGAGGCAAACTTTCTTTCCGGCATATTTTCGCCTCTCACCTCTGCTGAAGCATGTGAGAAAAGTAGTCTGTGGCTTTGGAAAGAAAGTAGTGCAAGTACCGGTTTGAGAAAGCCAGGAAACACGTGTGTCACCGACCACCATGATATGACCTTTGCTGTTAAAGTGGCGTTAAACTCCAATACAATGAACAATCCAACTTTGAACTTTTTATAAGCTGTATGATACAATTGTCTCATAGAACGTGCCTCTACATCAACAGTTTTCTGTGAGAAAACTGTCGATCATGAAGTGTATTCTATAACCATATTCAAGATGACCTAACAATACGTATTCAAATGTACATATATCATAGAAATTGATATTTTCCTCTTTTAGATTGCTGGAAGATAAAATTTCTAAAAACCAGGACTATTGGGAATTTATTCTGACATTTACAATCTATCAACGACCAGACCCTTTCTCTGATAAGAATATGGCACCCTTTAACTTTAATATGTTGTCTGCACATGTAGATATTCTTCAAAGAATAGACCTGTCTTATATGACACATCACTAGCCCCAAAAGCGGGTAGATTGTAATATAGCGCTCTATATAGTAGCATTATGTAGAAAATAGCTTTTATCAATATTTTGGAGGAGAAATGAGACCTGCTTTAGCTCCAGATTTCTCTAAACTGCTGATCATAGCTGAATGAATTGCACTAGGTACCGTTTTATTGGGTAAACGTTTATTTTAGTTTGAAATTCAAAGTAACATTTGTCGTGTAGGAAAGTGGTTCGTTTCTGTACCCAGGATGCCCAAATTAGATAGATGAGTATTTATAGAATGCCATGTAGCAGCAGATAATGACTTTAAAGGTGGCCCTTCAGATCTTGGGACGAAAATTTTAAAAGAATACAAAAAAATCATCCTTATACTCCCAAAGCCTTAAAATTTTCATTCATAAACCCCAGTAGTCGAAAACCATCCGACAAAAAGAGAAATTAGAGATTTACAACAGCCCATATCGACACCGACGGGAAAGTTGGGAAACACCGTCTTTTTTTCACATGAACTTGTAGCTCGCTCATTTACACACCGGAAATATACAGACAAAACTTCAAACATAGCGTCAGAAGAAGACATTATGGAAAACAATTACATGTTTGTTATGTTATGGAATTTCAGCGTCATTAGTCAGATGCCCATCACTTAACATTCCCACAATGCTTTTTTAAAATTTTTGGCGGGAAATCTAAAAATAGCTTAAGAGGCTACGTAGCCTTTTAAAGAGGCAGTAATGCTCATCTTAAGCCAGTTTTAACTCATTTTGTTTTTATTTTATCAAAATATAGTCATTCTGATATATCTATACCAAATTTTGCGCCTGATGGTTGCAAGGTTGCTTAGAGTATGCCTGATAGAAAATGCATTTCACGGACTTGTGGCTTTCAATGTAAACAGACTGGTCGTTTCCGGATTTCGAATCGAAGATTTTCGATATCCGTTATACATTCATATGATGATCATGCATACTGTAACATGACTATATTTGACCTTGGCCTTGATGCGGTAAATAAAGGAAAATGGATGCTTCTCTGTTGCAGCCTCTATTTCTAGATGGAGATCGAGACCTATATGTAAGTTACACCGTATCCGACTCTAGGCAGAAACCAACGATAAATTTCCGTGAGTCTCCGCCATTGTTTACAGCTTCGATCGTCAGCCAGTTTTCTTTTGGCCAATTTTCGGTTTTTCACACAAACCCCTGTGTTTCTTTTTTGATTTACACGATATATGTCAGTAATTTATCCTTATGTACACAAAGGACAAATTTCTGTACCATTCTATTTTTCTTTTTGAAATTTAACAGCGTTTCTGCTCACCGGCTGTAGACAGGCATCTTTAACTCATTACCAAACAACAATAATTATGTTAGGCTTGTCCAAATTGAAAGGATTAATTTGCAGACGACAAAATGAAAGTGACTGAAAATTTGAAATGTGTTTTGTGAAAAGTAGAAAACATTGCGGGAAAAGGAGAAAATGCTTGTTACCAGCATTTTCTCCTTTTCCCGCAATGTTTTCAAAATGCTTCTTTCACAAGAGGTGTTTAAAGTCGGGATTGTGTGGTAAAGGGTTAAATGCCTGCAAAACTTTTTAAAATGTATCCATACTTAAGTTTTTGTATCTACGAAAGAGTAAGAATAGACTAAAAATGACTACGAATAGCCGCTTTTGTTCATTTTGCACTTTATCCCTTAACTTCACAATCCCGAGTATTTAGTGATGTAGAAGAGTAACTCTTTACCACACAGTTCTGACCAATAATGACCCTTTGAAGGAAGCCTTTTGAAAAGATGGTGAGAAAATTTAAAGAGAAAATGCTGTTTTCTCATATTCCCACAGTGTTTTCTTCCCTTCCCCTGACATAGGGTAAATCACTTTTTGAGTCTCGCTTATTTCATTGTCTGCAACATGCTTTCAATCTGGGCTAGTCTAAAACTTTGAGAACATCTTGTGAAAGGAGAAAATGGTGGCAACCACCATTTTCTCCCTTTTCTTACAGTGTTACCAATCCTTCAAGTGAACAACTTCATTTTCACCACATTAACCCTTTACCACTCAATCCCTTTTAAACAACCCTACACAGAAGGCTTTGGAAAACATGGTGGGAAAACGGAGAAAATGCTGGTAACCAGCATTTTCTCCTTTTTCCACAATGTTTTCAATCTTTTTCAACTTAAAATTTCAATTTATGAGTTGCATTTATTTTGTAGTCTTCAAATGCTTCCAATTTGGACTGTCCTAAAATATTCTCGATTGGTAAAGATTTTAATACATTGTATGTCCTCTACCAACTGAATGCTTTTGATTTAGATAAGCCTAAAATCTTGTCAGTTGGTAAAGCGTATAGAATATAAAAGATTAATTTCCCATTCTGTATGAATTTTGAATATAAAGTGACTTGTAACATGAAATAATTTTCTGGTAAAATACGAGCCGTAATACGCTTAGGATTGATCCAAAAGTTTTCGGAAGAAAATGAATTTTGTTCAACCCTTACCCACAAGATTCATGGTTTTTACCCCTTACCACAAACCCCTACTTTTGACGCCCCTGAGAAAGAAGCCTTTTGAAAACACTGTGGGAAAAGGAGGAAATGCTGGTAACCAGCATTTTCTCCTTTTTCCACAGTGTTTTCTACCCTTCCCAGAACAAATTTCAATTTTTCAGTCACCTTTATTTTGTTGTCTGCAAATACTTTGAATTTGGTTCAGTCTAAATTTTCTCGTGTGGTAATGAGTTAATGACCAGACAAAGACAGTTGTTGAAAACATTATGGAAAAAGGAGAAAATAGTGGTAATTGGCGTAGTTCTCATTTTCCCACAATGTTTTCTACCCTTTAACAGAAAGTCATAAATATATATGCTACATCAAATTTGTCACCTCTTCGGGCTTTTAATTTCTGAAGTCTATAGCTTTGTAATGTAGTAGAGAATTAGGCTTTTATTGCGGAAAATTAAGTTTGACCATTTACCAAACAATAGTGGTGGGCCGATGATCGACTATAGTAGAAAGTCAGTTGGTTTTGGCTTCCGATTCCGATAATCGATTGAGAAATCCTGGAATTGATTTTAATCAGTTCCTAAACTGGCAAGTATCATGCCAAAACTTGAATTCTGAATTTTAGCGCTTGGTTTTGTGACTGTTATTAATCACAGTCTTGGATTGAACGTAGTGGATAACAAACACGAAAATTGGCTGGAAAAATGAGAAACAAATCTTTATCCATGGATGTCTTGACAAAAGTTGACAACTTGGCAAGCTTCTCATTTGATCCCTGAGCCCGGGTTTTGACAATTGGAAATTTGAAATGTGTGTACCTGTCTTTGAGGATGAAAGATATCTGCCGAACTGTCAATCTGAGGCACGAAATTATCATCTAGAGCTTTCTTACTGAATTGTTTTCTTTGAAATACATTCCTTTGAAATTATTAATGGAAATCTTCCCTTTGAGGACTGATATCTTCAAACCTTTTTACGAGATAAATTTGCTAATAAGAACACAAAAAGTATGCCTGATTGAAAATGATGATGATAATGATGATGTATTCAATGACAGATTGGAAAGCATTGCAGGAAAAGTATGAATTTTTTGTAACAATTTTCTGATTGTTTCAATTCCAGGAGCATACAAAAATTTCTGTTTGAGTATACATGTAGGTCAATTTTATATGGTTCATCTTTCCTCAGTGTCTGCCGTTGTCTGCGCATGTCATATTCTTCGAAGATTCGACTGTCTTATATGACGCATCACTAGCCCCAAAATCAGGCAGACTGTAATATTGTAATGCTCTATAACGTAGCAATGTAGAAAATAGCTTTTATCAATACGTTTGAGTAGAAATGAGACCTGCTGTAGCTCCAGATTTCTCTAAAGTGCTGATCATAGCTGAGTGAATTGCACCAGGTAATGTTTTATTGAGTACATATTTATTTCAGTTTGAAATTCAAAGTAAAGGTTGTTGCATAGGAAAGTGGTTTGGTTCTGTACCCAGGATGTCCAAATCAGATAGATGAGTATTTATAGAATGCCATCTAGCGGGAGATAATGCAGTGTCTGTCAGAGCAAACACAGGGGTATAAAATTGATATTTTCAGTAACGGTTTGATTTGTTCAGAAGACTAAGAAGGAAACATCAAAATAAATGAAGGCCATAAACCTAAGGGTATCCAATGGATTATAAATTGAGGTTTGCATGCAAATTTTAGTCATACCTCCTGATAAATAATTCAAGAATGAGAGAGCAATAAAATATTATCACTTTTCTCTGTGACAAATATGCTGATATTTTAGGTTATATGGAAATTATATGGAGAAAAAAAGGTTAATAAAATCTCTAACAGTATTATGTTTGTCTTAAAAAATAAAAATAGAAAAGATCAATTTCTTTAAACAAATTTGCAAAAACAGGTCTGTGAAAACACCCTTGTAAAATATGGATAATCAACAATGATTTATGGATTGTTACACTTGGATATGTTTGAAATATTGAGAATGGAAAAGACGGTGCTTTTTGGAAGCAATTTCATTTTTAGCTCACCTGAGCACGAAGTGCTCATAGTGAGCTATTGTGATCGTGCTGTGTCCGTCGTCCGTCGTCAGTCGTGCGTCGTCAACTTTTTACCTTGTGTACGCTCTAGAGGCCACAGTTTTGGTCGGATACTCATGAAAGTTGGTCAGGATGTTTGTCTCGATGAAATCTCGGACGAGTTCTAAAATGGGTCATGTGGGGTCAAAAACTAGGTCACTAGGTCAAATCTTAGAAAAACCTTGTGTACGCTCTAGAGGCCACATTTTCAGTCGGATACTCATGAAAGTTGGTCAGGATGTTTGTCTGGATGATATCTCGGACGAGTTCGAAAATGGGTCATGTGGGGTCAAAAACTAGGTCACCAGGTCAAATGTTAGAAAAACCTTTTGTACGCTCTAGAGGCCACATTTTCAGTCGGATACTCATTAAAGTTGGTCAGGATGTTTGTCTGGATGATATCTCGGACGAGTTCGAAAATGGGTCATGTGGGGTCAAAAACTAGGTCACCAGGTCAAATCTTAGAAAAACCTTGTGTACGCTCTAGAGGCCACATTTTCAGTCGGATACTCATGAAAGTTGGTCAGGATGTTTGTCTGGATGATATCTCGGACGAGTTTGAAAATGGGTCATGTGGGGTCAAAAACTAGGTCACCAGGTCAAATGTTAGAAAAACCTTTTGTACGCTCTAGAGGCCACATTTTCAGTCGGATACTCATGAAAGTTGGTCAGGATGTTTGCCTGGATGATATCTCGGACAAGATCGAAAATGGGTCACGTGGGGTCAAAAACTAGGTCACTAGGCCAAATGTTAGAAAAACCTTTTGTAGGCTCTAGAGGCCACATTTTCAGTCCGAAACTCTTGTAAGTTGGTCAGAATGTTTGTCTTGATGATATCTCAGACAGGTTTGAAAATGGGTCATTGGGTGTTAAAAACTAGGTCACCAGGTCAAATCTTAGAAAAACCTTGGAGATGCTCTGGATGCCACATTTTCAGTCCAACACTCTTGAAAATTAGTCAGAATGTTTGCCTTTATGATATCTTGGATGAGTTTGAAAATGGGTCATGTTGGGTCAAAAACTGGGTCAATAGGTCAAATGTTATAAACACCTTTTGTATGCTCTGGAGGACACATTTTCAGTCTGATACTCTTAAAACTTGTTCATAATATTTGTCCTGGTGATACCTTGAATGAGTTTGAAAATGGGTCATGTGGAGTCAAAAACTAGGTCAATGGGTCAAATATTAGAAAAACCTTGTGTACACTCTAGAGGCTACATTTTCTGCCTGATACTCTTCAGACTTGGTCAGAATGTTTGTTTTGGTGATGTCTCAAAAGAGTTTGATAATGGGTAATTGTCGGGTCCAAAACTAGGTCACTTGATGAAATCTTAGAAAAACCTTTTGTACACTGTAGAGGCCACATTTTCAGTCCAATACTCATGAAACTTGGCCAGAATGTTTGTCTTATTGATATCTCAAAAGTGGATGATGATGGGTAATGTCTGATAAAAAACTAGGTCACTGGGAAACTAGATGGTGCATGTTTGGTCAATAAACTCAGGTGAGCGATTTCAGGGCCATCATGGCCCTCTTGTTAACCCATTACCACACAATGATTATTTTTAATGACCCCAGGAAGAATCCTTTTGAAAACATTGTTGGAAAAGGAGAAAATGCTGGTTACCAGGAGAAAATGCTGGTTACCAGCATTTTCTCCTTTTCCCACAAAGTTTTCTACAACAGCAAACACAAGTTAGTCATTTCTACCACTATGAAACTGTTGTCTGCATAATTATGCTCTCAGTTGGGATAGCTCTAAATCTTTGCTGTGTGGTAAAGAGTTTAGAATCTTTTACCAAATAATTTAGGATCAGTATGCACCAGCCATTCTTACAAACATTGTTCATCATATTCTGTAGAAAGTAACACAACTTTGATTGGCAAAACCATTTGGTTTATCCAATCAGAACTTGTGTTGCTTTCAAATTTTGAAAGATCTTGAAGAATAAGACTAAGAACATAAAAGAATGGCTGAATCGGGACTTTATACGATCCTGAAGTAGAAGGCTTTTGAAAACATTGTGGGAAAAGGAGAAAATGCTTATCACCAGCATTTTGTCCTATTCCCAAAGTGTTTTCTACTATGCTAAAAAAAAACCCTTCAATTTTTTAGTTACTTTTATTGTGCAGTTTGCAAGTGCTTTCAATTTGGACAGGTCTAAAATTTTGTAATAGGATGGTCTTACTCTGTTGAATTTTCTAATGAAAGTTACGTGATTTTTGATTCACCAAACTAAATGGTTTAGTCATTCAGAAGTTGCATTACTTATTATACCCCAGTAAAACGAATGTTTTCGGGGGTATACTTTTTTCGGGGGTATACTGTCTGTCCATGTGTCTGTGTGTCCGTTCGTGTGTCTGTCTGTGTACAGAATACTAGTAATTTTCTGTCGCGAACTCATCCTACAGTTTTCCTTCAATTGTATTTAAACTTTGCACATTATATTGATCATAATATTGAAGATATGCAAGACGCAATTTTCAAGTGTCAACTCTTCCTGGTTGAAGAATTATCTCCCCTTGAACACTTTTTTCTGTCAAAGCACTGGAGGGGGTATTAAACCCTTTACTACACAATCCAGGCTTTTAAGGACCCTGAGAAAGAAGCCTTTTGAAAACACTGTGAGAAAAGGAGAAAATGCTGGTAACCAGCATTTTCTCCTTTTCCCACAATGTTTTCTCCCCTTCCCAAACCAAATTTCAACTTATCAGTCACATTTATATTGTCGTCTGCAAATGCTTTCAATTTCGACCAATCTATGATTTTGTTGTTTGATAAAGGGTTAAGTCGCATTCAGTAACAGCTCTAGTGAAATCTAGAGTTAGACTTGGATTAAATTTAGAATGTTTGGTAAATACCTTGATGTAGAAACATTGTTTGTAGGACATAATGAATCAAGTTGATGTAGAGGATATTTGTTTTTTCCGGTGAAAGATCGAAATTTATTTCATCTCGTGAACACCATCGGTAATATTTTCACGAGTGGCAAAGCCACAAGTGAAAATGTTACCAGTGGTGTTCACAAGATGAAATATTAATTTCGATCTTTCACTGAAAAAAATAAATATTCTATTTATTTCATGGTTTTAACCTTTTCTGGGAGGATCTTTATCAAAATCCAGTACAGTTCTTTTCTGTTATTTCCCGTGGCGTACCCCTCCAGCATAGCAATGCATTACAATATTACATCAAGTGCGAAAAATCTAAGGTATATGATGTCATATTTCCCATCTGGTTTTCAGGCATGCGCAATTTACCTAGGCAACAAGAACGTGGAAATCAGTATTTTCACTGGTGGTACCAGTGTAAGATCGAAAAATATTTTCACTGCTATTTCTCGATATCCTACCGGATAGCATGAAATAAATTATCTTTACATTTCAGATTCAGGAGCAGCTCACAGCCTGTGAATCTGGATGACCTTACACAGAAGGACCCTTTGAATGACTCGGACAAACCCCAGACAACAGTAAATACTATCACTGGTGGAGAGTTAGATATTCCAGGTAACTAATAGACCCTTAATGACACCAGAGCTCCAGATAAAGGGAGGAAATTTGATTCCAAAAATGAAAGTACATTCTGGAGTGAATCCTATGTTGTGGGCACTCATTAGAATAGTCTCGTTGAGATGATTTTAATAAGTACATGAATATAGGGTTTAGAATACTATCAATCCCTCATATCTGGAGTTTTCGATGCTACAAAATTTTAGACTCTTCTATATTAAAGCATTATTCTCCATTAAACCCTATGTTGTGGGAACTCATTGGAATTGTCCCATCTAGACGATTCTTATTTGTACAAACAGCATAGGATTTGGAAGAGAAAAGATGCATTTAGAATGCCGTCACGCCGTCTTGTCTTAGAGCCTGTAATTGTATTTCCAAGAATGGGAATGAACTGTAGACCTTTAAACTTCCAGACTGACCTATCCACAAATTTTTCATACATGTATTAAACCTTTACCACCTATGCTGACATTTAATTTACAACCCTGGGAAAGACACCATTTTAAAACGTTGGAAAAGGAGGAAATGCTGGTTACCAGTATTCTCTCCCTTTACCAAAATGTTATCTACCCTATCCAAGAACAGTTGCACCATGTAAGTGCCATCAAAATTGATTACTGCAAATGCTTTGTTTTCAGTTTGAACAAGGCTAAAATTTTGTTGCCTGGAAAAGGGTTAAAGGTATTTTTGGATTACCATGCATTTAGTCTTCCCCTGTACAATCACAAATTTTTATGAACAACCTTGCAGAAAAAAGCTGTTGAAAACATTGTGGAATGAAAGGAAAATGCTGAATACCAGCAATCCCCCCCTTCCCCCTCCTCATGTTTTCTATCATTTCAGAGACAAATCCCATTACTCTTGCTGCATTTATTATATCATCTGATACTTCAAGTTTGGATCAGTCTAAAATTTTGGTAGGTAGTAACAAGTTCATGGCAACCCAGTAACATGGCAACTCAGTAAATCCTGGTTTTTACAACTCCCTGCAGGTCGTAAGAAAATGAAAAAGTTTTGGTAGCCAACAACAGTGATCAACATAGAGGGCCACATTGAGCCCCTAAGGCCCCCAAAATTCCCAAATGACCTCAGGCATATTCATGTGCACAGAAAAGTCCTTTTTGCCCGTTTCTGCTTTTTCTGCGCAATAAACTGTAGTACTGAACTTTCCAGCAAGAATTTATCGATAACCCGATGGATGATGATTATGCTAAGATAAAACTGGTAGCCAGTTATCGATCTCCATAACAGAAGTTGCTTGAGATACAAGGGGCCTCAGAGGTTACGGTTCTTTTTGCTCTGCTCATCATTCAACATTGCGAAGAAGCGATTTGCGATTTTCTGAGTATTTTTGAAGCCACACTGAGGAAAAAAAGGCAAAAGCTGTTCAAAAATATTACTTCATAAGTACAGTCGGGCCAGTGGCTTCACCTGTTTTAAGTGAAGATAATAAAACCTCACAAAAATGTTTGGTTTAACCCATTACCACACAATCCCAACTTTTGGCGACCCTGCCTAAGAAGCCTTTTGAAATTATTGTGGGAAAAGGAGAAAATGCTGGCAACCAGCATTTTCTCCTTTTCCCACAATGTTTTCTATTCTTCACAAAACAAATTTCAAATTTTCAATCACTTTTATTTTGTCGTCTGTTAATGCTTTCAATTTGAATAAGCCTAAAATATTGTTGTTTGGTAATGTGTTAACCAAAGTGGCTCCTGACAATGAATTAAAATTAAAAAGTTAGTTAATTTATGACTAGAAAATTAAACTATAACTTGAGTGATTGATGGGCAAGTTGAACCTTATGTGATGATATGTCAGAATTTTCGAATACCGTATGTACCACTAATAGACATGTTTCCTCATTTATTTAAGAATTAAAGTATTGAGGGCAGAACAAGTTTGTGTCAGTGACATTGATCATTTCTGCAGAATTGAAGTGTTGCAGTTTTAATTTCAAATTATTCAAAGGTACATGAATGAGAATATAGAATGTTCAATTAAAAGGCAACACTAATCTTTTTAAATACAGAAGTTAACATTTCAGTAATTTTTTCCAAAATGGCCCCATATGTCAATGTCTATGGGCCCAATCAGGAGTCCTTAAAAATAAAAGCAAAGCTACAGTGAACTCTGACCAACAATATCTTCTTTTATTACAATGTTTCGTACCTAAATTTCATTAACAAATCCCATCATACAAGATGCATTTTACCTCAGTCACTTTGAATTATGGGAGTAAAGTGACCTGATTAAAATTAATTTCAGCAGGTAAGAGTCCAACGGTCAGGTTATGCTAGACTTTGGAAGTTAACCCATTACCACACAATCCCTACTTTTGATGCCCCTGATAAAGAAGCCTTTTGAAAACACTATGGGAAATGGAGAAAATGCTGGTAACCAGCATTTTCTCCTTTTCCCACAGTGTTTTCTACCCTTCACAAAACAAATTTCAAATTTTCAGTCACTTTTATTTTGTCATCTGCAAATGCTTTCAATTTGAACCAGTCCAAAATTTTGTTGTGTGGTAAAGAGTTAAACCTTTCTATCTTTCAATGAACCTGCCAATTCCCCTCCCTCCCCCACCCCCCACCCCCCCCCACCCCCCCGACTAAGAATAAAGGCCTTAAAATAAAAATAATTTCTTATCCAAAATGTGTCGGTAAACCAAAACAGCAGAGATCAAAGGTCAGACTGAACAATGCGGTCTGACCTTGATCTTGACTGGCGGCTGCATTATGACTATCTTAACCCATTACCACACGAGAAAATGTTAAACTGGTCCAAATTGAAAGCATTTGCAGATGACAAAATGCTGGTTACCAGCATTTTCTCCTTTTCCTACAGTGTTTTCAAAAGGCTTCTTTCTCAGGGGCGTCAAAAGTAGGGATTGTGTTGTAATGGGTTAACTTGCAGCCCAAAAATTCACTAATACAACATGGATAATGTACAATATGATAGGACTATATTTATATGAACTCTTTACCACACAATCCAGACTTTTAATGACCCTGTGGAAGAAGCCTTCTGAAAACATTGTGGAAAAAGAAAATAATGCTGGTAACTAGCATTTGTCCTTTTCCCACAATGTTTTCTACCCTTCCAAAACCACATTTTAATTTTATTCAGTCCCTTCTACATTTTCGTCTGCAAATGCTTTCAATTTGGTTCAGCCAAAACTTTAGTGGTTTAAAATAAAGAGTTAATTCAAATTTAAACTTTGTAGCAAAAGTATGAATTGCTTGTTTTGAGCTTTTTGTCCTTCTGCCACTTTATTTTCAAGAAGTTGTCTCCTGCCAGATGCAAAGTAAAAACACAGGTGGTAAAAAGGGAGACATTCTTATGTTTGTTTTTGTGATGAAATAATTTTTTGTTTATTGTCTGTTATTGTGTGATATTGCTTATGTTTATTTCTTTTCTCATTTGCTGTCCCTAGCTGAGGTTTTAAATAGGTTTACGGTGGATAAGTTGAATGCACTTGTTCGTAAGTTAGTTTGTGTTGTGCTGGCTGAAAATCTTCACCTCGTTTTGTTCATTCAGTCTCATTTCTTTTCTCAAGTGTAGAAATAATTTTTTTCAATCATTGATCAGCATTTTGATTAAAATTGAAATATGGAATTTTTGGTAGTATCTCTTGACCTAAACTGCTTAATTCTATGTGATAATTAAATAGCAATCTAAATTTTCAGTCACTTTTATTTTGTTGTCTGCAAATGTTTTCAATTTGGACAAATCTAAAATTTTGTCGTTTGGTTATGAGTTAAATGTTGGTGAAATGATGGATATTCTGCATTAAAGTATAGAAAATCTTATGGGAAAAGGAGGAAATGCTGATTACCAGCATTGTCTCAGTTTCCGACAAGGTTTTCAAAAGCTTTTTACCTCAGGTTTGTTAAGATTTTGTATTTTGTGATAATACTCTGTAGTTAATGGATGTGCACATGTGTCGAAAAATTTGCGAATTACGGATTACAGACATTTTGTAAAAGGCAGTGTTCAAATGGGAATTCTACACACTCCTTATGTTTTGTTATACTTGTAGTGAAAAAAAAACATGAACAGAAAAACTTTGCGAAATTTTTCAAATTCGTAAATTCACAAGAGTTTCAGAGTTGCAAAAATTTCTAGATAATAATGCAATCAAGTAAAAGTAAATTTACATTGTCAATATTCCGATGAAGTAACTCATTACCACACAATCCCTACTTTTGATGACTTTGAGAAAGAAGCCTATAGAAAACATCGTGAGAAAAGGAGAAAATGCTGGTAAGCAGCATTTTCTCCTTTTCCCACGATGTTTTCTACCCTTCACTAAACAAATTTCAAATTTCAGTCACTTTTATTCTGTCGTCTGCAAATGCTTTCGATTTGGACTGTCCTAAAATATAATCGTTTCGTAATGAGTAATAAGGAAATGCAAAATGAAAAGAAATGAGATTGAATATTGTCTTGACTATTTTCTGTTTTGCTTTGATATTTTTAACCCATTACCACACAATCCCTACTTTTGACGCCCCTGAGAAAGAAGCCTTTAGAAAACATTGTTGAAAAAGGAGAAAATGCTGGTAATCAGCATTTTCTCCTTTTCCCACGATGTTTTCTACCCTTCACTAAACAAATTTGAAATTTCAGTCACTTTTATTCTGTCGTCTGCAAATGCTTTCGATTTGGACTGTCCTAAAATATTATCGTTTCGTAATGAGTAGTAAGGAAATGCAAAATGAAAAGAAATGAGATTGAATATTGTCTTGACTATTTTCTGTTTTGCTTTGATATTGTTAATGTAGATTGTGCAACTTGTATTTTTATAGAATGTGCAATTTTCATTTTTCTCCTACACAGGAGGAAAATGATTTAGAATGAATATTTTTCTTGATTATTCCCCTTTTTACTTTTTTATTTTTTAATGTAGAATGTACAATTCTTATTTTTCGCGTATTGCCTCAAACCATGCTATATGAAATGTTTCAGTCAGTCTTTGCGTTAGAACCCTTTCTTTTTTTCCATGAACCTAAGAAAGAAGACTTTTTGAAAGCATTGTGGAAAAAGGAGAAAAGGAGCCTGTAACCAGCATTTTCTCCTTTTCCCACTTTGTTTTCCAAAGCTTTCCTTTTCAGGGTCTTTAAAAGTAGGGATTGTGTGGTAAAGAGTTAATACTCCTGTATGCCTTTTGTTATACTTTGCATGATACATTTTAGTATCTTTGCGTGAATGTACATTAGACATGCTTGATTATTTCTCCTTATTTGCAGAAAAATCCCAGAAAAAGACCCTCAGGGAAAAACTATTTGGGTCCCACCATGAAGGTATCTTTGTTTTAAGTTGTGTCCTATTCAGTGTTTAAGAACTGTTTTCCCCTCCTGATCTGTAGATTGCTAAAAGATGTTACTTCCTGCTTACAAGCACCAGTTCTAGTTCTGCTCTTTTCAAAGAAGACACGGAGGTATTGTCATAGCCGGGTTGTCATTCTGCATCTGTGTGCTTCTCATACATATACCGTAACATTTTTCAGTGTATAGAGCCCCAGATAGAGGGAGTGATTTTGATTTAAAAATTTGAAAACATGAATAATTCTCCACTAAACCCTATGTTGTGGGTACTCATTAGAATCGTCGCATTGAGACGATTCTAATGAGTACCAGCAACATGGGGTTTGGAAGAGAAATAATGGATTAACTAACCCTTTACCAAACAATCCCTGGTTTTTACGACCCTGGGACAGAAGCCTTTTGAAAACATGTGGGAAAAGGAGAAAATGCTGGTAACCAGCATTTTCTCCTTTTCCTACAATGTTTTCTACCCTGCTGGAAACAAATTTCAATTTTTGAGTTACGTTCTTTTCTTGTCCGCAAGTGCTTTCAATTTGGACAAGTCTAAAAGTTTGGTGTTTGGTAATTAGGGTTAAGAATACCATCAGTCCCTCTTATCCAGAGCTCTGGTATAGTTGAATGTGCTGGACATTTTATTTCAAGAGCCCCCGGTCTGCTTGCTGGCAATGTTACACCGTCTATCTGTTGTCTTACCTCTCCTATTACTTTTAACCCATTACCACACAATCCCTACTTTTGACGACCCTGTGAAGGAAGCCTTTAGAAAACACTGAGGAAAAATGATAAAATGCTTGTAACCAGTATTTTCTCCTTTTTCCACAATGTTTTCTACTCTTCACGAAACAAATTTTAAATTTTTCAGTCACTTTTATTTTGCCATCTGCATGTGCTTTCAATTTGGACCTGTCTAAAATTTTGTCGTTTGGTAATGAGTTAAAGGTATTTACTTAAAACTATGGCAAGTTGTAAAGTATTTTCAAAGTAAAAAAAAAATACATAATTATCTTTTAACAGTTCAATAGTACAAATCGAATCTGATCCAAATGATGAAACTGTTTTTGAAAGGGGAGAAAACACTGTTGGAAATGGAGAAAATCCTGGTTACCAGCATTTTCTCCTTTTCCCACAATGTTTTCTTAAGGCTTTTTTCTCCAGGGTTCTTCAATGTTAGGATCCTGTGGTAAAGGGGTATTATCAAAAGGAGATCCAATATTATTGACACAGTAATGCCCTATTTTTGCCTATGAAGAGAAAACACTGTTAGCCGAGTGGTGGCACCCCCTTGTGGTTCTCTCGTTTTATCTTACAATTGCACCACACTGTTGTTGAAAACAGTTGTTGTTAATGAAAATAGTATGAATTTTGTTTGAACTAATTTCTCCTGTTGCCATTTGTAATGTTTTCATGTGTTTTTGTGCTTTCAAAAGGTAACTCATTTGTGTGAAAGGAGCTTGAGCAAACCTGTTCTCTCACCACAAAAACTGACAGTTTTATTTTGCTCACTGAATAAGTCTTACTCTTGTAATGTTTCTGTATTTTACTGAAGTATCATTATAGATTAATTTAGTGATGATACAAATCTGGTGTGAAGTAAGATGAAAACATGGTATAAACAAGGAAAAAGAAAATAATAATACCATTTTAAAAAAGTTCAAAAACGGTTTAATCTCACCTGAGCAAAAAGTGCTTAATCTCACCTGAGCATGAAGTGCTAAAGGTGAGCTTTAGTGATCCTGCTGTGTCCAGCGTGTGGGTCATGTTAGCTCAAAAGGTAGGTCATAGGACAAATTTTAGAAAAGCCTAATGTTAAACTTTGTACTCTTGAGGCAACATGTTGAACCTTTACCAGACGACAAGATTTTATTAGGTTTGTCGAAATTGAAAGGAATTGCAGATGACAAAATAAAAGTGACTGAAAATTTGAAATTTGTTTTGTGAAGGGTAAAAAACATTGTGGGAAAAGGAGAAAATGCTGCTTACCAGCATTTTCTCCTTTTCCTACAATATTTTCTAAAGGCTTCTTTCTCAGGGGTGTTAAAAGTAAGGATTGTGTGGTAATGGGTCAAACCTTTACCAGACGACAATGTTTTGGCCATGTCCAAAGTGAGACAACAATTTCAATGTGCCTCAGGTGATACAATTTTTCTTTGATAGGGTACAAAACTTTGTGGGAAAAGGAGAAAATACTGGTTTCTCCTTTTCCCACAATGTTTTCCAAAGGCTTTTACCAGAGTAGTTAAAAGTTGGCAATGTATGGTAAAGGATTAAGCCATTGGTATTCCTAAAACTTGGTCTGAATGTTTGTCTTGATGATCTGCGGGACAATTTGTTCTGTATGGGGTTACCATGGTTCTGAAAGAAGAGCACTTGGACAAATCTTTGAAAATCTTTGTGTGCAATTTAAATGCTAATTTTCAGCCTGATACTCATGAAACATTGCCAGAATATTTGTCTTGATGATAACTCTAACTTACTCAAAAATAGGTTAAGTCTGTCAAAAAGTAGGTAATTTACAATCAAATGATTTACAGCATCACAAACAGGGATTTTTCAGCTTTATCAGTCATAGATGATTTTACTCAGGTGAGTGCTCAAGGGCCAGTGGCCCTCTTGCTTTGTAAATCTGTGATATTGTGTTTACCTGTTTTATAATGAAGTTTATAATTGTGACAGAGAAACATACTACTAAGAAATCCAGAAGAAAATACAGCCTTGACCAGGCTATTTTCAGAGGTATAAGAATTTTGCTAATCTGCATCATACACACCATCTTCCTCTTGGATGAAAATTTGTCAACCTGTCATAGCACTGTATAATATTCTGTAAATTTTTTTCTAGTATTTTAGCAATTTCCACTCTTTTTCCATTTTTTTCGCTATCGGCTGCCATTTTCAATATCTTTTTTATATTTTCAAAATTAAGTTATTATGAACAGCCCTTTTAAGAAAATTGTCAAACTCTTTACTTACCCCTGCGAAACAAAATGCATGAAATCAAGAATTTTTCACTCCTCTAAGAATACTTCATGAAGTATTCTTAATCAATGCTTGAAGTCATATTCATGAAGTTTTATTCATGAAGTATGTCACTATTCACTTCATGAAGAGGTCAAGAATTATTGAAGAGTTCCAAATGTTCATGAAGTATTCATGATAGTATCACAGAGATTTTTTTGATTATTTCATGAATAAATGTTTTCCTTAAAAGTTCAAGAATCATGAATTACTAGTTTTCAAATTAACATCAACTTGAAATGGACTACCTTTCAAGAATAGTTCATGAATTTCTAAAGTAGTTGGCTTTTTGTTTTAAGAAAGTTGTGTAATTAACCAAGGGTGGTTTTACATAAATGAATGAGTACTAATTATTCTTTAAAATATTTTACAAAAATTTCTGTATTCATATTTAATACACAGCTGATTTTTGGACAATCAATACTAAAAAGACTCAGAACTTTTAATGACCCTGAGGAACTAGGCTTTTGCAAACATAAGAAAGGGAATAATGCCGATACCAGGTTTTTTTCTCCTCTTCATACTATAATTCTCACCTTCTAAACATAAAAAGGAACATCTCTTTAAAATTATTTCAAAATCTGACATGCAGTTTCAGAGAAGAAGAATTTTTATGAATTCCTTCATTTATGTGTAGTGCAAATAGCCCCCATTCACCAGAGCCATGTTTCTTGAAGGATCAGAATTTCACGAACACTGTTTGAAAAGGGTCACCAAATGAACATCTCTGAGAAATTATTTCAAAATCTGTCCTGCAGTTTTAGAGAAGAAGATTGTCAAAAAAATCCTAGAAAATTCCATTTGGTTGCCATGGCAACCACAGTTTTTGATGGAATCAAATTTTGTGAACAATTTTAAAGAGGACATCCCAAGGAACATTCCAGCCAAGTTTGGTCCAAATTGACCAAGTGGTTTAGGAGGAGTTGATGTTTAAAGAATTGTTGACAATGCATGATGGACACCGGGTGATCCTAAAAGCTCCACTTGAGCATGTTGTGCTCAGGTGAGCTAAAGACAAATGCAGAAAAGAAGAAATTGCTATATACACGGGTTTTCTCAATTTCCAACAATGTTTTCTATCTTAAGGTTACAAATCCCAGCATTTGAACCATGTGATGTAAGCACACTAAGTTTTTTTTTCCTAGATCCTGACATAATAGCCAGTGATAAAAAGTTGTCAAATTTGCGTACAGTGCACAATGCCTTTGCAGTTGACAGTTAATTTGATTCCATAATTCATGAGTTGAGAAGTAGCAAATTGGTATTAGTCTTCAATAAAAGCAAAAAAAGTGCCACAATAAAGCTTAGCTTTGTGTCCTGGATTAAGTGGTGTGGAGAACGAGAGGCTCTTGGGAGCCTGAATTTGATTGACCAACAGGGATTTTGCTTATTTTCCAGCAAAAATCACTAATTCTTCACGAAAAATGTAACACATTTCGGAAGTGAAATAAATCTTTTTGATTTTTTTAAGGATCGTTTTTAGTATTCATATTTCATAATCATTGATTAAGAATGGGTGCCAGCCCAGTTTAGTGGGGTGCCGGGTCACACATGAGTAAGTAAAAGATTCTGCGAATGGAATGGATTGGCAAAAAAAAAAACGCAAACGAAAATAGGGACGAATGTATTCCTACCATTTTTCCCGTGTTCGCTATGCAAAAATTTATAAGAGTAATACCATGCGTCGGCCAAAGCAAACGCTTACAAACGTAAAATTTTTTCGTCTGATAATTCGCCTTTTTACACATTGTAGCAACACCTTTCGATGTTTTACATCACTCATCCCCGTGACTCTCAGACGACGTAAATAAAATAGATGACGAATTAGACCGGATATTGTATTTAGCCAAGATGCGGGTTCCACCTAATGTAATCAAGGATTTCCGATGGTTCGTACATTTACGACGTAAACCGGACTGAAAGAAACGTTTCAAACAGATCATATTTTGCATCTGTTTAATTTCTGTTAGTGTTTGTATAATTTTTTCGATAGAAATATCGTATTAATTCACATTTCCACGGCATTCCTTTCCAAATGAAATTAAAGAAATTACCTCGGAAAGTTTCGGCAATTTCCGACATTTACCATGCGTTTGAAGTTGAAGCGGGTCCGGTCGAAGCAAATGAAACGGAACTTCCGAAACTATTTCCTGACGTTTTGGACCCAAGAAAATGCTTGGCTGTTGCAAACACCGAGGGAAGGAGAGAGGCCATCGACGAGATTTAGCGGAAGGGTTTATCAAGCTCTTATAGCGAACTACAAAAACTAAGTGGATTTCTCGGTGTACGTATTCGCCCCCTTGAATTATCACCCCAAATTTGCTTTGGAACCAATACTTTGGAGAAATCATACCAAAGTTCATGTAGGAAAATTTGTTGTATACATACTTCGAATTCACTTGTATAAATTCAAGATGTCAACTGCAACACTTTCCTCCTTGTATCTTCTAAGTATTTTATTTACCCCCTTTCCTGCTTAATTAGGTGAAATGAAACTTTCAAACCGATTGAAAAATTAAAATTTTGCTGTTTCTAACGTTTTTTTTTTTTTTTTAGGGAATGATAATCCTGCTTTGGAGAGTGTAGATCTAAGATCAGACTGCACATTCTCTGCAGTCTGATCTTAACTTACACTGGCTCTAAACGATCAGTGAGTCTGGCTTAGCGAACTAGTAAGAAATACAAGTGCTGTTTGATTGCCATGTCATTCTTGCTATAGTAAATTTCACACAAACAGGGTACTTTCAACACCTGTCACAGACATGTGTGGATGAAGAGCAAGGGACTGTCTCAAATCATAATGACTTGCTAATACATTGGATTCCAATAACTTGCAAGTCATATTTATTGGAGTAAATATTTTGATTAACCCTTTACCAAACAGTCCCAACTTTTGACGACCCTGAGATAGAAGCCTTTTGAAAACATTGTGGGAAAAGAAGAAAATGCTGGTAACCAGCATCTTCTCCTTTTCTCACAATGTTTTCTACCCTGCTGGAAACAAATGTCAATTTTTGAGTTACATTTATTTTGTCGTCTGCAAGTGCCTTGATATTGGACCAGTCTAAAATTTTGTCCTTTAGTAAAGTAACTTTTGCTGAAAATATAAACAAAGATCAGACTGCAAAGTAAGTGCAGTCTTATTTTAAATCAACTATGTCCATATTTTTACCAAAACAAGGTGTAAATAGCCATGTTTTTGCCATTTTTTTTCTACCTGAAAATAACATTTATTTCTACACCAATCAGTTTCCAGATTTAATGACCTAGACATTACAGGCTTATGAATACATTGTGGAAAAAGAAGAAAATACTTGTACCCTTCCCAAAGGTAAAAAGCGATATTGAGACAATTTTAATTTTTTGTCTGTAACTGCGTTCACAGATGCACCAGCTTGATACAATATACAAGCAAAGGCTACATTGTCCCAGCCTAGATATTGTTGTATGCATTTATTTCAGATTAAGATTATCTAATAGAGAAGGGGCATATTTACAAGATTTCGTCAATGTTGTCTTGATGGAGAATGAGTTGGAGGCATCTGAACATGTGGAGAGGATAAGCTGGGAATATAGTAAGCATGAATCATTATTTATCAATTTTTTAATAGGTTTTTTCTGAAACATTTGCTAGGCAATTGACAAAATTTTTCAAACATTGACTGATCAGAGGCACTTAAAACTATCTTATCATTTTTATGATGAATTTCAAGAGTAAATAACTTTGTGTACACAAATTCCTGTTTAAAGCATTATCAGTATAAAAATTTGGAAAACTTTTGGTTGCATTTGGAATGAAAATATGTAATAACCAATTAATTGGATGAGGATGCGGAAAGAATGGAGGTTGAACCTTCTTGTCTTACAGTATAAGCACTTAACTCTTTACCACACGAGAAAATTTTACACTGGTCCAAACTGAAAGCATTTTCAGACAACAAAATAAAGGTGACGAAAAAATAGAAATTTGTTCGGGAAGGGTAGAAAACACTGGGGGGAATGGAGAAAATGCTGGTTACCAGCATTTTCTCCTTTTCTCCCACAATGTTTTTCAGAGGCTTCTATCTCTGGGATTGTTTGGTAAAGGGTTAAAACTTTTTAAATTTGGTTTTTACAGTCCAGTTGTGAAGAGTCCAAATCTTGGTTGCAAATTTGTGAGGAATACTAAAGGCTTGTTGAATCTGGTCAAAACGTAACACAAAGGTGGAGAAGAACAAATTGAGCTGCTAATAAGCCCCATGGTTTTGAGAAATTATCTCCTATAAAGAGGAAACTGAAGAAAAATTCACGGATATTAGAAAAATCAGATGACAGAGAAATTACAGTTGGTACAGAAAGAATTCAGGAGAAATGCGAAAAAATACGGATGAAGATCCATGTTACAGCCCCGTTTGATGGCTTATACCAAACAATTCTGTGTTTTAACGACCCTTATGAAGAGATAGCGTTTGAAAGTAGTTAGGGGAAAAATGAGAAAATATTGCTTACCAGTATTGCTCCTGTTCTTACAATGTATTTACGATTTCAAGAACAAAAATCCTCTTTCAACCCTTTACCACACAACATAATTTCAGACCTATTGAAAGTATTTGCAGATAACAGTTTCAGTGTGGCTCATATCAAATGATTTTAGGGAAGAAAACATTGTGGGAAAAGGAGAAAATGCTGGTAACCAGCATTTTCTCCTTTTCCCACAATATTTTCAAAAGCTTTCTCTTTCAGGGGTGTTAAAAGTTGTCATTGTGTTGTAAAGGGTTAAGCTTCACTTAGTCTTCTGCTAAGCTTTCAATTTGGATCTATCTAAAATTCTGTTGTTTGGTGGAGGGTTGAACAATTTCAAGTGACTGTAGAGAATAGGAATGTTTATGATATTTTTGTTCCTTCCATATCATTGGCATTGTAAAAGGTCTTTATCTGGCTTTCGTTTTAGTAATAATCAAGATGGTGGTAAAACTTCTTGAATAAAGAGTTCAATTTGGGTCTATATAAAATTTTGTCATTAGGTAAAGAGTTTTGCAAATGACTACGTACCATAGAGATGTCTCTGATATTTTTCTTTCCATGGAAAGCAGCCAGTGGCTTGGAAAGAAAAGTGTGCGAAGTACTGGTAAAAGAAATTCACGGGACACATGGTTAGGTGCACTGGGTGCTGTGATATAACTGAAATAATGTTTGAAACGCCGTTAAACACCATCAATCCATATCATTTGCATTGTAAAATGTCTTTATTTAGCTATTATTTTAGTGATAATCAAGTTGGGTGTCAAAACTTAAAAAATTAAAACAATGTGGGAAAAGGAGAAATTGCTGCTTACCAGCATTTTCTCCTCTTCTCACAATGTATGTACTATTTCAGGAACAGAAATTATCTTTAAAGTATCGCTAATTTGTCGTCGGCTAAAGCTTTTAATTTGGATCTGTTGAAATTTTAGTCATCTGGTACAGAGTAACTATTGCAAGTGAATATATAGAATAGAGATGTTCATGATATTGTTGTATGGTTCATGTATTTTGCACTGTAAAATGTCTTGACCTGGCATTCATTTTCTGAAAATTCTGATTAGAGGCAGTACTGATGAAGAGGATGTTTGAAAATAATGTAGAAAAAAAGAGAAAATGCTGTTAAACAGCATTTTCTCCTCTTCTCACAAAGCTTTTACCATTTCAATAACAGAAATCAACTTTCAAACTTCACTGAATGTGTCGTCTGTGGAAGGTTTCAATTTGGATCTATCTAGAATTTTGTTATCTAGTAGAAAGTTTAACTATTGAAGTGGCTATATACTGTAGCTTAGTGATGCTTATCTGGCATTCATTTAAGTGATAATCAAGTTAGTAGAGAAACTGAATAGAGCATTTGAAAACAGTGTGGGAAAAAGAGAAAATACTGGTAACCAGTGTTGTTTCATGGTTATGAACTGACGATGACTGCATTTTGCAGGGTTCATGCTAGAGTACATTCTGTGCCATTGGAGTGCATCTTGGCAGGGTGTGGTAAGGAATTAAACATTTGGCATCACCTAACCAGGCATCTAACCCACACCCTCTTATATTAAAGGATTCAATATCATTTGTAACAGACTAGAATTTGTAAACTAAATTACTTTAATATACATTGATCATATGTTGAAGTTTTGCAAGACGCCATTTGGAAGCATTAACTCCCCTTAGCTGAAAAATTAGACACTTTTTTGCTGGCAGGGGTATCAAATCACATTCAGTGACAGCTCTAGTTGGATTTTTGTGTTGGATCAATGAGCAATTTCAGTTAGGCCATAATGGTCGCTTTCACCATAAATTAAAAAGGAAATATTCTACTGTATGAATTGTTCTTGAATCTCTATTTCATGCCTGATATACTGTTGAAAACGGCATAAAATGCCATTCAATCAATCCATATTTCATGAGATTTTAATGCATTTTGCACATCTTCTGCTTGCCTCATATTCATGAAGTATTCATGAATTTGACCAATTTAAAAACTTGTTTTCATGAAGTATTCATGAATACTCTACTAGACAAAATTCATGAAATTTCAAGAATATTAATTCATGAAGAATTCATGAAGAAGAAGTGAACAGAAAATGAGACAATATGTTTATGAATAAAAAAATGCATGAAAACTTCATAAAAAATGTATGTTCATAAAACTTTCATGAATTCTTCATGAAGATAAACCAATGCTTCATTCATGATTTTTTTAAGAACTTGTATGTGTTCTTGATTTATGAATGTTTTATGCATTTTATTCTTCATGAACAATTCATGAACCATTATTTCACGATTTTTTCATGAATTTGTCTCATTTTCTGTTCACTTCTTATTCATGAAGTATTCATGAAATCAACTCATGAACACTTCATGTTGTTTTCATGAAATATTCATGAAGAATTCATAAACACGACACAGGGGCAATGACAAAATTTTCAGACTCGACCAAATTGAAATAATTTTTTGATGAAACAATTTGACAAAGCTTAACTCTTTACCAAACAATCACTGGTTTTCAGGACCCTGAGAAAGAAGCCTTCTGAAAACATTGTGGAAAAAGGAGAAAATGCTGGTAACCAGCATTTTCTCCTTTTCCAACAACGTTTTCTTCCCTTCCCAAAACGAATTTCAAATTTTCAGTAACTTTCATATTGTCGTCTGCAAATGCTTTCAATTTGGACCAGTCTAAAATTTTGTCAATTAGTAAAGGGTTACTGTCATGGTTAAGCAACAAACTTGGATAACATCACCATTTAACTCTTTACCACACAATCCCGACTTTTAACGACCCTTGGAAGGAAAGTTTTTGAAAACATTTTGGGAAAAGGAGAAAATGCTGGTAACCAGCATTTTCTCCTTTTCCCACAATGTTTTCTACCCCTCCCAAAACAAACTTCAAACTTTCAGTCAGATTAATTTTGTCGTCTGCAAATGCTTTAAATTTTGACCGGTCTGTAATTTTGTCGTTTGGTAAGCAGTTAAAGTTTTTGTCTTTTCCTCATGTAACAAACAAGGCTAATTTACTAATGGTTAATAGTGTTTCTCAAATGCTGGAGTTTGTGTTTGAGAGGGTCAGATACATTACAGAAGTAGAGAAAATGCTGCACACCGGCCAGCGTTCTCTCTATTTCCCCATGTAACATTAATTTAGTAATGGTTAAACGATTGAATGTGAAACTGATCCACAGCTCCAGAGGAACATGGATTCAGACTTTCATTAATGGAACAAGAAAAAGTTGATGCAAAGCATCAAAGTCGCCGCAAAAAAATTTGTTTAATGCTTCAAGAAAGCCAGGGCAAGTAAGTAAATGTCAGTTTTCATCAGCAGATTTTTTAACACATTATGAAATTATGTGAATAGTAACCTATATCAAAACTTGTCTTCTGTTACAGTATCTAATACCCTAGCACAGCGCTCTCTTAGCTCTTTTCCAAACGACAAATACCAGACTCTTCCAAATTCAAAGAGTTGGCAGATGACAATTTAAAAAGCTGCAAAAATGGTGGAAAATTCGCTAGTAGTGGGGAAAAAGTATTTAATAAAGAAGAAATTGCTTATAACGAGCAATTTCTCCTTATCCAACATGTTTTGACAAAAGAATTTGATAGCACACATGTGATAACCCATGTTTGTTTGGGAAAGTGGTGAAAGAAGGGCTAAGTTACTAAAATGTTGCTGTCCTAGGAAAGTATGATTCAAGAGGACGTAAGTTTGCAAGGCATGCTTTCAATTTAAACAAGTCTAAGACTATAGTGTTTGGTGAACAGTGTTCATAAAGAATCATGGTTTTGCATCGCGCTTTATCATTATGAACAACACAGCGAAAAAGTGGTCTCTCTCCAGATTTTTTCCACAAATTAAATTTATGCTGAGCTCTTTGAGAAATAAACAAAGGAGTTCTAAACTATCTTTGTTGTAAAAACTAAACTTAGAAATAAGTAACCAATAATGGTCAGATACAATCATAACCATCATACCCGTTCTTCGGCAGAATTTAGCACAATTTCAGCAATGCACAATTTTAGCAGTGGTCATTCAACAAAAAACACACAAATAGTAGGAAAAACTATCTACAAAATAATCAAAATGATTATTAAACCTGTGTACGAAGGTTGTACGAAACAACCAACTGGGTACGAAATAACCAAAATTGAAAGTATAAGTAGGTACGAAATGACCAAAATCGTACGAAATGACCTAGGTACGAAATTAACAAGGTACGAAATGACTGGAAACCTGTACAGCCTTGACCAATGGAAACAAGGCATTTATGTGGACGAGTCCATTTCTCAGGAATAGCGACAATAAAAGAAATAATTAGGCGGTTTTTTGATGTTGTAAGTATTAATAGAACAAAAATAGTATCGTATTGCAATTTCGTAGTTTAAGAATGAATTAAAAAGCCAGTTTAAGGCGAAGTAACGTTAGAAAGATTCCTTGTTAACCTAACACCCCTATAAAAACGAAATTCCCACTATCCATGTCCTAACTCGAAAAACTGTTAAAAATATAGTCGCGCGCTTCTGCGCGGCGACTAATAACATAGCTAACATTCATGTCATAAAATGTTTTGCTGTAGACTGGGATAATGTTTGGCTAGTTTTTGTATCCATAAAGTTTTATGGAACTTGGCCACAGTTTGACTCTGAACTCTATACACAAATGACAAAATTTTATACTTGTCCAAACTGAAAGCAGTTGCATGGAGGAGTGATAGTTTTCTAAATCCATTGTTCCACTTTCAAACTGTATGTGGTGGGTACTCATTAGAATTGTCTTGTTGAGACGATTCTAATGAGTACCCACAACATAGGGTTTAGTGCAGAATAATTAATATTTTTGATTTTAAAATCAAAATCACTTCCTCTATCTGGAGCTCTGATATAAGAATACAGAATACTTTATTATCATTTGAACTTGAACACATTTGCTTCATCATTACAAACATGGTTTTACTTATGAGTATTGAAATCTGACAACTTGAAAACAAAAAATGCGGAAATAGTGCTACTGAGGAAAATGTGTTTAAATTCGGGACATTATATACTTTAATTTTTCTTTTCATGTTAGCTTTTTAGTAGAATATGCCAATTCCATCAATAATTGTAATGTTTGTAGAGTTCAAAAGTTCTACCTATTTAGAAATACTCATTTGTAGCTCACCTGAGCACAAAGTGCTCATGGTGAGCTTTTGTGATCGCCCAATGTCCATCGTGCGGTGTGCATCGTCCGTTGTGCGTCGTCCGTCATCCACAATTTCTTTAAATATCTCCTCCTAAACCACTCCGCCAATCGTGATGAAACTTCGCAGAGATGTTCCTTGGGTGAAGCTCTACCAAAGTTGTTCAAGAGATTGAATTCCAGCCATAATTCTGGTTGCCATGGCAACCAAAAGGAAAAAAAATAGCAAAATCTTTGAAAATCTTCTTCTCTGAAACTAGAAGGCGTAGAGCTTTGATATTTGGTATGTAGCATCTCCTAGTGGACCTCTACCAAGATTGTTCATATGATGCCCCTGGGGTCAAAACTGGCCTTGCCCCGGGGATCACAAGTTTGAAACATAGGAACAAAGAAGGAAACTTTAAAAATCTTCTTCTCTGAAGCTAGAAGGCGTAGAGCTTTGATTTTTTGTATGTAGCATCTCCTAGTGGACCTCTACCAAGATTATTCATATGATGCCCCTTGGGTCAAAACTGGTCCTGGCCCGGGGGTCACAAGTTTGAAACATAGGAACAAAGAAGGAAAACTTTATAATTCTTCTTCTCTGAAACTGGGTGGTTCAGAGCATTGATATTTGGTATGTAGCATTTCCTAGTGGACCTCTACCAAGATTGTTTGTATGAATTGCCCCTTGGGTCAAAACTGGCCCCGCCCCGGGGATCACAAGTTTGAAACTTAAGAACAAAGAAGAAAAACTTTAAAAATCTTCTTCTCTGTAACTAGAGGGCCTCGAGCTTTGATATTTGGTATGTGGCATCTCCTAGTGGACCTCTACCAAGATTATTCATATGATGCCCCTTGGGTCAAAACTGGCTCCGCCCCGGGGGTTACAAGTTTAAAACATAGGAACAAAGAAGGAAAACTTTAAAATTCTTCTTCTCTGAAACTAGATGGTGCAGAGCATTGATATTTGGTTTGTAGCATCTCCTAGTGGACCTCTACCAAGATTGTTCATATGATGCCCCTTGGGTCCAAACTGGCCCTACCCCGGGGATCACAAGTTTGAAACTTAGGAACAAAGAAGGAAAAGTTTAAAAATCTTCTTCTGTGAAACTAGGTGGTGCAGAGCTTTGATATTTGGTATGTAGCATATCCTAGTAGACTTTAAAATTCTTCTTGTCTAAAACTGGAAGGCGTAGAGCTTTGATATTTGGTATGTAGCATCTCCTAGTGGACCTCTACCAAGTTTTTTCTTAGGATGCCCCTGGGGTCAAAACTGGCCCTGCCCAGGGGTCACAATTTTGATTTTACAGCTTGGTACTCAGGTGAGCAATATAGGACCATCATGGTCCTCTTGTTTTGTGAAAATCTTTTATAATGTCATTTTCTCTTATTTCTTTATAAAATGGACAAACTAGAAGAAAATGAAACTTGTCTTCAATTTTATTCAATAATAGCAGAGTGAACATATTTTATTGTTAGAAAACTATATTTCTAAGTCTCCCTCTTTCAATTAATTATTTGTGTGATGAATGATTGATTTATATATTGTATGACATTTAACACTGTTTTCAACATTATTTCAGTTGTATCGCAGCGGCTAGCGCACCTATCCATGAGTTCCTGGAGTCTATTTTGTCTGTTCTGCACTCAATTTTCCTTCCAAGCCACTGGCTGCTTTCCCACATAATCTTTGTTGAATCAAGGATCGGTGGTGGGAGAGGAATGATTCCTGTCACAATATCTATCATAAATCCTGGGATGGAAATTTACCAAGCCACAGATCGAACCCACAATCTCCTTTTCAAAAGTCCTGCACGCTTCCATCTGAGCTACCGCGGCTCTTCACTATTAGTCGAGGACAGCCAGTGCATTCCATGCAGGCTGACATCCTTTTCTCTATTTGTTGATTTTCTGGGCTCGTATTCACCAACAATGCTTAAGAACATTCTTAGTCTTACTCTTCAGAGTTACGGCAATGTGAAATTAACAGAACTTCAGATTGGCTAAACCGTTCGGTTTAGCATGTCAGAAGTTCCATTACAGCTTTTACAATCTGAAAATTTTGAAGAATAAGACAAAGAATGTTCTAAAGAATGGTTGGTTAAAGGATTAGACTACCTAGTGATTCAGTCAGTTGCCAAATAAGGTGAATTCTATTGATCCCTAATTAAGTGTTTACTTGCTTAGTATCAACACAGAGATGCATTAACCCATTACCACACAATCCCTACTTTTGAAGACCCTGAGAAAAAAGCCCTCAGAAAACATTGTGGGAAAAGGAGAAAATGCTGGTAACCAGCATTTTCTCCTTTTCCCACAATGTTTTCTACCCTTCACAAAACAAATTTCAAATTTTCAGTCACTTTGATTTTGTCATCTGCAAATGCTTTCCATTTGGACAAACCTAAAATTTTGTTGTTTGTTAATGAGTTAAAATCCCGTTTGCTAGAGCTTGGCTTACGTGTTTGTGATTTTCACAGATTACAAGCAACCTGGGAAAAAGTCTAAAAGAAAATATAGTTTGGATCCCTCCTTAATGAGAGGTACTGCAAGATACTTGGAGTCTCAGAGCTAAATGTAACCATCTTCGCAAGCCAAGGGTGACAATCCATTACGCTACTCTACCCTTGGCTGATCGAGCTTGATTTTGACTTTCTCTTGATATGCATTTTCATTGGTTGCAGCCAGCCTTAATTGCATGAATCAAATCGCTTGTAGTATTTCATTTTTGATAAAAATAGAACAAGGTTGCAACCTTTTGAATGAAAATAGAAGTTAAACATGGATAATTCTGTGGATGTGTACAGGCTCTGTAATGATTTATTACAAAATAAACATAGACAAACAATATTTACAGAAAATTTCAGTGTGACCAATCATTTATCAGAGGTTTAAGGATATCTTCCACCAAGACGATGAAATGTCGAAGTATGTTTGTGGTTATTGCTGAATTATTGTATCCACAAGTGGTTTGTAAAACAATATTTCATTGGCTACTAGAAATATGATGTAAAGGGGGATAATAAACATCCAATAGGGGACTTATTGCGGGAATCTCAAAATCGGACTCGATACACCAAGGTAAAATCCACGTAGTGATATAACCTTGGCTTGCGAAGAACAAATGTAACATACTAACTGAAATTTGTAATGTTTTATTTTAGATAATTTATTGCGAATGAAAAAATTGCTTTCTGAAAAAGATGCTAAATGATAACAAGACAAGCCTTTGCATGCAAGGACTATTAATCATAAACCTTTGAATTGCTTGAATTCATTGTGTTTTCACTGACAAAAAAAAAACATGTTTTCTACTTATTTCGCAGCACTAGGGTTAACTCTTGACCAAACATTTACAAAATTTTAGACTTGTCCAAATTCAAAGCACTTGCAGAGAATTGAGTAAATGTGTATTCATCCATTGATGATTATACATGAAGTCAACTGTTGAATAATCTCTATCATTTACAAGGATGTTTTTAACCCTTTTCTCCATAGATACTCATTTCTACGCATTGCTTGAAGGAGCCTTTGGAAAACATTATGGCAAAAGGTGAAATTGCTCGTGACAAGCAATTTCACCTTTTGCCACAAAGTTTTCTATGCTATCAAAAGGTGTCATATAAACATAAGAAACAGCTTCATCTTAGCTGTTATTTAGGGTCAATTAGAGATACCATAGAAATGCCTTATGGGGTAAAGGGTTAAAGGTGCCCTTTCATCACAGTAACTACCTCATTACCAAACGACACTATTTTAGGCACATCCAAATTAAAAGCATTGCAGATGACAAAGTAAAAGTGACTGAAAATTTGAAATTTATTTTGTGAAGAGTAGAAAACATTGTGGGAAAAAGAGAAAATGCTTGTTACCAGCATTTTCTCCTTTTCCCACAATGTTTTCTTGGGGCTTCTTTCTCAGGGTCGTCAAAAGCAGGATTGTGTGGTAATGGTTTATGAGTTTACCCTTTACCTAACAATTTGATGTTGTAACAACCCAGAGAAAGAAGGCAAAATATATATGACCATAAGATCTCGGATGAGTTCAATTATGGGTCTAATCGGAATAGAATGACTGGAGTTATTTGCCCTTGAATTAGAAAAATTGCTATATTTCACTTTGTTCACTCTCTAGCATCTACAATTTTTAACTAATCAGTTCTAAACTCGGCCAAAATATATATAACCATAAGATCTTGGATGATTTTAATTATAGGTCTAATCGGACCAGAATGACTGGAGTTATTTGCCCTTGAATTAGAAAAATTGCTATATTTCACTTTGTTTACACTCGAGCATTTACAATTTTTAGCTCACCTGAGCACGAAGTGCTCATGGTGAGCTATTGTGATTGCTCAATGTCCGTCGTCATTCGTGTGACGTACATGGTCCGTCATCCACAATTTCTTAAAACATCTTCGCCTTCTAAGCCACTAGGCTAATCTTGATGAAACTTGGCAGGGATATTCCTTGGGTGAAGCTCTACCAAAGTTATTCAAGAGATTGAATTCCAGCCATAACTCTGGTTGCAATGGCAACCAAAGGGAAAAAAATAGCAAAATCTTTGAAAATCTTCTTCTCTGAAACTAGAATGCGTAGAGCTTTGATATTTGGTATGTAGCATCTCCTAGTGGACCTCTACCAAGATTGTTCATTATGATGCCCCTGGGGTCAAACCTGGCCCCACCCCGGGGGTCACAAGTTTGAAACATAGGAACAATGAGGGAAAACTTTAAAAATCTTCTTCTCTGAAACTAGAAGGTGCAGAGCTTTGATATTTGTATGTAGCATCTCCTAGTGGACTTCTACCAAGATTGTTCATATGATGCCCCTGGGGTCAAAACTTGCCACTCCCTGGGGGTCACAATTTTGAAACTTAGGAACCAAGAAGGAAAACTTTAAAATTCTTCTTCTCTGAAAGTAGAAAGTGCAGAGCTTTGATATCTGGTATGTAACATCTCCTAGTGAACCTCCACCAAGTTTGTTCATATGATGCCCCTGGGGTCAAAACTGGCCCTACCCTGGGGGTCACAATTTTGAAACTTAGGAACAAAGAAGGAAAACTTTAAAATTCTTCTTCTCTTAAAGTAGAATGTGTAGAGCTTTGATATTTTGTATGTAGCATCTTCCAGTAGACATCTACCAAGATTGTTCATATGGTGCCCCTGGGGTCAAAACTTGCCCTGCCTTGGGGGTCACAAGTTTGTATTATAGGAAAAAAGGAGGAAAACTTAAAAAATCTTTTTTTTCTAAAACTAGAAGGTGCAGAGCTTTGATATTTGGTATGTAACATCTCCTAGTGGACCTCTACCAAGATTGGGGTCAAATCTGGCCCCACCCTTGGAGTCACAAGTTGGAAACATCAGAACAAAGACGGAGAACTTTAAAAATCTTCTTCTCTGAAACTAGAAGGTGCAGAGCTTTGATATTTTGTATGTAGCATCTCCTAGCTGACTTCTACTAAGAATGTTCATATGATGCCCCTGGGGTCAAAACTGGCCCTGCCCCGGGGGTCACAAGTTTGAAACATAGGAACAAAGAAGGAAATCAGAATTATTTGGCCTTGAACTTTGATATTTGGTATTTATCTTCATTGTAGACCTTTACTGCTTAGTACTCAGGTGAGTGATATAGGACCATCATAGTCGTCTTGTTAACCAATCAGCACCAATCTTGGTCAAAATATACATGACTATAAGATCTCAGATGAGTTTGATTATGGGTGTAATCAGACCAGAACAACTGGAGTTATTTGCCCTTGAATTAGAAAATTCTGTAGTATAGTTTGTAAATTGGAGCATAACTTTCTTCTCTCCAGTCCGACTGACTTGAAACTTGGCATTTGCATTAGTTTCAATAATGCAGAGTGCAGTGTGAACGAACCATAACTCTACCGCAAACTGTCTATGAGTTATTTCCCTTTGATTATCATTTTTACAGCATTTTCTGCTCATCTGGAATATAACTGTCATCTACAGCCTGAAAATCTTCAATTTTTATATGCATGATTGTTGAAAATTTATGGAGTGCAGTGCACAAGAACCATAACTCTTCCTAGCATGAATTTTGATTTATTTCCCCTTTGAACTTCATTTTTGTAGCATTTCTTGCTTGTCTGGAGCAAAACTTTGTCATCTTAAGTAGGAATGACTTGAAATTTGGTATGCTTATTTGTTGCAATATTTGGAAGTGCAGTGCACAAGAATTGTAACTCCACCTTATGCTGTTTTTGAGTTATTTCCCTTTGAAGGTCTTTTTACAGCATTCAGTGCCTATACAGTCTGGAATATAAATTTGTCATCTCGAGTCACAACGACTTAAAACTTGGTATACATGTTTGTTGCAATATTACGGAGTACAGTGTGCAAGAACAATAACTCTACCTACCGCAAATTTTGAGTAATTCCACTTTGATCTTCATTTTTACAGTATTTCTTGCTTATTCGGAACTGAACTTCGAAATCTGAAGTCAAATTGCGACAATTCGCTGCTCTTGTTTCTTTGTCATATGGCCTTTGACTGTTGATATTTGGTATTTATCTTTATTTTAGACCTTTGCTGCTTGGTACTCAGGTGAGCGATATAGGACCATTATGGTCCTCTTCTTGAGAACTTTCTGCCATTTTCTCCAAATCAGAAATTGTCGTCTGTAAACTCTTTTGGTTTGGAAGGGTCCAAAATTTGTCGTTTGGGAAAGGGTTAAAGATGGGAATTTGTGCTGTGTTGTTTACCAAAGTTTAACCCTTTAACAGACAATAAAAGTTTTGGCCTTGTCCATATTGAGAGCATTAATTTTGCAGACGACAAATTCATTGTGGCTCAAATGGTGTAACTTTTCTTTGATAGGACAGAAAAATGTGGAAAAAAGGCAAAAATGCTGGTTACCAGCATTTTCTACTTTTCCCACAATGATATAAAAGGCTTCTTTCCCAGGGTAGTTAAAAGTCGTTATTGTGTGGTAAAGGGTTAACTCTATACCAAACAACAAAATTTTAGGCTTGTCCAAATTGAAAGCATTTGCATTTGACAAAATAAAAGTGACTGAAAATTTGAAATTTGTTTTGTGAAGGGTAGAAAACATTGTGGGAAATGGAGAAAATGCTGGTAACCAGCATTTTTGCTTTTTATCCACATTTTTATACGCCCGTCGAAGACGGGACGTATTATGGGATCACCCGTGGCGGGCGGGCGGCGTCCAGTTCTTTGTCCGGAGCATATCTCCATAACTATTCTAGCTAGGGTTATGAAATTTCATGGGTGGATAGATCTCATCGAGGGGGAGTGCAGTGCACAGGAACCATAACTCTTGCTCGCTTAATTTTTGAGTTATTGCCCTTTGTTGTTTTTCGTACTTGAATTTTGTCCGGAGCATATCTCCAAAACTATAATAGCTAGGGTTATGAAATTTCATGGGTGGATAGATCTTATCGAGGGGGAGTGCAGTGCACAGGAACCATAACTCTTGCTTGCTTAATTTTTGAGTTATTGCCCTTTGTCGTTTTTCATACTTGAATTTTGTCCGGAGCATATCTCGAAAACTATACTAGCTAGGGTTATGAAATTTCATGGGTGGATAGATCTCATTAAGGGGGAGTGCAGTGCACAGGAACCATAACTCTTGCTTGCTTAATTTTTGAGTTACTGCCCTTTGTTGTTTTTCATTATTGAATTTTGTCCGGAGCATATCTCCAAAATTATACTACCTAGGGTTATGAAATTTCATTGGTGGATAGATCTCATAGAGGGCGAGTGCAGTGCACAGGAACCATAACTCTTGCGTGCTTAATTTTTGAGTTATTGCCCTTTGTTGTTTTTCATACTTTAATTTTGTCCGGAGCATATCTCCAAAATTATACTACCTAGGGTTATGAAATTTCATGGGTGGATAGATCTCATTGAGGGGGAGTGCAGTGTACAGGAACCATAACTCTTGCTCGCTTAATTTTTGAGTTATTCCCCTTTGTTATTTTTCATACTTGAATTTTCTTGGGAGCATATCTCCAAAACTATACTAGCTAGGGTTATGAAATTTCATGGGTTGATAGATCTCATCAAGAGGAAGCGCAGTGCACAGAAATCATAACTCTTGCTCGCTTAATTTTTGAGTTATTGCCCTTTGTCGTTTTTCATACTTGAATTTTGTCTGGAGGATATCTCCAAAACTATACTAGCTAGGGTTATGAAATTTCATGGGTGGATAGATCTCATCAAGGGGGAGCGCAGTGCACAGGAATCATAACTCTTGCTCGCTTAATTTTTGTGTTATTGCCTTTTGTTGTTTTTCATACTTGAATTTTGTCCGGTGGATGCCCCAGCTTTACAATTTGGGGTAAGACGGGCGTATCTTGCGACAATTTGCCGCTCTTGTTCTGTCCTATCAAAGAAAAGTTACACCATTTGAGCCACACTGAATTTATCGTCTGCAAATGCTCTCAATATGGACAAGGCCAAAACTTTTATTGTCTGTTAAAGGGTTAAACTTTGGTAAACAACACAGCACAAATTCCCATCTTTAACCCTTCTAAAGTTTTCTAAAGGCTTCTTTCTCAGGGTCGTCAAAAGTAGGGTTTGTGTGGTAATGGATTAACTCTTTACCACGCGACAAAATTTTAGACTGGTTCAAATTGAAAGCATTTGCAGACGACAAAATAAAGGTGCCTGAAAAATTGAAATTAGATCTGGGAAGGGTAGAAAACACTGTGGGAAAAGGAGAAAATGCTGGTTACCAGCATTTTCTCCTTTTCCAACAGTGTTTTCAAAAGGCTTCTTTCTCAGGGTCGTCAAAAGTAGGGTTTGTGTGGTAATGGGTTAAAAGAGACCAGTCTAAAATAATGTCAAGAGGGGTCTTTTTTGGATTAGTTAAAACTTGGGATTGTTAACTCTTAACCCACGAAATAAAGGAAACATTTAACGCATTACCAGACGACCCCTCGTTTTTATGGCCTTGAGATAGAAGCCTTTTGAAAACATCGTGGGTAACCAGGATTTTCCCCCTTTTCCCACAATGTTTTCTACCCACAAGAAAAAAGATTCAAGTTTTGTATTTGTTGTCTGCAGGTGCTTTCAATTTGGATTAGTCTGAAATTTTGTTGTTTGGTAAAGAGTTTAGCCAATTGTAAAAACTCTTAGATCTGCTATTTCAAACTTACATTACATAGGAAAATATTGCTTTACGAAAAATATAGATCTAAGATCAGACTGCATGTTCTTTGCTGTCTGATCTTGATCTACTCCATCTGCTCAAGGACAGTGAGTCACATTTAGCACTGCCTAAAGGTTAAAAGTTAACTATTTACCACACGAGAAAATTTTAGACTGGTCCAAATTGAAAGCATTTGCAGACCACAAAATAAAGGCGACTCAAAAATAGAAATTTGTTCTGGGAAGGGTAGAAAACACTGTGGGAAAAGAAGAAAATGCTGGTTACCAGCATTTTCTCCTTTTCCCACAGTGTTTTCAATAGGCTTCTTTCTCAGGGGCGTCAAAAGTAGGGATTGTGTGGTAATGGGTTAAATGTGGATGATGGTTAAATGAGATTTTTCCATTAATCCCTTCGCAAACACTCTCTTATTTTAATAATCCCGAAACTTAAGGCTTTTGAAACATTGTGGGAAAAGAGAAAATGCTATTAACCGGCTTTTTTTCTTTGTCCAACGATATCTTCTATCCTATTAAAGACAAGTTACTGTTTGACTTTTAATTTATTATCTGGAAATAGTTCCCTATTTGGACAAGTCTGCAATGTTACTGTGTGTTAACCCATTAACGACAATATTTTAGACTGTTCCAAATTGAAAGCATTTGCAGATGACAAAATAAAAGTGACTGAAAATTTGATATTTGTTTTGTGAAGGGTAGAAAACATTGTGGGAAAAGGAGAAAATGCTGGTTACCAGAATTTTCTCCTTTTCCCACAATGTTTTCTAAAGTCATCTTTCTCAGGGGCGTCAAAAGTAGGGATTGTGTGGTAATGGGTTAAAGAGTTAAAAGGGAGACAGCGATCTGGGAAAAAGAGGCTATGTTTTCAAATGCCTTGGTCAAAATACAGGGTTTCTAATTTTGATAAAGGTTATAAACATGTTAGAAAATAATCTAATTTCAATTGACACAGAAAACTATCCTCTTTTCTATAGAGCAGAATGATGCTCATGAAAATGGTATTGCAGGGGCATTTAACTCTTTACCACCAAACAACATAATTTTAGACTGGTCCAAATTGAAAGCATTTGCTGACAACAAAACGAAAGTGACTGAAGAATTGAAACTTATGGGAAGGGTAGAAAACATTGTGGGAAAAGGAGAAAATGCTGGTTACCAGCATTTTCTCCTTTCCCCACAATGTTTTCAAGAGGTTTCTTTTATGGGGGTCGTTAAAAATCGGGACTGTTTGGTAAAGCTGTATTTGTTTGGTTATATGATACAGTCGGAAATGAGACATACAGTAAATGTAGAAAAAGTTTAGTGGTACTTATACACAAATATTCATGCATGGAAAAGTTTGTTGGGAAGATAATTGTGGCCAAGGTTAGGCGTAAGTACATTTATGCTGATGTGTGTTTTTTTTCATGCATATATTTTGTAGAATAGTAAGTCGAAATTTTACACAATTGAAATTTTGCAATATTTTTGTCACTGGCCGTAACTAAAATGATGTATTAAAAACAGTGCTAAGGCCAAACAAACAATGCTGAAGACCAAAAAAACAAAACTTTTTGCAGGGGTATTTTTCAAATCTCGATATCTTGCAGTTTTGAAGATTAAGGTCAACAAACATGATTTTCAGACTTCCAAATTGAAACCAAATGACAAATTAAATAGGGTTCACATGGTTGTCTGGATCTGTATTTAAACAAATAGAATACATGTACATTGTTGGAAAGTGGAGAATAGGACGGTGACCAGCATTTTCTCTTTTTCCTGTAATGTGTTCAGAAGCCTTCCCCCTTCAAGGTCTTAACCCTTATTCAGTTGAAGAACTAAAATTACACCCCGGTTACACAGACTGTCGGGCTTACATGGATTTCAAACTGGTCTAATTATTTCAATTTGTTTTCGCTTTTGATCGGTTGTCGTAGGTGGCTTTATTTCAAGCTGTTTGTGTAAACGGGTATCGGCGATAAACAGGTGTTCAATTGGTCTTTAAAATATTCCATCTTGGGCTGGTAGAGGCCCGATCGGGATTAAAGATATTTTCATCGATTGAAATGCTAAAATGCCGTCGGATCTCACAGCTTGTAAAGCGGTGTTCAGTCGGGCATGATCGATCGGTGTTTGATCAGTGGTCAAACATTTTCTGTCGTATGTGGTCGGTGGTACATATGTGGTAATCCGTCGCAGATCGGTGGTATCGGTATTAAAGAGCTTGCATATCTCTTATCACAAGTTGTTGTCGGTTCTTTCAACAAAAGATGTGTCCAAGTGATGAGAACCGATTAATTTAATGCAGTTCACTGGCTGACGTCATGGAAGATGGAACAGCAATCGAGCAGTTTGGCCTTCTGCTGCTGCAGCAAGCCCTTCTCAATGTCAGACAGGCTATTCAGCTAGTCCATGAGCCCAGAGAAGACCATAGGCGCCGTCGTAGGAGACAAAGGAGGTGGTGGTCCACCGCCTGCACCCCTGCTACCACGGCCATAACCTCTTTCCTTCACAATGGAGTCTTCTTGGACCTCCAAGACTTCGTTAGAGACAAACATGAGGGTTGTGCCTTTGCCGACGGATTTCTGGGAGTTCCCTTTGACCCACATACTAAGACAATCCGAAACTTGTCACAGAAGTGTTACAGAATCAATCATATATGGCACTGGTCAATTATTGTGGAAACAGAACTAAAATGCCTGTCGCGCATGTAATAGTGTGTCTCATGGATTCCATATTTCGATTCTCAGCTTTTTACATCGGTGATTATAGTATCAGTTCATCGGTGGCTCTTCAGTGGCTTGTCGATGGCCTGTAGGTGTTATCGGTGGTAGATAATCGGTTAATCGGTTATTTTGTAATATTTTCACCAATTGAGAATTTTAAGCATGCTTAAAAATCTCAATCGGTAACTTTTCATCGATGAAATTCATCTTTTCCCGATAGCTTTTGATAGGTTGAGAATAGGTGACCAATATGTGACATTGGAGGTAAATAGGTTTTCGTCAGTTCCTTCCCTATTTCGGTTAAAAAGACTACCGATTTATCAGCGATAGCTCTGTGTAACCGGGGTGTTAAATTTTTCAATTTGATTGTAAAAACCCAAATATTGCTATTTTTAAAATGTTTCAGGGAATTCATGTACTTTCTCCTTATCGGACAGTGTAGATTCAAGATGAGACTGCACATTCTGTGCAGTCTGATCATGATCTACACTGCAAAAGGTCAGCGAGTCGCGCTTAGCAGCCTAAGGATAAATAAAACAAGTTTCTTGGTAGAAAGGGTGAACGGTTAACCCTTAAAGTGCCTTGCACGACAACAGTTGCCATTGCTGCCAGTGTGGATCAAGATCAGGCTAAGACAAAATGTGTAGCCTGATCTTTGATCTACACTGTCAACTTGCCTGAAGTGGTCAGAAGATAAAAACCAACCGTGAAAGTGCAGTTATTTGGGTCGTAATTCTAGGATGGTTCATGTGGGCTTTAAGGGTTGTACCCTATAACTCTTTACCACACAATCCCAGCTTTTATCGACCCTGAGAAAAAAGCCATTTGAAAACATTGTAGGAAAACGAGAAAATGCTGGTAACCAGCATTTTCTCCTTTTCCCACAATGTTTTCTACCCTTCCCAAGACAATTTTCAATTTTTGATCCAAATCTATTTTGTCGTCTGCAAATGCTTTCAATTTGGACAAGCCTAAAATATTGTCGTTTGGTAATGAGTTCACATAATTATAATCCCTGGTTTTTAGGAACCAGAGGAAGAAACTTCAAACCGTCTGAAAACATTGCGGGAAAAGGAGAAAATGTTGGTAACCAGCATTTTCTCCTTTTCACACGAAGTTTTCTACTCTTCCAAAGTCAAGTTTCAATTTTTTAGTCATGTTTATTTTGTCGTTTGCAAATGCTTTTAGTTTGGACAAGTCTGAAACTTTGTTCTGGGGTAAAGGGGTAAAGTGGTCAGAAATTGACTGAGAGATATGGGTTTCAAGGTCAAATACTGGGCTATGTAGTATGTGCAACACTTGACTCTTTACCAAACAATCCCTGGTTTTTACGACCTTGATAATTAGAAGCCTTTTGAAAACATTGTGGGAAAAGGAGAAAATGCTGGTTACCAGATGGTTTCCCACAATTTTCTAGCTTGTTGGAAACAAAACTTAAATTTTCTAGTCACATTGAATTTGTCGTCTGCACGTGCTTTCAATTTGGACCAGTCTAAAATTTTGTTGTTTGGTAAAGAGTTAAGGATGACCCTATATAATACCCTTCAGATATTTTACAATGACAGTCTAAAAGGTGAAACACGAATTAATATCGTCGAAAAGGAAGAAATTATTTTACCAAGCATTCTCTCATTTACAACAATATTTTCTGACTGGCTGATAAGACGATGGAAAACCTATCAATCAAAATTGGCAGAAAGGTCAATTGTTTGGGTCTGTTTCCAGTCAGAAAATGTATTCGGTTTGATTGGTCCTTCAACTGTTTCACAACCAAATGAATAAATGACATTTTTTTCAAAGGACACTGTAACTTTTTTGCTACAAAATACTTCATTATCTAGAATAACGTAGTGGACAGTGTAGATTAGAGATCAAACTGGAGATTCAGTGCAGTCTAATCTTGATCTATGCTGTCCTCAAAAACTTTCAGGTCCATACACTAACTCTTTACCAAACAACAAAATTATAGACAGGTCCAAATTGAAAGTATTTGCAGACAACAAAATAAATGGGACTCAAAATTTGAAATTTGTCTTAGGAAGGGAAGAAAACATTGTGGGAAAAGGAGAAAATGCAGGGAACCAGCATTTTCTCCTTTTCCCACAATGTTTTCAAAGGGCTTCTTTCTCAGGGTCATTAAAAGTCGGGATTGTGTGGTAAAGAGTTAAACATTAGTCCAATTGAAAGCATTTTACAGACAACAATATAAATCTGACTGAAAAATTGTAAAATGGGTTTGGAAGGGTAGAAAACATTGTGGGAAAAGGATAAAATGCTGGATACCAGCATTTTCTCCTTTTCCCATAATGTTTTCAAAAGGCTTCTTGCTCAGGGTGGTTAAAAGTCTAGATTATGTGGTAAAGAGGTAAGGAAAAAGCAAAACATTTAACTTATTTTTGATAAGTTTCAAATTTGGTGTTGTAAAACGTTACTAGAACAGAAAACATTAGAGAAAAAAGGAGAAAATGCTGGTTACCAGTATTTCTGGATTTTTTCTTTAACAATGTGTTTAATAATATCTTTCCCTTGGATGGTTAAAATAGAAGATTGTTTGGTTCAACGGTTAATGCCTTGCAGGGTCACGATGATTCCTTTACTACTCATCATTCTGCATTATAGAAGCGTCTGTACACAGCCTATGTGCAGTCTGATCTGGGTCTTAACTATTATCTATGAAATGGTGTGAAGTATTTTAATAGTGGAAATATTAGTCCATGACTCTCATGTTTAACAAATTTCTAAAGAACATTTATTTTCCATTTAGCAGATCTGCAGCTGTTACAAACCTATTGTATTGAACCGACTTCGAAAGATATCTCTGTTGTTTTAACCAAGAACTTGACTTAGTTTTATGTGACATGAGATGTTGGTTGGTTGGATACCGCTGATAATTATTACTTAAATTTTCAGTGATATGTCTTGTTTTATTTTGTAGAGACCAGCACTTCAAAGTCTACCTTTTATGTTGACTCTGAACCAGAAAAATTTGTTACCATAGAAACTAGTGGGTCAGACCCTGTCAGAGATCAAACAACAGTAGCCCCAAACATGTTGGATAAGAAGAAGAAAGTTCAGCCAGTGGGGACATTTGAATATACGGTAAAGTTTTTCTTTTTTTTTTCTGGATAGTTATTAGCTTGGCTTTTTATGCTCCCCAAAAAATTTCGGGGGAGCATAATAGTCGCCACGCTGGGCGTACATCTGTTTGTGCGTTGGTCCGAAGCCATTTCTCCACAACCCCTGGACCAAATTTTATGAAACTTCATATCTGAACTCCTTGGAACAATACCCAATACCCCTTTCCCACTTTCTTAATATGAGGGTGTGTCACATAAAAAGGGGGTCATACTGTCTTTTCTCCACAACTCTTGGACCAAATTTTATGAAACTTCATATCTGAACTCCTTTGAACAATACGCAAATACCACTTTACGGGTTTCTCAATTGGAGGCTGCTTCACGGAAAAAGGGGGCTTCTTGTAAAAAATCCTTCCGAAGCCATTTCTCCACAACCCCTGAACCAAATGTTATGAAACTTCATATCTGAAGTGATTGGAACAATTATTATCAGCGTAACATTTGCCTTTTGGATTATTTTTTCAAATTTCATACATTTTATGACAAGCGGTTGTTCAGGAAGCATAACCTGTCTCTGACGGCTCTTGCTTTTTAAGAAAACAGAGAAGTTTTGCCGTAGCTCAAGCTTTGTCAACTTCGGTGTTGGTATGGCTTAAACTTTGGTATTTTGTAACATCTCTGTTATTGGGGCAGATAAATAAATCAAATTCTGACAAGTTGTTAACTGTCAATGGCGAAATTCATGCAACAATTGCAGATAACTATTTAAGTATTTTTTACACCCTTTCTTGACTTAGAATTTTCACTAAAAATCAAGCAACTGCAGACAACCATTGGCATTTGCAGGCAGTGCTCTTCACTACCCTTTACGTTACAATTTTAAGATTTACTATCCTTGAAATAATTCTGTGAAATGGAAAAAAATGCATTTTACCAGCGCCTTTATTTCAGTCACCTCCACTGTGTTGTCTGCAAATACATTCTGTTTTGACGCCAAATTACAGTTTTTTGTAGGTTTGTAAGGTGCTTACCTGATGTCAGATGACCAAATTTTAAACTGGTCCATATAAAAGCATTTGCAGATGACAAGTCTAATATGGCTGAATAAGTGGAGCTTGTCCTTGTAAGGGTACAAAACATTATTGGGAATGGGGAAAAAAAATGCTGTTTACCAGCAATTTCCTCTTTTGCCCTTGTGTTTTCAAAAATGTTTTTTCTCAATGTATTTAACTCTTTTACCAAACGACAACATTTTAGACTAGCCCAAATTGAAAGCACTTGCAGTCGACAAAATAAACATAATTCAAAAACAAAAATTCATTTTTTGCAGAGAAGAAAACTTTGTGGGAAAAGGAGAAAATGCTGGTTACCAGCATTTTCTCCTTTTACCATAATGTTTTCAAAAGGCTTCTATCTCAGGGTTTTTGAAACCAGGGATTGTTTGGTAAAGGGTTAACCCATTACCACATGGCAAAATTTTAGACCTCTCCGAATTGAAAGCATTTGTAGACAACAATTTCAGTGTGGCTCAAATGGTGCAATTTTTCTTTGATAGAGTAGAAAGCATTTAAGGGAAAAGGAGAAAATGCTGTTTAACCAGCATTTTTTTCTTTTCCCACAATGTTTTTCAAAGGAGCGTCAAAAGTCGTTATTATGTAGAAAGGGTTAAAACATGGGACTGTTTGGTAAAAGGTTAAGAAGTTTTTCAGTGAATCAAAAGCTTATTGTTTCAATGTAAAATTTTATAAATCTGAATGGATTAACCATCTACTACACATGCCAAATTTAAATAACCCCCAAGGAAGAAGCCTTTTCAAAATTTGGGGGAAAAGGAGAAAATGCAACTGACCAGCAGTTTTTCTTTTCCCAGAATGCTAAAAGTTAAACAGTCATATCATTCATTCTTTTTATGTGTTTTTAATAGAATTGACTAGTCAAATTTTGTGTTATATTTTTCTTCATGTTTTGATGATTTGATTCTTCCCTGGTTTCTTAGTCAACTTTGCAAATAGCAAAACAATTTTGTTGTATAAATCAAGCGCACAATTGTTCTATCTAGATGCAAGTTTCAAGTCTGTGTAAATGATTAACCCTCTACCGAACAACAAATTTTTGGACTGGACCAAATTCAAAGCATCTGCACACAACATATTAAATCTTATTAATTTGATGATTTCTGCCTTTGATAGGGTAGAAAATATTGTTGGAAAAGGAGAAAATGCTGATTACCAACATTTTCTCCTTTTCCCTCAACATTTTCTACAGGCTTCTTTCTTAGGGTCATTAAAAGTCAGGATTATGTGGTACAGACTTAATTAAGAAGACACTGTTCGCCAAATTAGCAAAGTTTCACAATGATTATGTAGGTAACAGACTCTGATACCATAGAGAAGATTGCCGCAAGATTTGACACAACACCCTCGGAGCTGAAAAAAATCAACAAACTTGTTACCTCTATGATTTTTGTAGGTCAGGTGAGTCGAAATTCATACATAGCATAATTTACCATTTACCGTGGAATCCCATTTTTATCGAACCTAAATTAGAATCTTTTGAAAACATTATGGAAAAAGCAGCGAAATGATTTCTTCTCATTCAGAGACAAATTCCAGCATTTGAGTAACATTTGATCTGCAAACCCTTTCAATTTTGATTAGCCTTGAATTTTGTTGTTTAACCCATTACCACACAATCCCAGCCCTGTGAAAGAAACCTATTTTGAAAACATAGTAGGAAAAGGAGAAAATGCTGGTAACCGGCATTTTCTCCTTTTCCCACAATTCTACCCTGTCAATAAACAATTGCACCATTTGAGCCATACTGAAGTAGTTGCCTGCAAATACTTTCAATTTTGACAGCCCTAAAATTTTCCCGTCAGGTTAACTCTTTACAAAGCAACAAAACTTTTTGACAAGTCCAAATTGAAAGCATTTGCAGACGACAAAATAAATGTCAATCAAAAATTGAGAATTGATTTTGAAAGGGTAGAAAAGGTTGTGGGAAAAGGAGAAAATGGTGCTCTCCAGCATTTTCCTCTTTTCCCACAATATTTTCAAAGGCTTTCTCTCTAAGGGTCGTTAAAAGTTGGGATTATGTGGTAAAGAGTCAAAAAAGAATGTGTGGGAAAAAAGAAAAATATCTTTGTAATAAGGATTTTTTCCTTTTCCAATGATGTTTTTCATATTTATATTTTTAAAGAAATAGTCAATGTTAAGACAATTGTAATATCTACACATGTTTAGAAATGTCCTGCATGTAAAGTGTTACTATCTTACACAAATTTTTGGACAAGTGAAAATATTACTGATGATGTTCACGATATGAAAGAAACCCAAATATTCTATTCATTTCATGCTTTTAACCCTTTCTGTGGGGAATTTCATCAAAATCCAGTTCAGTGCAATTATTTTCGGTGGCTCCCCCCCCCCCCCCCCCCCCCCCCCCCCCCCCCCTGCACATCGACGAATTACAATCCAGTGCCAGAAATGTAAGGTAGATTACGTCATATTTCGATCTGGTTTTGAGGCATGCACAATTTACTTGGCTAACTAGTGTGGGAGAACAACTGTTCCTGCGTTCAGTTGAAAGGTTAAAATATAAAAATCGGCAATTTCACAGGGCCTAACCATGAAGAAAAATAAAAATATTCCAATTAGAATTTTCGATAACCGACTGGTAAGCATGAAATAGACGATGTTTGTTTGAAAGGTTTAAAAACATGATTGAAAAAGGAAAAAAAACACATCATTTTCTCCTTTTCCCACAATTTTTTCAAGTCACATTTCCAAGATAATATTAAGAACACTGGTTGAATGTTGAATGAATATAGATTATTATTTGCAGACAATGTGAATTGAAGATCTGATTGCATGTTCTTTCATAGGGACTGTGATCTTTGGTCTACATCACCAACAGAACTCCAGCTAAAGGGAGCAATTTTGATTTCAAAATTGAAAATAACAATTATTCTCCACTAAATCCTATGTTGTGGATACTCATTAGAATTGTCTCTTTGAGACGATTCTAATGAGTACCCACAACAAAGGGTTTTCAAACAGAAATAATGGATTTAGAATACCATCACTCCCTCTTATCTGGAGTTCTTCACCAAGTCACTCAGTAGGTTATTTTCATATGGCCTTGAATTGGCTAAAAATGGTTCAAAATATTGATAATATGATTTAGACTTTCACAAAAACAACAGATTTGTGTCTATACCAAGTTTCACGTGTATTGTAGATGATAACCTTTAAATTGGTTACCAGCATTTTCTCCTTATTCCACAATGTTTTCAAAGGCTGCCTTTCTCAGGGATATTGGAATGTTTTGTAAAAGGTTATCAGTCTAACATACTACCCCCTGTGGTCAATCTTTTTTGTATTGGATGACAAAAAGTCTCTAGATATAAAAAGAAATAAACTCGCCCAAATTCAAAGCATTTCTATACAACATTTAAATTATGGTTCTTAAGATGAAATAGTGTTTGATCAAGCAGAAAACATTGTGGGAAATAGTACATGTTCTCCTTTTGCTACAGTGTTTTCAGAAGTCTTCTTCCCCAGGGTTGTTAAAGCTCATGATTATGAGGAAAGGGGTTAACTGTTTGAGCAATAAATTGATGAAATGGACTTTAAACTCTCTACCAAACAGGAAAATTATAGACTTTTCAACGTTGAAAGGATTTTAAGTTTATGCTGTTTTATTTTCTAGGTGATATTTGTTCCAAACGAAGACTACATTCATGTGGGTCCCTCAACAATCAAAGAGCCAGACAAACCTACTAGTCCTACAAAAGTGGAAAGTCCAGTGGAAAAACCCACAATGGTAGGACTTAGCTATTTGTAGAATAGAGACTTGCCTTCTTTTGCCTCGGAGAAATGGGACTGTATATACCAACCAATCTCAGCCCTTTTCCTGTTCTTCACAAAGGAGTCCTGCTGTATGAAAAGGAGGCTTCACTCTTTAGCATGCGGCGAAATTTTTTACTCCCCCCCCCCCCCATTTGGAAGCACTTGCAGAAAACGAATAAAATGTTGCTAAAATCATTATTTCTGCCTTTCATAGGGTAGAACACATTATGTGAAAAGGAGAAAATGCTGGTTACCAGCATTTTCTCCCTTTCCCACAATAGTTTTCAAAGTCTTCTATTTCAGAGTCCTTAACATTCCGGATTGTGTGGTAACTAGTTAACTCTTTACCACACAATCCCTACTTTTTAAGACCCTAAGAAGCCTTTTGAAAACATTATGGGAAAAGGAGAAAATACTGTTAACCAGCATTTTCTCCTTTTCCCACAATGTTTTCTACCCTTCACATAACAAATTTCAAATTTTTAGTCACTTTTATTTTGCCGTCTGCAAATGCTTTAGATTTGAACATTTCAAAAATTTTGTCGTTTGGTAAAGAGTAAACACATTTGCAAAGCATGTTGACCCATGTCAGGGCTATGCTGTCCTCCCAGACTTACATGACTTGAAACTTTTTTGCCATTGGTCAATTTTACGTATGTCAAAGGACTAAACTACCTCTGGATTCTGTTAGTTTTTGTACAAAATGTATTTTGTGGATCCACAATTAACCCATTACCACACAATCCCTACTTTTGACCCCCCTGAAAAAGAAGCCTTTAGAAAACATTGTGGGAAAAGGAGAAAATGCTGGTAACCAGCATTTTCTCCTTTTCCCACAATGTTTTCTACCCTTCACAAAACAAATTTCAAACTTTCAGTCACTTTTATTTTGTCATCTGCAAACGCTTTCAATTTGGACCAGTCTAAAATATTGTCATTTGGCAATGAGTTAATGTGATGACTAGTTCAGTATAATGCATCACAGAGATTCATTAACTCTTTACCAAACGACAAAATTATAGACTGGTCCAGATTGAGAACATTTGCAGACGACAAAATAAATGTGACTAAGAAACTGATATCTGTTTTGGAAAGGGAAGAAAACATTGTAGGAAAAGGAGAAAATGCTGGCTACCAGTATTTTCTGCTTTTCCCACGATGTTTTCGAAAGGCTTCTTTCACAGGGTCGTTAAAATTTGGGATTGTGTGATAGAGGGTTAAACCCTATTGTTTATTCTATTAGTGCAAAGGGTTAAATCTTTACGTATATCTTTATTTTATAACCTCCTAGAAGAAAGCTTATAAAAAGAATTATGGGATAAGAAGATAACATTAGTTACCAGTATTTTCTTCTTTTCAACAATGCTTTCTTTTCTTTTAGAGACAAATCCCATTACTTTTAAAGTAAGATTCGATTCGTCATTTGCAAAAGAATTTAATCAGGAAATATTGAAATTTTTGTCTATAAAGAAATAAAACATACATGTAAATCTAATTCTTTTCTTTTAATTACAGGACATACCTCTTGTTAAAGCGGCCAATGGACCTCCTGCTAAAGTGCCAGGCCACGTAGAACGACAGATATCAACAAGTTCGACAGGATCGCAACAAAACGGGCTGGATTTCGAGATTGTCCCCCACAAACTTTCTGAAGATGAGGTGGAGATGTTAGACAAAGAATGTTTAGAGAGATTTATAAAACTGAATGTGAAACACATTACTGATGGCCAGGTAAGTAGAGCTTTTGTTTGATTAACTCATTTTACCTCTTAAGCATTTACCAAATGACAAAATTTAAAACTGATCCAAATTGAAAGCACTTGCAGACAACGTAATAAACAAAATTTATTTGCAGCAGGGTAGAAAACATTGCAGGAAAAGAAGAAAATGCTTGTTACCAGCATTTTCTTCATTTCGTACAATGATTTTAAAAGGCTTCTATCTCAGGGTTGTAAAAACCAGAGATTGTTTGGTAAAGAGTTAAAGACAACTTACGTAATCTTGTGAATCGTTTAGCAATGTTTTGAACGTTATTCCAGTTATTTCACAGCAGTCAGTGCACCTATCCTATTGTTTCCTAGGGTTTCTGTAACAAGTTGTTTGCATAATATTCTTCCCACAGCACTGTTTACTTTCCAACATAATGATTATCGAAATAGTGATCAGTGGTGAGAGACTAAAAGAATCCTAGAAAACTGACACAAAATGGCCACCAAACACAACAAATTTCTTTTTTTTTTCAAAATTATTTTACCCCCAACAGATGAATAAAGATAGATACGCATGTCTTTCTTTTTGATTCGATTGTCATGTATACTTTTTATAACTTACCGTAAGTCATTTTACCATATAATCATTTGAAGTCAACAGAGCAGAACATTCCTTCATTACAACTTGAAGTTTCGACTTCTGTGATAAAAAAGACATTTGCCATTTTAAAGAAGACAACCCAAATGCCACTATCGCAGAAATTCAACAATGTGCCATGAAATCCGTGTCTCTCAATTTGGAAAATCAACAGTTATTCTTTAATTCAAAAATTGTATATCTGAACAATTGCAGGAACAATACAGACAAATTCTGGTGTAAATCATACACTTTTGTAATTCTTATGAACCATCGTCTCTTTTATCACATGGAAGTCTTGGTGATCCAGCTTCTCTGGTCTGGAAAGATTAATTATCCAGGAACATCCCTAGGGAAGAGAATTGTCCGGGTTTACGCGGCTTGACTGTAATCAGGTTTTTCTCTAAAAGGGATTTTCTCCTGTCCCCGCTTCATTTTCAATAGCCTTTATCCGGAGGGTTGTTAAAACTTGAGAATGTGTGGTAAAGGGCTAATGATCATTTGACCTCTTACAGGGTGTTGTTAAAGGCGTCTTACTGGTAACTCCAAATGCTGTGATGTTTGATCCAGACGTGATGGATCCTCTAGTCATCGAACATGGTGCTGAAAAATATGGGCTGATCGCCCCGATGGACCTCATTATTAGCGCAGCAATGTACCATGACATTGCTGTGATGAAAATGAGAGAGAGAAGACAGTAAGTGTGTTTAACTGTTCACCAAACAACAAAAATTTAGACCTTTAACTGTTCACCAAACAACAAATGTATAGACTGGTTCAAATTGAAGGCATTTGCAGACGACAAAATAATTGTGACTGAAGAATCAAAATTTGATTTGCGAAGGGTAGAAAACATTGCGGGAAAAGGAAAAAATGCTGGTTCCCAGCATTTCCTGCTTTTCCCACAATGTTTTCAAAAGGCTTCTACCTCAGTCGAAAAAAGTCGTAATTGTGTGGTAAAGGGTTAACTGTTCACCAAACAACAATATCTTAGACCATTCTAAATTGAAAGCATTTACAGACAACAGATGTGACGCAATTGATGCAGTTTTTGGTAGAAAGGCTTTTCAAAACATTTTGGGAAAAGGAGAAAATGCTGGTTACCAGCATTTTCTCCTTTCCCACAACGTTTTCAGTAGCCTTATCCCTCAGGGTCATTTAAATTCGGGATTGTGAGGTAAATGGTTAAATAATGTGAAAAACTTGCTTAACCCATTACCATACGACAATATTTTAGACTGGTCCAAATTGAAAGCATTTGCAGACGACAAAATATAAGTGACTGAAAATTTGAAATTTGTTTTGCGCAGGGTAGAAAACATTGTGGGAAAAGGAGAAAATGCTGGATACCAGCATTTTCTCCTTTTCCCACAATGTTTTCTAAAGGCTTCTTTCTCAGAGGCGTCAAAAGTAGGGATTGTGTGGTAATGGGTTAAAAAATTTCTTTTTGATCTTTTTGCCATTAATCTGGATTTCCTTTAAAAACTGGTTTATACTAAATTCAGTGAAAAGTAACATTTTTTGGCCATTAAATAATGGTAGGGTATTGTTTCAATGTGTAACTCAGCCTTTTTTGTATGCCTGAAATGTCATATTATGTTATGACCCTATTGGTCCGCCTGTCTGTTTGTCTGTCCATAACCAATTTCTTGTATTCGCAACTCCTCCTACAGCTTTATTTGGAATAATTCCAAACTTACCAGAATGAATTTCTATGATGTGCAGTTGTGCATTTGACTCTTAAAATCTGGATCTCTTTAGGCGTTCTCAATTTTAACCCATTTTATTGTCAAGCCTCTTGGGGCATATGATTATGCGCTGTCCTGCACAGCTCTTATTTATAAAATCAGAATGATATGAATTCATTAGATTGGTTGCAATACAAACCCACATATATGTTATTGTATCATATTTATGACCATGTGATATTCCTACATGTCTTTGCAACACTCTGGCAGGAAATCGAGCAATGCCTTAAAAGGCTACATAACCCTATAAAGAAATGCCATTGAATTTTGTATTGCATTTGTCTTCCTTTTTAGCTCACCTGAGCACAATGTCCTCAAGGGCAGCTTTTAGGATCACTGGGTGTCCGTTGTCCGTCGTCCGTCGTCAACAATTCTTTAAACATCAACTCCTCCTAAACCACTGGGCCAATTTGGACCAAACTTGGCTGGAATGTTCCTTGGGAGGTCCTCTTTAAAAAGTGTTCACAGAATTTGATTCCGTCAAAAACTCTGGTTGCCATGGCAACGAAATGGAATTTTTTAGCAAATTCTTTGAAAATCTTCTCCTCTGGAACCACTGGTCAGATTTTGAAATAATTTCACAGAGATGTTCCTTGGGTGACCCTTTTCAGAAATTGTTCGTGAAATTTTGATCCATCAAGAAACGTGGCTCTGGTGAATGGGGGCTACTTGCACTATACAGAAATGAAGAAATTCTTAAAAATTCTTCTTCTCTGAAACCACTGGTCAGAATTTGAAATAATTTCACAGAGATTTTCCTTAGATGACCCTTTTCAAAAATTGTTCCCGAAATTTTGATCCGTCAAGAAACGTGGCTCTGGTGAATGGGGGCTACTTGCACTATACAGAAATGAAGAAATTTTTAAAAACTCTTCTCTGAAACCGCTGGTCAGAATTTGAAATAATTTCACAGAGATTTTCCTTGGATGACCCTTTTCAAAAATTGTTCCCGAAATTTTGATCAGTCATGAATCATGGCTCTGGTGAATGGGGGCTACTTGCACTATACGGAAATGCAGAAATTCTTAAAAACTCTTCTTCTCAGAAACGACTGGTCAGATTTTGAAATAATTTCACAGAGATTTTCCTTGGATGACCCTTTTCAAAAACTGTTCCCGAAATTTTGATCATTCATGAATCATGGCTCTGGTGAATGGGGGCTACTTGCACTATACGGAAATGCAGAAATTCTTAAAAACTCTTCTTCTCAGAAACGACTGGTCAGATTTCGAAATAATTTCACAGAGATGTTCCTTGGATGACCCTTTTCAAAAATTGTTCGCAAAATTTTGATCCGTCATTAAACATGGCTCTGGTGAATGGGGGCTACTTGCAATAGTGTGGCCATGAAGAAATTCTTTAAAATTCTTCTTCTCTGAAAGGGCTGGTCAGATTTTGATATAATTTCATAGAAATGTTCTTTTGATGACCCATTTCAAAATTTGCTCGAGCAATTTTGATCCATCAAGAATTATGACTCTGATGGCTGTGGGCTATTTACACTATACAGACATGAAGAAATTCTTTAAAATTCTTCTTCTCTGAAATGGCTGATTAGATTTTGAAAACAATTGGCTATGGTCCTCTCAAAAATTCAGGTGAGCGATCCAGGGCCATCTTGGCCCTCTTGTTTACTGTTGGTATGCCACCTGGCTTTCACTTTCATTGATTATGTGATCTATTATTTTTGAAGTTTTGCTGAATTATCAAAGTCTGAATAACTGTATTTAACTCCTGATCAGAAGACAGAATTCTAAGCAGCTGGAGTCAACAAAGGAGCTGTGGCTGAAATGATGGAATTTGTCTGTGAAAGAGTAGGTAACATTGTGTGAAAAGGAGCATTGGTGTCCACAAACATGGTATTGTTTGGTACAGAGCTAAATAGATCTAGTAAATCGTGATGGAATGTCGTTACAAGAGAAAGTATTTGTATTTCAGGCAAGATGGTGCCATGTATAACAAACCAGTCGTACACCATGAAACAGACAGTCCAGTGCTATCACATACAGATACAGACGTCCCAGATACATCTAAAGACCTTGACCGTGTCCTTGACCCTGAACTTCCTAAAGACATGAAAGCAAAACTTGATAATTCTCTGAGTGTTTTTTCATGTGGTAATGATGTGTTAGATGATAAGGATGCTAAAGATTTTGAAGATAGTGATAAAGTTGAGGATCTTTTGTCAGAATTGAATCAAGGAAGATTAGTGGATGCAGAGGCAATACTGGAAAGAGAAGCTAAAGCAGAAAATGATGTCAAAACAGACAATGAAGTCGGTGGAGATTTAGTTAATACAAACGACTCTGATTCTGCATCTAGTGAAACAGGGACAAAATCGATGTCAAAACTTAAAAAGGGAAAAAAACTGAGTGTGTCTTTTTCTATCCCAGAATCTGACCATGTACATGTGCTTGGCACAGCAAAACATGAACAAGATAATTTGTTAACAGATTCTGAGAAAGTTCTGGAAGAATCAGGTGATAGGAATGAAGATTCAAAAGGTGTTTATACTGTTCAAAAGGATGAAAGTTTGATACAAGAAGAAGACACGGACAGTGCAATAATGAAAGATAAGAACAAGTGTGTTGACCAGGTTGATTCGGACAAAATTATGGATAAATCAAAGTCTGTTGGTCAAGCAGATCAAATCAGTGATAAAGACGGTGATACAGTGGGGGATTACCATGGTGATAAAGAGACAAGGATTGGTAATATTGTGTATCTACCTGTCACTGAAGATCAGAATGGAGAAATTACTGAGAAATCTATCGAACAAACTCAGAGTGCTCTATCAAAACTTAGTGCTGAGGAATTCTCAAATGGGTCGAATTCCGATTCCAATTCAGCACGAAATTCAAAAGTTGAGGAAAAGTCAGAGGATAAAACAGACTCCTCGTCAACAAGTGCACTGGGTCCTTTCAGTCCAACACCGCATATTAATGCATTTGTTAACTACGCAACTGGGTTTTTCCAGAGACATGCACAAGACTTGAAAGAAGTCAAAGACATTAAGGAAATGCCAAGCTCAAAACCGTCAGAGGAATCTGTAAAGTCCTCTGATATTCCAGTAGTTGGTGTGTCACATGGAGAAAGAAAGCGTATTGGTAAATTAAGTCGTCATGAAAATCTGGCGGACATTGAAGTTGAAAGTGCCGTTCGTATGGATGAAAAATCTGACCTCTTTACGATGGATTATGAACGTAGGTATTTTTATGTAAAGTCACATGCTTTATATATACATTACTTTTCCACACAAACTCTTCTTAACTCTTAACCAAACAACAAAATTTTAAAATGGTCCAAATTGAAAGCATTCGCAGACGACAAAATAGATGTGACTGAAAAATCAAACTTTGTTTTGGAAGAGTAGAAAATATTGACAGGTTTAAATATCGCACGTGATTAGTTAATTATCCTATTTATTATATAGAGTTTATTTCATCAAAAAGGGATAGGTGGGCGAAAATAACGAGTGCCGTAAGGCATGAGTTATTTTTGCAGACCTTTACCGTTTGAGACAAATATTTTCCCATATTAACCACAAGCTGATGAAATAAATTATATATTATATTTCCTCTGATGAAATAAATTATATATTATATTTCCTCTGATTATTCTGTCAACAAATTTCACTTTTAAAACTACTGATCTCAAGTCGATTAACTGGATAACCGTTATTTTAAAAAAAAAAACCAGCGAGTGACTAGTCTTGCTTAGGAATACATCATAATTCAATACACATCCATGACATGTATACATTTTGGTTGCCATTGTTTTTCTGTAGTCAAGTCAAACGATTACTTGCTAAAAAAGTGAAATATATTGGATAGCTACCTCTATATATACCGGAGCAATTACAAACCTCATAGCTTTATTGTTTCTGTACATGTTTCCTAATGACAAGGTAAGACTAGAAATTTCAGAACTTGAAAATCAAAGTGAGGTCATTCGAACATGTTAATCATGAAGGACTTTAGAACTAAAGAAGACTGAATAAAGTTTACTGTAGCCGTAGATCTAACTGAAATACAGATGAAGCAATGCAGAGTGTAAATGAAAAATTTCAGTAGATCTTTATTATTTTTCATTTATCATTATCGACAAAGATATTCAGTCTATTTTAAGATTGGTATCTGGGAACTCAGAAATTCTTTATTTAGCCAAGTAGAACAAAAATAGTAGTTCCAGATTTTTGGCGGGAGGAAAATATACACTGTGACAGGGAAATAATTTCTCCCCCCTCCCCCCAGCTGAAGTTACGACATTTCTTTACCCATAACATTTCTAAAAATACACTCATGAAATATAATATATTGCTAAAAACATTTAAAAAACTTCATCATCACTAGTGATGATACCATAATGATCACCACTTGTAGTGTTTGTTATTCACTGTGGAAAAATTAGTAATTCATAGATAGGAATATACTAGAAATTAATACAATTACTCATTTTTCAGATTCAGGTACCTACAACATAGATACACTAATGGGTGTTGTAAGAATTGCTGTTGTTTTGTTTCCTTTGAGACAAAAATTATCCTCCTGTTTAATCAAGTTTAACTCTTAACCAGACTAAGGAATGTTAATTTTCAGACAGCAGAGTTTCAGCTTTGTCTTTAACTCATTACCAAACAACAAAATTTTAGGTTTGTCCGAATCAAAACATTTGCAGATGTCAAAGGGAAAGTGACTGAAAATTTGAAACTTGTTTTGTGAAGGATAGAAAACATTGTGGGAAAAGGAGAAAATGCTGGTTACCAGCATTTTATCCTTTTTCCACAATGTTTTCTAAAGGCTTCTTTCTTAGGGTCGTCAAAAGTAGGGATTGACTGGTAATGGGTTAACTCTTTACCACTCAATTCCGACTTTTAACGACCCTGAGAAAGATGCCTATAGAAAACATTGTGGGGAAAAGGAGAAAATGCTGGTAACCAGCATTTTCTCCTTTTCCCACAGTATTTTCTACCCAATCAAAGTCAGAATCATCATATTACCCAGATTTAATTTGTTGTCTGCAGATGCTTTGAATTTGGTCCAGTCCAAAAATTTGTCATTTGGTAAAAAGTTAACAGGGTTAAAAATATTTTGTGGAAAGGGGAAAAAAAGCTGGCTGCCAGCAGTTTCCATTCTTCACACTAAATATTTTAGCCATGCTCTGTGAAAAGAGGGTTTAGTGCGCATCTGCAAAAAAGTATCAGCCCATTTCAGTCCGCACCGTTGATGCAGGCTTACATGTCGAAAGTTTTCGCAGTTTGTAAATGTTCTGCAATCAACCACTCTATGTCAGGCTTGTTATGGATCCATAATTACAATATTATTGTATGGTCAGGTGGCAGGGGACTTGGAAACTTATTCACGGCTGTGGTTTATCATGTTGCCCTGAGCCAAAGGTGAGATGGCGATATGATTTGACACAGCTGTGATCAAGCTTCCTTGTCCCCTGCCATGTGACCGTATGTCAAATTTATTATACTGCCAAGTTTTATTCTTTCGAAGCGTGTTAAGCGAAATTTTCCTGTTTTATAATCTCACGAATCAAGTTTGCTGACAAAATAGAAATTCCGTTCTGAGTGCCCCAATTCAATGAAAACTGACATCACTGGAAAATGACATCACTAAAACGTGCAGTTTGGTGCATAAACATGCAGTCTGGTGATCGATCAATGCCACCATTTTCCATGTGTGTTGAATATGTAGTGATGTTTATGGGGCACTCAGAAGGGAAACTGGCTTTACATGGTGTTTGCCAGGGTAGATGATATATGTTCCCGGCATGTTAACCTATCAGATCACGAGAAATTTCTTTGCAGTATAAGAAGGTGACTTGCTTGGTAAAATCCATCATGGAAATGCATTAAATCCCCTTTTTCTAGAGACAGAGCTCCAGATAGACGGTGTGGTTTTGACTTCAAAAAAGAAAATATTAATTATTTTCCACAAACCCCTATGTTATGGGTACTCTCCGAGACGATTCTAATGAGTACCCACAACATAAGATTTGGAAGAAAAAAAGGATTTAGAAAACCATCACTCCCTCTTATCTGAGGCTCTGAGAGTGCTTGCTGTCTGTTTATAATTATTAGCTCACCTGAGCACAAAGTGTTCATGGTCAGGTTTTGTGATCGCCCAATGTCCGTCATCCACAATTTCTTAAACATCTTCTCCTCCTAAACCACAGGGCCAATCTTGATGAAACGTGGCAGAGATGTTCTTCGGGTGAAGCTTTACTAAAGTTGTTCAAGAGATTGAATTCCACCCATAATTCTAGTTGCCATGGCAACCAGAAGGAAAATAAATAGCAAAATCTTTGAAAATCTTCTTCTCTGAAATCAGAAGGTATAGAACTTTGATATTTGGTATGTAGCATCTCCTAGTGGACCTCTACCAGGAGTGTTCATATGATGCCCCTGGGGTCAAAACTGGTCCCGCCTTGGGATGGGGGGGGGGGGGTCCACAAGTTTGAAACATAGGAATAAAGAAGGAAAACTTCAAAAATTCCTCTTCTCTGAAACTGGATGGCTCAGAGCTCTGATATTTGGTATGTAGCATCTCCTAGTTGACCTCTACCAAGATTGTTCATATAATATCCTTGGGGTTAAAACTAACTCTGCCCCGGGGGTCACAAGTTTGAAACATAGAAAGAAAGAAGGAAAAATTTAAAATTCTTCTACTCTGAAACTAAAAGATGTAGAGCTTTGATATTTGGTATGTAGCATCTCCTGGTGGACTTCTACAATGTTTGTTCATATGATGTCCATGGGATCAAAACTTGCCCTGCCCCATGGGTCACAAGTTCGAAACATGGGAACAAAGAAGGAAAACTTTAAAAATCTTTTTCTCTGAAACTGGATGGCTCAGAGCTTTGATATTTGGTGTGTAGCATCTCCTAGTGGACCTCTACCAAGTTTGCTCATATGGTGCTCCTTGGGTCAAAACTGGCCTTGCCCCAGGGATCACAAGTTTGAACATAGGAACAAAGAAGGAAAACTTTAAAATTCTTCTCTGAAACCGGATGGCTTAGAGCTTTGATATTTTATATGAAGCATCTCCTAGTAAACCTCTTCCAAGATTGTTCATACGATGCCCCTGGGGTCCAAACTGGCCTTGCCCCGGGGGTCACAAGTTTAAACATGAGGGAAAAAAGGAAAACTTTAAAATTTTTCTTTGAAACCAGAAGGTGTTGATCTTTGATATTTGGTATAAGGCATCTCCTAGTGGACCTTTGCTTAGTTATGCCCCCCTTTCGAAGAAATGAGGTATATTGCTTTGCACTTGTCGGTCCGTCCGTCCGTCCGTCCGTCGGTCTGTCCGTAGACCACATGTTTGTCCGGAGCATAACTCAAAAAGTATTTCAGATATCATCTTGAAACTTCATAGGTGGATAGATCTCATTAAGGAGAAGTGCAGTGCATAAGAACCATAACTCTGCCCATCATATTTTTGGAGTTATTGCCCTTTGTTGATTTTCATACTTAATTTTTGTCCGGAGCATAACTCAAAAAGTATTTTAGGTATCACCTTGAAACTTCATAGGTGGATAGATCTCATTAAGGAGAAGTGGAGTATACAAAAACCATAACTCTGCCCATCATATTTTTGGAGTTATTGCCCTTTGTTGATTTTCATACTTAATTTTTGTCCGGAACATAACTCAAAAAGTATTTTAGGTATCACCTTGAAGCTTCATAGGTGGATAGATCTCATTAAGGAGAAGTGCAGTGCACAGGTACCATAACTCTGCCCATCATATTTTTGGAGTTATTGCCCTTTGTTGATTTTCAGACTTAATTTTTGTCTGGAGCATAACTCTAAAAGTATTTCAGGTATGACCTTGAAACCTCATATGTGAATAGATCTTATTAAAGAGAAGTGCAGTGCACAAGAACCATAACTCTGCCCATCATGTTTTTGGAGTTATTGCCCTTTGTTGATTTTTAGACTTAATTTTTGTCCGGAGCATAACTCAAAAAGTATTTCAGGTATCATCTTGAAACTTCATAGGTGGATAGATCTCATTAAGGAGAAGTGCAGTGCACAAGAATTGTTAATTTATCATTAATAATTTTTGAGTAATTTGTTCGTTTTTACACTTTGAACGTAAGAGTTTATAATCACATTGGATGCCATTAGGGGGGCATACATGTTTTACAAACATCTCTTGTTTATTCATGTGATGTTCCTGGGGTCATAATTTACCCAGCTCTGGGGGTCACAAGCATGGGAAGTAAAAATGAAAAAAATAAAAATCTTTTTCTCTGAAACTGGAAGGTGTAGAGCTTTGATATTTGGTATGTAGCATCTACTAGTGGACCTCTACCAAGTTCGTTCACAAGATGCCCCAGGGGTCAAAACTGGCCCCGCCCAGGGGGTCACAAGTTCGAAACATAGGAACAAAAAGGGAAAACTTTAAAATTCCTCAGAGAGCTTTGATATTTGGTAGGTCAAATTGACTTGAGACTTGGTGAACATGTTTGTTGTATTGCCTGCCCTTTGCAACTATTATACCTCCTCGACAACTGCCGGTGGGATGGGCATATGTTGCAACAATTTGCCACTCTTGTTTCATTATCATTTGGCCTTGACTCTCAATATTTGGTATTTATCTTACTGCTTAGTACTCCGGTGAGTGATATAGGACCATCATGGTCCTCTTGTTTTCAAATTCCTTCTGCTCATGTTCATTGAAACATGGGACAGTTTGGTAAAGGGTATAATACTTTTCCTGGCTTTATTGAGTTCTTTGCACAGCTTAATATATTTTCTTTGCAAGCAGTATGCCTGAATTAATCTTACATTGCTAAACACAGTGTAAATGGACTTGTTCTGTCCGTAGTGTGGCATGACATGCATTTTTCTGGCTTTTATTTTGTCAACTGAAAATACAGTGTACAATCCTTTACAACTCAGAAAGTCTTCAAAAGATTTTATCAAGTTTACTAGGAGAAAAAAATTCCTAGAGAATGAATTAACCCTAGAAAAGGACAATTAATGATGAGAAATACATAAACAGGAACAGTTGCTATAACTTAATGCATAAACTCTTTACCAAAGAACAATATTTTCAGTTTACTCATATTGGAATGATTTGAAGGAAACATATCTGGTACAATTATGAAATATATCTTTTGAAGGGTAGAAAACACTGGGAAAAGAAAATACTGCTGGTTGATAGCATTTTCTTGTTTTTCCATAATGTTTTCAAATGCCTAAACCATTAGAACTGGGAATGAATTGTAAAGGGTTTTGACAATGAAATGTTGTCATGAAAGTCGTCATGGTGTGGTAAAGGGTTAAAGGTTGAAAATTAAATGTAAACTTTTGGAGCTCAGTAGATGAAATTGAATCTTTCAGAAAGGAAAAAGCACCCTAAGTGTAGGCTGCTCAACCCTTTACCCCATAAGGCATTTCTATGGCATCTCTAATTGACACTAAATGGCAGCAAGGATGAAGCCATTTCTTATGTGTAAATGACACCTTTTGATAGCAAAGAAAACATTTTGACAAAAGGTGAAATTGCTCGTCACGAGCAATTTCACCATTTGCCACAATGTTTTCCAAAAGCCCCTACAAGCAATGTGTAGAAATGAGTATCTATGGAGTAAAGGGTTAACTCTATACCAGATGAAAAAATTACAGACTGGTCCAAATTGAAAGCATTTGCAGATGACAAAACTAATCGGACTGAAATTTTGAAATTTGTTTTGGGAAGAGTAGAAAACATTGTGGGAAAAGGAGAAAATGCTAATTACCAGCATTTTCCCAATTTCCCAAAATGTTTTCAAAAGGTTTCTTTCCAAGGGTCATTTAAAAGTTTGGATTGTGTGATAAAGAGTTAAGGCCTCTCTGCATGTCAGGCAGTTTGATCCATGGTCAGAATGTACTTTTTAGCTCACCTTAGCACAAAGTGCTAAAGGTGAGCTATTGTGATCACCCCATGTCCCGCATCCATCTTCCGTCGTCTGTCAACAATTTCTTTAAACATCTTCTTCTCCTAAACCACAGGGCCAATCTTGATGAAACTTGGTAGGGATGTTCCTTGGGTGAAGCTCTACCAAAATTGTTCAAAAAATTAAATTCCACCCATAACTTTGGTTACCATGGCAACAAAAAGGGAAAAAGTACAAAATCTTTAAAAATCTCCTTCTCTGAAACTAGAAGGCTTAGAGCTTTGATATTTGGTATGTGGCATCTCCTAGTGAACCTCTACCAATTTTTTTAATGATGCCCATGGGGTCAAAACTGGTCCCACCCCGGGGGTCACAAGTTTGAACAAGGAACAAAGAAGAAAAACTTTAAAAATCTTCTCCTCTAAAACTAGATGGTGTAGAGCTTTGATATTTGATTTGTGGCATCTCCTACTGGACCTCTACCAAGTTTCTTCACATGATGCCCCAGGGTTCAAAACTGGCTCCACAACGGGGGTCACAAGTTTGAGCATAAGAACAAAGAAGGAAAACTTTACAAATCTTCTCTGAAACTAGAAAGTGTAGAGCTTTGATATTTGGTCTGTGGCATCTCCTATTGGACCTCTACCTAGTTTGTTCAAGTGATGCCCCTGGGGTCTAAACTGGCCCCGCCCTGGGGGTCACAAGTTTGAGCATAGGAACAAAGAAGGAAAACTTTAAAAATCTTCTCCTCAAAAACTAGATGGCATAGAGCTATGATATTTGATTTTTGGCATCTCCTAGTGGATTTCTACCAAGTTTCTTCACATGATGCCCCAGGGTTCAAAACTGGCCCCACCCGGGGGGACACAAATTTGAGCATAGGAACATGGCCCTCTTGTTAATGCAGTTAATGCAGTTTAATCTGAATCAACACTGGTTCGTAGAACTTCTGTTATTTGATAGGCACTTTTAGCTCTTTACCAAACTGCAAAAGCCTGCCCGGGAGGCTCAGTCGTGAGCGTGTCAGTTTCATGACCTGGTGGTTGTGAGTTCGATACCAGGTTGAGGCGAACTTTCTTTCCGGCGTATTTTCGCCTATCACCTCTACTGAAGCGTGTGAGAAAAGTAGCCTGTAGCTTTGGAAAGAAAGTTGTGCAAGAACCAGTGTGAGAAAGCCAGGAAACACATGTCCGTCATTGACTGCCATGTTATGACCTTAGCTGTTAAAGTGGTGTTAAACCCCAATACAATACAACCAACAAACTGCAAAATTTGAGATAGGTCCAAATTGAAACTTTGCAATTGCTTTATATGATTACATTTCTTGTTATAATGTTTCGTTTCAGTTTTAGTTTTGGAGTGAATTACTGGTAGTTTATGCATTTAATTTTTATCTTGTGAAGTGACACATCAATATTTTCCCCCAAGCTTGTCCCTAGCAACACAGAAAATTGAATTATTCACAATTGATTCATATCCTTCAGGGCACATTTTTGTTATGCAGGAGAGCAGATTTTAAAACTCATGTAAACATATATGTATCAGAGCATTTTAGAAATTATCATACTATAATTATTTGTTTTCAAACTTACTAAACTGATTTTTCCTCTAGTCTTTTACCTTGTCTTTTTTTATTTTCTAAGCATAATCCTCTTTCTTGTTTTCATTTAATGTATGGAATCAGCCTGTCTGTGCATGTGTCCGTCCATGTCTCTCTGCCTGTGTGTCTGTCCATGTGTCTGTCTTACTTCTGTCAAAGCACTGGCGGAGGTATTAGGTCACATTCATTGACAGCTCTAGTTTTCTTTGGTGAATCAACCTTATTTGCGATTGCTTTATCCCTAGTATACACTTCAAATAAATCAATGAGAAAGCGAATGGTAAAATACGATTTTTTTTCTCTAATTCTTTATCTATGGTACATTCAGAGAGCTTAAAAAAAGTGCCTATTGAAAACTGTGGAATTGCTGTTCTGATAATATTCATCCAAGCAGTTAAAATTATTCTTCTTTTTCCAAGAAAAATAATTTATATACTGCAACAGCTGGGAACAATACATACATCATTCAACCTACTGACACAAACTGAAACCTCCATCAATTTTTCGATACTTTACACTTGAATGCAGACAAATTTCACAATTGCAGGGAGCAAAATGAACTATAAGCTTTGATGGCCAACTGCCATCTTCGCGAGCCAAGTTAACAATCACTACATGGATCTTACCTTCGCTGACTGAGCCCGATTTCGAGATTCCTGCGATAAGCCCTCTATTGGATGCTGGTTATTACCCCCCTTTTCATCATATTTCTAAAAGCAAATGAAATATTGTTTTACAAACCGCTTACGAATACACATGAAGCGATAAGCAGACATCCACGTGGGTTTCCGTGTTTACCTTCTATTTGAAAGGTAGCAACCTTGTTCTATTCTTATCAAAGATGAACTGCTACAAGCGATGTCATTCGTTGCAGCTAGAGCTGGCTGCATCCAATAAAAGAGCGTATCGAGTGAATGTAAAAATCAAGCTCGATCCACCAAGGGTAGAGTAGCGTAGTGAATCGTTAGCCTTGGCTTGCGAAGAAGGCCAACTTCTAATTCTTTATCAAACAGGAATGGATTTTAATGGAAATACGTAAGATTGCATTGTGTGCAAGGGAAAAAAATGATGGTAACCAGTATTTTCTCCTTTTGTCTTAACATTTTCCACCCTTTCAAATACAAATTTTATAATTTGAGCCACTTTTAAATCATTATCTGCAAATGCTTTTTTATTTAGGTCAAGTTTGAAATATTGCTGTTTGATAAAGGGCTACATGGCAGAATTTTAAAACGAATTGAAAATGATTAACTCATTACCAAACGACAACATTTTAGGCTTGCCCAAATTGAAAGCATTTGCATACGACAAAATAAAATTGATTGAAAATTTGAAATTTGTTTTGTGAAGGGTAGAAAACATTGTGGTAAAAGGAGAAAATGCTGGTTACCAGCATTTTCTCCTTTTCCTACAATGTTTTCTAAAGGCTTCTTTCTCAGGGGCGTCAAAAGTAGGGATTGTATGGTAATAGGTTAACCCATTATCACACAATCCCTTCTTTTGATGCCCCTGAGAAAGAAGCCTTTAGAAAACATTGTGAGTGGTAACCAGCAAAAGGAGTGGTAAACATTGTGGTAACCAGCATTTTCTCCTTTTCCCACAATGTTTTCTACCCTTCACAAAACAAATTTCAAATTTTCAGTCACCTTTATTTTCTCGTCTGCAAATGCTTTAAATTTGGGAAAGCCTGAGATACTGTCATTAGGTAATGAGTTAAACAAAAATGGTTAGTCTTAAACCGTAGGATTTTGTTTCTTAACTTATTACCAAACAACAAAATTTTAGGTATGTCCAAATTGAAATCATTTGCAAAGACAACATAAAATTGACTGAAAATTTGAAATTTGTGTTGTGAAGGGTAGAAAACACTGTGGGAAAAGAAGAAAATACTGGTTACCAGCATTTTCTCCTTTTCCCTGCATGTTTTCTAGAGACTTCTTTCTCAGGGTCGTCAAAAGTAGAGATTGTGTGGTAATAGGTTCATTCTTTACCAAACAACAAAATTGTAGACTTGTTCAAATTGAAAGCATGTGCAGAGAACAAAATAAATGTGGCTCAAAAATTGAAATTTGTTTTTGAAGGGCAGAAAATATTGTGAGAAAAGGAGAAAATGCTGGTTACCAGTATTTTCTCGTTTTCTCATAATGTTTTCAAAAGGCTTCTTTCTCAGGGTCATTAAAAGTTGTGATTGTGTGGTAGAGAGATAAGGGCTGAACATTGACCGATTTATTGAAAACTTTGTCTTGATAACACGACAATATTTAGAGTTGTTGCAATGTAAAAGCATTTGTAGTCAACTGATTAGATGTTTAACATAGTATGAAATTTGTCTTTGAAAGGTTAGAAAACATTGTGGAAAAAGAGGAAAATACTGCATTTTCTCCTTTTCCCACAATGGTCTCAAAAGCCTTTTTTACAGTGGTCATTAAAACTTGGGATTGTTCAGTTAAAGGTTAACCCTTTACCAAACATTCCCCGGTTTTTACAACCCTGAAATAAAAGCCTTTTGAAAACACTTTGGGAAAAGGAGAAAATGCTGGTAACAAGCATTTTTTTCCTTTTCCCACAATGTTTTCTTCCCAGCTAGAAACAAATTTCAATTTTCGAGTTATGTTTAACTCTTCCAAACGATAAATTTTAGACTCTTCCAAACTCAAAGAGTTTGCAGACGACAATTTCAAATTTGAGAAAAATGGCAGAAAGTTCTCTAAATGTGTAGAAAACACTGTGGGAAAAGGAGAAATTGCTCGTTACGAGCAATTTCTCCTTTTCCCACAGTGTTTTCAAAAGACTTGTACTGCAGACATGTAAAAACCCTTTCCCAAACTATAAATTTTAGACTCTTCCAAACTCAAAGAGTTTGCAGACGACAATTTCAAATTTGAGAAAAATGGCAGAAAGTTCTCTAAATGGGTAGAAAACACTGTGAGAAAGGGAGAAATTGCTCGTTACGAGCAATTTCTCCTTTTCCCACAGTGTTTTCAAAAGACTTGTACTGCAGACACGTAAAAACCAGGGCTTGTTTGGGAACGGGTTAATTATGTTTGTAGTCTGCAAGTACTTTCAATTTGGAACAGTCTAATATTTTGTTGTTTGCTAAAGAGTTAATGAAGGTATCTGTCGAATACAAGTGATGTTTATTCACCACAGGTTTTACAATTTTTAGTAATTTTGAAGTCAGTCTCTGATGCGAGTTATCAGAATTTGACAATGTAAATACTGCTGAAAACTGTAATATGAGATGATTTAAACCTTAACCACACAGTGATGACTTTTAACAACCTTAGAAAAGAAGTCTTTTGAAAACATTTTGGGAAAAGGAGAAAATGGTAACTTGCATTTTCTCCTTTTTCCAAAATGTTTTCTATTTCATCAAAAATGATTGCACTGTTTGAGCCACAGTTGTCATCTGCAAATTCTTTCAATTTGGACAAGGCTTAAATTTTGTTGTATGGTAAAGTGTTTATAATGACATGAAATGGAAAACAATTCAACTTATATTTTACTTCCTTTTGGTTGCTTTTACATCTTGAAGCTCTTTCTATTGTATGAATGGTTTTCATAGTGGATTATTGTTATCTAGAGGTTCTAGGCTTTTTTGCAGGGCTAGTTGGCTCAGAATGTCTTATGGCAAGGCACTACAGAGCCGTAGTTCAGTAGTTTTGAAAGCAAGTAAATGCGTGATATGTATTAGATTAGCTGCTACTTCACCATGATAAAAACATTGTTAAAAGTGGTATAAGACACCGCTCAAGCAAAGCCATACATTTTTCTCTATCTATCAGGTTTTGCTCGAAAGGCCAGCCACCATCAAGACCCACCGCTGTATTTATGTCTCAGACTTGGTACCCCACAGAAAGCTGTCTTCCACAACTACTCCATAGAGTCGTATGGCAAACGACGGAAAAAGGCGGAGTACTGGTTTTCAATTCCACGAGAAAAGTGAGTAAAGAAATGTTGCCGAGATCTGAGCACTTATTAACCTTTTACTAATCCCAATTTTAACAACCTTGAATGTGAAGGCTATTAAAAACATAGTGGAAAAAGTAGACTCACCAACAAGGGTAAGAAAAACTAGCGATTTCCTTGAAATGATATCCACTGCCAAAAAAAAACAAGTAACTTGAAATTGCTCCCAGTCGGCCATTTTGCATTGAATAAAAAAAAAAAAAGTGTCTTGGCAGAATAGGTTTTTGTAAACATTTATAAAGTTTCACGAAATTTCATCCAATGGTATTGGAGATATTCAACAAGACAGACGGACTGATGGAAGGATGGACGGACAGACAGCCCTAAAACTACATACCTCCGCCTTTGGCAGGGGATGAAAATGATGGAAAATTAACAGTTTACCACACAATGACGACTTTTAATGACAGACAAAAACTTTTGAAAACATTGTGGAAAAAAAAGAAAATGCTGGTAACCAGCATTTTCTCCTTTTCCCACAAAGTTTTCTTCCCTACCAAAGCAAAATTTGCTCCATTTAAGCCACTTTGAAATTGTCGTCTGCTAATGCTTTCAATTTGGATAGGTCTAAAATTTTTCCTTGTAACAGATTGATAAAAAGTGCAGAAGAAAATATTATATTGCCAATCTTTCTTTGGTTCATAGTATTTTTATCACTTTTAGGGTGGACCATCTCTATGCATTTTTTGTCCAATGGACGCCCGAGATTTACGGAGACGAGGATGAGTTGACCGCCGAGAAACGAGGATTTGTTGTCATAGAGGACGAGGATGAGGATGGGGACGGAAGTTTAGACATGCTTGATGAGCATTTCGGTCCAAACTCAGAATTTCAGAAGGACTGGGAGGTACAGGTTTTTCTTTATTTTGTAGCATGATCTGTGTGTAGCTTGCTAGATACAAATTTAGCTGCCTTTACAGACAGTGAAGTCCAGGATCTGTATTCACCTATCATTCTTAAGAATGATCTTTGTCTTATTCTTCAAGATTGTCTAATTGTGAAAGTAACAGAACTTCTAACTGGCTAAACCATTTGGTTTAGCCAAAATAATTTAATATCAGTTGTTTTCATGCAAATTGGTGGGGTTCTGATTGGCTGAAAATTTTTTTTCATAGCTCCATGAAAAAAATTTTTCAGCAGAGCCGGAACTACTTTTGCTGAAGGTTACTTTTGAGGGTCCTACACACTGCTTTGCTCCTTTACTTTCATTCTATTGGTTAATTTTCAGTTTTGGGGATCTGAAAACTGCTTCCTTGTTATATTCTTGTGCCATACAAATATGATGGAAGGAACTTTAAAAACTCCCAACATTAGATTTAAAACTAAAGAAAATGAATGCAGTTTGAATTATTTCTGCAGGTGGATGTTGTCTGTAATATCAAAGTATAAGAAATGAAGAGAATTTTATTTTTTTCATGGAAGTATGAAAAAAAAAACCTAATCACACTTTTGTATGAAACCGCTTCGCGGTTTCATACAGTGTGATTAGGGGTTTTTTTCATACCTCCATGAAAAAAATAATATTCTCTTCATTCCTTAAGTGGTTTAGCCAATCAGAAGTTCTGTTACTGTCATATAGACGAAATGCTGAATAATAAGACTAAGAACGTTCTTTAGAATGGTTGGTGAATATGAACCCAGGATCAGACCATGCAGTCTGAACTTGTATCTACACTTTCTGATTTTTTAAGGTCAGCTCTTTTTTTTAAGAAAACAAAAAGGAAATGTCATAGCCCTGTTATTATATTTACCTTTGATGTTGTAGACTTATCTGATCCATTGACAAGTCTACCAATGGAGGTTTTTTGGTCAGCCTGCAATATTTCTAGTTAACTCTTTGCCACACAATCCGGACTTTTAACGACTCTGAGAAAGAAAGCCTTTGAAAACATTTTGGGAACAGGAGAAAATGCTAGTAAGCAGCATTTTCTCCTTTTCCCACAATGTTTTCTACCTTTTCCAAATCAACTTTCAGTTTTTGATTCAGGTTTATTTTGTCGACTGCAAATGCTATCAATTTGGACTTGCCCAAAATTTTGTTGTTTGGTAAAGAGTTAACTCAGCTGTTACTACAGAAAATAATGATGTATTGTCAAAGTCCTGTTATCTGCTTGTGGGTCTGCTTTGTGCAAAAACTTTTTAACATATCTCTTGTCACTGAAAATATTTACATCAAACTCGAACTAGTCATTAACTATCAAAAGGAGAATCCAGACGACAAGAGCAGGTAACTCAATATTTCTGAAGCATTATTGCCATTTGTAGCTCACCTGAGCATAACCCGTTACTAAACAATCCCTACTTTTGATGCCCCTGAGAAGGAAGCCTTATGAAAACACTATGGGAAAAGGAGAAATTGCTGGTGACCAGCATTTTCTCTTTTTCCCACGGTGTTTTCTACCCTTCCCAGAACATATTTCAATTTTCAGACACCTTTATTTTATCATCTGCAAATGCTTTCAATTTGGACCAGTGTAAAATTTTCTCGTGTGGTAAAGAGTTAAAGTGATAAAGTTGAGCTTTGGGGTTTTCATGCTCTGTCAGGCATCCGTAATTGGCCTTGTGCTCTCTAGGGGCCATATTTTATAGTCACACTTATGAAACTTAGTTAGGATGATTTTCTTGATGATATTTTGTACATTTTGAAATTGTGTCATGTTGGGTCAAAAAGTGGGTCACTGCAATAGATCTAAGAAAAACCTTGGGCGTATTCCTTTCGCTACTCTGAACACTCTGAACATGAACTAGGTCAATGGACTATTTCGGAACACTGCGCCATCTTCCTCAAAACATGTTCTGACTGTTCTAATCTAATCAAGGTGTAGCGCACCTGCTGAATGGTTGCTAGGTGATACAAGATGGCTGAAAGACGGACAATTCTTCATGGCAAAATTTGCAATTGTCCTTTTTTACGACATGGATGCCATAAATAGGGGCATAGTAGACTCGTCTCAACTCTTTCTCTGCAGCTAATCATATCCTCAGTTAGCACAGCTAAGACAGTAGCTCTTAAACAGCCACCATACCAAGGTAGTAGATATGGTTTAGAATAATGTGCGAAGTATACTTCATTCAGAACATACTTCCGGAACAGTGTATTGTGTTCAGAAATATTCCTTTCGCACATTCCAGAACAGCATTCCAGAACACAGAACATTGTGCCAGAAAAGGTGAAAGGAATACGCCCCTTGTGTGCACTCTGGAGGCCACATTTTCAGCTTTATTCTGTCCTAAAAATCAGTCAATTTTTGTTTTGATGATGTTTTTGTCATGTTTGAAATTTGGTCATGTCAGGTCAAAAGGTTGGCCAGTGGGCCAAAGCTAAGTAAAGACTTATCTGTACTGTAGTCCTCATACCTTTTAGCTCTTGATTCTTGATCAGGATATGTCTTGATCTATTGGACCTGTCCGAAATTGGGGTATGTTAGATCAAAAAGTAGGTAACTGGGCTAAACCATAGAAAAAACTTGTGAGGCCACAGAAAACTCTTTAGAGGTCACATTTCAAGACTGATACTCATGAAACATTATTCTTTACCAAAGACAAAGTTTTAGACTTTTCCAAATTGAAAGCGTTTGCAGACGACAACGTAACTCAGAAATTGAAATTTGGTTCTAGCAGGGTAGAAAACATGATGGGAAAAGGAGAAAATTGATTGTGTGGTAACTTTAAAAAAAACTTTTTGTGCACCATAGGGTTGTTTAACCCTTTACCAAAATAATCCTTGGTTTTTACGACCCTGAGATAGAAGCCTTTTGAAAACATTGTGGGAAAAGGAGAAAATCCTGGTGACCAGCATTTTCTCCTTTTTCCACAATGTTTTCCGCACTCCAAAATCAATTTTTGATTTGCATTTATTTTGTCATCTGCAAATGCTTTCGATTTGGATTAGTCCAAAATTTTTATCACTATAAGTTATAAGAACTTTTTTCCCAATCAATCTAACATAATGTATACTACACAACATTTGCTAGGGATCACCTTAAAAGATTCACTCTAAATATATCTGTGGCATGTATCATGTATGGTTTTACAATATGTAACATTGCCACACTGATAAATAATATGACCAGTGGCAATGGATCTTTAAGCCCTTTCCTCACAATGCCGACTGTTAAAGACACTGAGAAAGAAGCCTTTGGAAAACATTGTTGGAAAAGGAGAAAATGCTGGATACCAGTATTTTCTCCTTTTCCAACGATGTTTTCTACCCTATGACAGACAGCATAGTGCACGTTTTATATAGTTTTTGGTCAGAAAATGCTTTCATCTTGGACGGATCTAGAATTCTGTAGTATGGTAAAGAGTTTATGCAAAACTGTTGTAATATATTAATCCATACAGAAATATGTAAGTGATCCCTATCAAAGTTTGAGTAGTATATGTTTGAACTTAAATTACTTTTGTTGTATGCATTGTGTTTGTCTAATATTTTGTCATCTAATGACAGTTTAACAGACGTACTCCCTTTAGATTTTATAGATATATAATCAGTCATTAGCACTAATCATTGAAATCTAATGATATTATAGAACCTAAGTAGAGAAGAAAAGCTGAAGCAGGTATATGGGCTTGTCTACTAACCAGAATCTCTCCTAATACGAAACCTTTCACCTAAAACTGCTTAGGCCTAAATAAAAAAAAAACAAAGTTATGTTTCCATTTGCAAGACTAACCAAATTTCTGACCCATTGAACCATATCCTTTGAAAAGAGGCTTAACTCTTTACCACACAATCCCAACTTTTAATTACCCTGAGAAAGAAAGACTTAGAAAACATTGTGGGAAAAGGAGACAAGCATTTTCTCCTTTTCCCACAATGTTTTCTTCCCTTTCCAATTCAAAATTCAATTTTAAATTCAGATTTATTTTTGTCATCTGCAAATGCTTTCAATTTGAACTCGTCCAAAACTTCATTGTTGGGTAAAGAGTTAATAAATTTTTAGGAATTAGTATCAATCCATGTCAGAAAAGGGCCATTCTACCTTCAGATCCAGTGAAGTGTTTCACTAAAAGGATTTCATGCGATCATGATCATGTGATTACTTACTTGATATAGCCCGCCCAGGTGGCTCAGTGGTGAGCGTGTCGGACTCGTGACCTGGTGGTTGTGAGGTCGATACCCCGATGAGGCAAACTTTCTTCCCGGTGTATTTCGCCTCTCACCTCTGCTGAAGCATGTGAGAACAGAAGTCATTGGCTTTGGAAAGAAAGTAGTGTTAGTACTGGTATGAGAAAGCCAGGAAACACATGTGCATCACCAACCGCCATGATATGACCTTAGCTGTTAAACTGGCGTTAAACCCCAATACAACCAACCACTTGATAAAATGCATTGTAGAGATGCATTAGAACCCCCCTTGTCAGGGCATGGCTGATTTATTGTTTGGTTTTCTGTAACTCATTATCAAACAACAGAATTTTAGACTGGTCCTAATTGGAAGCATTTGCAGACGACAAAATAATTGAGACAAAAGAATCTATATTTATTTTAGAGAGGGAAGAAAACATTGTGGGAAAAGGTGAAAATGCTGGTTACCAGCATTTTCTCCCTTTTCCACAATGTTTTCAAAAGGCTTTTTTCACAGGGGCATAAAAAGTCGGGATTGTTGGTAAAGGGTTAATTTCTTACCAAATGCCAAATTTACAGAGTGGTCCAAGTTGTAAGCATTTGCAGATGACAAAATAAAGGTGACTGACAAATTCAAAATTTGATTTGGGAAGGGTAGAAAACATGATGGGAAAAGCAGAAAATGCTGGTTATCTGCATTTTCTCCTTTTCCCACAATGTTTTCAGAAGTCTTCTTTTCCAGGGGCATTAAAAGTCTGCATTGTACTGTAAAGGGTTATCCTAAGGACACCCTATGACATTTAACCCATTACAAAACATTCCCTACTTTTGACAACCCTGAGAAAGAAGCATGTAGAAAACATTGTGGGAAAAGGAGAAAATGCTGGTAACCAGCATTTTCTCCTTTTCCCCCAATGTCTTCTACTCTTCACAAAACAAATTTCAAATTTTTCAGTCAGTTTTATTTTGTCATCTGCAAATACTTTGAATTTGAACAAGTCTAAAATGTTGTCGTCTGGTAATGGGTTAAAAAACCTGACTTATTCATTACTTGTATTTGGCACAACTTCTCAACAACTGCCACCCATTGGGGTGCATAACGCTGCGATCACATAGAACTATACTGTATAGGTTATTCAGTATATGCTATACGGGCACGGCGAGTAATATAGGGTAGCACGCGCGCCCTGCTAGGTCTTTGGCGCCGATCCTATGGACACATCTGACAAAGAAGATTTTGCCCTGCTTCTGCTAGCCGATGCTGAGGAGGAGGCCCCTGTTCGAAAAAAAAGAATGATATGATAGCACACTTGAAATCTGTACTCACGAAATCCACCTGACACATCCGAACAGGAAGGTACAAGCTGCACGAAAATCGAACCCGAACGATTTCCACTATTCTATACTATACGCAGGTATACGGCTGTTTAGAATAGTGCCCTCTTATGTGACCCGGTATTATGAGATAACCTTGTTCGAATCAAACTATTCACATGCCCTGCATAAATGTGGACCGTATACCCAAATAGTATAGTTCTATGTGATCGCAGCCTAAGAGTAACTGTTGTTTAGGATACCACTAAGTACAGGGTAAATACATGAAAGAAGCAAACTCTGGGAAAAGGGTGTTAAATGTACCTCATTGATCCTTTATACCATGAGTCATCACAAATTCTTGATCCATGAGAGTCAAATTTATCTTGCACCCAACTGAGTCATGAGGTAGTCTGGTCCTTTGACATGAAGGAAAGAAACCAATAGCAAAATGTTTTCAAGGAGCATAACTCCTTTATATAGAAGAACCGTACTATACAGAGACACTGGCTGTCAAAGGCAGATGGCTGTTGTTGAGAGGTGACTGTTAAAAAAGGTTTGCAGCGTAAGTGGAAACACAGCTCTGTTTAGGCCATATCTGATGTTTGAAGTGAATTTTTAATTGTTTTTTGTGTTGCCATGTGTGGCACGAAATTGGGGAAAATTTCTATTCTTTTAACGACCCTAGAAGCTTTTGAAAACATTTAGGGAAAAGGAGAAAATGGTAACCAGCATTTTCTCCTTTTCCAACAATGTTTTTTACTATATCCATTTATAATTGCACCATTTGAGCTAAATTGAAATTGTTGTCTGCAAACACCTTCAAATAGGACAAATTGTTAGCACATTTGATAGAGAATAAATTTTTACAAGGATTGATGATATTTATTACAACAGAATTTTTTTCTCTCTTATCACTGATCATTGAGTGGATCATCTCTGTCAAAAAGTAGGTCACTGGGTCAAGTCATAGGGAAAACATTGTGTGCAGTCTTGAGGCATCATTTTCCGTCCAATCATCTCTGGTTAAAAAGTAGGTCACTTGGCCAAGTCATAGGGAAAACATTGTGTGCAGTCTTGAGGCATCATTTTCAATCCAATCATCTCTGGTAAAAAAGTAGGTCACTGGGCCAAGTCATAGGGAAAACATTGTGTGCAATCTTGCGGCATCATTTTTGTCTGATCAGCTCTTGTCAAAAAGTAAGTCACTGGGTCAAATCTTAGGAAAACAATGTGTGCAGTCTTGAGGCATCATTTTCTGTCAGATACTCAATTACCTTGGTTAAAATATTTATTTTGACTATCTCTCAAAAGTTTGAAATCGGGTCGTAGTCAAAAAGTAAGCACATGTCAAAAAATAAGTCACTTGATCATATTCTAGAAAAACTTCATGTGCACTAAAGTGGTTACATTTGCAGTCTGATACTCATGACACTTGGTCATAGTGTTTGTCTTGATGCTATCTCGGACAAGTGTGAAATTTGGTCATGTTGAATCAGGAAGTAGGTCACTAGGCCAGGTCTTAGTAAAACCTTGTTTGCACTCTAGAGTCCATATTTACAGACCAGATGCTCATGAAATTCCATCAGAATTTTTGTCGTGATGATGTCTCTGACAAGTTAAATAGATCATGTTAGTCTAAGATAAGGTCATCATCATTCACATGTTACATTATTATAACCAGGAACTCTTCAACTTTGTCAAACCACTTTTTGGAGTTTTAATGACCCTGGGAATGACCCTGTCAAATTACATTTCTTGAAAATTTTTGGGAAAAAGTCTGTGCAGGCTGACATGAGTAAAATCTTTGTGATTTAGTAAGTTTGTCAAAGGATCAGTGTACCCCATAATAATACTATTTTAACTCTTTACCAAACAACAAAATATTGGACTACCGTAGTCTAAATTGAAAGTATTTGCAGATGCCAAAATAAATGTGAATCAAAAATTGATTTGGAAAGGGTAGAAAACATATTGGGAAAAGGCAAAAATGATGGTTCATTAGGTGTGCGCTCTGTCCGTCTGTCAGTCCGGCTCGCTGGCAGATATTGAGCTGATTTTTGGAGGATAAGTTAACCGTTATGGCTTACAGATCAAGCTCGAGTTTGGTTCCGGTCTACTGATTTTTAACGAAATTACGTGCCTTAGACAGAGCAAATTTCACAGAAAAAAGTTCTGCTGACTTTTTTTTCTAAACGACGGTGGATATTGACCTGATTTTTGCTCTGTAGGTCAACCATTATCACTTGTGTCCATCTGTCTGTGTCTGTCCGTGTGTCCTTCTGTGTACAAAATCCTAGCAATATTGTGTCGCAAGCTCCTCCCAGTTTTCCTTCAACTGTATTGAAACTTCACACATATATTGATCATATATTGAAGATTTGCAAGAAGCAATTTTCAAGTGTCAGCTCTCTCTGGTTGAGGAATTATCTCCCCCTGAACTTGACACTCTGTTAAAGGGCTGGGGGGTATTAACTCTTTACCAAACAACAATATTTTGAACCAGTCCAAATTCAAAGCTTTTGCAGACGACAAAATAAATGTGAATCGAAAATGGAAATTTGATTTGGGAAGGGAAAGAAGCATAGTGGGTAAAGGAGAAAATGCTGGTTACAGGCATTTTCTCCTTTTTCCACAATGTTTTCAAGAGCTTTCTTTCTCAAGGTCGTTAAAAGTCAGGATTGTGTGGTAAAGAGTTAAGTCACATTCAGTGACAGCTCTAGTTTTTCCTGTGTAGGTCAACCACAATGACTTGCTTCTGTGGGTTATATATCCAAGGTCAAGCTAAAAAGAATTTAACTAGTATTATGAAAACTTGTCCTCAAAACTTTTCATAGTAATTTTTTTGTGCATTCAAAGTACCTTCACAGAATTTCACTAACTATACATACCAGAGATACATACGGCAGGTAGGGGACTGGGTATTGCTATGCAATACTATCAGAATGCTTGTTCTGTTTAAACCTCCAGTATATAATAAACTTTTGAAAACACTGTTGTAAAAGCAGAAAATGTGGGTAATCAGCACTTGCCCCTTTTCCCACAATCTTTTCCACCCTTGCAAAGACAAAGTATCATATTTGAGACTTAGTCTATTTGCTGTAATTGCAAATGTTTTTAATTTTCTGTTAATTAAACTTTCGTCATTGTCATTTTGTCTTCACAGATTATCAGCAAGTTTGAGGCAGAAAGAAGAAGATCTATAGTCTACCATGAGCCTTTGCCGTTGCCAGACTTGGTTGGAGAATCTATGATTCTCGATGACGAGAAAATTTCAAAGGTAAAGGGCACACACACATTTAACATATGAAAACTGGTATTTTAAAAGCAAATAATCAGTTTTTAACTCATTACCAAACAACAAAATTTCAGGTTTGTCCAAATCGAAAGCATTTCGCAGATGACAAAATAAAAGTGACTGAAAATTTGAAATTCCTTTTGTGAAGGGTAGAAAACGATGTGTGAAAAGGAGAAAATGCTGGTTACCAGCATTTTGTCCTTTTCCCACAATGTTTTCTAAAGGCTTCTTTCACAGGGTCGTCAAAAGTAGGGATTGTGTGGTGATGAGTTAAGAAAGCTGATTGGCGGAGAATAATGACAGTTTATCTATTATAAAGACAGATAAGGACTGGCAACTAGCATTTTGTCCTTTTCCCACAATGGTTTTTAGCCACATAGACAAACCTTATGCTTTGGGAAACATTCTGTGTTGCCTGAAACGATTGCAGTTTGAATCAGTCTAAAACCTTGTCTTCTTGTAGAGAGTATATAATTATGTTCTATGCAAAATAGGAATCGGGACAATTCAGGAATTGTACTGCGCAAAGTAGGAACTCTCACTTTGTTGGGCGAAGTAAGAATTCCTAACTGGTGTGGTTTAACTCCGGAATTGTCCCTGGGCAAAGTAGGAATCGGTACAAAGTGAGAATCTATTATTTTCCCTGTGCAAAATAGGAATTGGGGACAATGTAAGAATATGTGTTTTCTCATTTTCATTGCATCATTTTTCTTGTCATTGTTTTTGACGTTTGATCTTGAATCTACACTGTCTGATACGGTGAGATTTTCCCTAGTGAAAAGAACTTTGATATTGCAATAGTTAGTAAATTCACCACATAACCACATTTTTGACTTGTCCAAAATGAAAGCATTTGCAAGATAACAGGTTAAATGCAGTTTAAGCGAGGGAATTTGTCTTTGAAAGAGAAGAAAACATTGTGGAAAAAGGATAAACTGTTGGTAACCATGTTTTCATAGTTTAACATGAAAGATTTGATCTACTCTTTCATTGTCGCTGAAACATAACTGCTTCACAGGGAAATGGAGAAATATCTTCAGTTGCAAAACATTCCATTTTATATTTTTCGTATAAAAATTCTTTGGGTTATTCTTATTTTGTTTTATTCATGTAAATATCCCCACATTGCACTACCTTTTGAATTCTTACTTTGTCCAGGCTTATTCCTACTTTGCGCACAGACCATATCTGACCATAACACGATATATCTCCCTTGGGCAATTCATGAAATGTCTGGTACAATTCCTGAATCGGTTACCAGCATTTTCCCTTTTTCCCACAATTTTTTCAAAAAGCTTTTCTCTCAGGGTCGTTAAAAGTCAAGATTGTGTGGTAAAGAGTTTAGACACTTCCCCACCCTTTACCCACCCACCCTCCGTTTCAACTTGGATTGTTTACTGAAAAAGATCAGCTGAAAAATATAATGAACATTCACGCGTATTGCATTCATTTTGTTATTGCAGTTAAGTCAGATGATGCCTGGGCGTACAGTGGGCTACCCTTGGACCCTCATATATAGCACAGAAACCCATGGGTTCTCTCTGAAAACTTTGTTCAGAGAGATGCATGACCTTGAAAGCCCAATACTGTTGGTAGTCAAGGATATAAGTGATAATGTAAGTTGCCATAGAAACATGTCATAGTTTTTAGCTCTACTGGCTATTGAATTTGAAAGCCAGCAGATTTTTATGAATTTTTCAGCTTGTTTATCCCATCAATAGCTTTTTAATCCTGTTGAGTATGAAAAAATTCAACAAACAGTAATGGAAAAGTAGCCATTTTGAGTTGATAATGTCAATTTTTTGTCTTTTTGCATAATGAATTTCTAATGAATGCTTTATTTAAAAGCAAAATCTCTGCCAGTAGAGCATATTCAGGGCCTTCTTGTTGGTTTTTAGTATGAGTTTTACCTCTTACTGAGCAACAATCTAAAAAAGAAATGAATTACTTTTATCTCATATTTTCCTCTTCAGTATTCATCTACCATTGTAGATTGTACTTTCATTCAAAATCTCAAAAATTTCCTGACTTTTGACAGAGCACAATTTTCGATTGGCATAACCAAAGTACAGCTAATCAGAAGTTGTGTTACTTCCTTAACCCTGTCCCAAACAACAAAATTGTAGACTTGTCCAAATTGAAAGTATTTGCAGACAACAAAATAAATGGGGGCTCAAATACTAAAATGCTGATCATCGGCATTTTCTCCTTTTCCCACAGTGTTTTTAAAAGGCTTCTTTCTCTTAAAAGTTGGGATTGTGTGGTAAAGAGTTAAGAAAGAATTAGACTCAGATTGCATTGTATGATGCTAGCATTTCATTTTTACAAATATGGATCAAGTGATTGATATAGGGCCTTCATGGCCCTCTTGTTATCCATAGAGATCTTTTCAAAGTTTGAAATTTTGAAACATCAATCTTGTACGATTTTCACAGGTGTTTGGTGCCCTGACCTCCTGTGAATTGAAAGTCAGTGACAGTTTCTACGGAACTGGGGAGACGTTTTTGTACACATTTTATCCTGAATTCAAAGTCTTCAATTGGACAGGAGAGAACAACTTCTTTATGAAGGGAAACAACGAGTCCCTAAGTGTTGGGGCTGGACAGTAAGTATTTGCAGCTTTAGGATTAAAAGTTTCTACAAGCATGGTAGGTTTGTTTGTTGTGTACATGGCTTAATTTTTTACCGATCCTAAGTTTTTAGGACGCTTGAGGAAGGAAGCATTTGAAAACGTTCTAGAAATAAGAGAAAATACTGATCTTATCACACCATGTTGTTTTACCCATACAAAGAGCTTTATGTTGTTTCTATAACTTTCAAAACTGTTTTCAGCAGAAGGTATGAATGGGGAAAGGTCTAGAATTTGTTGAATTGTAAATAGTTAACTCTTTACAAACAATAAATTTATAGACTGGTCCAACTTGAAAGCATTCACAGATGACAAAATAAATGTGACTGAAATATCCAAATTTGATTTGGGAAAGTTAGGTAACATAGTGGGAAAGAGAAAATGCTACTAACCAGCATTTTCTCCTTTTCCCACTATGTTTTCAAAAGGCTTCTCCCTCAGGGTTGTCAAAAGTCATCACTGTGTGGTAAATAATTAAACTTACGCAGAAGAACAATTTTAGACTGTACAAAGAATTTGCAGCTACCAAATTAGATGTAAGTCAGTGCTAAGTAGAAAACATGGTGAGAAATGGAAAAAAGCAATTGGCTACCCGCATTCTTGTCCTTCCCCATAATGATTTTAAAGCCTTTATCCTAAAAATTGTTAACACATTACAAAACGACAAAATTTTAGGTTTGTCCAAATCGAAAGCATTTTCAGACGACAAAATAAAAGTGACTGAAAATTTGAAATTTGTTTTGTGAAGGGTAGAAAACATTTTTGAAAAAGGAGAATTTGCTGGTTACCAGCATTTTCTCCTTTTCCCACAATGTTTTCTAAAGGTTTCTTTCTCAGGGTCATCAAAAGTAGGGATTGTGTGGTAATGGGTTAAACATGGAATTGGGTGGTAGACAGTTAAACTCATTTGACTCCCCAGCGTAGCCAATTTCTTTCCAAGAATTTTTTATAGTTATTGCTTGAGGATTCATTCCTGTCATTCCTGAACATTGGTTAGCAGTTGTTATGTGGGGTTAAAACAGCCATTGGCCGGGGAAAAACCTTGTGCTTAGCAGTGTAGTTACAAACACTTAAAAGTGCAGATAGGTATATAATGTTGAAAGAGTTAAACACTACAAGTGTATATAAACAATCAAGTGAAAAGATTCTTTGTCAACCCCTTGCCATATTGCAAAATCTTACACATAACTTTATGGAATGCAACTGCATTCAGCATGTATCTGATGTTTGGTTGCTAATGGAGTAGAAAATACTGCCGTTATTTCCAATTATTATACCCCCCAAAACTCTGTTTGGGGGGTATATAGGAGTCAGCTTGTCGGTCGGTCTGTCGGTCGGTCCGTCCGTCGGTCGGTCTGTAGCTTTTTGTCCGCTCTATTTCTCATAAACTACTGGACGAATTTTATTCAAACTTCACAGGTAAACTCAGTATCAAGCAGAGATGTGCATATGAAATGTTGGTTATGGTTCATTGATTTTTCACTGAGTTATGGCCCTTTCCTGAAATTTCTTGTCCGCTCTTTTTCTCATCAACTATTGGACAGATTTGGTTCAAACTACACAAATAGACTCAGTATCAACCAGAGATGTGCATGTCGTATTTTGGTTATGGTTTATTAAGGTTTCATGGAGTTATGGCCCTTTGATGATTCTGGACAAATTTCTTTTTCATACTTAAATTTTGTCCGGAGCATATCTCCAAAACTATACTAGCTAGGGTTATGAAATTTCATGGGTGGATAGATCTCATCGAGGGGGAGTGCAGTGCACAAGAATTATAACTCTTGCTTGCTTAATTTTTGAGTTATTGCCCTTTGTTGTTTTTTCCAGTGCACAGGAATCATAACTCTTGCTTGCTTAATTTTTGAGTTATTGCCCTTTGTCGTTTTTCATACTTGAATTTCGTTCGGAGGGTATCTCCAAAACTATACCAGCTAGGGTTATGGAATTTCATGGGTGGATAGATCTCATCGAGGGGGAGTGCAGTGCAGAGGAATTACAACTTTTGCTTGCTTAATGTTTGAGTTATTGCCCTTTGTTTTTCTTTTTTTTTTTATACTTGAATTTTGTCCGAAGCATATCTCCAAAACTATAATAGCCAGGGTTATGAAATTTCATGGGTGGATAGATCTCACCAAGGGGGAGTGCACTGCACAGGAATCATAACTCTTGCTTGCTTAATATTTGAGTTATTGCCCTTTGTCATTTTTCATACTTGAATTTTGTCCGGAGGGTATCTCCAAAACTATACTAGCTAGGGTTATGAAATTATAAGGGTGGATAGATCTCACCAAGGGGGAGTGCTGTGCACAGGAATCATAACTCTTGCTCACTTAATTTTTGAGTTATTGCCCTTTGTCGTTTTTAATACTTGAATTTGGTCCGGTGAATATCACCAAAACTATACTAGCTAGGGTTATGAAATTTCATGGGTGGATAGATCTCATCAAGGGGGAGTGCAGTGCACAGGAACCATAACTCCTGCTCCCTTAATTTTTAGCTCTACTGGCTTTCAGCCAGCAGAGCTTATGTCATGGCGTGGTTTCCGTCGTCCGTCCGTCCGTTAGTCTTTTTCTTGTTTACGCGATAAAGTATTCATTTCTGGTCAGATTTTCATGAAACTTACACAGTTTGTTCATCTCATCGATAGCTTTAATCCTATTGATTTTGAAAAAAATCCGACAAACAGTATGGGAAAAGTAGCCATTTCAAGTTTAAAATTTCCATTTCTTGTTTACGCGATCAAGTCTGTATTTTTTGTCAGATTTCCATGAAACTTGCAGAGTTTGTTTATCTTATCAATAGCTTCAACTCTATTGATTTTGAAAAAAATCCAACAAACAGTATGGGAAAAGTAGCCATTTCAAGTTGAAAAAGTTCATTTCTTGTTTACGCGATAAAGTCTTCATTTTTGGTCAGATTTCTGTGAAACTCACACAGTTTGTTTCTCTCATCTATAGCTTTAACCCTATTTATTTTGAAAAAAATCCGACAAACAGTATGGGAAAAGTAGCCATTTCAAGTTTAAAATTTCCATTTCTCGTTTACGTGATTAAGTGTGTATTTTTGGTCAGATTTCCATGAAACTTGCAGAGTTTGTTTATCTTATCAATAGCTTCAACCCTATTGATTTTGAAAAAAATCCAACAAACAGTATGGGAAAAGTAGCCATTTCAAGTTGAAAATTTTCATTTCTTGTTTACGCGATGAAGTCTTCGTTTTTGGTCAGATTTCTGTGAAACTTACACAGTTTGTTTATCTCATCAATAGCTTTAACCCTATTTATTTTGAAAAAAATCCGACAAACAGTATGGGAAAAGTAGCCATTTCAAATTGAACAATTTTATTACCTGTTTACATGATAAAGTATTTATTTGTGATCAGATTTTTATGAATTTTTCAGCTTGTTTATCCCATCAATAGCTTTTTAACCCTTTTGAGTTTGAAAAAATTCAACAAACAGTAATGGAAAAGTAGCCATTTTGAGTTGAAAATGTCAACTTTTTTGTCTTTTTGCGTAATGAATTCCTATGTATGCTTTATTTAAAAGCAAACTCTCTGCCAGTAGAGCATATTCAGGCCCTTCAGGGCCTTCTAGTTGAGTTATTGCCCTTTGTTGTTTTTCATACTTGAAATTTGTCCGGAGTGTATCTCCAAAACTATACTAGCTAGGGTTATGAAATTTCATAGATGGATAGATCTCATCAAGGGGGAGTGCAGTGCACAGGAATCATAACTCTTGCTCGCTTAAATTTTGAGTTATTGCCCTTTGTCGTTTTTCATACTTGAATTCTGTCCGGTGCATGCCCCAGCTTAACAACTTTGGGTAAGACAGGCATATCTTGCGACAATTTGCTCTTGTTCAACTCTTACTTTTGTACTCAACCATTCTGCATTCTGTGACAAAGACCTGTTTGGTGTCAAGGAGCTGGTGGGGGGTATGATCACGTTTAGTGATAGCTCTAGTTTATCATTTCTACTGGTTGCCCATCTGAGTGACGCGCCTAGAAGACGGTTAGTTCTTACGGGGGATAGTGCAAGGATACAGGTCGAAACTACTGAGAGCTTCGCCTGGTTCTTTAACGTGATCGGGGTATAGCACCGTCACACGGGAAGTCGATTTTATGTCTCATCTGAAAGACCATTAATTTAAGTTGGGCAGCTGGGGATTCAAACCCACAACCTGTAGTGACCCGAAACATTGTGTTCATGAGTCCTATGCTCTACCTACTGAGCTATATCGGCTGGTTAAAATAGTGTGGTGCAATGGTAGGCCATATATAAAGGGGGATTACTAGTGTTTTCACCCTTTTTAAAGGCTTTCTATTTAACCCTTTACAAAAAAATCCCTGGTTTTTACGACCTTAAGATGGAAGGCTTTTGAAAACTTTGTGGGAAAGAAGAAAATGCTGGATGCCAGCATTTTCTCCTTTACCCACAATGTTTTCTACCCTGCTGAAAACAAATTTCAATTTTTGAGTTGGGTTTATTTTGTCGTTCTTTCAATTTGCAAGTTCTTTCAATTTGGACCAGTCTAAAATTTGTTCATTTGGTAAAGAGTTAAGGTCCTTAATCCTTGACCACATAGCAAAATGTCATTTTCTCCTAGATGGGAATTTAGTAATTTACAGATAACACTTCAAATGCTTTTCAAATAATCAGATATGTCCTTAACCCTTTACCAAAGGACAAGATTTTGGAATGGTCCAAATTAAAGCATTTGCAGACGTCAAAATTGATGTGACTGAAAAATTGAAATTTGTTTTTGGAACGATAGAAAACATTGTGGGTAAAGGAGAAAATGCTGGTTACCAGCATTTTCTCCTTTTCCCACAGTGTTTTCAAAAGGCTTCTTTTTCAGGGTCGTTAAAAGCAGGAATTGTGTGGTAATAGGTTAAGTAGGCAGAAGACATTGTGGGACAAGGAGAAAATGCTGGTTACCAGTATTTTCTCCTTTTCCCACAATGTTTTCAAAAGGCTTCTTTTTCTCAGGGTAGTTAAAACTTCGGATTGCGTGGTAAAGGGGTAAAACATTGGTTGCTTTGGCTTTGTAAAGGGTTAAATAGTAACCAAACCAGCACATGCTTTCACAAATCTGAGAATCATCTGATACTTAGTTGCCATAACAAAGTTCTACTCTCTTTTTTCAGAGGTGTATTTGGTCTATGGTTTGATGGGGATATCTACCATGGCAGAACAAACCGATGCGAGACGTTCGACAATGACATCCTCACATTGTCAGAAGATTTCATTGTAAAGGCGTTTGAAGCTTGGGCTTTCATATGGGATTGAAAAATTGCCATTCCAGTTCTTTGTTTGGTTTTGTATTAATTCGACATGTTAATAAACCTTGTTACCGAATCTTTTCGATTTACAACTTACAGCATGTTGCAGAAACTTCTGAAAGAAAGTTTTGGCAAAAAGAGAGGTTGCTAGCTATAAATACTCACCTTAACTTCTCCTTTTGCCACAATGTTTGTACTTATGCTTGTTGATGCTGAGTATACATGTACCTTCTGTACAAGGGTATTCTTAAAATTGTCTGCTGCTAAGTTGTTTTGGGAGGTAATGACTTATCCCATTATCACACAATCCCTACTTTCGACAACTGAGAAAGAAGCCTTTAGAAAACATTGTTAGAAAAGGAGAAAATGCTGTAAACCAGCATTTTCTCCTTTTTCCACAAAGTTTTCTTCTCTTCAAAGAACAAATTTCAAGTTTTCAGTCACTTTTGTTTTGTCGTTTACAAATGCTTTCAATTTGGATAAGCCTGAAATATTGTCGTTTGGTAATGAGTTAACCATTTTCCAAATAATGCTGAGTTTTTGTCCACCCCGAGTTAGAAGGATTTCAAGAACTTTGGGGAAAAAAAAAGAAAAAAGCTGGTAAGCTGTATTTTCTTCTTTTCCCACAATGTTTTGTGACTTTTTAAAGATGAATCCAATGATTTAATCTATATTTGTCATTTGCAACTGCTTTGGATTAAGACAAGTTGAAAATTTGATCGAGTTGGTTGGAAGACTATTCACCACATGACAAAATCTTAGATTTGTTCATTTTGAAAGCATTTGCAGACAAGCAATTCAACATGGACCAAATAATGAGATATCTTTTGATAGTAAACATTTTTTTGAAATTGGAAAAAATAGCCGGTTACCAGCATTTTCTCCTTTTCCCAAAATGGTTTCAAAAGGCATTTTCCCCAGGGTTATGTAAGCATAGGATTGTACTTTTTCTTCAACCCTCTTCTAAACAATCCAAGGCTTACCACCCATGTGGATGAAGACATTTAAAAAAAATCTTGGAAAATGTTTTCCACCCTGCTTGAAACAAATTTCAATTTCTGAGTTACGTTTATTTTGTCGTCTGCAAGTGCCTTCAATTTGGGACAGTCTAAAATTTTGTTGTCTGGTAAAGAGTTGAATTTGGACAAGCCCAAAATTTTGTTGTCAGGTAAAAAGTTAACCTGAAGGCTATCTTTATCATTTGTTACAATGATAATTTTACAGTTTTCTGCTGCTAAGCTGGCAGCTCTTTAAGTACAGTACACTGCTGGAAACCAGGGGCATACTGGTTCCATTCCCCAGTATGGCCATTATCTGGTCAAGGAATAATGATTGTCATTGCAACGAAATTCGTTCCTCTCTCTCACTGCTGATCAAAGTAGGAAAACGGCACTTGGCTTTGGAAGAAAACTGTGTTAAGAACTGGTGAAATAAACACCGAAAAGCACGGATCTATGTGCACTTGCCACCCAGTTATAACTGAAATGATGTTCAAAGCAGCACTAAACACCAGAGTCAGAGTATTCAAATTTATCACAAGTATTTTTGATGGGCATTTTTTTTCAATCCTTTACTCTTTACCTCACAATCCCTAACTTTTAACAACCCTGAGAAAGAAGCCTTTTGAGAACATTGTGGGAAAAGGAGTTAATGCTGGTAACCAGCATTTTCTCCTTTTCCTACAACATTTTCTACCTTATCAAAGTAAGAAATCGTCATATTAACAAGATTTAATTTGTTGTCTGTAGATGCTTTGAATTGTGTTCAGGCCAAAAATTTGTCTTTTGTTAAAGAGTTAATTAATATCAAATTCTTTATTGCAATATTCTGGATTGTTTCTTTCCCTTTTCATCCTTTATTCCTCTGAGAGCCGTCTTTCTTCAGGGTCATTAAAAGTCAGAATTTTATTGTAAAACGTTACATCTTTACCAGACAAACAGAATTTTAAGCTTGCTCAAACTGAAAGAATATTTAGCGTCAAATTAACTCTTTACCACACAATCCCAACTTTTGACGTCCCTGAGAAAGAAAGCTTTTGAAAACATTGTGGGAAAAGGAGAAAATGCTGGTTACCAGCATTTTCTCCTTTTCCGACAATATTTTCTGTCCTTCCTAAATCAAATTTAAATTTTTGATTCACATTTATTTTGTTGTCGGCAAATGCTTTAAATTTGGACTAGTCCAAAATTTTGTCGTTTGGTAGAGAGCTAATTACAGAGGAAATGATTGGATATTTGAAGGGTTACAAAAGCTTATTTGTCAGGCTTGTCAAAACTGGGGACTGTTTGGTAAAGAACAAAGTGCTTTTTTGGGCACTGCTGCTGCCAAGACACAGTAGCTCAGTAGGTGGTGTACAGGACTTGAGAACAGGGGGTCATGAGTGGGTAAATTTGATCCCCAAATTTGATCCCTGGCTCGGCCAATTTCTTTCAGAGGATTGATGATAGTCACTGCGACAGGATTCATTCTTTTCTCAGGGCTTATCGTTTTTTCGACGATGGTTATGTGGGAAAGCAGCCAGTGGCTTGAAAAAAATATTGTGTGGAGTATTGGTAAAAGAAACTCCAGGAAAGCATGGATAGGTGCACTGAAATCATGTTGAAAATGGCATTAAACACCATTCAATCAATCAATCAATCAATCAATCAATCAATTCGGGTATTGCTGTATTAGGCGATCTAATTATGAATCTGTTATATTGTGTACATTGATGCCAGAATAAGCTGTGACAAGTATAGTAGCTTTTGAAGATAGTGTATATCAGCAAGTGCAGTTTGAGCTGTCTCTTATAAATCTTTAGTTCATCTTAGATTGTGCCACACTTAGATGTGTACAAGCTGAAGGTGCTTTAACCTTTTCCCAAACAAGCCCTTGTTTTTAGGTGTCTGCAGTACAAGTCTTTTGAAGACACTGTGGGAAAGGAGAAATTGCTCCTTTTCCCGCAGTGTTTTCTACCCTTCAGTAGAACTTTATACCATTTTCATCAAATTTAAAATTGTTGTCTCCAATTCTTTCAGTTTAGAAGAGTTAGAATCCAAAATTTGTCGTTTGGGAAAGGGTTCAGTTCGGACAAGTTTTGAGTTCGATTCCACAGATGGTATCAATTTTAAAAGTGGCACCAGCACAATATATAAAGTTTGTTTAGCTTCTACCTATGGCTTTTACTGTAGACTGAAAGTGGGTCTGTCACTGGTTAACTTTTCTTCTCATATTTTTAACCCATTACCACACAATCCCTCCTTTTGATGACTCGGAGAAAGAAGCCTTTAGAAAACATTGTGGGAAAAGGAGATAATGCTGCAATGTTTTCTACCCTTCTCAAAACATATTTCAAATTTTCAGTCACTTTTATTTTGTTGTCTGCAAAAGCTTTTGATTTGGAAAACCCTAAATTTTTTTCGTTTGGTAATGAGTTAAATTGGTTGAATTTTCTTCTGTTCTTCCTCAACACCTTCATTTTTTTTCAGAGACAAAATCCTTTTGTTCATGTTTTATTTACTGACAGCAAATGTCCTCAGTTTGAAGGAGTCCAGAATTTTGACATCTGGTGAAGTTATCTTGATCTTTAGGTCCTACAGATTACGGTTCTGGAAAATGTGAAAAATTGAGGGTGATTGGAAAAGAAAATTTATTAGAAGATTTTGAGACAGAGAGAAATAATTTTTCATTGCCAAAGCCTCAGTTTTTCGTAGTTTTCACATGTTAACTGTTGAAACATTACCAGAACTGGAATGATGTGAGTTAACTCTTTACCAAACAACCCCGACTTTTAACGACTCTGAGATAGAAGCCTTTTTGAAAACATTGTGAGTAAAGGAAAAAATGCGGGTTTCCAGCATTTTCTCCTTTTCCCACAATATTTTCTATCCTGCTGGAAACAAATTTCAATTTTTGAGTTACACTTATTTTGTTGTCTGCAAGTGCTTTCAATCTGGACCAGTCTAAAATTTTGTCGTTTGGGAAAGGTTAATAAACAGTTGAAATAATTCAGTAGTACTTTATGTGATAATTTTGATGCATAATCATTGATTTGAATAAGCATGTTATTGTTTATTGGTTGCATTATTCTAGATTCTATTAAAAAATGAACTTAACCAAACCATGATTGTGGAGCCTGCCGTTGTCCCAAGAGTGGGTTTCAACTTTGGGACTGTCCATTGGCCTACACATTGGGTATGAGTATTGGTGTAGCTTTCGGGAAGAAGAATCAAAAGAGTTTAATACATGTATAAGTTGCAAGAATTGTTTTTCAGTTGCTGTAAAGCAAATAATTCCGTTTGAACTAACAAACCATAAAATGTTAGGACTCGTCAAGTTGAAAGGATTTGCAGACATCCAATCAAATGTGTTTAACCCTGTACCACATGACAAAATTTCAGCCTTATCCAAATTGAAAGCTTTGCAGACAACTATATCAATGTGGCTCAAATGGTGCAATTTATTTTTGATAGTGTAGAAAACATTGTAGGAAAAGGAGAAAATGCTGATTACCAGCATTTTCTCCTTTTACCCACAATGTTTTCAAAAGGCATCTTTCCCAGGGTCATTAAAAGTCGGCAGTGAAGGGTTAAGGACATAAAACATTGTAGAAAAGGAGAAAATGTAGGTCACCAACATTTTCTCCTTTTTCTGCCGTGTTTTCAAAAGCTTTCTCCGTCCCTGTTGTTCAAACTCTGTGCTGCTTGGCAAAGGGGATGAGTGGGGCTCAGAATCAGTTTATTCAGCTTTGTTACGCATCATGTGTGGCAAATGGTCTTAAGAACTTATGTGATATATAGGGAAGTCTTGTGTAATAAAATCCTGTATTTGCCGGAAGAAATATTTGCTGTACATTTTGAGGGAGTAACAAGGCAACACACCATTTATGTACAGATCTGTATGTATAAAGGGTAATCCAATTATTGGGCTCTGTTGCACCCAGACACGGCCATGATCAGACTCTACAAAACATGCAGTCTGATCTTAATCCATACTATATGCAAAAGCACCAAGAGCTTGACATTTAACCCTTAGACTGCTAAGCTCGGCTTTCTGACCTTTTGCGGACAGTATAGATCAAGATCAGACTGCACAGAATGTGCAGTCTGATCTTGGATCTACACTGTCCGATAAGGAGATATTAATCCTAAAATCATCACTTTGAAATGGCAGTATTTTGGGTTTTACTATCAGAATGAAAATTTCAGTTTAGGGGTTTTTTTATCAGGACAAAAAGGGTTAATGCTGAGAGCCTCAGATAAACAATGTGTAAATTTTCAGTTGAGGACAATATTTAACTCTTTACCACACAATTTGAGTTGAAACTAACCTGAAGAAGGCAGACCTTTTAAAACATTTTAAGAAAAAGCAGAAAATGCTGGAGGCCAGTATTTTCTCCTTTTTCCAAAATGTTTTCTGATTTCACAATAACTGAGCCTCACCATTTGAGCCTCACTAGAGTTGTTGTCTTCAAACAGTTTCAAATGAGACAAGTCTGAAGTTAATTGTTAGGTAAGGAGATAAGCATAGTGGGGTAGTGAGCAGTTGGAGATCCGAGATCAGACTGCATGTATTGTGCAAATTGGTATTGATCTATACTGTACATATAAAGTGGAGAAGTTTTTACTTGCCATAATGAATTTAGAGATTTAAAAAAAAAAAACAATAAGCCATTCTCTGGCAAAAGGGGGTTTAATACAACTCGGAGCCAGATTATACCAAGGCAATGAGCGCATAATTAGGGAACCATAAAATTCATTTTGAAAAACAACTGAGTTAACCCGTTACCACGCAATCCCTACTTTTGATGCCCCTGAGAAAGGAGCCTTTTGAAAACACTGTAGGAAAAGGAGAAAATGCTGGTAACCAGCATTTTCTCCTTTTCCCACAGTGTTTTCTACCCTTCCCAGAACAAATTTCAATTTTTCAATCACATTTATTTTGTTGTCTTCAAATGCTTTCAATTTGAACCAGTCTAAAATTTTGTTGTGTGGTAAAGAGTTAAGAGGCAGAATGGTCTCTTTGACAAACAGAAAATCAACTCATAGCAAAAATCTAAATCCTATGGTAGCCTGTGCAGTCTGACGTGGGTAGATACTTTTTGCTGATGCATTTGGCCCCCTTTTCACATAAAATGGCTTATCTGTAAGTTGAAAAACTGTATTATTTTTGTGTTTTAGTTGAAATTTCTGTATTTCAGTTGCTAATTGACTATGTTGAATATTTCAAAATGACTTAACTTGTAAATTTCACAATTAAATTGTTATGCACACTTTTTGTCTTTCTTTTTATTAGCTCACCTGAGCATGAAGTGCTCAGTGTGAGCTATTGTGATAGTGCTGTGTCTGTCGTCCGTCGTCAACTTGTGTACGCTCCAGAGGCCACATTTTCAGTCCAATACTCATGAGAGTTGGTCAGAATGTTTGCCTCAATTAAATCTCGGATCAGTTAGAAAATTGGTCTTGTCGGGTAAAAAACTAGGTCACTAGGTCAAATCTCAGAAAAACCTTGTTTATGCTCTAGAGGCCACATTTTCAGTTCGATACTCATGAAAGTTGGTCAGAATGTTTGCCTCGATGACATCTTGGACAAGTTTAAAAATAAGTCATGTCAGGTCAAAATTTAGGTCACTAGGTCAAGTCTTAGAAAAACCTTGTGTACGCTCTCGAGGCCACATTTTCAGTCCGATACTCATGAAAGTTGGTCAGAATATTTGTCTTGATGATATCTTGGATGAGTTTGAAAATGGTTCATGTCGGGTCAAAAACAAGGTCAATAGGTCAAATCTTAGAAAAAACCTTGTGTACACTCTAGAGGCCACATTTTCAGCCCGATACTCTTGAAAGTTGGTCAGAATGTTTGCCTAGTCGATATCTCGGACAAGTTTGAAAATGGTTTAAGTCGGGTCAAAAACTAGGTCAATAGGTCAAATCTTAGAAAAACTTGTGTATGCTCTAGAGGTCACATTTTCAGTCCTATACTCATGAAAGTTGGTCAGAATGTTTGCCTTGATATTATCTCTGACAAGTTTGAAAATAGGTCATGTCGGATCGAAAAAATAGTCACTGGGTCAAATCTTAAAAAACCTTCTGTACGCTCCCGAGGCCACACTTTCAGTCCGATACTCATGAAAGTTGGTCAGAATGTTTGTCTTGATGATATCTTGGATGAGTTTTAAAATGGGTCATATTGGGTCATAAACTAGGTCAATAGGTCAAATCTTATTAAAACCATGTGTATGCTCTGGAGGACACATTTACAGTCTGATACTCCTGAAACTTGTTCGTAATATTTGTGTTGGTGATACCTTGAATGAGTTTGAAAATTGGTCATGTGGAGTCAAATACTAGGTCACTGGGTCACATATTAGAAAAACCTTTTGTTCACTTTTGAGGCCACATTTTCTGCCTGGTACTCTTCAAACTTGGTCAGAATGTTTGTTTTGGTGATGTCACAAAAGAGTTTGATTATGGGTAATTGTTGGGTCCAAAACTAGGTCACTTTGTCAAATCTTAGAAAAACCTTTTGTATGCTGTAGAGGCCACATTTTCAGTCCAATACTCATGAAACTTGGTCAGAATGTTTGTTTTATTGATGTCTCAAAAGTCTTCGATAACGGGTAATGTCTGACAAAAAACTAGGTCACTGGGAAACTAGATTGTAAATGGTTCATGTTTGGTCAATAGATTCAGGTGAGCAATTTCAGGGCCATTATGGCCTTCTTGTTTTCAGTTCCACTGGCCAAAGTCATGTCATAGCCCTGTGTTTGTTGTGTTTTTGGTTTGTGTCACTGCTTGAGTTGGCTTTCATCTCAAATATCTTCTCTTAGCTCTTTACCAAACGACAATATCTGAGACAGGTCTAAATCGAATGCATTTGCAGACGACAAATGAAAATGACTGAAAATTTGAAATCTGTTTTGTAAAGGGTAGAAAACACTGTGGGAAAAGGAGAAAATGCTGGTTACCAGCATTTTTTCCTTTTCCCACAATGTTTTCTATAGGCTTCTTTCTCAGTGTTGTTAAAAGAAGGGATTGTGTGGTAAAGGGTTGCCCTACCCATTCAAATTAGTCTGCCATGATCTTCTTCAAATTTCTTGGAGAAATTTGATTCTATGAAAAATTGTTGATGCCAGAGCAACAAAACTGAAAAATTCTGAAACGCTTTTTAGGTAACCTGAGCACGAAGGGCTCAAGATGAGCTATTGTGATCATGATGTGTCAGTTGTCCGTCATCAACTTTTACCTTGTGTACACTCAAGAGGCCACATTTTCAGTCGGATACTCAGAAAACTTTATCAGAATGTTTTCCTAGATGTATCTCAAACAAGTTCAAAAATGGGCTATGTTGGTCATTGGTCAAAAACTAGGTTACTAGGTCAAATCTTAGAAAAGCTTTGTGTACACCATTTTTTCCAAAACTTCTGAAACTTGGTCAGAATGTTTGCCTGACTGATATCTTGGACAAGTTTGAAGAAGGGTCACGTCAGGTCAAAAAACTAGGTCACCAGGTCGTCTTAGAAAAAGCCTTGTGCAGGATCTAGAGGCCACTATTTCAGTCCAATATTCTTGAAAATTGGTCAGAATGTTTGTGTTAAGGATCTCTCACGAGTTTAAAAATGAGTCATGTTCAAAAACTAGGTCACTAGGTCGAGTCTTAAAAAAAATTGTATGCTATAGAGGCCACATTTTCTCTCCAATACTCTTGAAAGTTCATGGTCAAAATGTTTGTGTTGATGATATCTCGGACAAGTTTTTAAAAAATGGTCATGTCGGTCAAAAAGTTTCTTGCCAGATCAAATCTTTGAAAAACCTTGTGTACGCTCCAGAAGCCACATTTACTGTCCATTACTCTCAAAATGGTTGGAATGTTTACCTTGACAATATCGCAGACGAGTTGAAAATTGGCCATGTTGCGTCAAAAACTCTGTTCACTAGAGACCATATAGTTATATAAGTCAAATACTAAAAAGTGCTTCTCAGAAAGTTTGTCTTAATATCTCAGAAGAGATTTGAAATGGGTAATGTTTGATCAAAAGGCTCAGGTGAGCGAATTTGTGCCATGATAGCCCTCTTGTTTCCAAAACAATATGGCCTAGAGGTAGCAAACTTGGTATGTATCTTTCTCTTAAAGACGGCATATCTTTCTCTTATAGACCGCCACCAATTTTTTTTTTTTCAAATTATAGCACTCGGGTCAAAAATGGTTCTACCCCAAGAGTCATAACTTTTTCATGGGGTTTTTATGGTCAAAATTTCAAAAGTGTTCTGCTTCAATGCCATAGGCCTAGGGCTTCCAAATTTCTTGCGTAGCTGCATCTTATAGACTTCTAGGAATCGTCAAATCATAACCAAAATCAGCCCTGTTAACTCTGTCACAAACAAGCCCTGGGTTTTACGTGTCTGTTGTACAAGTCTTTAAGAAACACTGTGGGAAAAAGAGAAATTGCTGGTAACAGTGTTTTCTAATCTATTGGAAAACTTTCTGCCATTCTCATCAAATTCAAAATTGTCATCTCCAAACTCTGAGTTTGGGACAGTCTAAAATTTGTCATTTAGGAAAGGGTTAAAGAGGTCATAAGCTTTACTTGGGCTTATATGATAAAAACTTCAAAAAGTTCTTGTTCCTTACTGCCCTAAACTCTTATCACTACAGAATCCTATTTTCTCTGTCATCAACTTTCCTATTCAACTGGAGCTGCTTTTTACTGTTTACCAAATGGCAAAATTGTAGATTTGTTTAACCCTTTACCACACAATCCCGACTTTTAACAACCCTAAGAAAGAAGCCTTTTGAAAACACTGTCGGAAAAGGAGAAAATGCTGGTAACCAGCATTTTCTCCTTTTCCCACAGTGTTTTCTACCCTTCCCAAACCAAATCTTAACTTTTTCAGTCACCTTTATATTGTCATCTGCAAATGCTTTCATTTTGGACCAGTCAAAAATTTTCTTGTGTGGGAAAGAGTTAAACTGAAAACATTTGCCAAGTGACAAGTTTAATGTGGCCGAAGTGACGGAATTCGTCTCTGATAGAGTTAGAAAATTTGCTGGTTACCAGCATTTTCTCTTTTTCCCACAGTGTTTTCAAAAGGCTTCTTCCTAGGGCTTGTTAAAACTTGGCGTTGTGTGGCATTGTGTGGTGAAGGGTTAATTGGAATACTTTTATTCAAAAGTTATACATCGGGAGTATAGTTTCTAGTTCTAATGGGGATGGTTCTGCTATTCAGCTGGGTACAAAAGCTGGTGGCAGGAACAGACTCATTCAGTATGGCTAAGATATGATTTATAAATTTGTTAAGACATTTTTATCTTGTGATCCAATACTCTCATTGGAACCGATCGAGTTTCTAAAAATTTAATGTCTTCTTCTACGACACCATAGCGTATATCAATTTGTGTTCTTGTTGCTGCAGTAAAACCCTTTGTAGAATTACCAGAGATGTTTCAGATTAACACTTTCCCAGACAAGCTTTGAACATTGTGGAAAAAGGAGAAAATGCTCTTAAAGAATATTGTCTCCATTTCCCACAGTGTTTTCTTCCCTTTCAGATAAAAATACCACCTTTATGGATACTCTTAAGTTTGTTGTCTGCAAATTCTTTCAATTTCAGCGAACCAAAATTACTTCATTTGGTAAAGTGTTAATTAGTATTTTGTAATATTGTCATTGAAAACATTTAAGGATTTTGCATCCCTGCAGAAAATGACGGGAAAGGAAGACAGAAAATAAAACCTCACAGTAAATATACTTTATTATTCTGGTTTTCATAAAAGATCTTCATCGACCCACTCTCTGCGCACTCTCCCAGCATCACTACTTTTCGAAAAAGCATGTTTCAGACACTCATTAAAGTTTGTACATACCCTCGGCCTCACATATAACAGATATATTTGAGAATTATAAGGTTTTTGCATAACGTTGAGAAACAAAAACTCGGATCATGTAGAATCATTAATCAGCCATTTTAGTCCATTAGTACAAACGTGAAACAAAGAAGGATCTAGAATTTATCAAAGGTTTCTGTGTAACGACGTACATAACAAATATTCGGGTGCATCCTACAGTACATGTATTTTTATCATGGATAGGGAATCAATTTTAGTGCGCCTGTGTATTTTTTTTACAGTTTTGATAATACTGTTTGTACACTGAAACAAGTCGCATGTCGACATGCGTTTATCAAGTATTATTAGTAAAGAGAATAAAGAAGGATCTGTAAACAGAACATACAGTGAAATATTTAAAATACCGTTGACATGATGTTACACACCAAACAAGCAAATAAAGACAGAGAGTTTAATGATTTTTAACCCTCTACCAAACAATCCCTGCTTTTTACGATCCTGAGATAGAAGCCATTTTGAAAACATTGTGGGAAAAGGAGAAAATGCTGGTAACCAGCATTTTCTCCTTTTCCCACAATGTTTTCTACCCTACTGGAAACTAATTCCAATTTTTGAGTTATGTTTTTTTTGTCGTATGCAAGTGCTTTTAATTTTGGACCAGTCTAAAATTTTGTCGTTTGGTTGAGAGTTAAGTAAAGCCGTTTCCACTTTGAAAATTGTTGTTGGAATTGGAGAAATCGCTCCTAATGAACATTTTTGTCCCTTTGCCACTACGTCTGCTGAACTTTATCCTTTTTTCTTGAAAAAATAAAAATATCTTCCACAATGACTTTCATCCTTATTTATTAACGATTAACCCTTAATTCTGTCTAATCATCTCCCTTTTTAACTCAATGGTACATATATAACATGCATATGACCCATGGGTCATTATTCTACGTCGAGAAATGACCGTAGGTCATTTTGTAATAGGGGTCATTTCTCTGCATTACACAGGCACACATTGCACTAAAACAACATATTTTAATTACTATGATTTTCAAAATTATTGGGGGAGAGGCTCAGCAACATCAACCCCCCCCCACCCGTTCCTAAGGGCCTGGTTTTTACATAACTAAATGGATTTTCATGAAAATGGTGCATGTAGATCTATAGATATTTGTATATTCTTGCGGTAATTCTTCGTGTTCAACTATTTAAGAAAGGCCTAACAAAGCTTAATTTTGAAACGATATATATACATTTTCAAAGGCAGATTTCTCAGAAACGAAAGTTTTGTTTTTTTAGCTCACCTGAGCACAACATGCGCAAGGGAAGCTTTTAGGATCACCCAGTGTCCGTCGTCCGTCGTGCGTCGTCAACAATTTTTTAAACATCAAATCCTCCTAAACCACAGGGCGGATTTTGACCAAATTTGGCTGGATTGTTCCTTGGGAGGTCCTCTTTAAAATGTTTACACTAAATTTGATTCCGTCAAAAACTCTGGATGCCATGGCAACGAAATGGAATTTTCAAAGAAATTCTTTAAAAATCTTCTTCTGAAATCACTGGCCAGATTTTGAAATAATTTCACAGGGATATGTTCCTTGGGTGAACCTTTTCAAAAATTGTTCGTGAAATTTTGATCCGTCAAGAAACATGGCTCTTGTGAATGGGGGCTACTTGCACTATACAGACTGAATGAAGAATATATAAATTCTTAAAAATTCTTCTTCTCTGAAACCACTGGCCAGATTTTGAAATAATTTCACAGATATGTTCCTTCGGTGGCCCTTTTCAAAAATTGTTCGTGAAATTTTGATCCATCAAGAAACATGGCTCTGGTGAATGAGGGCTACTTGCACTATACAGACTGAATGAAGAAATTCTTAAAAATTCTTCTTCTCTGAAACCCCTGGTCAGATTTTGAAATAATTTCTCAGGGATGTTCTTTGGGTGACCCTTATCAAAAAGTGTTCACCAAATTTTGATCAGTCAAGAAACATGGCTCTGGTGAATGGGGGCTACTTGCACTATGCAGAAATGAAGAAATTCTTGAAAACTCTTCTTCTCTGAAACGGCTTGTCAGATTTTGAAATAATTTCACAGAGATGTTCCTTGGGTGACCCTTTTCAAAAACTGTTCGTGGAAATTTGATCCGTTAAGAAACATGGTTCTGGTGAATGGGGGCTACACGCACTATATGAAATGAATAAATCGCCTGTCAGATTTCAAAATGATTTCTATTAAGATCTACGTCGTTAGGTACCTTCCTCGTTAACGTGTTCAATATTTATGAAGTTTGACGAGGTAGTAGGTGGCTGACAAATGTAATTTGTTCAATACTGTATACATGATACAAAAAGGTTGGGACGCCCAAGTAAGTGCGAACAAGCACTGGGACGTAAACATCTGTTCCAAATGCAGGAGCTGATACGGTAACCATGCTGGCGGAGGTGGTCAATGCTGCACGTGCGAAAATGCTACAATTATTTCGCCTTGCAAGGTCAAGTAGATCAGACGATCAATAAGAGAAAATATGAACGGTATGCTACCCCTTTTTAATGCATTATTTGATGAATTAAAGATGACAAACAATACAGGAAATTTGAATTGGAAAGAAGCAAGCGTTCTTCCCAGCTGCAAGAGGCTTGTTCGTCCCCGGGCTTATTCGTCACACACCATTGCATTCGATTCTATGAACCTAAATGCGTATTAAATTAAACATGAATTAGGAAATCAAATAGATTTAACACCGAAATGCCTAAAATTCATTCGTTGAAGTTATTTAATAGTTTGTCTTTGTTTGAATCTCATTTTTTTAAACTTCGTTGTGTGTAACAGGCACACGGTCTGGCATTTACCACACAAGAATATTTCAGACTGGTCCAAATTGAAAGCATTTTCAGACGGCAAAATAAAACTGAAAAATTGAAATTTAGCTTGGGAAGGGTAGAAAACATTGTGATTAAAGGAGAAAATGCTGGTTACCAGCATTTTCTCCTTTTCCCACCACGTTTTCCAAAGGCTTCTTTCTCAGGGTTGTTAAGAGTCCGGATTGTGTGGTAAAGAGTTACCTTGCTTAGCCTACCTTCAGGAGCATTTTTGACCAGACATGACATGCAAATCTTTCAAGACAAAAATTATTGTCAAGTTTCATGAGAAACGGACTGAAAATGTAACCTCTACTGTGTAAACATGATGCTTAACAAATCTAAACTTGTGACCTAGTTTTTGACCTGACATCATTTGGGGACTCATTAGAAATGTTATCAAGAAAAACATTCTAGCTAACTTTCATGAGAGTTGGACTGGAAATGTGGCCTCCAGGGTGTACAAAAGACTTCTTCAAAGATTGAACAGTTGGACCAATTGTAACAATGGATTTAGCCTGGTGGAGACTTTAGGTTTTCTGATACAAATTTACAGTCCATACTTTTCATTTACTTACAGGTGACATGGTGAATACATTTCCAGATTTACCATGATGAGATTCTAGGTTTGTCCCCACTTGGAGAGGTGGTATTCATCTGTGTATTGGTGGTAATGATACTGCAGAGCCCAAGTCCAAGCCTGGTGAAACCCAGAAAACATATGAACAAGTTAGCTGTTGCCATGGTGTTACTGACACACTGCTGAAAGTGATGTAAAATCCAGATGGACACAGATCTGTGACTGGTTGGGGATGAACATTGGACAGAGGTACATGTACAAACATTTTCTAAATAAGCAAAGTTTTTTAATGCTCCTGCCATTTTAAATACAGATGCAATATAGTTTCCTTGCAGTCAGTAGGTATCAGTGTTCCCACTGGAAATTTTATTTGGGGGTTTTGTACCCCCTACAACTGAAAAATGGGGGTATAAGAAAAAAAATGGGGGTACAAATTCAGAAAAAACTTGTATGCCCACAACTCTAGATACTTACTGCCTCATTCTTGTTCAGATGCAGAACAATCATATTACAGATCTACTCTGTCAATGTACAATTTGAAATGTATGCATAACTGAAAGTTAAAGAATTGCAAAGTTTTAACTAGACTGTAGTGGTCTTTATGCTCATATTTTCACATCCCGTTAGCCTTTTTTATTTCAGTTTAGATTTCATAATTGAAGGTATGACAATAATGGTTCTCAACTGAAGGTAAAGTAATCCATATTGATGATTTGCAGCAAAAAAAAGTATGTTACATCAAGATATTTGTGGAAATTTGTAACTTAAATCCATTACAAGCTGAAAGGAAGGTATGAAGTGACTCTGATCAGACAATGTAAACAGGAGCATTTTGTTGTGTCATGGGTTTCTGCGTTTTTTTGACAGATTTATTTTTCATGTCCATTTAGTTATGGATAGGTGTTTCTGCATGATCTGGCTTATGGTTGATAATAAGGATAGCAAGTCACTTCAAAACCTGTCATTTTGCACAAGATCAGCGGATAATGGCTTTTGTTTTTGGTTACATTTTGCCGTGAGGTCTCGTGTGTAACCAAACTTTGTTATGTGAATTTCAATTCTGTACAATGATTGACACAATAATTTGCGTGAGTTTGAACACTGATATGAATTCTGTTTTCTCTATGATGAATATTTCTACAACTCGTGTGACTTGCTTGCTTACGGAACCTGAATTCCGAAACCCAAAAGTTCATTTCTGAGCTAATCCCAATGTAGGTTCACAGACGAAAGACGTTGACGTCAACAAAACGCTCTTTCATAGACTGCGTCAAACAAAGGAGAGCTGAAGTAAGGATTCTTTCTGGAAACAAACGAGTCCCAGTCAGCAAAAAGAATGCCATCTAGCGGGAGATAATGGCATATTATAGGTCGCGATAATAAAGACCAAGTACGCCGACCATGTAAATGTTCTAAAAATAGAAAGCTGGAAATCCAAAATTTTTCTGATGTTAGATTTACTTTGTCAGAAAATCGCTTTTACGTGAGCCGTTCTATGCAAACACTTTCTTTTTTTCATTTTTATGTTCGATCTTCTTCTGTATTTTTTTGTGCGTGATTTCACGTACAGGTTTGTAATTTTGTACGTGTTTTAATTCATTTATACGTGTTTCACGCACGATTTTGCGTGATCGGGAACACTGAGGTATCTTAACCTATTGCCACACAATCCCTACTTTCTACGGCCCTGATACAGTAGCCTTTTAAAAACATTGTGGGAAAAGGAGAAAATGCCTGCAAGCAGCATTTTCTTCTTTTCCCACAATGTTATCTCTTCCCTTCAATACAAATTTCAAATTTTCAGTCACTTTTATTTTGTTGTTTGCAAATGTTTTCAATTTGGACCAGTCTAAAATTTTGTTGTTTTAGTAAAGAGTTAACCCTTTCCCAAACGACAAAATTTTAGACTGGTCCGCAGTAAAAGCACTCACAGACAACAAAATTAATGTTACTCTAAAAGCAAAATTTGTTTCCAGCAGGTAAGAAAACAGTTTGGGAAAAGGAGAAAATGCTGGTTACCAGCATTTTCTCCTTTTCCCACAATGTTTTCAAAAGGTTTCTCTCTCAGGGACGTAAAAACCAGGGATTGTGTGGTAAAGGGTTAAAGACATCCTGTAGGTGAATTTTCAAATGTTTAACCCATTATCACACAATCCCAACTTTTAACGATCCTGAGAGAGAAGCCTTCTGAAAACATTGTGGGAAAAGGAGAAAATGCTGGTAATCAGCATTTTCTCCTTTTTCCATAATGTTTTCTTCCCGTCCCAACAGAAATTTCAAATTTCCAGGCACTTTTATTTTGTCGTCTGCATATGCTTTCGATTTGGACAAACCTAAAATTTTGTTGTTTGGCGAAGAGTAAAGATGCCATCATAACTGATAAATTTTGAAAGTTTCAGATGAATTGATTTAAGCCCATTACCACACAATCCCTACTTTTGATGACACTGTGAAGGAAACCTTTAGAAAACACTGTGAGAAAAGGAGAAAATGCTGGTCGCGAGCATTTTTTCATCTTCCTACAATGGTTTCTAGTCTTCGTAACACAAATTTCGAATTTTCATTCACTTTTATTTTGTTGTCTGCAAATGCTTTCAAAGTGGACAAGCCTAAAATATTGTTGTTTGGTAATGAGTTAAAACAAAAAGTAGATCTACCTGCAATGTCTCATTTTACAAGAGTACGCCATGAAGTTAACATTATCTAAGTAGGAAGTTATGCTTGTGCTCTGTGTTAGATCATCATCATCTTTCAATGTTTTTTAACCCTTTACCAAACAATCCTGGGATTTCACGACCCAGACAGAAAAGCCTTCTGAAAACATTGTAGGAAAAGGAGAAAATGCCGGTAACTGGCATTTTCTCCTTTTCCCACGACATTTTCTACTTTTACCAAAACAAATTTCAAATTTTGAGTCGCAAAAATTCTGTCGTCTGCAAATGTTTCGATTTTGGACTAGAATAAAATTGTGACATTTGGTAAAGTTAAACAACACATTCCGTTTTTTTTTTTTTTAATTATGGCTTTATAAATTAAGCTGCTTGTGTTTCTACCACTTCAGAGGGCACTATTTTTTACTTTTTTTCAGGGTTTTCCATGACGCACAAATCCTGCGTCATAGACGCAATTTTAATTCAAATGACCCCCCAGAATAAGTGACAGTGTATCACTGTTGACGCTACTTTTCACAGTCTAAATCATGTATGAAGTTGAATAAAGCGTCATAATTCCAAGTCTGTTCTTGCCTCAATGTCAGACAAAGACGGCTCTTTTTTTAACTCCAGGATTTATTTTAGATAAAAGTATTTTTCCGTTAATTTATTTATAGAATAAGACTGGTTTACGCATTATTGCCACATTTATAAAAAATGGGCGCAATCGAAGTCATGGTTGGGTTCTCTGTATTTCATAGCATATTTTACACAACATCCAGTGTATAAAAATGCACATTACCGGTCTGTGCTATTAGCCGAAAAATAATGTCACAAAGAAGAAAACTGTAGCATTCTTCTATCATCTGCTTCCTACAACTGCCGATCAAGTCACCACAAGCATTGATTCAGAGAAAAATGTTTGGTCTGTCAGAAATTGACATCGACCTTTCTGTCAGAAATGACCGATAGACTTTTCAATCTTGGAAGTTGGCGTTTAGGTGAAATGCATTGTAAATCGTGCTTGAAGTTGATGACGGAGAGATCCTTTTTTTTTAAATTAACGAAATGACCCTCTACTAATGAGGAAAGGGGACACAATGACCCCTAAATGTTCAAAGCCGAGGGAAAACCCTATAGATCTAACAAAAAACTATTGTTTTTTAGAAGTGATACAAGAAATTACCTACAGAATGTCAAAAGCGATACCATCCAGTGCTGCAATGTAATTTCAAAAGATTTGAGTCTGATGATTTTGAAATAGACCTACATTTATAATTGTTTTGAAAAGCATGACAACAGTGATTTTCCAGTGTGCTGCTGGGGAAGCACATTTTTTGTTTTTTAAGAGGGAAAAAAGATACAAGTAAAGCAGACTGGTGACTTTTTTACCAGGACATTATTAGTTGTGTGGTCAGGTGGCAGGGGACTTGGAAAATTGTTCATGACTGTGGTGAGCCGAAGGCAAGGTTGCGACATGATTTGACATAGCTGTGAACAAGTTTCCGAGTCTCCTATCATCTGACCATATAACGAATTTATTATACTGTGCAAAATACTCTTTCAAAGCATGTTAAGCAAAATTTTCCTGTATTATAATCTCACGAATTGAGTATACTGACAAATAGAAATTCCCTTCTGAGTGCCCCAATTCAATGAAAACCGGTGTCACTTGAAACTGACGTCACTAAAACATGCAGTTTGGTGCATAAATGTGTAGTCTGGTCATCGATCAATCCTGCCATTTTAGATGTAGTCTGGTGACACTGAAAAGGGAAATTGACTTTACATGGTTTTTGCCAGGGAACATGATAACCCGGAATGTTAACCAATCAGATCATGAGAATTTTCTTTGCAGTATAATAATGATAATCTATTGATATGATTACACAAGTAAAAATCTGAACACAATGGAACATCAAATTATAAAGCTATGAAGAAATTCCACTAACTTTTTAGTGAATCCTCATATAATTGTTAAACTTCCTTTTGATCGAATATAATGGTTGGTCTAGATCCAAGATCAGTGTGCAGTAAACATGCTGTCTGATCTTGGATCTTCACAGGCTGCAAAAGCAACTATAGTTGTGAAAGACAATGGAACGTTTTAACTCTTTCCCAGACAACAAAATTTTGGACTAGTCCAAAAAGAAAGCATTGGTGGACAAAAAAATGAATGTTAATCAAAATTGAAATTTGGTTTGGAGAGTGTAGAAAACTTTGTGGGAAAAGGAGAAAATGCTGGTTACCAGCATTTTCTCCTTTTCCCATAATGTTTTCAAAGGCTTCTCCTTTTCTCACAATGTTTTCAAAAGCTTCCTTTCTCAGGGTCTTCAGAAGTCGGGATTGTGTAGTAAAGGGTAAAAAGACAAGTTTAAAACAATGTAGATTTTACTTTCTATTTTTTCAGGTAGGCAATGTGATGCTGAGATAGGGTTGAGACAAGATATCTCCAGCAACAGATATAGAAGCAAAGTTAATGCCTGCAAAAACAAAAGAGTTATGATTTCAAGGTTGTTATGAAAATTCGGAAAATTCATCAGATCTTAACCCTTTACTACATATATACTCGTTTCTACACATTGCTTGCAGGAGCCTTCGGAAAACATTGTGGCAAAAGGTGAAATTGCTCGTCACGAGCAATTTCACCTTTTGCCAGAATGTTTTCAATGCTATCAAAAGGTGTCATATACACATAAGAAACAGCTTCATCCTTGCTGTTATGTAGGGTCAGAGAAACCATAGAAATGCCTTATGGGGTAAAGGGTTAAAGATGGTTCAATGACAAAACTTGTCCTTGACGGAGTAGAAAACATCGTGGGTAAGGGAGAAAATGATGGTTATCAGTGTTTGCTCCTTTTCCAACAATGTTTTCAAAAAGCTTCCCTCCAACTGTTGTTAAAAGGTGGTATTGTTTGGTAAAGAGTTAACCACAAAACCAAAAAGAAATGTAACAAGCCTGACATCGCAGTGTGGTTTTGAAAATATCGTAGGAAAAGGAGAAAATAGTAATAAGCATTTCTCCTTTTCCCATGATGTTTCCAACATGTCACCTACCCTGTGGACCCTTTACCACACAATCCTGAGATTTAACAACCTTGGGAAGAACCCCTTTTGAAAACATTGTGGGGGAAAAGGAGAAAATAATGGTAACCGGCGTTTTCTCCTTATCCCACAATGTTTTCTGTCTTAACAAAGACAAATTTCAAAATTTGAGGCATGTTTATATTGTCGTATGCAAATTGCTTTCAGTTTGGACTATCCTAAGAATTTGTCATTTGGTAAAGAGTTAAAAGGCAAAAACCTGAATTTGAACCATAATTATTAACTGCAGTTGCCTTCAACTTGGACAAGTCCAAACTTTGTCATGTGGCCGTGATTTAACTCTTGACCACACAATCCCTACTTTTTACGAAAAAAGAAAGCCTTCGAATATATTGTGGGAAAAGGAGAAAATGCTGGTAACCAGCATTTTCTTCTTTTCCCACAATGTTTTCTACCCTTTCCAAGTAAAATTTCAGTTTTTGATTCACATTTATTTTGTTGTCTGCAAATGCTTTCAGTTTGGACTTGTCCAAAATTTTGTTGTTTGGTAAAGAGTTAACTCTTTACAAAAGAACAAAATTTTGGACTAGTCCATATTGAAAGCACTTGCAGACGACAAAATAGACATGACTCAAAAATGGAAATTTGTTTCCAGCGGAGTAGAAAACTTTTAATTGACAAATTTCATGTTTAAAGTTAAAGTTTTGCGGTCGAGTAAGGGATTTAATAATGTTCAATACTGTATGTATATATACATGTATTAATTTATTTTGCCACAGGTTAGATTTTACTTAGATTGGTTTCATATTGGGCAAAGAGCTGTATATTTCCAGTATTTTGTCAAAAAAATTTTACCCCAGTGGATAGGTGCACTGGCCGCTGCTGAACTGAAAACATAAATGTTACATAATTCAATCAATCAAACAATCCTTGAGAAAAATTGGACTTGGAAAACATAGTGTGAAAAAATAGCAATGATAACCAGCTTTTAACCTTGAAAAACTGATTAACTCTTTACCAAACGACAAAAAGTTTTGGTTTGACCAAATCAAAAGCATTTGCAGGCGGCATAATAAAAGTGACTGAAAATTTGAAGTTTGTTTTGTGAAGGGTAAGTTTGTTTTGTGAAAGGTAAGTTTTTACTTAGATTGGTTTCATGCTGAGCATAGAGCAATGTTTGTATAATTTCAGTGCTTACCTCCTAAACTAACCCTTGCTTCGCCAATTGCTTTCTGAGAATTGATGAGTCATTGTGACAGTATTCAATCCTGTCTCACCGCCGACCATTGTTTCCACAAAGGTTTGTGGGAAAGCAGCCAGTGGCTTGGAATAGATATTATGCCGAGTACTGGTAAAAGAAACTCTAGAAAAGCACTGATAGGTGCACTGGTTGCTGCAACATAACTGAAACCATTTAAAAAAAAAAACAGTGTTGAACACCATACAATCAATCAGAAACCTCACCATTCATGCCCATGAGAAAAAAGGGTTTTAAGCTTCATGATTTTTGGAAACCTGTTTTAAAACTCTTTGCCAAACAATAACTTTGTAGACCCATCTAAATTGAAAGCATTAGATGACAAAAAAAATGTGGTTGAAACTCTGAATTTGTTGTTGGAAGGGTTGAAAACATTGTGGGAAAAGGAGAAAATGCTGGTCACCAGCATTTTCTCCTATTCCTACAATGTTTTCTAAAGGCATCATACAAAGGGTTGTTAAAAGTCGGGATAGTGTGGTAAAAGATTAAAAAAAAGTCTGTTAGAATTCATTCTTTGGCAAGGGGGATCTTAGGGTAGACTAATGTATACTGATTATCTTACTGTATCAACCCTTTACCAGACGACAACATTTCAGACTAGCCCAAATTGAAAGCATTTGCAGATGACAAGCAATTGCTACTCCAAAAAGGAAATCCATTCTGGGAAGAGTAGAAAAAAATTGTGGTAAAAGGAGAAAATGCTGGTTAGCAGCATTTTCTCCTTTTCCAACAATGTTTTTAAAAGGCTTTTTCCTCAGAGTCGTTAAAAGTTAGCATTGTGTGGTAAAGGGTTAAAAACATAAATTTTGTTGGCTTGGCTTATTTTTCCATGACAACTGTTATAGAATCTTTTTGATTAACTGGCTCCATAGTAATCCCATGTTTCATTATCCTGGAAGAAGACAGCTTTTGAAAACATTGTTGGAGGAAAAGAGAAAATGCTGTTGACCAGCATTTTCTCTATTTCTCACAATGTTTTCTCCTGTTTCAAATACAAAAGCTGCCTTATAAACTACTGAAGCATGTGAGAAAAGTAGTTGCTAGCTTTGGAAAGAAAGTTGTGTTAGTACTGATTGAGGAAGCCAGGAAACACGTGTGTCAGTGACCATCATGATATGACCTTAGCTGTTAAAAGTGGCGTTAAACCCCAATACAACCAACCAAACTACATAAAAATTTATTTTCTGCAAATGCTTTGAACTTTGTTTGCCCAGAAAATTTTTTTTGTTAAATAAAAAGAGTTATTATTGGGTATTCCTTTCCAAGCCATTTATGGATCACTGACACATAGATGTGAGGCATTCGAGTGACACAGGACCATCTCTGAATGTCAAATCCTATAGTAATGTTTATGAAATTCAATTTTTCGCTTCCAATATGAACAAGTCTGAAATTTTGTTTTTGTTGGAGAGACAATAAACTTGTGTCAATCTTTTTTTAATGATTTTTATTCATGTAAGATTTTTTTACATTTGTTACAATGACCTTTTCTGGATAACCAAATTTTAGATAAGTATGTATTGAAAGCATCTGACTTTTTACCCGACAAAAAAAAAAATAGTTGATTGGTTCCGCTTGAAAGCATTTGCAGACTACATACTAAATACTGGTCAGATGGTAAGATTTGTCTCTGATAGAACAGAAAACATTGTGAGAAAAGGAAGATATACGGTGTACTAGCATTTTCACCATTTTTCCGTGATATTTTCATATGCCTTCTTTCACAGGATCTTTAAAAGTTAGTTTTGAAAAGTAAAGGGTTAACTCGTTGCCATACAGCAAATATTTTAGACCTATCCAAATTCAAAGCATTTGCAGACGACAATTTCAAAGCGGATCCAGTGGTACAATTTTGCTTTGATAGGGTAGAAAACTTTGTGGGAAAAGGAGAAAATGCTGGTAACCAGCATTTTCTCCTTTTCCCACAATGTTTTCATAAGGCTTCTTCCTCAGGGGTTTTAAAAGTGGTCATTATGTGGTAAAAGAGTTTATCTATGATAATGTTATGTGATGAGTAGAAAACATTGTTTGAAAAGAGGAAAATGTTGCTAACCAACATGTTCTCCTTTCCCCATGATGTTTTCTAAATGCTTCTAAGTATACTGCAGCATGCTGAGTTTTTACGATCCTACCCAGCATTTTCTCCTTTTCCCACTATGTTTTCAGTCCTATCAAAGAAAAAATGCATCATTTTTGCCAAATTGAAATTGTCGCCTGCAAGTGCTTTCAATTTGGACAGGGCTAAAATTTTGTCATCTAGTAAAAGAGTTAAGCTTATTGAATTTGATCTTTGTGATCTATGTTTCTGTTATATTTATCAACATTTCATATTGAATATTAAAACATTTCCTCTTGAAATACTGTTTTTGTTTAAATTTTCTCTTCACAGAGAAAACAAGTCCATATAAAAGAAGGAAAAACATAAATATTTATCGTTTATTAAACATTCCTGTATTAAAATATATAAATCCTGTATTGAAATACATAAATCCAAATACACAGAGTAGTAAAAGGTAATTTCCCCTGGATCCCACCATCGCCTATCCAAGTGTCTTTTGAACCCGTTTTCTATCCAGCTTCTGGTTTCTCTATCCAAGTGTCTTTCTCTTTTTTCCCCCATCCTTATGTCCATTTTTTTTTTTCTGGAGCTGGCGCGGCTCGATCTCAGGTCTCCGAGTCGACTCCCCTGACCATTAGACCAATTTGGAGCCTATAAGATAAAGCTTGTATTTCATATTTGAATACGGTATCTTGTAAAAACATTGAAAAAAAAAAAATCTACCGGTAGTCTACCTGTAAATACTAGTACTAATTGATTAAGTCCTTCGATCAAAATTTTCTATCAAACAGGACAGCTTTTTTCCAATAACCACAATATTTAAAAATGTTATAAAAAGGACAAAAATGCTGATAACATTTTCTCTGTTCCCACAATGTTTTCTTCGCTTTCAAAGAAAATCCCATTGTTGGAGCTATATTCAATTTGTCTGGTCTGGAGTTTATAATGCAACTGCGAAAGATAGAGACTCGGATCAGCCCGCGGAAAGAAGTCATAGATCCCAACTTTTAACACCCATGTTGTCAGGGATCCCTAAGTAGGCTAACATGCCTTTCCCAAACGACAAATTTTTGGACTAGACCAAATTGAAAGCATTTGCAGACGACAATTCAACTCTTGATGAAAAGATGATTTCTGTCTATGATAGGGTGGAAAACATTGTGGGAAAAGGAGAAAATGATGGTTACCAGCATTTTCTCCTTTCCCCACAATGTTTTCAAAAGGTTACTATTCCTGACCCGTAAAAACAAAGAATTTTTTCGGAAAGGGTTAACCGTTACAATGCTAAGTAACTAAAATTAAATTTTAAACTCGATATTCAAACCAAATATATTGCTGTTTCTATTATGTTGCGGGCTTTGTGACATTGTGGGAAAAGGAGAAAATGCTGCGCAGGTTGACTTGGATAGATACTGTTCGCAGATTGACGAAGTCCCCTTTTCACAGAGGATGGCTGATACAGATTTTCGTTACCTGAGAGGTATGAACAAATAAATAAAACTGAAGAAATTTTACATGTAGACGACAATTCAACTTTTGCGAAAAAGATGATTTCTGTCTATGATAAGGTGGAAAACATTGTGGGAAAAGGAGAAAATGCTGGTTACCAGCATTTTCTCCTTTTCCCTCAATGTTTTCAAAAGGCTTCTACCTCAGGGTCGTAAAAATCAGGGATTGTTTTGTAATGTGTGACTATAAACCAAGAGTGGCAACTAAAACGAACAAACCAGGACAGTGGCACGAGATATTTTCAGACTAAAATCAGTCGGAACTATTATGCCAAGTCCGATCAACTGTCCATAGTGTCTGGTATGTGTTTTCCTAAATATCACTATTACTGGGCTTGTACTGCGCTTTGCTGAAGGACACTCCCACGTAAAACCAGTGTGGCCGGTGAGGATCAACCCCAGATCCCCTCGTCTGGTTATATATTTATCACTTTACTCTTTACTAAACGACAGAATTTTAGACTGGTCCAAATTGAAAGCACTTGCAGACGACAAAATAAACATGAACCAAAAGTTCAAAATTGTTTTGGAAAGCGGGTAGAAAACATTGTGGGAAAAGGAGAAAATGCTGGTTACCAGCATTTTCTCCTGCTTCCACAATGTTTTCAAAAGGCGTCCATTTCAGGGTCGTAAAAAACAGGGATTGTTTGGGAAAGGGTTAATTCTTTACCAGACGCCAAAAAAAAAGTCGTGGTAGATGGTAGACTTGATTTTTAGCTCCACTGGCCGTAGACCTGCGTGCGTGCGTGCACTTTTATTTCAAACATCTCTGAAAATCCATCCAATTTTGATGAAACTTCACAGAAATGATCCTGCCATGGTCCTCTTCAAAATTTCTTGAAAGAATTTGATTCCTTCAAAAACTCTGGTTACCATGGCAACAAAATTGAAAAAAATTGAAAATCTTTGAAAATCTTTTTGTCTGAAACCGTAAGGCCTATAGCGAAAGCTTGATAAATTTCCTTGTGACTAACCATAAGATCTAGGGCTAACCTGTCTCATGGGTCTCAAGTTTTACAGGACGTTTTATTGAGCAAACTTTGAAAATGCTTTTGTTCATAACCACACATTCTGTAGACCTGTTTTATATGGTATGGGGCTGTATCATGTGGACCTCCACCAGGATTCAATTAATTGTAGCTTTGTAGCCAAAAGAGGCATTTCCCTGGGGTCATAAGTTTCTCATAGGATTTTATAGAAGAACATTTTGTATGTCTTCTAGTTAAAAACCAATTGGCCAAGTACTGTAATGTTTGGCTTGTAGTGTTTTGACTTACTAGCCAGTGGAGCGATACAGGGATATCATGGTCCTCTTGTTGTTTTTTTTCGCGGTCTTTCATCAAAAACATGACTGTTTGGTGATGGGTTATGATACTTGATTTGTAATAAATGAATTTCTTGAACGATCCCGTTTGGAGGGATATCCTTACTTGAGTATCCCTGAGAAAATGAATCCAAAGCTCTAATGTACTTGTAATACTGGTGAAAAGCATGAAATATTTTGATAACCTGGTAACCAGCATTTTCTCCTTTGTCCGCATTGTTTACCATTCTTTCTTTTGTTTTCAAACGCTCTCAATTTAGCAAGTCAAAATGTTGGTCGTCATTTGGTGTAAAAGAAATGATGTCTACGGTGATAAGATTATGGCTGCTTTTTCCGAGTTTGAATGCAAGTCTTAGGACAAACGATTCCTGTTACAATGGCAATCGTTTAACCCATTACCGCGAAATCCCTACTTTTGACGCCCCTGAGATAGAAGCCTTCAGAAAACATTGTGGGAAAAGGAGAAAATGCTGGTAACCAGCATTTTCTCCTTTTCCCACGATGTTTTCTACCCTGCTCTAAACAAATTTCAGTTATTGAGTTACGTTTATAATGTTGTCTGCAAGTGCTTTCAATTTGGACCAGTCTAAAATTTTGTCGTTTGGTAATGAGTTAACCTTGCGATTCTTCAATCCATTACCACACAACCCTGCGTTTTAATAACGACCATGTAGGAGAAGGCTTTTGAAAACATTGTGGGTAAAGGAGAAAAATGCTGGTAACCAGCATTTTTCTCCTTTTCCCATGTTTTCTACCCTGCGGGAAACAAGCTTCACTTTTTGAGTTACGTTTATGTTGTCGTCTGCAAGTGCTTTCAATTTGGACCAGTGTAAAATTTTGTCGTTTGGTAAAGAGTTAAAATAAATCATGTCTATCCTGACAAAATTGTGGCTGCTTTTCCCAGTCTGTAAGTTATTTTTAGGGGAATGACCATCATTTAACCTTGTGTTTGATTAAATGAATTGTTTTTTAACACTGCTTTCAAATTTATCTCGGTGATATCAAGGCGATATGACCGTAGCGGATTATAAAACCAACACAAAGTTCTTGCATATCCTTTGGCCTAGCTAGGATTTGAACTTACGTCTTGTATGTCACCGACTGAGCCGCAAGGCTCGGCAGTGACCCATATCCGCTAACTTTCAAGCCTTGATGTTACAAACTAACTGCGGCTACAGAGCAAAATATCGAACTTGCAACTCTCAAAAATGTCTAGCCCATTACGATTTTAACCTTTAAGGTTCATGTAAAGTGTTTATTTTGCTTAATTTCATACGTCAATAATTCTGTAATTATTAAAATTTGTCCGGGAAAACCATATATCAAATTAAAGCTCTGGATGAGTACAAGCTGTTTTACATAATTATACCTACTGGCCTTACATAATAAAACTAAAACATTGCAGAAAAAGATGACATCGTTTAAAACCTACAAAATAATAATGACATAACAAAATTGCTTAAGTTTTGGAAAAAACATAGGCTATGGTACATACCAGGTACTGCTACTACCAAAAATCCTATAGTTTCTTTAAAAAGGCACACATTTAAGTCAGAAAGTTTGACATTTTTCCCTTATTGAATTGTCAACCATGTTTGACCTACTTTGTTTTAGTAACAGGTATAGTGTCTCCACAGGATCAAAATGTACAAGTGGTTGTGCATGATAAACTTTCATTAGTAATTTTAGATAATAAATATAACAGGGTCTCCAGTAATGTAACTGTGACTTTCTGCTGATATAAAGTGGGTTCTTTACTATGGACAAGTCATGGAAGAAAAAGTCTCTGGGTTTTGTAATCTTTATATTTGTTGGGCTAAAGAGAACCAACACTCTGAAATTAAAACAAATGACAATAGATTAAATTTAACAAACAACTAATAATAAAATATCTGATCTCAGTCTGTCACGGATGCATTTCCTATGTATTTGTGAAAAGGCTTATCATGTCATTTGCTGACATGATTATCCTTTTCCCACAATACAAATAAATAGATATTAAACACTTTACACAATAACACTTCAATACAATATCACTTCAATACAATGTGATCCTTTTCCTTTCTAATCAACCCTTTATCCTATTAATCTCTATATGAAGTACTAAGAAATACAGTGCTTTCTACTGTAAAACTCTACCAAAATATATACAGTATGCTATGAAAAATACATTTTCAACACAATTCAATACAGTACAAAACAAGGCAAGCGCTTACCAATTTGAGGAACTAAGTGCTTTAGATCTCTTCCACAATCAAGCCAATACTCTTATTTCTCTGTGACTATTAGGCAACTGAAATATTAATATAAGAATAGTGCAGACTAGTATAAAGATCAGAAATTAGTTAATGAAGGACAATCCTAGCTTCAAGAACTTAATGGAGGGAAAACTGAAATTGGGCTCAACTTCTGAACAAAATGGTAAGAAGATCTAAAAGGACAAATGGAATGAAAAGATCATCAAAACCTTTTTATACAAATACTAGAAACAGTGAGACAAATGGAAATCTAAATTCATGACAAACTTACATCTCAAAAACTCTTTTCTTAAGAATCCTTTTTCCAAAATCAAAACACACAGTGTTTCTTCTACAAAGGCTAGTGACTGAGTGAAAAAATAAAGTCATGTGATTGATTTGGCGGGAAATGACCATTGAACCACGACACAGGTAGATAGATTAGCTCTACACCCAAATCATATGAAAAGTGACCCTGCCACATAAAACAAATAAAAATGACCTGTACAAGTGAAATGTCCATGTCTACGTCCAAACCCTTTCTCAAAAACAGCAGTTACAAAAGGTGTCACCAGTCTGGTAGATAGGATTAAGGTGTCACCAGTCTGGTAGATAGGATTTAGAATCAATTTTTGACATAAGCATTTTTTTCATTGTTCTTTTTGTGTGTGTGATGGGGTAGTGGGGTGCTGTTTTTGAGAAAGGGTTTGTAAGTGGACATGGAAATTTCACTTGTACAGGTCATTTTTATTCTAAAATTATTACTGGAATAAATTGACCTGAAATTGACCTTTATGCAAAGAGTAATTAAAACGTGAATATTTAAACCATCTGGTATAATCGGACTGTACGGAAACTGTTATCGGTAAATGTCGGGTTTGACCCTTACTGCGCCTTAGTCAAAATAAAACGGTTTTGCGGATGGCATAGATTAAGATCAGGCTGCATAGAAAGTGCATCATAGATCTAAGTCACCCACCATGTATTACCAATTTAAACCAACAATATAATGGTTATTTCAGGTATTTCAAGTATTCTTTGAAAACACTATAAATCTATTAGCAGCATAAAGAGTTTAGAAACATGCACATAGTTCCGCATGCAGACGACATTAGCCGGAGCCAAGTTAGAACAATAAATCAAGCGTGTAATATATGGTAATTGAGGTCATTTATTTCATGTCAATTTGTTCAGGTAATACTAATGAAAGTTTATTACACACAACCACTTGTACATTTTGATCCTGTGGAGACACCATACCTGTTACTAAAACAAAGTAGGTCAAACATGGTTGACAATTCAACAAGGGAAAAATGTCAAACTTTCTGACTTAAATATGTGCCTTTTTAAAGAAACTATAGGATTTTTGGTAGTAGCAGTACCTGGTATGTACCATAGCCTATGTTTTCTCCAAAACTTAAGCAATTTTGTTATGTCATTATTATTTTGTAGGTTTTAAACGATGTCATCTTTTTCTGCAATGTTTTAGTGGCATAATACCATAAAACGCCCCTCTGCTATACAGTCAATGCTTACATGTGGTATTGTTTTTTTGACTTAAAAGAAGAAATTTAATGAAAGTTTCAGCTTCATTCCGTTGAAAAATATTGTATTTGATGTTTACGAAATGAATCCATAAACCAATTGCAATTTTTTGACACATAATTTTGATTTTCATGGGTTTTCGCGATTTATAGAGGGGCGTTTTACGGTATTATGCCGTTTTAGTTTTATTATGCAAGGCCAGTAGGTATAATTATGTAAAACAGCTTGTACTCATCCAGAGCTTTAATTTGATATATGGTTTTCCCGGACAAATTTTAATAATTACAGAATTACTGACGTATGAAATTAAGCAAAATAAACACTTTACATGAACCTTAAGTAACAGCGTTGGGGCTGGAATGGTGTAAAAATAAGTGACAAAGTCGACAATAGTGAGTATGTTGATAATTACACAAAAAATAGCGCAATTAATTCACCCACCTTGATGTTCCATAATTTATCCATTAATTAAATAATCCATTAAATAGAGAAAAAAAGAAACAACCCCGAAAACAGTCACTAACACAATGAACAGTGACTATAACACATAACTAGATTAAGCACGTGAAAAGTCTGTAAATTTGCCGGAAGTGGTGGTAAGGCGGGGGTGTTTGACTTGGTGAGTGTACTGTACAGGCGTCCCTGTTATTTATTCAACAGATACTCACGGCTCAACCACCAGTCTGATCCCGGTATATCCTATTCCTTTCTGGCTATGGTTTAACTCATTACCAAACGACAAAATTTTAGGTTTTTCCAAATCCAAAGAATTTGCAGATGACAAAATAAAAGTGAAAAGTTGAAATTTGTTTAGTGAAGGGTAGAAACCATTGTGGGAAAAGGAGAAAATGCTGGTTACCAGCATTTTCTCCTTTTCTCAAAATGTTTTCTAAAGGCTTCTATCTCAGGGGCGTCAAAAGTTGGGATTGTGTGGTAATGGGTTAAAATGTGACCCGTCACACAAAGAGCGGCCATCTGGAAACTGCGAAAGTCAGACTACGATGATTGCACAGGCTGACGACAGTCGATGCTTTTCATTTTTATGATACTTCCTGTATGTAAAGTGGTCACTCTACACAAACTATACAAACATTTTTTTTTAAAATGTCAGCTTAAATTGACCTGCATTATCTTTAATCTGTTTTCATCCAATTGATGCATGGAATTCGCAGATTGCCCCTTTTTGCGTCACGGACGGGTCACAAAATAAATATTCAGGAAAATATTTTTTCTTAAAAGTCAACAGGAAATAGTAGTAGTAGTAGAGCGCCTATCTTCAGTCGCTGGAATTTGTTCTTTGTCTATATAAATGACGTCACAAGCCGGTGCAGTCAATTTTCAGAATCAATCAGGCGTGTACCATAAGGCATGTACATACCTGTTGTGTTATATTCTCGGCGGCATTTCTATTTTTAGCCACGGGGTTAAGAATGCGTGACATAGATCGAGCAGACGATATCCGATGACAGCAGGTTTGTCAAAACAGAGTGGAAAAAAGGATTGTGGGAGTAGATGATTATTTTAGGGTCTAGCACGGTCGATAGCTTCAAAAACAGGGTGACAAAAGCCCTTCTCTTTAACAATCTCTTTCCAGCAACTGGGAACAGCACGGAAGAAAGTCAGTCTATTTTTTAACCGGTGAGTTCAACAATCTTTCTCGAGCAGACGAATTCTAGAGATCGGCTGTGGTGTGGAAAAGGTTTTCAGAAGCAATTTAAACCGTTCCCTACAACGATGCGCTGGACAGGGGAAATTACTCTCTCTCTCACTCACTCACTCACTCTCTCTCTCTCTCTTTAGTATAAAAAAATGACTGTGGGGTTTAACAAGTCTAAACATGCTCTCTACTATCCGATGAAATGACGTAATTAGCCAGTTAAAACGAGTTTAACCCGGATAATTTTTACATGTCCAGACACGTTCATAACAATCCTATAAACGAGTGATTTTTCCGATATTACGTTCATTCCACTGCAAGATACTGTTGAGCGAATATCATTCTACATCCATTAGCATTATTCAACGCCTAGCGAAAATACTACCAAGTGACGATTTTATCACGGTAAGAAATTAGTACTAGATTTTATGTAAAAGCGCTTTTAGCTCTCGTCAACCAATCAGAAGACAGTTTCGGACTCTAACCACACTGCATCAGTCAATCGAAACCTGACAGTGAAGTAGATTATGGAGGGGAATAACCGCCAAAATTCTATTTGTCTACATGACATTCTTATTTGTGCAAATTACATGCTGATTTGTTTTCTTTCTTACATCTTACTTGTATATTACATCTCATGCGTCATTATTGCTAGTTCATGATTTTGATGCTAATTCTATTTGTCTTCTTTGTATTCCATAAAGTTGTTATTTAGTAATGCGTACTTCTATTCATTTTATCCTTCTTGACAATATGAATTTCATTCATCTTACTTCCTTATTCCGAAAATTCTTTTGTTTCCTATGTGTGTTTTGCTTATCATTAGAATGCTGCATTCTACTTGTTTGTGCATATTCTGGCGAAAACTAGGCGGTTTTGTGATAATATTGAGGTGAAACTATGTTACGTAGTTGAAATAAGACGAACGAAGTAGTCACTATCAAGAATAGCATTTACATGCATACGGCAAGTCATATTATGATACCAGAGGGCGCTTTTATAATAATAGTTTCTCCCTTTGAGTATGTCATTCTCACGATATGTGTAATTCTCACGATATAATTTTATAGCATATTTTACGAAAGCGCGCGGGATCATTATGCGGGAATTGATGCAATACCGGTCAGTAACCACCGATGTGTTTCCTGACGGTTTCACACCAGTACTGACACAAATTTCTGTCCAAAGCCACTGACTACTTTTCTCAAATGCATCGGAAGTAATACGCGAAAAATCGCTGGAAATAATGTTCTCCGCAATCGGTTATCAGACCCGCAACCTCCAAGTCATGAGTCTGATACGCTAACCACTGAGCTACCCGGTCTGGCTCAGTGCCGCGATACAACTGAAATAATGTTAAAAAGGGTGTCCTAAGACATATTGGGAAACTCGGGATTCTGTAGCAAAGTGTCTGTTTCTTTCATGTTCTAAAAGTTTCAAAGACTGAGATAATCAAAGTTCAGTAATGAGCGCCGTGATCGTATAGTAGTAAGTACTTCGCGTTATGGCCGCGACATCTCGCGTTCAAATCCTGGTCACGGCAAATCCGAGTTTGTCGCTGTCTCGGCACAGATGAACAATTTTTTGCAGCCCTTTTAACTCATAACCAAACGACAAAATTTTAAGTTTGTCCAAATCGAAAGCATTTGCAGACGTCAAAATAAAAGTGACTGAAAAGTTGAACTTTGTTTTGTGAAGGGTAGAAAACATTGTGGGAAAAGGAGAAAATGCTGGTTACCAGCATTTTCTCCTTTTCCCACAATGATTTCTAAAGGCTTCCTTCTCAGCGGCATCAAAAGTAGGGGTTGTGTGGTACTGGGTTAGGGTGTTTTACCCCACTTTCAGTACGATTTCAATCCTATGACAGCATCGGCTGACTTTGTTGACGATTTTTATTGGTTTTCTCACAAAAGCAATTTCCTCTCTTTCCTCGTTAATGTGCAACAACACACAAATTTAAGCGTTCATGACCCTGAAAAAGAGGGATTTTGAAAACAATGAACAATGTCAGGCAGTACAAGCAGTTTTATTCATTGGCATAAAAAAGGCATTGGGGGAAAAAATCTCAATGACAAAAACCTCACTTTGAATTTAAAATTCCACTCATGTGAGCATAACTATTAACATCAAATGAATCACTATCTGAAAAAAAAAAAAACATACTTCATGTACAAAAAGTTGGGGATAAAGAGTTAGTAAGTTGCTGGTGAAATCTGTGAAAATTGTTGTACATGTCTGTTCATTGCTAAATACATGTATATCTTTGACTTCTGAACGGAAATATTCAAATTGGAATTCAGGTAACATTTCCTGAATTCCTAAATTAAGTATTCAACCATACTTAATTACCAAATTAAGAAGCATCTTGTTGCTGCTATAATACATCACAGTCTAAATTCCATATTGCCTATCGACCAATCAATCATCTTATTACGGACAACTTTGTTACCCGGTGTACATAACTTACTTCTACATTTGGTTCAAAATCTGTAACCTTTTACCACACAATACCGACTTTTGACAACCCTGAGAAAGAAAACTTTTGAAAACATTGTGGGAAAAGTTAAAAATGCTGGTCACAAGCATTTTTCTCCTTTTCCTGCAATGTTTTCTACCCTTCACAAAACGAATTTCAAATTTGCAGTCACTTTTATTTTGTCTTCTGCAAATCCTCAATTCGGAAAAAACCTAAAATTTTGTTGTTTGGTTATGAGTTAAGTCGACCACCTAACCAAAGTTGCATGGAAGTTCTATTATTTTCAGTTTGAAAAGGGCATCTCTGCATTGTGTTACGAGTCAGGCGTAACTAGAAAGTAGAAGCCAGCAACAAACGATAACAATTAACAGAATTTATTAACAAAAATATCAAATAAACAGTGACAATATTACAATAGTACAAAACAATACCTTAGACGTTAAATTCAAAAGACAAATTATTCCAGTCTTAATTCCAGTCTGATCCTGATCCAAACTGAATGTAATCCAAGCACACGAAGTAATCCTCACTTTAGTCTAGTCTGATCCGAATCCAAACTGAATGTAATCCAAGCACTAATTATGACACAAACACAAAATAATCCCCACTGTAGTCTGGCAATCATGTATTAACTAGTGAACACTGAGATGTAAAAAGCTTTTCCTTTTATAATAACAGGGAAACTTCCAGAAAATTCATGTTAAAATCAGTTGCATAACTTCTAGTAATCAGATTGTATAAAGGCCTGGAAACTTCCAGAACAATATTCCACCAGAGAGAATCCAGTTCTAAAAATAGCAACAGGGGAAAACCATTCAAAAATAGATACACACATGAACAAAGCTAGGAATAACTGGGCATGTACATAACAATTGCAGCACAAAATCTGTCTTAATGGTCTTGTATCATTAACAGATGTACTTCATAGTCTGTTTGCAAAATTTCCTGGTCCTCCAATCAGTAAAATAGATAGTAGAATGTTGTATTCACACAATTCCATAGTTCTCTCCATAGTCGCTCAAAACTATAAAGAAAAATAAAACACTGTTTTCACATCAAGATCCTTATATAAATGACTTGTTATTTAACATAAGATGTGGTAACCCAACAGGTTATCATTATTTATCCAAAGTTTCTCAGTTTCATTTTTGCTGAACTCTTTACCAAGCAAACAAAATTTTGGACTGGTCCAAATTGAAAGCAGTTGCAGATGACAAATTCAATTACACAAGTTAGGATGTTTTCTTTGAAAGTTTAGAAACCATGGTGGGAAAAGGAGAAAATGCTTGTTACCACAATCTTTTTCTACCATTCCCAAATCAGATTACAATATTTGAGTCACATCTATTCTGTCATCTGCAAATGCTTTCCATTTGGACTAGTCCAAAACTTTGTTGTTTGGTAAAGAGTTAACCCATTACCAAAAACAATATTTTAGACTGGTCCAAATTGAAAGCATTTGCAGACGACAAAATAAAAGTGACTGAAAATGTGAAATTTGTTTTGTGAAGGGTAGAAAACATTGTGGGAAAAGGAGAAAATGCTGGTTACCAGCATTTTCTCCTGTTCCCACCATGTTTTCTAAAGGCTTCTTTCTCAGGGGCGTCAAAAGTAGGGATTGTGTGGTAATAGGTTAAGGCATTGCCCATTTTGCAGTTTATGGTACAGCATTCCAGGTCAAATTTCTGTGACCCCTGTACATATTTGATAAAACTTCAAACTATTCTTATAGTCTAACCAATTTCAGTTATAATTACCCTTGATACAATATTCATTCCATTAAGCCCTTTTTGTATTTGTAATTTTGGTTTATATTTTGCATGGAAGTCTCTCTGGATTGGATGAAGACAGACAGATTTTGTATATATTATATTCACATTGGGGAATGCAAGACAGCTAAATGCCTAATACATGTAGCTCACTTTGTACTTCCTGCTGAGATGATTAATAAGAGCACCACTTGTGGGTGCCAACACTGGGCTGTAGTTACTTGACTTTCAGTAAATATTTGAACCTGTAGGGGTCTAATTTTGTCAAAAATATTTTGAATTGTCTACTTTAATGGCATATGTTCTCCTTTTGATAGTTATCACTTATGCCCAGTTTCAAGTAAATACCTTCAATACTCACAGAGATACTACATAATGTAACAAGAGGGCCATTGGCCCTGGAACGCTCACCTTAAGAGTCATTCTCAATTGTGTAAATTTGAACAAAAATAGAGAAACCTGGGGTGGGGGTGGGGTGGGGAATAGGTCGGCGCGGGGGGTGGGGGGTGGGTGGGTATGGCCTGGACCGATTTAGATCGAAAAGTTTCCGGAGCCCTGCCTTAGACTATAGCTTATGAGTGAAATTCAATTCCTTGAACAACTTTGGTAAAGTTTCACCAAAGGAATATCCCTGCCAAGAGTCATCAAGATTGGCCAAGTGGCTTAGGAGATGATGTTGAAAGAAATTGTTGGCGGACGATGGATGCTGGACTATGGACGACAGACGCCAGACATAGGGCAATCACAATAGCTCACTTTTAGCACTTTGTGCTAAGGTGAGCTAACAAATATCAAAGCTATATGCCTTCCAGTTTCAAAGAAGAATTTTAAATTTTCCTTTTTACACTAAAGTTAATGTTTGTAAACACTAGCTATTAAATAAAATGCAATTATAAACAAATACACACCTTTGACTGTGTACACCGAGTCCTGCAATAAATAGTTTGTTTTGGAATCCCCTCATTCTAAGCATATATTCTGCCACATGGACATTTTCACCACCTTATCCGATCAAACTCTGTGTTTCAAACCGTCGGTCTGTGCAGCCTCCAGGAAAGCATTTATCGGTAGGACATTTACTGTTGTTCACTTTTAAAAAGACTGGCATTCTTTGGAATCCACTTATTCCTCCATGAATAAGTTACCATCCACCATCTGAAATCAAAATACATCTGATTCTACTTTATGAAAAAAAAAATGTTTAACCCTTTACCCCATAAGGCATTTCTATGATATTTCTAATTGACTCTAAATAACAGCAAGGATGAAGCCATTTCTTATAGATAGATAGATAGATTTATTGGTATGTTCAGGCCACCGGCCCATTATACATATATACAAAGTGTACAATATGTAAACATAGTTATCGTTACATATGCAAACTTACATTTTACATGGAAAATATACACAAATCTCCTATTTACCAAATAAACCCTGACTGTATGGCCCTGAGTGTTGTTTCTGATCATTTAGCTTTTCCTACATGAATGTTTTCTACAGGATTATTTCCCTTCGTTTCAGCCACAGTTAATCTGTCGTCTGCAAATACTTTCAATCTGGACCAGATCAATGTTTTAGTGTCATAGACTGAATCAGTATATACATTTCTCAATGATATAGTCAAAATAAATTCACATATGATGGAAAAGAAAGGAGGAAGCTGAAGAAGAAGGAGAAGAAGAAGGAGAAAATGATAATAATAATAAATGCATATATCCCTCGACCTTTAACCAAATAGACCCTAGTTATATGACCCTGAAATGTGGAAAGCAGGCAATGCTTTAACTGAGTATTTTACTTTTCCTACAATGTTTTCTACGTGATAAATTCCTATAATGTAAGTCAATTATTTGTCGTCTGCAAATACTTTCAATTTGGATCAGATCAGTTGTTTTAGTCTTGTAAATAGTTTAAAGCATTATACCCGTATAATTATGTACAATTGATTTCAATTAACATATAACCAAACATTTAATGTACACATTCCTCGACCCTTTACCAAATAATTCTGATTAAGTAGCATTGTAGAGTGGAGAGCGTTTTTCACAATGTTTTCCACAAGAACCATTCCCATCGTTTCAATTGCTATTGATTTTTTCATCTGCAAATACTTTCAATTTGAACAAGATCAATATTTTATAATCTAAATAATAAAATTTTATAATCTAAATAATAAAATGCAATATACATGTAACAATAATTATGATTATATAAGACAATAATCATATACATTTAATAAGAAAAGAAACTGACTCGTGCATATCAATCGACCCTTCACCAAACAAATCCTGGTTATATAGCCTTGACGTGAGGAAAGCAGGAAACGCTTTAACTGAGTATCTTCACTTTTCCTACAATGTTTTCTATAAGATCAAATCCCATCATTCCAGTTTCAGTTATTTGTCGTCTGCAAATACCTTCAATTTGAACCGTATATGACACCTTTTGATAGTGTAGGAAACATAGTGGCAAAAGGTGAAATTGCTCATTACGAGCAATTTCACCTTTAGCCACAATGTTTTCCCAAGGCTTCTACAAGCAATGCGTAGAAATGAGTATCTATGAAGTAAAGTGTTAAGTGAAAGCAGAAAACAATTTTATGTGTGTTGACAAGTACATACCTCTATGAACTCTTAATTTCATGTGTAAATTTTTAACTTTTCCAGGACATTTAAAGCTTCTTTGATTTCCCATTTACAAATCTTTTAAGCTGCATGTGTTGAATTTTATTTATATTACTCCACTGACTTGAAGTCAAGGCAGGAATAGTTCAAACTGCTGAAATGTATGAGCAATCTTGTCTGATACTGTTTTGAAATGCCTTCTTTACTATGTGCTGGGGTATGTGGTATTATGGAACTAAACAAAAAACTCACATGCACATCATAGACATTCTCAACTCTGCAGAATTAAGGATTTAATTAAAAATCAAAAATAAATTGAGCAAATCCCTATGGTATATTGACACAGAGAGGGGTTAGATGTATAAGCACTTCAAACCTGCGTTGCTGTGGAGCTATCTTTACAATGATGTGCTATAAATATAATGTATTTTTCTCTGTGATAGTTATGCAATGTACATTGAGTTTGTACCTGGATGGATGACCAGGCCAATGAATGGATGTTACAATGTAACACTAAAGAGATTGCCAGAAAGTGCTAGGTAGTATTATCTCTGTTTAGCTCTTCTCATTACAAGGTGCCCAAGGGGAGCCTGTGTCTGTTGCCGATTGGTCATTAATTACTAAAGAATGGTTAGAAACATCTCCCTAACTCCAAGGCCAATTATATAATCAACCAGTATTTGCAGAAATGTAACTCTGGAGGTCTTCTTCAAAACATAGTTCACAGAATTGAATTCCTTTAAAAACTCTAAATTTCAAAGAAGTTCTCTTTCAAATCTAAACAAAATTGTTTAACCCTTTACCAAACAATCCTTGGTTTTTACAACCCTGGGGTAGAAGCCTTTTGAAAGCATTGTGGCAAAAGGAGAAAATGCTGGTAACCAGCATTTTCTTCTTTTCCCTAAATGTTTTCTACCCTGCTGGAAAGTGGAAACAAATTTCAATTTTTGATTTACCTTTCTTTTTTCATCTGCTTTGAATTTGGACTGGTCAAAAAATTTGTTGTTTGGTAAAGGGTTAACCAACTATATTGACCCCTAACAAGCTATGACTTTTTAGACTGGACGAGTTCGATGGTTGTGAACCTCTTTTTCACACAACATGACTCCAAGCCTCATCTATCTTTATCAGAGGCTTTGATCCATTTTCTACAATACTTCTAAATCTAATTCCACTCTTTACCACACAATCCTGACTTTTAACGACCTTGAGAAAGATGCCCTTTGAAAACATTGTGGGAAAAGGAGAAAGTGCTGGTAACCAGCATTTTCTCCTTTTCCTACAATTTTTTCAACCCTTCCAAAAACAAATTTAAGTTTTTCAGTCATGTTTGATATATCCTCTACAAGTGCTTTCAATTTGGACAAGCCTAAAATATTGTCGTTTGGAAATCAGTTGCATGAAAATTAATGTCAAGAGAAGAGATATTAAAGAACAGATAATGATTTATAATAATGTTACTTGTCAGGTTTACCTATAAATTCTGATTTCCATCAATATGCCAAAATGCCTGAGGGCCTCTCATGCTATATGTCCTGCGCTGTACACAGGCAGTCAAGAACAGTCCTCTAGAAAGCACTCTTTCTGGGTCTGCATTTCTGACAGCAATTCTTATTCTGCATTCCTTCAGACAGCGCTCTTCGGCAATCATCATACTGGAAACTGTTAGGTAGCTAATATTGGGATACTCTTGCACTATACTTTTAACCCTTTTATCAAGAGTTCACTGTCCAAAATTTCACTCCATGTTTCAAATGTTAAAATTGTGATCAGCGAGGTTGTCTCTCAATAGTCCGGTAATCCAGTGATTCGTGTACGTTTACAAATTAGCTGAGACGGGAGTGAGACACTTAGACCCCTGACTATTTAGACCCCTTAAAATATTGATTTTTGGGTGACAACTAGACCCCTTTGAGACATTTTGACCCCTTAACACTGGAGACACTTAGACCCCTATTTTCATTTTTGGGACATAGATCGTTTTTGGTCTTTTTTTAATCATTGTTGTTTAATTTACCTCTATTTAAAAAAAATTAGAATTTGTTTTTCAATTCACATCTTTATGAAAATTAGGTGTATTTTTTTTTATAAATAGTTCTTGCAGTAACCTGGCTTTTTTTTATTGTTCGTTTACCTGTATTTTCCAATTCACACCTTTATGAAATATTGTTGGATTTTTTCATTGTTGTTTAATTTACCTGTATTTTCCCATTCACACCTTTATGAAAAAGATCATAGAAATAACAAATTGGATTTGGGAAAGTTAGACAGCACCATGGGAAGAGGAGAAGATCCTGCTTACCAGCATTTTCTCCTATACTAACTATGATTTAACCCATTACCACACAATCCCTACTTTTGACGACCCTGTGAAAGAAGCCTTTACAAAACATTGTGGGAAAAGGAGAAAATGCTGGTAACTCCTTTTCCCACAATGTTTTCTACCCTTCACAAAATTTCAACTTACAAATCTAAAATTTGAATATAAAAATCTTTTCTTTTTTTTTCATGACTGAGAAGTTCTCCTTGTACCCTTTAACCACATAATCCTGACTCCAAAAGATCCTGAGGGTGAGGGCTTTTAAAAACATGAGAAAAGGAGAAAATGCTTGCAGCCAGCATTGTCTCCTTTTCCCACAATGTTTTCAACCCTTTTAGAGGCATATTGTATCATTTTAACCACATTTAACTTATTGTCTGCAAATGCTTTCAATGTGGACAATTCCATAATTTTATTATTTTTATTTTTATTTGATTTATTAATGACGACTGAAGGATTGAAAAGAGATATAGGTAGAAAGAAAGAAGGGTGGATAGATAAATACTAAGAGCATTTATAAATTCAAATGATGAAAAAAGGGATATCCCTTTGTATTAATTTATTGTCCATATCTTATCTATCCCCAGTCAAAAGTGTTAATTGGATCATGAAACATCCTTTCAGAGATCCCTTAACTCTTTCTGCCTCAACCTTTACTATTATTACTATTATGGCTTATTAGCTCTATAGTAAGCGACAAAATTTTAGACTCAGTGGTCCAAATATATTGAAAGCATTATATTTTGCAGAGGTCAAAATAAAAGTGACTAAAATTCAAAGTTTATATGGAAGAGGATGGAAAACATAGTTGGAAAAGGAGACAATGCTGGTTACCAGCATTTTCTTCTTTTCCCACAATGTTTTCAAAAGGCTTCTTTCTCAGGGTCGTCAAAAGTCGGCACTGTGTGGTAAAGGGTTCATAAAAATTCATAAAGGTAATTAATCTATGTACTAAAGTCATACATTGACTTTTAACTAACCAGACAAAAGTTTGATACCCATATTCTACTAAAAATACCAAACATTATGTGGAGTTTTGAAAAACAAAAGCATTTAGCATACCAAGGAAAAGAATTAAAAATAGAGGTGCCTATTTAAATTTTCCGTTGACTGTTAGTTCATTTCTGTATCAATATTATTTTTTGTTTCAAGACAAGATTTACAAGTAATACAATCCATAAACATAGTCAATTAATATGTGAATTTTCTTTTTGAAAATAGGGGTCTAAGTATCTCACTAAAATAGGGGTCTATGTGTCTCAGGGGTCTAATTGTCACCCAAATTTTAAGGGGTCTAAATGGTCAGGGGTCTAAGTGTCTGACATCCGCTGAGACAACTGCACTAGCATTTGTGTAATGATTGATGTTAATTTATTCGAAATATTTAAAACCCTGCCATTCTCTAAGCACTCTGCTATTTGAAGCAATTTCCGAGGGTCCAAGTTTTCATTTTATAAATAAGTGTCTTTGGTTACATCAAATGAAAGATTTACCTAGACACCGGCTACCTCAAAATTGAAGAGTAGATGCTCGGGGATCCATAATTTTTTAACTTGATTATAGATAGAATTGTAAAGAGGACACGGTTATCTCCCCTGCCTAAGAATAGCATTTTGTCCGCTATCCGCCAAAATTATTATTGGTCTAAAGGACAGTTAATTTCTCACAAACATGCACTAAGCACTTGGAAGAATATCAAATTCGATAGCGGAGTAGGAAATAACAAGGAAGAGTCAACAATTCATAATAAACACAAACACAATTTAGCCAGTATCAAGTTGCAATAATCATGCAGGCAATAGGAAGATAGAAACATGAAATTGTCACAAAACAGTATGCAGTAGCAATAATGAAATATTAAATACAATATTCATACAAGATGTAAGAAAGAAACAAATGAACTTGTAATAATAACAAATAAGAATGTCATGTAGACAAATAGAATTTTGGCGGATATTCCCCTCCATAGTAGATCACATCGCCTTCTACAGCAGACGATTTTTGTGACGTATGCGTATATACAGGTTTATGAAAGCTGAATGTTTACGTTGTTACACTAGAGTAACTTTGAACTATGTACAGTGTGCTGTATATTTAACCCCTTACCAATATCCTTTTTGAGCTGGAAGGTTGAAGAGTGGAGGGAATGAAAACAACAGCTTTGTTATTTACATGTTTATTTACAAGTATTTACATACACATATTTACAATATATCATTCAATGTCGCTAGCACTGATCCAAGAATTAAATTTCTTGGGATAATATTTCCATTTCACAAAGTATTGTTTATTTTGTCCTCTGCCTCTGGATTTCAATACTTTCTCCACTTTCCACGTTTGATCCGGATCGACGGTTACTTTCTGAAGTTCGGATTCATAAAACGTTCCTTTGATTTCTTCTTGTTGGAGGTCACGGAGTCTGTAGATCGGTAGTATTCCTCTGTGGTACCGTTTGTAGACTTGAAACACTTCTCCAGAATAAGTCTCGTCATAGGCTCGTGTAAATACGTTTCTGAGATGGCTGATACGCACATAGTCACCAATTTTATACTTGAAACGTTTCAAATCGGGTTTTGTCTGATTCTCTCTGGCAAAGTAGGTAGAGAGCCGGACTTCTTCCGCATTGTTTTCTTTCACATCGGCTGGAGGCACACCGATTGTTCTGTGATAGGTCTTGTTGTAACTGTCTGCTATACTCTGTAGCACAGCTACATAACTGTAATTGTCCTTATAGGAAAAATAGCGATACAGTTTCGTTTTTATCGTCTTAATCGCTCTCTCCGAGGTGGAAGCCTTGGTTTCGTTTTGTGTGGGAAAATACCGCACACCGTTTTCTGTCATCAACCTCTGCACCTTTCTTGCACGGAATTCTTGACCTGAAAAGATAAATGGTCTTGTCTATTATGAACTCTTTCTTGTAGAAACTAGGTGGTATCTTACAAAATTCGTTACACACCATTCATATTGAAAATCCTACTTTTTTAAAATGGTCTTTTCCTCCGCTTTCAACAATTTTCAGCCATTATCATGCCGATGAAAAAAAAAAAATGTTTGGTTATATCAAAACAAATGTTGCCTACCTTTATCCGTCATCAGTTTAGCGGGAATTCTTCTAGTCTTTTTGAAAATGTCTTTAAAGGTCTCGGCTACTGCCTCTCCCGTTTTGGTTTTGAGTGGACGTAACCAGACGTACTTGGAGAACGTATCTATGACGAGTAGGATGTATTTGTAGCCATCATTCCATTCTTCGAATTTCACCATGTCGATCAGATCAGCCATCCACAGATCGTCTTTTCCAGCACTTATCACGTGATTTCTTTGAAATCGTCTTCTGACGGGTTTATGTAGACTGTAGGATTCTTGATTATGAAGGAATTTACGAATGCGATATATGCCAATATCGAATTTTCCTTCTTTTTGTACCACGCTGTAGAGTTTCTGTGGTCCGGCAAAGCTTGCCGGGTGAGACGGGTCATAGTAAATTGTCTTTAAATAATTTTCCCACGGTGCCATGTCCGTTCACTGCCAGGTCACAAAGTATACTGAAGGAACACTGTTGTTTAAAATACACTTATATCTGTTCATTGTCTGTTTCGTCGTCACTGTTATTCTCGCTCTCCTGATCGTCCGATATTTCTGTGTCAAAAAGGTCTTCAAAACGACCTTTATTCTTCTTTATGACCCTTTTCACGGCTGAAGATAGACTGACTCCCTTCTCTCTCAGCAGATTGATTTGTCGCACGATGTTTTGGTGCACTGAACTGTTTTTCAAGGGGAACCAGTAGACTTCCAGTAAGGTTGTATATCGCTGGAAGAAATTGTTTTCCTCAGCCGGTTTCACACGATCTCTGGCCATGTCAGCAGCATCGTTCTCATTTTCTCCATCCGACAAATATCTATCGTATAATCTGTCGAACCTATCTTTGACTTCTTTCTTCGCCAATTTCCAGAGGTGGTTATAGGCTTCGTTTTCTTCTATAGGCCCATCGTCTTCATCCGTGTCTTCCTCTATTTTCCTTTTCTTGGACTGTGTAGTTTCGGGGCACCACCCACGTTTAACGTGCCTCTGTACGTCATGAAAGGTATCGAACAACAGTCCGCAATCGTCACAAGCTTGACTTTTTTCAGCCATTATTTCTTGCTGCTGCTCTTCGATGTGAACGGGTTGAAATCCAACGTCAGAATGACTAGCTTCTGGATGACTGCCTTCTTTTATAGGCTCAAAGGAGTGATCTGATTGGTTGTAAGCAGGTCTTCCTGTTGCCAGATGTTGGTCAGCCCATAGGACCTCACTTTTTAATCTGTCGTTTTCGGGAGTGAATGGTTTTAAATCCACTAATAAATAGCCATACGGTTTCTTTGTAGCTTTTTCAAACATTTTCATCATCTTCTCGCTCTGACCAGGATACATCTGACGAGCCAAAGTCATCACTGATTGTCTATCTACGGGGTTGTTAAAGAGTACGAGATAATGGCAATTTCTTCTCTGGGTGGGGTCCTTCGAAGCAAATAGGTTCTGACTGATAGAAATAACAGACAAAGATCGGTGATGGGACCCCTCCGTAAATAAATCTGTCACTCGCTTGTCCTTTCCAGCCTCTGAGAAGAGATCGTCTAATATCAAAAGGTTGTTGATCCTAGGATCAAAGTAGTCGTCGTCTTCCAGATTTGATGGTATGCCTTGAATAAACTCGACTCTAGGAGACACAGTTCTATGGATAACGTTGTACAAAGGCTGCCACCTTTTATATAACCAGACGATTCTCTGTATTTCCGGTTGAATTCTTGTTGCATTGTGGTAAAGAAGGTCCTTCACATAGGTCGTTTTACCGCAAGCTGAAATAGACAGAAAAAAGGTTACAAAAAAGGCTTTATTGATCTTCAAGATTTACAAGCATACTCTAGATGAACGCTGTGTTTGATTAAGCTGACTCAACATTAACTTACATGTTGGCCCCGAAATCATCATGGTGAAAGGGTGGTAGAGCATCATATCTTGACTTGTTTGCATAGTCCATGACACTCCATGTGATTCTGGCGCTCCCGGCGCTCCCTGCGGCGACGCTCCCTGCGGTGGCGGAGCTCCCTGCGGCGGCGCTCCCTGCGGCAGCGGAGCTCCCTGCGGCGGCGCTCCCTGCGGCGGCGCTCCCTGCGGCGGCGCTCCCTGCGGCGGCGGATACGCATGACTGGTTTCCTTGTGCTTATTTCTCTTGTGTCTCAGCATTACATCTTTCCTCGAGAAATCTTGGTGGCATTCTGGACACTGATTAGAATACATGTTTCCCCTCCGACGATCGACGTCTGAATGATTGAATCTTGTAAAAATTACTACTTTTGTAGTGTTTTTTAAAGACATACAAGAAAGGTTCTTTCAACCAATCAAAATGTGTTATTTCAGCCCAAACCATCCTTTGTTGAGGCGTTGCTACAAAAGACACTATTACAGATTGACAACTTCATTCGAGCTCAAAAGATCAAGGAGAGAAATTCAAATCGTCACCACAGTGAGTATCATTATAATTTTGTAGTCTCGCCTTTTTCTTAGTCTCGCCTTTTTCTTAGTCTCGCCTTTTTCTTAGTCTCGCCTGGCTTTTTCTCTGGCCCCTGAAAATCATTTTGTTGATAGGCCTTTTAGTTCTTGCATATATAAGAGTTTATTTTAACCAATCAAAATCTGTGATTTCAGCTCAACTTGCTGAGACGTATTTATATAAAGGGACTAAATTACACAGCAGTCTCATTTGAGTTCTGTTTGACGGAGAGGGAAGAACGAAGTTCATAGGTTCCTGGCTAAAATATTCAAACAGTGAGTATCATTATAATTTTGTAGTCTCGCCTGACTTTTTTGTTGTCTCGCCTGGCTTTTTCTTAGTCTCGCCTGATGTTTTTCTTGGTCTCGCCTTTCATTTCTTGCATGTATATCCACGTTTCTATTAATCAATCAAAATCTATCATTTCAGCTCAATTTGCTAAGAGGTACCTTTAAAAGACACCAAAAAATACAGTAGTCCCATTTGAATTCAGTGTGACAGAGAGGGAAGAACGAAGTTCATAGGTTCCTGGCTAAAATATTCAAACAGTGAGTATCATTATAATTTTGTAGTCTCGCCTTTTTCTTAGTCTCGCCTGGCTTTTCGTAAAAAAGTAAACAGTGTTACTAGACTTATTGACTAACCAATCAAAATCTATCATTTCAGCTCAAGTTGCTGAGACGCAACTATAAAAGGCACCAAAAATACAACAGCCTCATTTGAAATCAGTGTGTCAAGGAGAGAAGTGCGAAGTTCATAGGTTCTTGGCTAAAATATTCAAACAGTGAGTACCTTGTTTCATTTTGTAGTCTCGCCTGACTTTCTTTGTTGTTTCGCCTGGCTTTGCCGACTCTTGTCTTTTGAATTAGACAGTATAACTTTTCAAGACTGTAATTTTGTAGTCTCGCCTGGATTTTTCCCTAATTTTTGATAGCCACTCAGATTATTTTAACCATGTTATATAAATATGTAGAAAATGTACTTTTCAACCGTTTGTTTCATTTTATTAACAGATCCCTGTCATGGCTTACAACTGTGAAGAATGTGGAGCTAGTTTTCCCAAACTTAGTCTGCTCAAACATCATCAGCGAACAGAAAATCACTGGCAAAAGTTTAACTGTGAACTCTGCGGAAAATGGTTTACAAGAAAAAATAACCTTAACGAACACAAAAAGAAACATCAAGAGCTGGGTAACTTGAACTGTGAAGAGTGTGGACAGGTATTCAGTCGTCCATACACACTCAACAGACATAGAGAACGAGTCCATCAAGTTGGCAGTGGACAAAAACGACCAACACCGGAAGACGTTGATGATGGCCAGGTGATGAAAAAGTTGAAAAAGGATGATGATCCTCGAGATTTCTACAAGTTGACCAAAATCAAGGAACAACGGATAGAGAAGTTTAAAACCACGGCCTCCACCTACAAAGTCCATTTCAAAGACCTTGAAGTGACAGAGGATATATTATTAACTTTGAAGAAACTATTTCAAAGCATTTTTCAAGATCTAACAAACGGAGCTAAATCAACAGACCTCGTGAGGCTCATAGTCCAGAGTCCATCTCTGGATTATCCTATCGTGATACCTTTTTTAAAGATACCACAGCTCACTGCTGACAGATTCATGGCTGAAATAGAGAGAGTTATCCAGTCTAATGAGGATTTCGTCATCGATTCTGGTCTGCTAATTGAAGTAACTCTCGTGGATATGCCGAAAGGAGGTGCCCAGAGGAGATGTAAATATGTGAATGCAGAAAAGTTTTTGAAGGACAAAAAGTGTATCATCCGTATACAGAATAATGATAACTTGTGTTGTGCACGAGCCATAGTAACTGCCAAGGCTAAGATTGACCGACATGAAAAGTGGGATACAATAAGACGTGGATATGAGTTACAGGGTAAACTGGCAGCAGAGTTACATAAAAACGCTGGAGTTCCTGTTGGAAAATGTGGTATTGAAGAAATAAAGAAGTTTCAAGAGGTCTTACCAAATTACCAAATCCATGTGTTGTCCCAGGAACATTTCAATGGGATCATCTACAGTGGGCCCGAGGCAGAGAAGAAGATATACTTATACTACCATGACGAACACTATGATGTTATAACCAGTATGCCGGCCTTTTTCTCTCGAAACTATTTCTGTACAAAGTGTAAGAAAGGCTATGATCACAAAGAAAACCACAAGTGTAACAATGTCTGTCATTCGTGTCGCAAAATACACCAAGAAACAGAAGCCGCCTGGATACATTGTGAGGACTGTAATAGATTCTTTCAAGCTCAAGAGTGCTTTGATCTTCACAAACGTGTTACAACGAAGGGGAATTCTACATGTCGTACTCTCTACCGCTGCAAAGACTGTGGCAAGACTGTCAACAGACGCATGTACAATGCAAAACATGTTTGCGGAGAAACATACTGCAATACATGCAAAGACTTTTTCCCAAAGACTCATCACTGCTATATGTTACCAGAGGAGAACAACGAAGAAGAACCCATGTCAATAGAGGAGGAATTAATTGATGAAATTGAAAATTCTAAGACTTTTATATTTTTTGACTTTGAATGTACCCAAGATGACTTGATACAATGTGAGCAAGGATATACGCCGGATGTATATGGAAAATGTCAACACTGTTTAAAATCTAGTTGCGGTAGATACGAACATAAGCCAAATTTATGTGTCGCTCAAAAAGTATGTACATCATGTATGGATACCATGGAGAGATGTGATGGGTGTGGTCAGAGGGAACATGTTTTCTCGGGGGACAATACTCTTGATGACTTTTGTAAGTGGCTATTTTCGGAAGAAAATTATGAAAGTACTGTCCTGTGCCACAACTTCCAGGGTTATGACTCATATCCTATTTTACACTATCTGTACTCTAATGCCATTCTTCCCCAAATCATACCCAATGGGGCAAAAATAATGTGTCTAACTGTAGAAAGTTGCAAAATCAAAATGATAGACTCTATCAACTTTTTACCTATGGCTCTCGCAAAGTTACCTTCTATGTTTGGCTTGATGGAACTAAAAAAGGGTTACTTTCCGCATTTATATAATTGCAAAGAAAACCAAAACGTATCCCTGACTAGACTTCCAGACATGTCCTTTTATAATCCTGACGCAATGAAACCACAAGACAGAGAGGCGTTTTTAACTTGGTACTCTGACCATAAATACGACAAGTTCGATTTTCAACAAGAACTGCTAGCCTACTGTAGATCGGACGTGGATATTTTGAGACGTTGTTGTTTGAAATTTCGAGCGGATTTTATAGATGTGACGGGAATTGATCCATTTGAAAAGTCCATTACTATTGCTTCGGCATGTAATCTGGTGTTTAGAACCAATTACCTAAAACCGGAAACAATTGCTTTGATTCCTCATTAGGGCTACAATCCCGAACAGAAGCAATCAGTCAAGGCTATTCAATGGATTAAGTATATATCTCATGTACAAGGGCATAGGATACAACATGCCAGAAATGGGGGCGAAAAGTCTATCGGCCCATATCTTGTGGACGGTTATTACGAAACTAACAGTGGACAAAAAGTGGTGATGGAATTCCACGGAGATTTTTGGCATGGAAATCCCACGAAATTTTCACGATCCACGGTCAATCCTGTCAATCAAATGACTATGGGGGAGTTGTTTGATAAAACTCTGGAGAAGAAGAAATACCTTATCGATCAAGGTTACACTTACGTATCTATATGGGAATCTGACTTTGACAGACAATGCCACAACAATGCTAAAATGAGATCTTTTATTGAACAGTTGGACATGGTCACACCTTTGGAACCTAGGGAAAGTTTCTATGGAGGGCGAACCGAAGCCTACACATTGTACAAAGAGGCTTCTGTCAAAGAAGATATTGACTATTATGACGTCACATCCTTGTACCCATGGGTAAATAAAACAGGGAAAATACCAGTAGGTCATCCCACCATTGTTACAGAAAACTTTGACAGTCTTGACAGGTATGAGGGACTAATCAAATGTAAAGTGCTTCCTCCCAGAGGTCTTTTCCACCCTGTACTACCCTGTAAAATGAACGGGAAGCTATTGTTTCACCTGTGTAAAAGTTGTGCAGAGAGTCGACAACAATCGACTTGCACTCATACTGATGCGGAGAGGGCCTTTATTGGTACATGGGTGACAGATGAGGTCAAAAAGGCAGTTCAATTAGGATATCGAGTAAGCAAAATATACGAAATATGGCACTTTAACGAGATATCCAGGTATGATCCCGAGACTATGACTGGAGGTCTGTTTACCGATTATGTTAATACTTTCCTGAAAATAAAGCAAGAAGCTAGCGGCTGGCCTAAGTGGTGCAAGACCGAAGATGACAAACATTCCTACATTAGCCTTTATGACAAAAAAGAGGGGGTTCGGTTAGATTACTATAAAATTGAGAAAAATCCTGGTCTCAGAGCTCTAGCAAAACTGATGTTAAACTCCTTCTGGGGTAAATTTGGGCAGCGGTCAAACATGCAGCAGGTTGACATCGTGGCCGACCCGAAGACCTATTTTGACAAACTGACTTCCGACCGTGAGGAAATAACTGCTGTCAACTTTGTCTCTGAAGAAGCCGTAGAAATGAGATGGAAACACAAGGAAGATTTTGTTGAAAGTAACACAAAAACCAATGTTGTAATTGCAGCTTACACTACAGCACAAGCCCGCCTGAAACTGTATACATACCTTCAAAGCTTAGGTCCTAGGGCAATGTACGCCGACACTGATTCTGTCATATTTACGACTAAACAGGGGGAATCAAAACCTCCATTAGGAGATTATTTAGGTGACTTGACGGACGAAATTCAAAATAACCGTATAAAAACTTTTGCGACTGGTGGACCAAAAAACTATGGTTATGAATTGCTGAATCCAGACAAAGAGGGAAACAGTGCCCATTGTAAAGTCAGAGGTATCACTCTCAATTACAAAAATCTCTTAAACGTAAATTTCAACGTCCTCAAAAACTTTGTCACAAATTGCCCTAATGCTTCAGTGTCTGTTCAAAATACACATAAAATTGTGAGAGATAGGGACAGTGTAAAATTAATGAGCACGACCGAACGAAAAGACTACCGACTAGTTTTTGACAAACGAGTAATCGGGGATAACTATGTATCTTACCCATATGGATTTTAATTGATTGTTCTACATTGTTTTATGTAAATAGTTGTATATATTTTGCGTATCATGTTGTTGTAAATATGATAGAGAAAAAATAAATGTTACAAAATACGTGTTTCCTCGTTATTTTAAACCCTACTGTTTTAAAGTGAAAGGGATACACCTGTGTGTGTGTGTGTGAGAGAGAGAGAGAGAGAGAGAGAGAGAGTGAGTGAGTGAGAGAGAGAGAGTAATTTCCCCTGTCAAGCGCATCGTTGTAGGAAACGGTTTAAATTGCTTCTGAAAACCTTTTCCACACCACAGCCGATCTCTAGAATTCGTCTGCTCGAGAAAGATTGTTGAACTCACCGGTTAAAAAATAGACTGACTTTCTTCCGTGCTGTTCCCAGTTGCTGGAAAGAGATTGTTAAAGAGAAGGGCTTTTGTCACCCTGTTTTTGAAGCTATCGACCGTGCTAGACCCTAAAATCATCATCTACTCCCACAATCCTTTTTTCCACTCTGTTTTGACAAACCTGCTGTCATCGGATATCGTCTGCTCGATCTATGTCACGCATTCTTAACCCCGTGGCTAAAAATAGAAATGCCGCCGAGAATATAACACAACAGGTATGTACATGCCTTATGGTACACGCCTGATTGATTCTGAAAATTGACTGCACCGGCTTGTGACGTCATTTATATAGACAAAGAACAAATTCCAGCGACTGAAGATAGGCGCTCTACTACTAATAGTTTACCTCTAGTACTTAACTCTTTACCACACGAGAAAATTTTAGACTTATCCAAATTGAAAGCATTTGCAGACGACAAAATAAAGATTACTGAAAAATTAAAGTTTCGTTTTGGAAGGGTAGAAAACACTGTGGGAAAAGGAGAAAATGCTGGTTACCAGCAATTTCTCTCTTTCCTTAGTGTTTTCAAAAGGCTTCTTTTTCAGGGTCGTTAAAAGTCGGGATTTTGTGGTAAAGACTTTTAACTAGGCATATAATCCGCTGCATGATATTTGCTTTTTTTTAATGATCTGAAAGGATATCAGACAATTATGAATGGAAATTATGATAGAAACACTGTAGAAAATATTCGTCCACAAAATGCATAAAAAGGGTCAAATACAGGGCGCAGATAAATGTCAGATTCACCCAAGCGATAAGATCCACGCTCTGTGAAAAAGGGGGCTTAATGCATCCGAAAAAAGTATCGACTCAGGTCACCTTGCACAGTCTGTGCAGGCTGGCATGGTCCAAAAGTTTTGCTGCATATAACGGCCAATTGTACCCCATGATTCCATTGGTTGGACGTTACGGATCCATAACTATGGCTGACTTGCTTGGTATCCGTTGTCTGCGCATGTCATATTCCTCGAAAATTGTACAGGTCTGTCTTCTATGACGCATCACTCCCCCAAATATTGTGAGATTGTAGCAATACGCGCTATAAAGTAGCAAATGAGAAAATGATTTAAATAATTTATATCAACACATCTGAGGAGAAATCAGGCCTATTTCAGCTCCAGAATTCTCTAAACTGCTGACCATAGCTGAATGAATCGCGCCAGGTAGAGTTTTTGTGGTATTTGTCGAAGACAATACCATTATGAGTTCAAGATTGAATTTTGATAACCATGTATCCTATTTTGTGCAAAGCCGAAGGAAATAATTCCTGTTAAACTCATTTTTCTCAGGCAAATGAGTTTTTCGGTGGTAGTCAGATATGTAATTTGAAATGGCATATTAAAATACATTGGGCGAAGCCATCGATCGTTGAGATACTTATTTTTCATTGAAAATATCTTCTCTCCCTCATTTGGTGCAATGATACAAATTTGCCACCTGACCCTGGGCTTTTACCAATTCGTTCCATGGCTTGTTCGTCCTATGATTGCGCGCTATTCCATTTGATTGCTCATGAATATTTATAGATGAGAGTAATTGATTGTAATATTGGAAATTAAATGTAAAAGGCTAAAGATATTTCAGAATTATAGTTTTAAGGTACATGAGTACTCTCCCTTCAACCGATAAGGTATTCATTTGCTTGGTGGGTTGACTTTTAAGCCAGTATTTGAACAATATGTCTCTTTTTCTTTCTAACTATTAATTCCACACAATGGGTTTCCTTGGCAAATACCACTTCAGCGTTCTCAACACTTTGATTATTAAGTAAACGTTTATTTTAGTATGAAATTCAAAGTAACGGTTGTCGTGTAGGAAAGTAGTCCGGTTCTGTACCCAGAATGCCTAAATTACAAAGATGTATTAATATATTGATATATGGTCACAACAAACCAATATTAACATTATTCTTATTCAATTTTTCAAGAATTTTCAAGAATTAACAGTAGGCCTACAGCAAACTCTGTTTGGTTTCGCCAATCAGATATTGTACTACATGTACTTCTAAATTCAGAATAAGACAACTAATCACATTTAGAACGGTAAATGAACACAGGCCTAGAAAAATCAACACGACGCAGATATAAAGTATGTTATTCAACCCTTATCCTGCGAGATACATGTAAGTGATAATGAAATTTTCCTTATAAAAAGTTAAATGTTGCTATTTCAAAGGTATTTCTAGGTGGAAATATCTCCTAATTGGACAGTGTAGATCGAAAATTAGACTGCACTTTCTGTGCAGTCTGATCTAATCTACACTGTCCACAAAAATGTCCTCCACTTGAATAGTACTTTGCAGCTTTACGATGCAGATAGCATGGGTCCAGGTGGCCATAATTCTTTTACTCTTTAGTCTTTACCAAACGAAAAACAATTTAGACTGTTCCGAATTGAAAGCATTAGCAGATGACTAAATAAATGTGATTCAAAAACTGAAATTTGTGATGGGAAGGGTAGAAAATATTATGGGAAAGTAGAAAATGCTGGTTACCAGCATTTTCTCCTTTTCTCACAATGTTTTCAAAAAGCTTCTTTCCCAGGGTCATCAAAGGTAGGGATTGTGTGGTAATGGGTCAATAACTACTTTTCACAAACTCCTTTCTCTTCTTGCCACAGTGTTTTCTTCCCTTTTCAAGGGCAATCCCCATCATACTGGCTGATGAATTCTAAACACATCCAGTGACAAAATGAATATCTCTATTTTGCACCTCATCATTATCATAATCTCCCTGTTTGTTACTTTGATAAATATTGCTGTAGGAGTCCCAATTTCACATGTGAAACGTTTATCTTACGGTATCTTTACTACGTCTATAGATACACGCAAAAAAGGGCTTTCTGACATTAGTGTAAAGTGTCGCCTTGTATCAGCTAGCGCAGTCCGTGCAGGTTAATCAGAGACGTTACTTTACGTCTAAATTTGAATTTGTGCTACAGTAGCCCTGTAGAAGATAGAAAATTACATAGAAACGGAAAGGGTTGTTTCGAAATAGCCTGTGTAGACTCCGCAGGCTGATCCGAGACGACACTCTACACAAATGTCCATATGCCCCTTTTCACATGTTGTAGGCCAATTATTACGAGGAGATTTGGCCGTAAACAAGAAATGGAAATTTTAAACTTGAAGTGGCTACTTTTCCCATATTGTTTGTTGGATTTTTTTCAAAATCAGTAGGATTAGAGCTATTGATGAGATAAACAAAGTGTGCAAGTTTCACAAAAATCTGACCTCAAATGCAGACTAAATGGCATAAACAAGAAAAGAAAGTTTTCAACTTGAAAAGGCTACTTTTCCCATACCGTTTGTTGGATTTTTCTTAAAATCAATAGGGTTGAAGCTACTGATGAGATAAACAAACTCTGCAAGTTTCATGGAAATCTGACCTCAAAGACAGACTTTATCGCGTAAACAAGAAATGGAAATTTTAAAGTTGAAATGGCTACTTTTCCCATATTTTTGTGGGATTTTTTTCAAAATCAGTAGGGTTAAAGCTATTGATGAGATAAACAAATTGTGCAAGTTTCACGAAAATCTGACCAAAAATGCAGACTTTATTGCATAAACAAGAAAAAGACTAACGGACGGACGGACGGACAGAAAGACAGACGGACCGACGGACGGATGACGGAAACCAAGCCATGACATAAGCTCTGCTGGCTTTCAGCCAGTAGAGCTAAAAATTGTCTTTGCTGATCTGTAATGGAAAAAAAAAAATCAAATAAACAGCATATCATTTTGATGATTTGGCATTTAAATACTTTCTACAGTTCACTTCTAGATTAATTGTCTATGCTTTTCCACTTTCTTGTCACATGGACAAACTTGTAGCCAGACAAGACCAATAACAACCGCAAAAGACAAATGAATGAAAAAAGGTTGCAGCGTTGGAATAAGGAAAGATGAACTTGGCTTAATTTACATACGAACAAACACTGTGTACTTCCAACTTCCTCTTTTCCTTTCTCTTCTACTCTCTCTCTCTCTCTCTTAAAAAGTATCACAAATGTGGCATATTAAATTTTTTGCAATATAGCACTATATTCACATAATACATAAAGCACCACAAGTCATTATACATGTACAAGAATATTACAAAATTTAATAGACAACAGATTTAAATTAAAAAAAAAAAATTCAAAATGATCCTGACTTTAAGAACAAGAGGGCCATAATGGCCAGTGTCTTGTAAAACAATGTTTTAACCCCTTTACCCCATAAGACATTTCTATAGTATCTCTAATTGACCCTCAATAACAGCAAGGATGAAGCTGTTTTTTATGTGTATAATGACACCTTTTGATAGCATAGAAAACATTAGGACAAAAGGTGAAATTGCTCGTCACGAGCAATTTCACCTTTTGCCACAATGTTTTCCAAAGGCTCCTACAAGTAATGCGTGAAAATGAGTATCTATGGAGTAAAGGGTTAAATTAATTAAACAAGTTACTGGCACAGTCAGAAACACTTCAGAATTTTCAAAATGATCTCATTTTGAAAGTAAAAAACAAGAGGGATATGGTGTCCCTCCATTGTTTCACTGCCTTTGCCTTATGAATGCAAGTTACATACATGTTACTGGCATCAACGCAACCCTTTAGCCGTAAGAGCACTGCATTGAAATAAAATTTCATTCAAAATCCAGATAATAAACTTAGCTAAAATATGATCCTATCTTTTTCACATGCCCGTGCACATATGTAATGAGCAGGCCCGTATTCACAAACCATTCATAAGAATATTGTTTTCCCCAAGATTTTCTAAATTTGAAAGTTACATAGCTTCTGATTGGCTAAATCATTTGCTTTAGCCAATCAGAAGTTGTGTTATTTTCAAATTTAGAAAATTTTGGAGACTGTGATCAAGATCGTTCCTAAGAATGGTTTGTGAATACCGGCCCAGAATATCTAATCGAGTATTATTCACCCAAAAGTCCATTCAATCTGATCACCAACAGTATTTTTGCAAGAAGATTTCAAAAAATTCAGTAGTGAGAAAAATATATTATGACATTAATTTGTTTTTTTTTTTTTAACTGAAAAAATTTGATAGTACAAACTTTTATATAAATAGCCATGCGGTTTGTTGGTTCACAGTAGTTATGGTCCTATCAGGAAAAATTCAAAATTTTAACAGAGTATTGAATAAATCACCAAATAATTTTCAAATTTCATCTTTAAGTTAGCATCATAGAAAATATGATGCAGTTTCATCTGAACACTCAAAAGAAAATGAACCTTAACCTTTACCACTGTCCCGGTGCCATTCTGAAACTGATGCATGTTACTTCATGGTGTTCATAAAAAAATAGATATATTTGGCGCCAATTTGCAGTCACATGATTGGAAAATATTGCCATATGAGTCATGGCCTAGCAGATGATCTAAATACGTCATCATGCACGTTTTGAAGTAAAACTGTTTGAAATGAAGGATTTTAGGGGGTGGGGTAAATCGTGTTAAGCATGTAGGTGCCGATTACGGCGTTTTCACTACAGGTATATTTTCCTTCCATTCTAATCTGTTATTTTGAAAAATGAAGTTGGTTGAGGTACAAAAATGTTTAATTCAAGGTATTTACAATCAAAACAGAGACTAGATAGGCCGCAAGAGAGCGCCGATTATTGTTGTGGAAAAATACTGATTACTTCGAAGCAATATGAACCCCGAACCAACATGTCATGACTATAAGTCTTTAACAAACAACAAAGTTAAAGGTTTTCCTACAGTAACACTGAAGCGGAACATCTATTTGCACTTTAATTTTACTCTGGAAAGTATAGTATCATTTAAAGTCATCACTATTGTAGCATCATAACTCTTTTACCAAACGATAAAATTACAGACTGGTCCAAATTCAAAGCATTTGCAGACGACAAAATTAACCCTTTCCCAAACAATCCCTGGTTTTTACGGGTCTGGAATAGTAGCCTTTTGAAAACATTATGGGAAAAGGAGAAAATGCTGGTAACCAGCATTTTCTCCTTTCCCCACAATGTTTTCCACCCTATCATAGACCGAAATCATCTTTTCAGCAAGAGTTGAATTGTCGTCTGCAAATGCTTACAATTTGGTCTAGTCCAAAAGTTTGTCGTTTGGGAAAAGGTTAATGTGACTGAAAAATTGAAATCTGTTTCGTGGAGGGAAGGAAACAGTGTGGGAAAAGGAGAAAATGCTGGTTACCAGCATAGTCCTTAGGCAGAAGGCTTTTAAAACGTTGTGGAAAAAGCAGAAAACACTGGTTACAAGCAGTTTCCATTCATCCCATGTTTTCTCATGTTGTAGAGAGAAAATTTCATCATTTAACAAACTGGTTTCTATGAACCCTAGGTAAAAGCCTTTTGGAAACATTGTGGGAAAAGGACAATGTTTTCTACCCTATGGGAAACAAATTTCAATTCTTGAGTTATGTTCATATTGTCATTTGCAAGTGCTTTCAATTTGGACAAGTCTAAAATGTTATCGTTTGTTAAGGAGTTGAGCCACATTTCATAATGCCATCAACAAATGCTTTCAAAATGAATGAGTTTAAACTTTTTGGTGGAATGAAATAAGACTTTTTCTCTCTATTGGCTTGTTTCTTTTTCTTTCGACTGTTTATTTCTCATTGTCACTGTCACTCTGCAATGATAATCTTGGCTGAGGGATCGGCGGTTTTGAATTCCTCGCCTCCATTTCAAATGTTTTCTCCTTGTCTGAAGCGGCCCACCGTACAGCGTATATCAATGCAAGAATGGTAAACAGTAGAGATCCAAGTTTAAGTCCAATATCAATTGCTACCAGCTGAACCCGCATCTCTGTAATTATTAAAACATAACTATGGCAATAAGTAGTTACAATGCTTTGTTGCTCTTGAGACCCGACCCCTTTACAAAAACGAAGAATTATAGACTTTCCCAAATTTGAATCATATGTAGACGTCAAATTAACCTTTTATCAACCACCAAAAATTTAGAATAGTTCAACTTTAACCCATTACCACATAATCCCTACTTTTGACGCTCCTGAGAAAGAAGCCTTTTGAAAACAATGTGGGAAAAGGAGAAAATGCTGGTAACCAGCATTTTCTCCTTTTCCCACAGTGCTTTCTACCCTTCCCAGAACAAATTTCAATTTTTCAGTCACCTTCATTTTGTCGTCTGCAAATGCTTTCAATTTGGACCAGTCTAAAATTTTCTCGTGTGGTAAAGAGTTAAAAAACTCAGGATTGTTTAGCAAAATCATAAAAGATAAGATTTGTTAACCTAGAATCAGAGCTCCAGATAAGAAGGACTGATGGCATTCTAAATTCGTCATTTCTCTTCCAAACACTATTTTGTGGGTACTCATTAGAATCGTCTAAATGAGACAATTCTCACAACATAGGGTTTAGTAGAAAATGATAAATATTTTCAGTTATGAAGTCAAAATCATCTCTCAATCTGGAGCTCTTCAGAACTGAGATTCAATCACTTCTGGTGGTGCAAGTAAAAATTTGGACTATAACTGGGCAATACTTCATTACCGTCACCATTCTATGACAATCCGTGTTGAAGGTGGAGTATAACTCCAACCAAATTAGACTTTGTATGGGCGGTAAACACTGTTTGAAAAGGAGAAATGCCGGCTACCAACAATGTTTTCAACAGCCTACTCCAAAAGGGTCTGTGAAGACATGGAGGAACTGTTTGATAAAATGTTAAATGGATTCCTTAGAACTTACCAAAATTGTTATACAGCATACAGGCTCCATCCTTACCACAGCTACCTTTCCACACCAGACAGAAAGTGTCATAAAGTTTACCAAATATGATTGGTGCAGGCAGGAATACTAGAGAGAGGAAAATATGACAAAAAAACTTGATTAACCCATTACCACACAATTCCTACTTTTGACGACCCTGAGAAAGAAGCCTTTAGAAAACATTGTGGGAAAAGGAGAAAATGCTGGTAACCAGCATTTTCTCCTTTTCCTACAATGTTTACTACCCTTCACAAAACTAATTTCAAATTTTCAGTCACTTTTATTTTGTCAACTGCAATTGTTTTCTATTTGGACAAACCTAAAATTTTTTCGTATGGTAATGAGTTAATTCTTCATCAAGTGACAAAATTGTACACTAGTTCAAAATTTAAGTATTTGCAGACAACAAAATGTACAATGTATGTGGTTGAAAAAGTGAAGATTGTTTTGGGAAGGGTTGAAAATATTGTGAGAAAAGAGGAAAATGCTGGTTATTACCAGCATTTTCTCCTCTCTCAACAATGTTTTCAAAGGGCTCCTTTCTCTGGGTCGATAAAAGTAGGAATTGTGCGATAAACAGTTTGTTATCAATTGGAGCAAGAAATAAGTTGGACTCTTTACCTAATGGCCAAATTTTGGACTTAAGATTAAAAAGCATTTGCAAATATGAACTTAACAGAAGCTCAAATGATGATTTAATTCTGTTTATGATGGGGTAGAAAACACTTTGGGAAGGAGAGAAAAATGCCAGTTACCAGCAGTTACTGTTGAAATCAAAGGCATATTTAGATTTATTACCAGGACCTTGCATAAAAAAAAAGTCAGTGACAACATACCCTGTTTAAGTGGAAATTTTTGTTACATAGAAATTTTGGCAAATTTTGATAATTATCTAACTTTGCTGTTCATGTATTTCACCCTAAATTGTACTACCAAATAACAAGTGTTTTCAATTCACAAACATTTGCATGCTCAAAATGTCCATACTCTGTAATTCAAAATTTTTTTGACACGCATATATATCCAAGAATGCATTATATATGCAAAAATAGTCGAATACAAAAAGTGCTACATGAAAAACAGTAAATACTAGTCGAATACAGATAATAGATCACACTGCCTTGTTGGATTTGTGCATTTTCTTACCAAATATAAACAAGAGTACTAGTAGAGAGATAGCTCTACTAGACTGGCAATAATAGGCATTATGTGTTTGTTGTGGGGGAAGTCAGACAAGTCCCAAACACTTACCAAGCAATGATAAAGCAAAAGATTGTAGTCCAACAGCCATGGCTCTGTCTTTACCTGCAATACTCCTGTTAAAAGAAAAGAGAGAACCATTGTTATTATAATGCAGAGAAATTTCTCATGATCTGATTGGATAATATGCCCCAAATATATATATCATGTACACTGACGAAACCAACATAAAGGCAGTTTCCCTTTCGGGAGCCCCTAATACATCACTGCGCTATCAACACAACATCCAAAATGGCGGCATTGATCAAGATTTACATCAAGATTATGGGCCAAGCTTCACATTTTAGCATGTATTACCAAAGTTTCAGAAAAATCAGTTCCCAGTGATGTCAGTTTTCATTGAACTGGGGCACTCAGATTCTACTAGGTCAGCATACTCAATTTTTTACACCAAAAAACAGGCAAAAATTTGCTTAATAAACCTTGGAATGGCAAAACTTTGCAGTACAATAAATTTGTTGAATGGACATGTGGCAGAGGACTTGGAAACTTGTTCACCGCTGTGGTGAATCATGTCACCACCTCACCTTTGGCTCAAGGCGACATTATTCACCACAGTCATGAACAAGTTTTCAAGTCCCCTGCCGCATGACCATACTACTAATATTGTAAAATTTTCATACTTTTCAACCCACGGAGCACAGTAGAAACTTCTTAGGTAGAAATTACCTTGGCTTTGAAATTCCAAAATGTCTGTTAGTCTGATTATCTCTGTCGTGATTTACCACACAATCCTGATATTAATGACTTCAAAGAAGATAGCATCTAAAAACAATGTGTGAAAAGAAGAAAATGTTGGTAACCAATATTTTCTCCTTTTCCCACAATGTTTTTTAACCTTTCAAAACCAAAATCCATCATTTGAGCCACATTCTGTCCATCATTCTGTTTGTAAATTTTGACAAGTTGAAAATTTTGTTGCCGAAGAATTAATGACTGTTGGTCAGACATATAATCAATGAGAGTTATCATAACTATTCTATAAGAATGACCTTTGTTTGTATTGTTTTATTCAACTTTCAACAATTTCTTCCATCATATTGCAGTGACATTGCATCCATTAATTCTTTCATGGAGTTTCTTTCTTTCAGAACTTTTCAGATTTCTTTCTACGCCAATGGTTGCTTGCTTACATAACATCATAAATAATTTTTACTAGGGACGAAGTAATGAAACTTATCTCTATGACTATCATTAATCCTTGTAAAAAATTTGGCAAAGCTGTGGAATCGGACTAGAACCCCTGGGTTTCAAGCCTTGTACATTACTGACTGAACTACCTAATTCATTAAAATATGTGACCTAACATGCAAAAAAGGGGTATCTGGGAATTCCACACATAAATTAGATGAAAACAAATCAACGATAGTGAAGGTCAATTTAGGCTGATAGTTAAAAAATGATTTTATAAAAAGGTAGAATGACCACTTTTCACACAGAAAATATCATAAAAGCTAAAAGTGTCAACCCTGGTCAGACTGCATGAATCGTGTAGTCTGACCAGTGTTTATACTTATTGCAGTTCCCAGAAGGTCCCTTTTTAGATGACAGGTCACACATGATAAAGTCTTACCTAAGCATTACAACATAAGCTGGTGCAATTCCCCCTGTACCAATCAGTGAAGTAACTGCATTTACAACCATAAATGGAATCAATAAATTACACCCGTCATCACAGATACCTGGACTGACTGAACCCGAAATTGAAGCTGTACAATTGCTGTAGCCCTGTCAAAGGAAAACGAAGAATAATTACGATCAGCAATGGCAGCATATTCATGCAGAGAGCTGCTTTTCTGGCTTAAACCTTTACCAAACAATCCTTGATTTTTACTACCCTGAGATTGGAGCCTTTTGAAAACATTATGAGAAAAGGAGGATAGGCTAGTAATCAGCATTTTCTCCTTTTCCCACAATGTTTTCTACCCTTCACAAAACAAATTTCAAATTTTCAGTCACTTTTATTTTGTTATCTGCAAATGCTTTTGATTTGGACAAGCCTAAAATATTGTAATTTGGTAATGAGTTAATACTTTACTGATCAAGCTTGTTTTAATGACTCTAAGAGAAAAAAAGCTTTTGAAATCGATGTGAAAAAGGGGAACATAAAGAATTGAATAAATATAGCCAACAGCTTTTCAGAAAACCAGTCTACAGAAAACTACCTAGCAAACATCCATAGAAAAATATAAATAAAATACATTAAATAAAAATTTATATCCTGAGAGCCCAATCAAGAAATCATTGTGGCAATCGGACAAACTGTTTATCATGATCTACGCCAGTCTATTGACAAAATTTTTTTCAAAGGAATAGATCTACCAGAGATTATGCATTAACTCTTCATCAGGAAATTAGTGTCAAAATAGAAAGCATCACAGAAGACTAACCAAATGTGATTCAAATAATAGGACTCTTCTTGTTTTCAAGAGGCCTTATCGTCATGTTTGTAAAAACTAGACAATTGCACCATATGGATTAACTCTTTACCAAATGACAAAATTTCAGATTGGTCCAAATTGATAACAATTGCAGACGACATAATAAGGGAAACTCAAACAGTGAAATTTGTTTCGAGGAGGGTAGAAAACATTGCGGGAAAAGGAGAAAATGCTGGTCACCAGCATTTTCTCCTTTTGCCTCAATGTTTTCAAAGGCTTGTTTCTCAGGGTTGTAAAAAAACAGGGATTGTTTCTGGTAAAGGATTTGAAATAGAAATTGATTTTACTCACCACTTTTTGTTCCATCTGACATCCAGCATGACATGGCGAGAAGAAAGTCTGTCCGTCTGCGCATACAGGGAGATAGGGGGCACCTTCACAATTACAAGTCAAGTTAGCTGAAAACCTAGAAAAGAATGAAACATGTACTAAACCCTTTACCAAACAATCCCTTCACTCCATGGCCAACTTTATCATGCAAATCAAACCCGGTAACTGTTATTTGACCGCTATGTAAGCCAATTAAATTATGAGAGTTTGATCCCTTTTGGCCGTGAAATCGATCACATACGGGTTGATATATTGGCTGGTGATCTCTACAAACCCTTTGCACTTATAACCCGAATTTCGCGCTTCGAGTGTAGAGGGTTTCAGTTTATTGGAAAACAACTCTGCGGGATATCTGGGGTTGTAAATTACCGGGGTACCAAAACTTGTAGGAATTGTTTTCCTTTCAGGTCTTACAATTTGATCTACCTCAGATTTTACTGAAAGCATGCGTTTGAAAAATTATGGTCAATTATAGAAATGCTTTTGACCAGCATTTGCTCTTTTTCAAGCAATGTTGTCATGCCTTAATTGATACAAAAAAAAGGAACAAATTGAATAATTACAGCCATGTTTATTGTGTTGTCTACAACTGCTTTAGAATATTAGTTTAGTTTAGTTTAGTTTAAACATTTTATTGCCAAGTATTTTACAAGAATAGAATTTACAACATAGAACAATATACACAATCAAAGGACAAGGCAAAAGGGTCTGACCACAAGTTCTCTCAACTTAGATTCGGTCATTCCCTTTGTGAAATTGCATTTTTTTTAGAGTCGCCCATTTTTACTTTTGGCTTTTTAATATGCATTAAGTTTTCCTTTCATTTTTGACGACAATTTTGTTCCAGTTACGCACTAACATCGTAATGGCAATTGATAAACTGATAAATCAAGTTGGAAATGAAGATAGGAAATTTTTTAAATAAAAGAAAATGAAGGAAAAAACAAGAGGGCCAAGATGGCCCTGGATCGCTCACCTGAATTTTTGAGATGACCATAGTCTTTTTTTTTTTTTTGAGGTATTGAAACATTGGAACAAAATTTATAATTTTGCCAAGCAATTTTCAAAAGGTCACCTGTAAAAGTCATTTCGAAATCTGACCATCAGTTTCAAAAAGAAGAATTTTTAAGAATTCTTCATTTCTGTATAAGAGCAAGTAGCCCCCATCCACGAGAGCCATGTTTCTTGATGGATCAAAATTTACAAACAAGTTTTGAAAAGGGTCACCCAAGGAACATCTCTCTGAAATTATTTCAAAATCTGACCAGGGGATTCAGAGAAAGAGAATTTTAAAGAATTTCATCATGTCCGTATAGTGCAAGTAGCCCCCATTCACAAGAGCCATGTTTTTTGACGGATCAAAATTATATGTACAGCTTTTGGAAAGGGTCACCCAAGGAACATCTCTGTCAGATTATTTTACAATCTGACCACGGGTTTCAGAGAAGAAGAATTTTCAAGAATTTCTTCATTTCCATATAGTGCAAGTAGCCCCCATTCACTAGAGCAATGTTTCTTGGCCAATCAAAATTTCGCGAACAATTTTAGAAAAGGGTCACCCAAGGAACATTTCTGTGAAATTATTTCAAAATCTGGTCAGCGGTTTCAGAGAAGAAGAATTTTTAAGAATTTCTTCATTTCTGTATAGTGCAAGAAGCCCCCATTCACCAGAGCCATGTTTCTTGACGGATCAAAATTTCGCGAACAATTTTTGAAAAGGGTCACCCAAGGAACATCTGTGTGAAATTATTTTAAAATCTGGCCAGCGGTTTCAGAGAAGAAGAATTTTTAAGAATTTCTTCATTTCTGTATAGTGCAAGTAGCCCCCATTCACCAGAGCCATGTTTCTTGACCAATCAAAATTTTGCGAACAATTTTTGAAAAGGGTCACCCAAAGAACATATCTGTGAAATTATTTCAAAATCCCACCAGCGGTTTCAGAGGAGAAGATTTTTAAAGAATTCCTTCATTTCTGTATAGTGCAAGAAGCCCCCATTCACCAGAGCCACATTTTTTGACAAATCAAAATTTCACGAACAATTTTTGAAAAGGGTCACCCAAGGAACATACCTGTGAAATTATTTCAAAATCTGACCAGCGGTTTCAGAGGAGAAGATTTTTAAAGAATTTGCTAAAAAATTCCATTTGGTTGCCATGGCAACCAGAGTTTTTGATGGAATCAAATTCTGTGAACAATTTTTAAAGAGGACCTCCCAAGGAACATTCCTGCCAAGTTTGGTCAAAATCCGCCCAGCGGTTAAGGAGGAGTTGATGTTTAAAGAATTGTTGACGACGCACGACGGACGACGGACGACGCACGACGGACGACGCACGACGGACGACGGACACCGGGTGATCCTAAAAGCTCCCCTTGAGCACTTTGTGCTCAGGTGAGCTAAAAAAAGAACACTCAGATTTTAGATTTTAACTAAATGATTACTTTAGAATATTAGGGCAGTCATACATTGCCAGTTCCTGAAGATTAAAAAAAAAGAAAAATATCCGCAGTACAAGTTTCTTATGATGAGACTAAAGCCGGGGGAGGAGCGCGACACGAACGCTCGAAATGTAACAGCATGAACATATGTTTACTGCATCTTTGGAATTTTATCTCTGATTTTTTCATCATGATTTTGAATTCAATCTCTGATATTTTTATTGATTTATCAACAAAAATGGTACAGTAGTAAAAATACTTCGGTTGGATCTATTTCTGAATAGCTACCCGCAAAGTTAAGGATATTATGAAGAGGCTTCTCTTGTTACAATGTTTTTGAAAACATTAATCTCCAACCTGTAGCATAGAGCTATTACATAGTCAGCAGATGGCATTTTATTGTAATTGTCTTGCATAGCATAGTCACAAATACATGTACGTAATGTATATTAGACTGGGGAAAGTGTGGTGGTAGATCAGACCACACGGGTATCGTCTGATCTACCATAAACAAAACAACCGAATACAAATTGTACTTTTTAACCTTTATGTTCAATAGGTCAGTTCTGTTTAAAATATTTTCGTCATTTTTTAGAAGTCAGTGGTTTTGTGAGCACACGGTAAACATAAATCAGCTTGCACATTGTGTCGTAAAATCAAAATTATCTTCAGGTAAGTCAGAAAGCTTATTTATTGTTCTTTAATATGGCGTAGTTTTCAGTCATTTAGAAAATACATTTTTAGTCCTTTTTACACTTTTTTAAAGCAATTATCGTATTTTTTTTTCTTTTTCCCTGATCGTTTGCATTGTCCCAGAGTTCTCCGATGATGACCGAGTCTCACTGTTAGATAAGACGCCTATCGGGTATCTTGATTGGTGTTACGTAATGGTATACATTGATACGGGGTAATCGGAAAGAAAGTATCAGGAAAAAAATCAGACTTCTTTAGGGAGAGGAACTATATAAACTTTGATGCTTTCGTTTCAATCCTTTTCGCAATATATTGTTGTAAATGAATGATGTTATTATATTAAATAAATTAAAAGTAAATGTTTAAACTAAGATCAGAATTTTTTTATGAGATTATTTATAAGGATTTAAAGTCAAGTTTAACAAGATCTTGTATAAGGAAGTCCAATTTGCCGCCTTCTCTCTTTAGCTTTTTACTTGCAAATGTGTGATGATTAATGCATTTTCAAAAGTATTTTATGGCGACAGCTCACATATTCAAATTTCCTCGCTATTATCAATCCAATCACATGTATATTCTCCCTCTCATGTGTTTTCAAAAGTCAATAATTTAAAACTTTTACCCATATGGAGAACTTTTTGTCTTCACCAACTTAAAAAAAAGCAATTTCAGAAAATAAATCAAATGTAGCTCAATTGATATTCTTCACTTTAAAAGAGTAGAAAGCATTGTAGAAAAAGGAATCAATGCTGGATATTGGTATTTCTCCTTTTCTCACAATGTTTACAAAAGGTTTTATGTAGGACCGTTGAAATTCGGGAGTGTGCTGTACGGGTCACATCAATACTCCCAAAACGCAAATTGTTTTCTGCTGATTTCAGTCACATATTGATATTGCAACGTCAATTTTTTTAAGCTAAAAGAATTTCAACACATAAAATAAAACCGATACCGCCCAGGATCAGACTGCTTGTTTTGTACAGTTTGTTACTGGTCTATTGACTGCATAATTATTATAATGATCCAATAGTACAACAAATTCAATCTTCTTTAGAAATAAAGACTAAAAGAAAAAGAAATAAAAATGCAATTTAAAGAAATTTATGCTAACTAAAGTGAAATTATTTTCTAAGAAAGAATTAAAATGGACGATACTGGGAAGATGTTTTTTACAAATCTCTTAAAAGTTTTCACTGATGCAAATAATATACACGTACATGCATAAAAATGATAAATACATGTACAGTCATTATATATTTGGACATTGTGTAAAAACAGGATTCAGGTTTAACAAAACAATATAGACAAGGTTATCATGTCATCAGTTCTTATCTTCCCTTTATCCGTTGCTAAATCTTTTCACCCAGTCTTAAAATCTCACTTAGCTCGATACAGCATTTTTATACAAAAATTAACGATAGTGTTGTTTTTAAACTAAAATGGACGCAAGATCTCAATTTAACAAATATAAACGAAAACTTTGATCATAATCACAACAAAACAGAGAATACTTCAAGACATTATAGATTTTTTTCTTGCAATTCAGTTTTATGTTATTTAGTGTCAAAAACGGCGCAAGAGCAAATTTCTTAAACCTTTCTATAGAAATAAGAAGGAGAGTGGGTCAGTAACTTTAAATTAAAATGGACGCAACTTCCCATTTTGCTACAGAAATTAAAATTATATTGAAGTAAAGTAGAGATATTAAAGAATACTTCAGGACGTTACAGATTTTAATCATTTTAGAAGAAAAATGTGTTTTAGTCGATCAAAAAAATTTCCCTTCTAAATCCTATATGACAGGCCGTTATCGGAAATCCTTTCGGACCAGATAATCGATAAGTTCCAAGAAGAGTAACTCTTGCTCAACCTGCAGCTGAAAGTTGGGGATGTTCATTAAATGTCAAAATTTTAGACTTGTCCAAATTGAAAGCATTTGCAGACAACAAAATGAATGTGACTATAGAATTGAAATTTGTTTTAGAAAGGGAAAAAAACATGGGGGAAAAGGAGAAAATGCTGGTTACCAGCATTTTCTCCTTTTCCCACAATGTTTTTTATAGGCTTCTTTTTCAGGGTCTGTAGAGGTCGGAATTCTGCAATAAAGATTTAAAGTACTTACCCACTCTCCATGTCATATCCAACAATTTCAGGACGGTCACAGCCAAGGAACAACAAGAAACTATGGCCAATTGTACTTATGGTTCGGCTGATAAGCAACATTTTGATACAGCCAGTCATGCCAAGTTTGAATCTGCGAGTGAGCACTCCACCAAAAAATGTTCCAAGTACAGTTGTAATTAGTTTCTCTAGACCTACAATGTTTGGTCAGATACGTTCAAAAATTGTTTCAAGTCAGATCCATAAAAATATATCTTTTTATTTCATGCTTTCCAGTAGGTTATTGAGAAATATGGGTGAAACATTTTTCGATATTTCATGATTACAACCATTGAAAATACCAGATTTTATATTCTAGTTACCTATAAGGTAGAATGCACCTGACTCACGACAAGATGGAAATATGACAACATTTACCTTACATTTCTCATGCTTGGCATAATTTGTAATGTGTTGCTATGCGGAAGGGAGTATGCCATGGGGAATAACTGAAAAGATCTGTCCTGGATTTTGATAAAGTTCCCCCCAGAAAGGGTTTAAAGCATGAAATAATGAGAATATTTGAGTTTTTTTTGGTTAAAGATTGAAATTTATTTTATCTCGTGAACACCATCGGTAATGTTTTCACTTGTAGCTGTGCCACTCATGAAAATATTACAGATGATGTTCACTTGAAGAGATAAATTTCAATCCTTAACTAAAAAAAAAAAAACCAACAAACATCCTCTATTTCTAACCTCTGTGGTTGACAAAATTATTGAACATTTTGACATCAAAAAAGAAAAATTGAAAAATCATGTAAACAATCAAATAAATCAAGTAAAAATTCAAGTAAACAAAAGCTAGAGACACCTGGCAATTATTGTCCTTCTTTCAACTTCTTACCATACAAGTACAGATTGTCACCTTCACAATAATTCCAATATTTTGAATGGTGTGATTAAAATCAAAATGCATCTAAACACCCCTCATCCATTACTTTTGCCTGCTACTGGGATTTTGAATATTTGTCCCCCTGTTTAATGTGTAAAATTTTTGCTTGTTCTAAAATAACCTTTTTATCTGCAAACCAAACTAGAAAATTTTGGATTTGTCCAAATTGAAAACATTTGCTGAAAACAAATTAACTCTTTACCAAACAAATAATTTGGACTTCTCCAAGTTGAAAGCAAAATTTGCAAACAACAAAATAAGCATTGCTCAAGAATTAAAACATGACTTTGGAAAGTAGAAAACATTATGGGAAAAAGAGAAAATGCTGGTTACCAGCATTTTCTCCTTTTCCCACGAAGTTTTCAGGAGGCTTCTTCCTTTTGGTTATAAAAACCAGGGATTGTTTAGGAAAGGGTTAAATATACCTCATACTACCCTGTTAATATACTGGTGACAATATTAATTGCAAAAGGTCGGTATGAGGGTTGATGGAAGTCAAAGCAAATGATCAGTCTTCTTTCATAGCTGAGCATTGTTTAATCTCTCTGTGGCATAGAGGCCTAGAGAAAATGTTGTTCATACTTCTGGAAAATCCAAGAGTGTATGGATATATATATATTTTGACAGCAGTGATATACCGGTAATTAATACTCAGCAGAAAACAGCCTAAGCACCAAACAAATAGAGACCTTACCCAAAACAATGTTTGCCTTCCAAGTAGGAATGTGAAACTGGTTCTCAATGTACTTGGGTCCAAATGATGCCAGCACCATTATAGCAAACATGGTCAGTACTAAAGCTAGTAAGTTAAACAGGTAGATTGGAGACATCAACACTCGCAACACTGATTTTGGAATATCTGTCAATATAAAACAGCAAGATCAAGAAAAATTAGAGACAATTTAGAGAAATCTTCAATCTTCATTTTATCTATTTGTCTGGTCAATTTTTCTCTTTTATTTTCTCAAGAGAAGTGTCAGCAGCAATTCCAGGAACCCACAATTTTTATCACCTTGTTTTCAACAAAGCTAAATGTGCTGGCTTTTGACCTTGTCTTTGGTACTGAAAACAAATTAACATATACAGAAAATTGTGATTGGTATAAAATGTTAAAGAGTTTATTCTAAGGGCTCTACCTATTTTGCTCGCAAATTTATAGTTTTTAAAGATATTTCTTGTTTAACTCTTTACCAAACAATCCCTGGTTTTTACAAGCCTGAACAGAAACCTTTTGAAAACATTTTGGGAAAAGGAGAAAATGCTAGTTTTTCTACCCTGTTGGAAACAAATTTCGTTTTTGAGTTCTTAGACCAGTCTAAAACTTTTTCATCTGGTAAAGGGTTAAAAAACATCGTAAATCTAATTCACATTAAGAAAGCAATCAACTATAAGATAAATATACACTTACACTAATATTAACTCCTCCTTGTAACAAGGACAAACTAAGTTGCCAATGTGGACAGTATTCAAGATCATACTGCACAGGTTTAATTTATATACATGTAGATGCATTTAACCCTTTGGCTGCTATGTATGAATCACTGAGTGTAGTATAGTGTTGACTAAGATTAGCTCACACATTTACAGTCCGATCTTGGATTTATACTGTCAGATGAAAAGATAATTATCTTACCCTTCCAAAAAGTAAATGTGGGTTTTTACAATCAACTTGAAATTTTCATTTCAATTATTTAGAAGGCTAAGTATAAGCAAAAAAAATCAATTTTACTCACCCTTTATGAGATAACAGAAAGAGGACCTGTCTGTGTTTGATGTGTTGACATATTCTGTCTGTTTACTGTCTTCTTGTGCTTTGCGTTTGCGCATAGAAGCTGGGAAGAAGAATATTGGAATTGAGAATATGAGGGCACATGCTCCAAATATCAGAAATCCAATCCACCAGGCTCCAACCCATCTAGGATCTCGTGGCTGTAAACTTGTTTCTGGAAAGACATAATGAAATAACCCATGCTCTGTTAAAAGGGTGCTTAACCCTTTCCCAAACGACAAATTTTGGACTCTTCCAAACTGAAAGAGTTTGCAGACGACAATTCATGATTTTGAGAAAATGGCAGAAAGTTCTCAAAAAGGGTAGAAAACACTGTGGGAAAAGGAGAAATTGCTCGCTACGAGTGTTTTCAAAAGACTTTTACAGCAGACACGTAAAAACCAGGGCTTGTTTGGGAAAGGGTCAAGGCATAATGACCGGGGTTTGAATGATAATTGAGATATGAACAATGGAATCAGACCAAATTTCATTCAAAAATAAAATTAATCAAGATCTGTCCAATTTATAAAACAGAATAGGATCTAATATTCCTGAACCAGCTACAATTATCAAATATTTCAAGAATTGTCTAACCCCTCCTGGAAACAATATCATCTATTGTCTTAAATCTAACTACATATTTCTCTTCTTTACCATTTTTTAAGGTTTGAAAGATAGAGTAATTGTCCAAAGAAAAATCAGTATTACGTATATTAGACTATTCGGAGGTCACTGGTTTACACTGTGTAAAATGTCTCTATCACCTGTTGTAAGCGATCGTGATGCGTGTTCAGAACCCTCATCTGAACTTTTGTGCAAAGTTATTTAGGCACTCAAGCTGATTTAATAATAAACTGGCCATCTTTTTAGCATAGCGATCAATCACAAGAATAAAATGCATGTAATTTAGAATCCAATATACGGTATCAGAATTTAATTTCTTAAATGTTTATTACATTGCAGACAGCTTGCATCAATATAGACCATTTTCACTTTACTTACATTGAGTTATCTGATATTCACTTTTCATCACTTGTTGTGGTCTTGAAATTAAAGAAATTAATTAAGAAGTTAAAATGTTCCTGACACGTAGGCATAACTTTTTTGGTTGAGGTATCGTCGCGTATTGAACTCAGTAATCCGGGATATATACACAAAGTTCTAGCCAACTTAGATTTCAGCTATCAGTGTTGGTATCTTGTTATTTTCAAGTCTTTTAAAAGAAATCCAAAATGTTCTGAAATAGCCAACATCTGTGTTCGCTAGTGTTGACGTGTTCGGTAATGGTCTCTCCATGGTACAATAAATTTTGACACTTATTAGCTTCTCATTGCAGTTTAAAGATAATGTTCGAAAAAGAAAGAGGACATTTAGATCTATTAAATGACATATCAAATGTATGTCTATCTGCATGTATTACCGAATGACAACGATTACACTTTACTGTTCAAGGGTTTTCCATGACGCACAAATCCTGCGTCACTGTTGCAATTTTAATTCAAATGACCCCCAAAATAAATGAGTGTGTCATCGGTGACGCAACTTTCCAAAATCTAAATAATGTACGAAGTTGAATGAAGCGTCATAATTCCAAGCTTGTTCTTGCTTCAATGTCAGACAAACACCGTTCTTTTTTTAACTACTGGGTTTATTTTAGATAAAAGTGGTTTTCCGGTAATTTATTTATACAATAAGTCTGGTTTACGTATTATTGCCGAAATGTATATTGGACACGTGACGTAAATATTGGCCCAGTCAAAGTCGTGGTTGGGTTCTTTGTATTTCATTGCATATTTTACACGACTTCCGGTATATAAAAGTACACATTACCTGTCTGTGCTGTTAGCAGAAAAATAATGTCATGACGAAGAAAACTGTAGCATTCTTCTATCGTCTGCTTCTTTCAACCACATCAAGCAGCGATTCAGACGAAAATGTTTGGTCTGTCAAAAAGTGACATCGACCTTTCCGTCAGAAATGATCGACCAAGTTTTCAATCTTGGAAGTTTGCGTTTAAAGGTAAATTGCATTGTAAATCGTGTTAGAAGTTGATGATGAGGAAATCCATATTTTTGAGCCCCAGAATTAATGAAATGACCCGCAACTTATGAGGAAGGGGGTCACAATGACCCCCAATTTTCAAAGCCGAGGGAAAACCCTGTTGTTCAGAAATACCATGTCCTTCTCTACCATACATGAAATCATTTTGAATTTGAATTTTAAGCTGTGGACTGAAATACTTCCGACTGGTTTTCTTTCATGTGCTTCTAAATTCGTGAGAGGTTGGTTTATATGGCAAAAACTTTAAACAAATACTTGGGCTTGTTTTGATACCGTTACCATCTCTGACAGGGGGTGATTTTCTTCATATGAAGATGAAAAAGAAGCGTTATTACGAATCTAAAGAGTATTTGAATAAATGGCGGGTTAAAGACATAAGGGAAGCAACTCTCATACAAAAAATGTTGGATCAAAGTTCCAATGGTTTACAAGTAAAGTTGTAACTCCTGCAAAAGTGTCACCAAGTGACCGAACATTAAATTTATAACGTTACAAGTTTAAATTTGAATAAAAAATGCATTTTGTTTTTAAAAGAACAATCATATAAATGTAATGTTCACGTGAAGCTGAAGCATCGTTTTGATACGGGATTGTTTAACTCTTTACCAAACGACAATATTTTAGGCTTGTCCAAATCGAAAGTATTTGCAGACGACAAAATAAAAGTGATTGAAAATTTGAAATTTGTTTTGTGAAGGGTAGAAGGGTAGAAAACATTGTGGGAAAAGGAGCAAATGCTGGTTACCAGCATTTTCTCCTTTTCCCGCAACGTTTTCTAAAGGCGTCTTTCTCAGGGTCGTCAAAAGTAGGTATTGTGTGGTAATGGTTTAAAGCCGTTCTATGTACAACTTCTATTCATTTCTCTATTAAAGTCCATGTCGACATAATAATAAACAAGAGGGCCAAGATGGCCCTGGATCGCTCACCTGAATTTTTGAGATGACCATAGCCTATTTCTTTTTTGAGGTATTTTAAAAACATTGGAACCATATTTATAATTTTGCTAAGCAATTTTCAAAAGGTCATCTGTTAAATTCATTTCGAAATCTGACCATCAGTTTCAAAAAGAAGAATTTTTAAGAATTCTTCATTTCTGTATAAGAGCAAGTATCCCCCATCCACTAGAATCATGTTTCTTGACGGATCAAAATTTACGAACAAGTTTTCAAAAGGGTCACTTAAGGAATTTTTTTTTTTTTTTTAAATCTGACCAGGGGTTTCAGAGAAAGAGAATTTTCAAGAATTTCATCATGTCCATATAGTGCAAGTAGCTCCCATTCACAAGAGCAAGGATCACCCAAGGAACATCCCTGTCAAATTATTTTAAAATCCGGCTAGGGGTTTCAGAGAAGAAGAATTTTCAAGAATTTCTTCATTTCCTTATAGTGCAAGTAGCCCCCATTCACCAGAGCTATGTTTCTTGAAGGATCAAAATTTTGTGAACAATTTTTGAAAAGGGTCACCCAAGGATCATCTTTGTGAAATCATTTCAAAATCTGTCCAGCCGTTTCAGAGAAGAAGAATTTTTAAGAATTTCTTCATTTCCCTATAGTGCAAGTAGCCTCCATTCACCAGAGCCATGTTTCTTGACCAATCAAACTTTCGCAAAAACTGTTTGAAAAAGTTCATCCAAGGAACATCCCTGAGAAATTAATTCACAATCTGACCATCGGTTTCAGAGAAGAAAAATTTTTAAGTATTTCCTCATTTCCCTATAGTGCAAGTAGCCCCCATTCACCAGAGCCACAATTTTTGATGGATCAAAATTTCACGAACAATTTTTGAAAAGGGTCACCCAAGGAACATATCTGTGGAATAATTTCAAAATCCGACCAGCGGTTTCAGAGGAGAAGATTTTTAAAGAATTCCTTCATTTCTGTATAGCGCAAGTAGCCCCCATTCACTAGAGCCACATTTTTTTGACGGATCAAAATTTCGCGATCAATTTTAGAAAAGGGTCACCCAAGGAACATATCTGTGAAATAATTTCAAAATCCGACCAGCGGTTTCAGAGGAGAAGATTTTAAAGAATTCCTTGATTTCTGTATAGTGCAAGTAGCCCCCATTCACCAGAGCCACAATTTTTGACAGATCAAAATTTCACGAACAAGTTTTGAAAAGGGTCACCCAAGGAACATATCTGTGAAATAATTTCAAAATCCGACCAGCGGTTTCAGAGGAGAAGATTTTTAAAGAATTCCTTCATTTCTGTATAGCGCAAGAAGCCCCCATTCACCAGAGCCATAATTTTTGACGAATCAAAATTTTACGAACAATTTTTGAAAAGGGTCACCCAAGGAACATATCTGTGAAATAATTTCAAAATCCGACCAGCAGTTTCAGAGGAGAAGATTTTTAAAGAATTTGCTAAAAAATTCCATTTGGTTGCCATGGCAACCAGAGTTTTTGACGGAATCAAATTCTGCGAACAATTTTTAAAGAGGACCTCCCAAGGATCTTTCCTGCCAAGTTTGGTCCGAATTGGCCCGGCGGTTTAGGAGGAGTTGATGTTTAAAGAATTGTTGACGACGCACGACGGACGACGGACGACGGGCAGCCAGTGACCCTAAAAGCTTCCCTTGAGCACGTTGTGCTCAGGTGAGCTAAAAAGAGAAAATGCTAGATACCAGGATTCTCCTTTTACCATGTTGTTTCCTTCCCTTTCAAAGGAGTTCAAATCTTTTGAGCCACACTTATTTTGTTGTCCATAAACCCCTTTACCCTTTTACAAAAACAATTGCTAAGTTTTAACAACCAAGATGAAGATCCTTTTGGAAAACATTGTGTAAAAAGGAGAAAATGCTAATAACTAGCATTTTCTTCTTTTACCACAATGTTTCCTTCCCTTTCAAAGGAGTTCAAATCTTTTGAGCCATACTTAGTTTGTTGTCTGTAAACACTTTTAAATTAATTTGGCAATGTCTGACCGTTTGTTGTCTTTTTGTAAGGGAAATATGACCTTTTATTTATACTTACTTACTTACTTATTTATAAAAAACTAGAGGCGCTTGAGCGCCTGTATCGCTCCACAGGCCTGATTTTTCTGTAATGGTGAAGAGAAGTTTTTAACAATTACCATTTCTGCATTTTAGGTAACTAAAGAAAACAAGAAGATTTTTAAAGTTTTTTTCTTTCGGTTGCCATGGCAACCAGAGTTCTTCATGGAATTCAAATCTTTGAAGTATTCTGAAAGGGCATCACCTAAGGATCATTTCTGTGAAGTTTCATTGAAATCTGATCGGCAGTTTCAGAGGAGAAGATTTTTTTTGTAATTGTTCACGGACGGACGGACACACGGACGGACGGACGCCGGACAACGATCGATCACAATAGCTCACCCTGAGCACGATGTGCTCAGGTGAGCTAACTAGAGCCTTAATTTGAAGTATTTTGGTAGAGGGCCACTAGATGATGCTACATGCCAAATATGAAAGCTCTAGCCCTTAAGGTTTGGGACAAGAAGAGTTTTGAAGATTTCCTTCTTTATCTCTATGTGAAATCTGAGAACCCATAACATAGGGCCAATTTCCACACTAGGGCCATTATTTGAAGTTTTTTGGTAGAGGGCCACTAAATGATACTACATGCCATATATGAGAGCTCTAGCCCTTATGGTTTGGGACAAGAAGATATTTAAAGATTTCCTTCTTTATCTCTATGTGAAATCCGAGAACCCACAACATAGGACCATTTTCCACACTAGGGCCATAATTTGACATATTTTGGTAGAGGGTCACTAGATGATGCTACATGCCAAATATGAAAGCTCTAGCCCTTAAGGTTTGGGACAAGAAGATTTTTACAGATTTCCTTCTTTATCATTATGTGAAATCTGAGGACCCACAACATAAGGCCATTTTCAACACTAGGGCCATAATTTGAAATATTTTGGTAGAGGGTCACTAGATGATGCTACATGCCAAATATGAAAGCTCTAGCCCTTAAGGTTTGGGACAAAAAGTTTTTTACAGATTTCCTTCTTTATCTCTATGTGAAATCGGAGAACCCCTAACATAGGGCCAATTTCCACACTAGGGCCATTATTTGAAGTATTTTGGTAGAGGGCCACTAGATGATACTACATGCCATATATGAGAGCTCTAGCCCTTATGGTTTGGGACAAGAAGATTTTTAAAGATTTCCTTCTTTATCTCTATGTGAAATCCGAGAACCCACAACATGGGGCCATTTTCAAACTAGGGCCATAATTTGAAGTATTTTGGTAGAGGGCCACTAGATGATGCTACATGCCAAATATGAGAGCTCTAGCCCTTACGGTTTGGGACAAGAAGATATTTAAAGATTTCCTTCTTTATCTCTATGTGAAATCCGAGAACCCACAGCATAGGGCCAGTTTCTACACTAGGGCCATTATTTGAAGTCTTTTGGTAGAGGGCCACTAGATGATACTACATGCCATATATGAGAGCTCTAGCCTTTATGGTTTGGGACAAGAAGATTTTTAAAGATTTCCTTCTTTATCTCTATGTGAAATCCGAGAACCCACAACATAGGGCTATTTTCAACACTAGGGCCATAATTTGAAGTATTTTGGTAGAGGGCCACTAGATGATGCTACATGCCAAATATGAAAGCCCTTAAGGTTTGGGACAAGAAGATTTTTGAAGATTTCCTTCTTTATCTCTATGTGAAATCCGAGAACCCACAACATAGGGCCAATTTCCATACTAGGGCCATTATTTGAAGTATTTTAATAGGGGGCCACTAGATGATACTACATGCCATATATGAGAGCTCTAGCCTTTATGGTTTGGGACAAGAAAATTTTTAAAGATTTCCTTCTTTATCTCTATGTGAAATCCAAGAACCCACAACATAGGGCCATTTTCAACACTAGGGCCATAATTTGAAGTATTTTGGTAGAGGGCCACTAGATGATGCTGCATGCTAAATATGAGAGCTCTAGCCCTTAAGGTTTGGGACATAAAGTTTTTTACAGATTTCCTTCTTTATCTCTATGTGGAATCGGAGAACCCACAACATAGGGCCAATTTCCACACTAGGGCCATTATTTGAAGTATTTTGGTAGAGGGCCACTAGATGATACTACATGCCATATATGAGAGCTCTAGCCCTTATGGGTTGGGACAAGAAGATTTTTAAAGATTTCCTTCTTTATCTCTATGTGAAATCCGAGAACCCACAACATAGGGCCATTTTCAAACTAGGGCCTTAATTTGAAGCATTTTGGTAGAGGGTCACTAGATGATGCTACATGCCAAATATGAGAGCTCTAGCCCTTACGGTTTGGGACAAGAAGATTTTTAAAGATTTCCTTCTTTATCTCTATGTGAAATCCGAGAACCCACAACATAGGGCCAATTTCTACACTAGGGCCATTATTTGAAGCATTTTAATAGAGGGCCACTAGATGATACTACATGCCATATATGAGAGCTCTAGCCTTTATGGTTTGGGACAAGAAAATTTTTAAAGATTTCCTTCTTTATCTCCATGTGAAATCCAAGAACCCACAACATAGGGCCATTTTCAGCACTAGGGCCATAATTTGAAGTATTTTGGTAGAGGGTCACTAGATGATGCTACATGCCAAATATGAGAGCTCAAGCCCTTAAGGTTTGGGACAAGAAGATTTTTGAAGATTTCCTTCTTTATCTCTATGTGAAATCCAAGAACCCACAACATAGGGCCAGTTTCTACACTAGGGCCATTATTTGAAGTATTTTAATAGGGGGCCACTAGATGATACTACATGCCATATATGAGAGCTCTAGCCTTTATGGTTTGGGACAAGAAAATTTTTAAAGATTTCCTTCTCTATCTCCATGTGAAATCCAAGAACCCACAACATAGGGCCATTTTCAACACTAGGTCCATAATTTGAAGTATTTTGGTAGAGGGTCACTAGATGATGCTACATGCAAAATATGAGAGCTCTAGCCCTTACGGTTTGGGACAAGAAGATTTTTAAAGTTTTTTTCTCTCGGTTGCCATGGCAACCAGAGTTCTCCATGGAATTCAAATCTTTGAAGTATTTTGAAAGTGCATCACCTAAGGATCATTTGTGTGAAGTTTCACTGAAATCTGTTGGGCGGTTTCAGAGGAGAAGAATTTTTAAGTTATTGTTCACGGACGGACGGACGGACGGACACACGGACGGACGGACGGACGCCGGACAACGATCGATCACAATAGCTCACCCTGAGCACTATGTGCTCAGGTGAGCTAAAAACCTATTTCTATTTAGTAAAACGATTGTAAATGTTGAAAGTTAAATGTTCATTTCCCCTTGCGGATCATGCCATATTCTTTAGGCCCCTACTTATTTTCCAGTCAGTACACTTCGTCACACGGTCAGTCAGACAGTTATATGTGTTACTTTCAGCCCATGTGATTTTTGTCTGTATGTCCGTCTGTTTGAGTTACTCTCAAAAAAACCTTTTTCCACTTAGTAAAACTATTGTAAATGTAGAAAGTTAAAATGTTCATTTCCGCTTGCCCGATTATGCCACATTCTTTTGTTATTGTCAAGTCAGTACACTTCGTCATGCAGTCTGTCGGACAGTCAAATGTGTTACTATTAGCAACTGTGGTTTTTTGTTTCCATGGAGATCTGTATGTTTGAATTTTTCTCAAATAACCCTTTTCCGCTTACGTTCATTCACGTGATTTACTATATTTTGTAATTGTATGTGAAGTAGACGATGTACATGTACAAGTCTAAATAAAATATCTGTATCTTTACCATACAAGAGACACTGTTTTTAAACTTAGTCTCCACGTTGTATGAATCCAAATTCAAATATTCAATTAATATACAATTAATATTCTCTTTTTTTTTTTTCCAGAACTATTTTGAACCACCCGGCCGTAGGGCCTACCTAACCGACCCGTCTGTCATGGTAACGCAAAAATTCTCCATGAATGTCTTAAACAGAGGAAGCAAGCTCTACTCATGTACTTCAACAAGACAGAACAAAGACTTAAAGAAAAATTGCCTTCGGTTTTCTAAACTCGTATGCCAACCTCGTGGCCTACAAATTTGGTGTTAACCCTTTCAAAACGACAAATTTTAGACCTTTCCAAATTAATAGCATCTGCAGACGACGAATTCAGAATTTGTTCAAATTAGCTTTAGGTCTCTGATTGGGTAGAAAACATTGTGGGAAAAGGAGAAAATGCTGGTTACCAGCATTTTCTCCTTTTCCTACAAAGTTTTCAAAAGCCTTCTTTCCCTGGGTCGTAAAAACCAGGGATTGTTTGGTAAAGGGTTAAATGACCTTAAACTAACCTTTCAGATCGACTGGAATTTTATTCAGCACACCACCAACCAATATGGCTATGAACGGTCCAAATATAGAGAATGACGTCAGCAAACCTGGTAACGAGAAAGGAGCATTAGAAGTTACAAATCGACAAAGACCTGGAGCAAAAATTCATATTGCCTTTAAAAATAATGATACTTATTATACTTGAACTACAAATATAATTTTATTATAAGATATCAAGAAAGAACATAGAAAATAAGAGTGCTTTAATACAGAAAGTTATAGATCTAATATCTTACAAATCAGAACAAATGAGAGTAATTTTCTCACAAGGGTGCACCCTGTTTATTCTGATTCTATCACTGATACATGTGAGAAAAGTAGTCAGTACTGGTGTGAGAAAGCCAGGAAACACAAGAGTGCGTCTCTGACCTTCGTGCTATGTCCTCAGCTGTTAAAATGGCGTCAAGACACCAAATTGGCAATACAAACAAAATCAAACAAATATTCATTCTAAAACTTCTGTTCAGAATCCGCTGGATAAAATCACCAATTATTATAATTTTATAGACAGAAGTAAAATGATCTACAAAAGTACTTGCAGACAATCGTTTTACGCATCCTCGGATACCCCGGGGTCTCCCTATTTGCTACGCTACATCGACCCCTGGGACAATTAATTGAATTTCCCTCGCTTTACCGCTGGCCGAATGCTGGCTTTTCATTGGTTCCATCATCATTTTTTGATGGGCGAGTGGACTGTACGCTATGACGTTTCGTATCGATTTTCGGCGGCTCGCTTTACCGCTGGCCGAATGCTGGCTTTTCATTGGTTCCATCATCATTTTGTGATGGGCGAGTGGACTGTACGCTATGACGTTTCGTATCGATTTTCGGCGGCTGATTCAAAGTTTTATTAGTCAAATTGTCCCAGGGGTCGATGTAGCGTAGCAAATAGGGAGACCCCGGGGTATCCGAGGATGCGTTTTACGTCTCAGGCCAGACAGGGCCTGTATTCACCATCCATTCTTAAGAACGTTCTTGGTCTTATTCTCCAGAATTTTCTACATTTGTAAGTAACACAGCTTCTGATTGGCTAAACCGAATGGTTTAGCCAATCAGAAATTGTGTTACTTACAAATTTGGAAAACCTTGGAGAATAAGACTAAGAATATTCTCAAGAATAGTTGGTGAATACGGGCACAGGTTTGAACAAGGCAAAAGCATTTGAGCCATGTTATAGAAAAAGGGGGTTTAATGCGGCTCTTTGATATATTATACGAAGAGTATAATCATAATACGGCCTACAACTCGCCGAAAGGGGCATTAAGACATTTGCATTAAGTGTCGTATCGGATCAGCCTGCGCAGTCCACGCAGGCTAATCCGAGGCGACATTTTTTTTTTGTTTTTAAGTAATTTTCTGTGTTGCACAAGTCTGTAGCACAACAAAGTCTAATGTAGACGTAAAGTGACGTATCGGATTATCCTGTGCGGATTGCACAGGCTGATCCGAGACGACACTTTACCCACATGCCCCTTTTCGAGTGTTGCAAGCTTTATAACTGGGAATATATACAATTCATTTTGTCCGACAAATGACCGAATCACGAGGTACACTGGTCCACTGACATGCAGAAAGCTGACCATCAGGAAAAAGTTCCGACCTATGTCTTGATACTTTTTACAGATGAATTAAATCCCCACTTGTCAGTACACGACCCACATCCAATTTTACCTGGCCTGGCTGCTTTTCGTTAGAATCATATGTTGCCAAAATTGTCTGCTATTAGTCTTGTTTCAGGACTGAGGAAATACGATATGCTAGCATTCTCGATCCCTTTTCATAGCATCAACCTTTTTTTCAGTCTGGTAAAGCAGCCAGTAGCTTTCTTTCCAAAGCCACCAGCTACTTTTCTCACATGCTTCAGCAGAGGTGAGAGGCGAGAATAAGCCGGAAAGAAAGTTCGCCTCAACTGGGTATCAAACTCAAAACTACCAGGTCATGAGTCCAACACGCTCACCACTGAGCCACCCGGGCGGGTTAAAAAATGATAGACGGCGCAAATTTGCCAGTCAATATGCAAGGGTTCCAGAATACACGTCTACTTTTTTTTTACTACAGGGACCCTCAGAATAAACACGTGTACTTTTTTTACCAATCACAATATCTTATTCATCTATTTGTTATCAGTACCGAAAAAGTAGGGCAAAAGCCAGCACATTAGCTCTTTATCAAACGAAACATTTTTAGACTGGTCCAAACTGAAAGCATTTGTGACTTAAAAAAAAAGTGACTTAAAAAATTGAAATTTGAATTTCTTGAAAGGGTGGAAAACATTGTGGGAAAAGGAGAAAATGCTGGTTACCAGCATTTTCTCCTTTTCCTGCAATGTTTTCAAAAGTGTTTTTTTTTTCATGGTAGTTAAAAGTAGGGATTGTATGGTAAAGAGTTAAGCTACGCCGACAAAACAAAACTGAACTCTGAGACGGACAGACCTATATAAAATCCTGTTTTGACTTTGGCAGAGTTGTTGTCTATATATACACTGGAGAGGGCTTGTCTCGGCGCTTTCGCCACCCCTTGTATAAACATCAATATGCCTATTATCACCAGGGCAACCATTGCTTTATCATTATCGACATCTTCATCTCCGGCAGCGGACCGGTCCTTGTTGTCACATTTACTCTGGAAAAAAATAAAATTGTTTACTCTCCCCCCTGAAGGCGTATTTTCACGTGCACTGATTGATAGCTTGTTAGTCTCATTGGAATGGTCTCAGACCTCTCCAACAATGTGTTGAGTTGAAAAGCCAGATTGCCACAGAATTTGCTGTCTGATTCTATTTCTTCTAGCGTAATTGTACTGATACACAGTCTGTTTCGTCATGGTTTTGTAAATAAAGCGAAATTAAAAAAAACGAAACAGGAAATAGACGTGGCTAATTTTCATAAATGACGAATTTCAGAAAAGATTTAATTTTGTGATTTGCCATGGCTGCAAATAACCTCTCTAATAATTGTAGTTTTTTCTATTAAGCAAATATTCCAAGCAGAAGAAAAAATAAGAAGAATTTCGTTAAAAAAGAGAAAGAAGACTGCTGGACGAGAACATGCAACTTGAAAACGCGACAAGAATGTCAAATTGCGGCCATGTAAAGCATATGAGGTTTCTACGCGGCGGCTTTTTTACTCGTTCGTTTACATGTTCCAAAATATATTGAAATTGAAAGGCGATACACTATTTGAAAACACTGATGCTGACTTCTCCTGGCTTCTTTTTTAAAGAAGCCATCTTTATTAGACGGGTGTCAGAAGAAGCCATCTTTATTAGACGGGTGTCAGTCCGTTAACCCTTTTCCAAAAGACAAACTTTTGGACTAGACCAAATTGAAAGCATTTGCAGACGACAATTTAACTCTTGCTGAAAAGATGATTTCTGTCTATGATAGGATAGAAAACATTGTGGGAAAAGGAGAAAATGCTGGTTACCAGCATTTTCTCCTTTTCCCACAATGTTTTCAAAAGGCTACTAATACAGACCCGTAAAAACCAGGGATTGTTTGGGAAAGGGTTAAATAGAGCCTTTTCATTCACGAAAACAAAATCCTCAATTAAAACTGCAAAAGAAAACTATGTGTTCCCAATGTTCTGAATGTCTCATTATTTAACGCACAAAATCTAATAATATTAAAACGTGTCGTCTCGGATTAGCCTGCGCAGGATGATCGGAGGCGAGACTTTACGCAAATGTCCGAATGCCACTTTTCGCGTGTTGCACGCCATTTTTGATTGTTATCTACTTTATCTATTCAAGTGCATAAGCACGCGCATTTCGCGTAATATTCATGCAGATGCATACAAAGGTATTCGCAAAATATGCACATAATCGTATTACCGTCGTAAAACTGTACATAGCTTCACAGGGGAGCCACTGCCCTCTCGGACCCCTTCAACAAAGAATATATCTGAGCTATGCTCTGACAAAAAGGGGGTTTAGTACGTCTCCGTGTTGTTTTATACTAAGCAAGTAATCACAACATAATGGAACCTCAGTATACATTTTGTCTAACAATCAGCATTATAATGAAGTAGAATAGTTCTCACACATGCAGTATAATCATTCACCAGATACTAAAAATTTCAACCCAGTTCAGCCTGGAAAGACTGTCCAAGTCTGATTTATATACGTATTTTATTCTAGATTTAGAAAGTACCGCATTCTCTGATTGGCTTAACCCTTTACCACACAAGAAAACTTTAGACAGGTCCAAATTCAAAGCATTTGCAGACGACACAATAAATAACTGAAAATTTAAAATTTGTTTTTGTGAAGGGTAGAAAACATTGTGGGAAAAGGAGAAAATGCTGGTAACCAACATTTTCTCCTTTTCCCACAATGTTTTCTACATGGTTCTATCTCAGGGGCATCAAAAGTACGGATTGTGTAGTATTGGGTTAATGAAAAGTCTGTAACAACTAGAACCTTGTTACTTTCAAGTTCAGCAAATTCATGAGAATCTGACAAAGAGTGATACAAGAAAGTTGGAAGTACGTGCCAAGCTGGGTCCGTATTCACTAAACATTTTCAATTTTATTCTACGTCTACTTTTAGATTCATAAAGTAATACTCCTTCTGATTGGCTGAATTATTTGGTTGAGCCAATCAAAAATCGAGTTACCTGTGAAATCCAGTGAAATAAATCTTCAGAAATATACTAAAACGGATTTTAAGAAAGGTCGGTGAATTCAGGCACTGGTCTTGATTTTCAATGACAACACAGACATAAAAATCTTCGTATATGGAATAATCTAACAAGAGGACCATGATGGTCCTATATCGCTCACCTAAGTACTAAGCAGTAAAAGTCTACATTGAAAATTCTTCTTTTCCGAAAAGATCATCTTATCGTATTTGGTAAAGGTCCACTAGAAGATGCTACATATGAAATATCAAAGCTCTACGATTTCCAGGTTCAGTGAAAAATATTTTTAAAGTTTTCCTTCTTTGTTACTATGTTTCGAACTTGTGACCCCCGAGGCTGGGCCAGTTTGTACCCCGTGGACATCATATGAACAAACTTGGTAGAGGTCAACTAGCAGATGCTACATACCAAATATCAAAGCTCTACTCCTTCTTGTTTCAGAGAAGAAGATTTTTAAAGTTTTCCTTCTTTGTTCCTATGTTTCAAACTTGTGACCCCCGGGGCGGGGCCAGTTTTGACCCCAGGGGCATCATACAAACAATCTTGGTAGAGGTCCACTAGGAGAAGCTACATACCAAATATCAAAGCTCTACGCCATCTAGTTTCAGAGAAGAAGATTTTCAAAGATTTTGCAATTTTTTTCCTTTTGGTTGCCATGGCAACCAGAATTATGGCTGGAATTCAATCTCTTGAACAACGTTGGTAGAGCTTTACCCAAAGAACATCCCTGCCAAGTTTAATAAAGATTGGCCAAGTGGTTTGGGAGGAGATGATGTTTAAAGAAATAGTGGACGACGCACGGCGGACGACGCACGGCGGACGACGGACATTTGGCGATCACAAAAGCTCACCATGAGCACTTCGTGCTCAGGTGAGCTGAAAAGTAACTAGAAAACCTTACCAGGGTGCCATTTCTGTGAAGGCCAGAATCCGGATGGCATAAAATACTATTATTCCGACTCGCGCTGGTGTTGCTCTGGGCGGCATGTTGGGTCGGCATCTTTTCATCGGCAACAAAATGCGGTAAGCTCGTCAGAAGTCCGGCGATTCCAAATGTCATAACACAAATACCGAGAATTCTAGGAATATGCTGACTGGAAATGATAAAATCAACAAATATAAATGAGTCCGGTCGTGGAAAATGGGGCGCTTACTGCATTTCTGTGATCCACTGTTCCTAGCAGGTCATCGGTGAACTTTTAACCAAACGGCAAAATTTTAGACTGGCCCAACTTGAAAGCACTTGCAGACGACAAAATAAACGTAACTTAAAATTGAAATTTATTTCCAGCAGGATAGAAAACATAGTGGGAAAAGGAGAAAATGCTGGTTACCAGAATTTTCTCCTTTTCCCGAAATGGATTCTAAAGGCCTCTTCCTCAGTGTCGTGAAAACTCGGGAATGTGCAGTAAAGAGTTAATCATAGGTCCGTAAAATTCCAATTTGTCAAATAACTGTGTGAATTATGGGGTATATTGGTTCTTTGACATGCAGAAAATCAATCAGCAGCAAAATGTTTCGGCCGAGGTCAGCCTGCGCGGACCGCGCGGGCTGATCTGAATTGATATTGTTTGCAGAAGCATTAAGCCCCCCCCCCTCCCCTTACAATTATGAGCATCAAAGTTCTGAGAGTTCTGGAACCAAAATGTAAACAACGAAAACTTAACAAATATCACGACAAGTATTAAAATCGTTACCAAACGACCTGCATACTCGACCTGTTTACACTCGTCGAAATTGAAATCTTTTGCATACTTGCTACAAAGCCCCCGGGATAACCGTAAATATTGAAGCCTCTTAGCATTGCATTGGAACGTGCTGGATGGATGCAAGGTGAAGGCAGTCCATAGTAAATTTTACACCGTAAATAGTAAAGTCGTCGACAGGGACTCTGATATGGACACGGGACGAGAGAGAGAGAGAGAGAGATAGAGGTAGAGAGAGAGCATTTGAACATTTCTTTTTAAATTATTTTCTCTACGTATATAAGGCCTTTGGCCCATAATACACCACATGTAAATAAGTAAATAAATATGTAAATTTATGATCCATTGTGCAAAGAATATCTGGGAACTGCAAAAAGTGTCAGCCCTGGTCAGACAGCATATGGATTGCGCAAGCTGACCAGATCGACACTTTTCGCTTTTATGCATGATATTTTCCGTATGAAATGTGGTCATTTTACCTTGTTATACAATCATTTTTGAACTATCAACTTAAATTGATCTGCACTATCGTTGATCTGTTTTTATCTAATTGATGTACAGAATTCCCAGCTTGTCCCTTTTTGCGTGACGGTTCACATACATGTATGTACATAAAACTACAGAAACAATCTGGTTTAATCCGGGTTTGATTTGCATGAGAGACAGAGATAGAGACGGAGAGAATGACAGAGAGAGAAAGAGAGCGAGAGAGAGAGAGTGTGTGCAAACGTTAAAGATGAAAAAGGCTTACTTTTTTAAAAAATGACTTGCAAAAAGAACTGTAGCCACAAACCCAACGTCGTTCGCACTCAAAAGAAGTCCGCTCTTTGAACTGCTGAGACCAAAAGACCTTTCAATAACCGTAATCTGTGACGATAAAAACGTATTCAGACTGGAGGAAAACAGGGAACCAATACCAAAGAATATACAGAATGGTACCAGGCTTCGGAACTCATCGGTGTCGTCACCGCTGTCTGGCTTTTTCTCTCGCACTTCCGTTTTCACAGGCTGTGCGTAAGTCTCTGTGTCTGCATGGTCAACGTAAGCCAGGTTTGTAAAGCCGTTCTTTGAGTGTTCCTTTGGAGTACCATTGGCAGTGTAGACCGGGGTTTCCATACTTTCTGCTGGATGGCGAAAATCGTCCATTTCATCGCTAAAATAATGAGATCGCTGAATTAATTTTCCAACAGACGAGACAGCAAACGGAAAGCATTTGCAGACGAAAAAATCAATATGGTGCAAATCATGGAATCTATCTTAGACTGGGTAGAAAACGTTGTGGGAATGGGAGAACTGGTAACCAGCATTTTCTCCCATTCCCACAATGTTTTAAAAACCTTAGAAAAGGTCGCAAGTACTAGAAAAGGGAAAAAAAGTCACACGGTTACTAAGACGGTTGCGCATTCCGTTGCACTGGTTTTCATCCGGTTCTTCGGTTGGCGTGTTTCGAAAGCTCAAACCGGAAGTAAAACCGTTTCGCGTCACTACGTGGCTACATGCTTTTTTCAGACAAACTTCGCCCTGCAACATACATAAGATTATAAACGCGAACTTTAACAAAAGAAATGTGTAGCCGTGAACATATACTGTCAGACAAAAGTTAAGCATCACCAAAACTGACCAGCAATAGCCCATGTGCTTAGACCAGCATTACTCATGCCCACAATTTGCCATTTCTTAGCTTCGGGAACTTTTCTCGTTGCCATCCTTTCATTTGGCTCATAAATCAGCCTGTTAATCTGTTTAGTGGGTCCGTGCATAGCTTGAAAATATACAAAATAAAAGGTTATCCATCAAAAAAAATTATGACTAAATTTGTTCGGGTGATTCTTAATTTATGCCTGACTGTATATTTACAGAAGTTCAATATCACGAGTTCTGCTCAACTGGCAAAACAGATATTGTACTTAGAGGATATTTGTCTTTTTCGGTGAAAGATCGAAATTTATTTCACCGAGTGGACACCATCGGTAATATTTTCACGAGTGGCGCAGCCACGCAGATCTTTCACCGAAAAAAAAACCCCAAATATTCTATTTATTTCATGCATTTAACCCCTTCTCCCCTTTGATTTATCAAAATTCAGTACAGTTCTTTTCCGTTATTCCCCGTGACGTACTCCTCTCGCATAGCAACGCATTACAATATTACGTCAAGCGCGAGAAATTTAAGGTATATGACGTCATATTTCCCATCTGGTTGTGAGGTACGCGAAATTTTACCTAGGCAACAAGAACATAAAAATCTGTATTTTCACTGGTTGTACCAGTGTAAGATCGAAAAATATTTTCACTGCTATTTCTCGATATCCTACCGGAAAGCATGAAACAACGAGAAAGTTTTCACCTAATCATAGATTCAGAACAACCATTTTGTCCAAAAGCCAGCTCAATTCTGAGGTAGAGTGGTATTTGGACATGTAAAGAACTAATCAAAAGCAAAAAAAAAAAAGTTTCGACCTAGGTCAGCCTTCGCTGATGGTGCAGGCTGACTTGAATCGATACTTTATTTGCAACTGCATTAATTCCCTTTTTAAAAGGAGCATGTTCCATGCATTCACAATACATAATTATTCATTTTCAAATTAACCCTTTACCCCATAAGGCATTTCTATGGTATCTCTAGTTGACCCTAAATAACAACAAGGATGAAGCTCTATGTGTATATGACACCTTTTGATAGTGTAGAAAACATAGTGACAAAAGGTGAAATTGCTCGTCACGAGCAATTTCACCTTTTGCCACAATGTTTTCAAAAGGCTCCCACAAGCAATGCGTAGAAATGAGTATCTATGGAGTAAAAGGTTAAAACCGTATAAATACCGAAAAATTGTTGAAGACATTGCTGCTCTAAGCATCCAACGATAAATGAACAAAAAAGACCAAGGCGGGATTATATGATATTCCCAGGCCTACACGTAAGTAAACATTTAATTATCACATTGCGCCGAACCTTTCTCGGACAGATACAACACTAGTATTTCAGGCGTAAGACACTTCACATTTGAGATATCAGTTTGTCCGATCTTCGTCATCAATATTTTCGTCATTGTTACCGTTCTGCGTAGGCACCTTGTCGACACCTTATTACATGGTGCGGCGTTGTCTGCGCATGTCATATTCTTCGAAGATTCGACCTGTCTTACATGACGCATCACTATCCCTGATATCGGACAGACTGTAGTAATACGGGCTATAAAGTAGCAATGGAGAAAATGGTTTTCATCAATACGTTTGAGGAAAAATTATGCCTGTTTTAGCCCCAGATTTCTCTAAACTGCTGATCATAGCTGAGTGAATCGCACGGGGTAGAGTTTTATTGAGTAAACGTTTATTTTAGTTTGAAATTCAAAGTACAGGTTGTCGCGTAAGAAAGTGGTTCGGTTCTGTACCCTGGATGCACAAATTACATAGATGAATATTTATAGAATGCCATCTAGCGGGAGATAATGCATGGTACAGATTCGGCTAAGACTCGGGTAGCCGATAACCGCTGTTTTCCCGCATAGGTTACGGATTAGTTTAAACATATTTTATTCATCAATTACATATAATTACAAATATCTAAAGACAAATTAACAAAATAACAAACAATAACTGACGAAATGGATCAGAACGAAGGCTAAGCTTATATTGTTTCTCCCCAAAATTCCAGGTACACAGTTACAGGTTGATAACGTAATAAAAAGTTATAACGGTATTTTGATTGCTATTGAAAGAAAACCGTGGGAAAGAAAAACAGAAAAGGAAAATAAGCTGAATTGGTGTGGAGTGTTTTACTGGGGGAACGAGGAGGACTTTTTCACAAATAATTGTCCTCCTCCATGACCATGTATTACCCGAGTCTTTGCCGAATAAGTACGATGTTGGTGACTAGAAGCGATGTTACGCGATGTTAACGAAACCCCATTAGAGTTCCCTTTTCTTAACTCTTTACCACACAGTCCAGAGTTTTGACGACCCTAAAGAAGAAAGCCTTCAGGAAACATTGTGGGAAAAAGAGAAAATACTGGTAACCAGGATTTTCTCCTTTTTCCACAATGTTTTCTACTCTGTGTGAGACAAATTTCTCCATTTGAGCCACATTAAAATTATTGTCTACACCTCCTTTCAATTTCTCCTAGCCTAAAACTTTGTCGTTTGGTAAAGAGTTAAATCTTTTTTTTTTTTATTTCCAACCCAGTTTAGCATGCATTAGATAATACAGAACAGTTTATATACACCTCACAGAGCAACTTTTAAACTTTTTGAAATACTATTTACTTCTAATAAAATGATTTTTTTTTCTCATTCCTATACTTGCAGATCACAATTATTTCTGAGGATATTCTTAGACTTTTCCTCAAACATTTCAAGTCTATGTTTGAAAATAACAGAAATTCTTATCGGATAAACGAACTTGTTTAGCCAATAAGCAGTTGCTTTATTTTAAGAAGTCTAGATAAGTCTAAAAATAAACCTAGAACTGCTGGTAAATACGGACCCTGAAGAGAGATTTTTTTTTTTTAAATTTTCATTTTATTTGTATCAAGTTTTCAGACCCTTAACTGCCGAAAATGTCTAAATGCACGTTTATCGACGTGTAGATCAAGATTAAAGTTCACACAACATACAGTTTATCTTTGTTCTATATTGTACAATAATATGATTTTTTTTTCTTTTCTTTGTAAAAGGGATTCTAAAACCGTAATATTTGGGTTGTAACTACTGTTTTGAAATCATTTATTAAGCAATTTGAAGGTTAACTCATTACCAAAAGACACTATTTTAGGCTTGTCCAAATCGAAAGCATGTGCAGACGACAATATAAAAGTGACCTAAATTTGAAACTTGTATGAAGGGAAGAAAGCTTTGTGGGAAGAGGAGAAAATGCTGGTTACCAGCATTTCCTCCTTTTTCCACAATGTTTTCTAAATGTTTCTTTTTCATGGTCGTCAAGAGTATGGACTGTGTGGTAATGGGTTAATCAGGGTAAAATTAAGCTGTTTAAATTAAGGAATGAAGAGAATTTTATTCTTTCATGGAGGTATGAAAAAAAACCTATAATCACACTGCTTGACAAATACCACTTCAGCGTTCTCAACGCTTTGATTAAACAATGCCATCCCTTTTCAATGAAATTATATTCATTCTTGTATCTTAATGCAAAATGTTGCCCTTGGTGGCTGCGAGATAGCACAGATTACGACAGATAGAAAATGTATTTCGTGTTTTGGACATCTATCAAGGAATCGCTTTTGTCATCTCTGGTTTTAAATGAGGGCAAGTTCTTTTGTTTCTTTTTATCCCTTACAACATTTATACATGTATTGTTAATTTATCTATATTCACACTCCTTCGCCATTTTTCATACTTTTAACTATGAGGATGTGTCCTTTATCATTTGCAATACTGTATTTTGTATGTAAGGCGCCCCCTACACGTTCAAAAAAGTCGTCAAAATTTTGTATCAAAATTTTGACGTATTTGACATTAAAATTTCGATGTAAAATGTCCACACACGATTCAATGTTTTTTCCATAAAAAATTCAGTGTTGTCAAAAACTTCGACATGGACTCAGCAGTGGCCGTAGCACTTGTGTTCCCGCTGGACAATGAACCGCCTCGGTATCGACGGAAATGCTTGAAAATTCATTGCAAAATTCATTCGCATATTGTTAATACATTTTTTAGATCGTCTCATGTGGTTGAAGCGAAATACAGTAGAATCTGGTACGTTTCGGCATTTTTATCACGATTACTGTACTCATCGGATTTAATTTTCCATGGGGCCGGTGTAATTCAGAAAAATGACCCCCCCCCCTTTAATTACAAAATCAAAGTACTGAAAGTACTAATAGAAGGTGATGGTAGAAATTTGCTACTCGGTTTTAACACTGGTTCAATTCATTAAACATTTCATTTATCTGATGGTGATAACATCTTTTTCTCAAATTCTTGTCATTTTTTGTAGAGTCTGCTCAGCAATGACCAGAATAAATGTTGATTTTTAACTTTATTGAACACAGGTTTACATATGACTTGGAGACTGTAAAAACGCAGAAAATATAGAACATAGAGCTAAGCAGACAAAATACACAAAAAGGGTAATTGGACAGGTAATAAAACACAGCCAATATAGAAAAAGAAGACAAAAACGTTCAAGAAGGTTTTCTGAAATGCCTGTTAAATGAGTACACAGACTTTGATGAAATTTTCATTGATTATATCTCAATTCATTACGTTATACCAATTAGTTCAATTGTATTTATTTACAAATCATTGTATAAAGGGGGTGTTGTTACTTAAGTTTCATTTCAACATACATTTTAATTTGAAGGTAGACTAAACATAGGGTGTTATTTATGTTTCGATTACTTTGACTGAAATGAATCTACCATCTCTATTTGGACCATACGAATCTTTAAATGGATAAATTATTCTGTATTTTTCACCTGGCGTAGCTTTTGAATATAGGTACCTGTTTTCACCACTTTGCCCTAGAGCAATGAATTAATAGTGTGGGGGCGCTGTTCAAATAAGTGAATGTTTCAAGAAATCTTGTTTCAAATGAAGAGATATTTAGCCAATAACCAGGAGGAAAGTCTGGTATTTCTGAGTACCTTGAACTTATGCCTTTTGCATGTAGCCCTTATAAAGTTATCTACAAACTCAGCGTTTTATCACCTGTTCCATTATCCTTCTGTGTGTATATTGTCTGCTTAACTCTGTGTTCTATATTGTCTGCTTTTTATTCCCACCCCTTGGGTTGTTTGGATTGATAATACACCAGTATGTCTAAAGAATTAAGTGCATTTATTTTACTTTTTCATTTCTTAGTCCAAACTCTTGGTTTTTGGCTTTTCAACAAATATATCAAGGTTTCAATTACCGTAATTTGGAGTGAATTTTCTATAAAACTTGAAAATACCAAGTTTTTATTGACAATACCAAGTTTTTTGTTGTAGGTCTAGGAACATGCACTATGAATTCCATCTTCCTTTTGGAAGGATAAATGAGATCCTTATTTACCCTAAAATCAAAATATTCAACTTCATCTTGAAGTAAAAAACACTTTTCTTTCCTAACTGAATTTGATATTTATTAGGGCTTGTCTTTTCAACACTGACTCATCATTATCATTTTGACTTGTAACACTAGTGATATAATATTCTACGCACAGGACAGAATCCAATATTTTCAGCACCATGATCATTAACTTTGTTGGAATATTGCATGTGAAAGTCCATATGTGTACATGTACATGGATATTATGTGTTTGTGTGGGTGTGTGAGAGAGAGAGAGAGTTTGTAAAACCTACCAAACGGGCAACTTTTTAAGAATACACACCAACCAACCGGGAACCATCTACCAAACGGGGACGTCCCCGTTTGGTTTTTAGTATAAATTCGTATTCCAGACACTCTCATTATCAACATGTAAAAATTAATTAGTAATCTGACATCCCCGACATTGGACTGTTAGCAGCACACACACATTATACACATATTTAAGGAATGGAGAGAATTTTATTTTTGTACAGACAACATCCCCCACAGAAATAATTCAAACTCCATACATTTTCTTTAGTTTTAAATCTAATGTTGCAGTTTTTAAAGTTCCTTCTACTCATATTTGTATGGCGAAAGAATATAACAAGGAAGCAGTTTTCAGATCCCCAATACTAAAAATTAACCAATAGAATGAAAGTAAAGGAGCAAAGCAGTGTGTAGGACCCGCAAAATTAACCTTCTGCAAAAGTAGTTCCAGCACAAGGTGATTTTTTTTTCATGGAGCTATGAAAAAAAAATTCAAACCAATCAGAACTCACCAATGTTCATGAAAATAACAGATATTAAATTATTCTGATATGATCATGCGAATTTGTGTGTATCTGTTGGAATGCAGGTTCCCGTTTGTGCTGTAAAAATTCATACACTTTTTCAATGCAGGTCCCCGTTTGTGCATCTTCGCAAGCCAAGGCTGACGATTCACTACGCTACTCTACCCTTGGGGGATCGAGCTTGATTTTTACATTCCCCCGATACGCTTTTTCATTGGATGCAGCTAGCTCCAGCTGCAACGAATGGAATCGCTCGTAGTATTTCATATCTGATAAAAATAGAATAGAAGGTCAACATGGAAACCCACATGGATGTCTGCTTATCGCTTCATTTTGAATAATTGTATTCGTAAGCGGTTTGTAAAACGATACTTCATTGGCTTTCAGAAATATGATGTAAATGGGTAATAACCAGCATCCAATAGAGGGCGCTTCGCAGGAATCTCGAGATCGGGCTCAAACAGCCAACGTAAGATCGTAGTGATTGTAACTTTGGCTCGCGAAGACGCCGTTTGTGCTGTAAAAAGATACACTTTACCGCCATTTCCAGCGGGTTAATGAACGAAAGGTTTTGAAGATAAGCAAACTGAAGACAGCATAGGTCCTTCGTAGTTTTAAATGAATCAGTTTTGTAATTTTATAGTGAAACAACGTGATTTGAAAATTATAATGATTTCTATTCAACCACCTTTGGTCAAAATTATGCGAAAAGCAGTGCTCTCTCTCTCTCTGGCCATGGGAAGGGAGGGGTCGGGGCTGGGGCCATTGGTCAAATGCAAGGAACACCACTTTTGTGGAGCTCAACTTTATGCCAAGTATAAGGCTTAAAAAGTCTGCAAAATGTGCAACTTTTATTCACAATTTACAAGACAATCCTACGGTTTGTTCATTTTGAAAATGAAACAGAGGTTTTTCGACACCTCAACAGTTATTCAAGAATAATAAATGTTTTACTTTATTTTAGCTTGTCTTTATCTACTCTACTAAATTGATTGAATTAAACGATTAGATAAAAAGAAGTTATATACGCCCGTCTGTCTTTGATACCAAACAAATACTTAAATTCTGTTTTAAAATTAATACAAAAAAATTCACCCAACAACTATATATAGAATCAAAACGCTAAGCCCTGGAAACCCGTATTGGTATGTTGATAGACGTAGCCCGGGGGTACTAACTGTTTAAACCTTTGCCACACAATGACGACTTTTGACGACCCTTAGAATCAAGCTTTTTGAAAGCATTGTGGGAAAAGGAGAACATGCTGGTAACCAGCATTTTCTCCTTTTCCCATGGTTGCTATCTTATCTATAAACAGTGCACCTTTTGAGCCGAATGAAAAAGCACTCACTGAAAAAAAATCTGTTTGAAGTTGCTCCCGTTTTCTTCGTATTTCTTCTTGTAAAAATGAACACTTAATTAACAAGAATTGTCATGCAATAATACTGACTTTGATAGACAAGCGATCATTGTGGAGAAAGGAAAATTTGTTTGTAGGAAAAAGGCATTTGAAACGTAAGGAATGAGGGTTATCACGATGTTTGCAAACGCCATGTTTTAAAGGCACTGGCCGTGCCCCTGTCCTAAGCTCTGGCTCTCTCTCTCTCTCTCTCTCTTTTATTTTCTTTGTTTCTTTCTCTCTCTCTTTATTTTCTTTCTTTCTCTCTTTCTCTTACATTTTCCCCCTCGCTCCCTCCCTCTTCACTAGTCTTTCATGTCCGACAAAGTCCATTGTCGTTGAAAGACTGAACTTCGAAAAGGTCTTGAAAAGCAGAAATATGTGCACTGGCCACCTTAGTACAGCTGATACGGTTTTATGTACAAAACAGTCATTAACACGACAAAACCAAGAATAAAATGATATAAGATCAAACCTTTACCACACAATCCCAAGTTTTTCAAAAAAAAAAATGAAAAATTTTGTGGGGAAAAAGGCAAAATGCTGTTAACCAGGCTCTAAATTCACCAATCATTCTTAAAAACATTCTTGGTCTTATTCTCCAGAATTTTCTAAATTTGAAAGTAAGACAAATTCTGATTGGCTAAACCAAATGGTGCTGGTGTACTGGTGTAAGAAACTCCAGGAAAGCACTCTTTGCAGTTCTTCCCTACATCTCATTTTGCATTCCGATATTTTTCAGTCTCTTTAGATTTTTTGTCTGTATTTGTCCGGATTTTGGTCTCTTTTGCTGACAATCCGTCATTTTGTCTGCCCTAAAACAGTTTGTCTTTTGGTCAGGCTTTCAGACAGTTTCTCCTTGAGTCTGTCTTTTTGTCCCTTTTTATGACAAAACTAAAGGAACAAATAACATAGGGAGAAAGAAAGAAATTTAGAAAGCGGGGCTTTCTTTTGAGTAGCAATTTGTCTCGGAGATCTCAAGTGGACATTTCCAAGAAATAACATGGAACCTTGGTCACTATCGTTTCCGCCCTCGTCTGCAATGTCTAGCTACTTGTCCGCTAGAGTGTCTTTTCGTCCGTCTATATCTGTTTGACTTCTAGTTCGGTTGTCTGTCTGTTTGTAGGCCTATGTCTACGAAAATGTACACTGACACGAACTTCTAAACGGCCACTTTTAAGCTGTAATTTCCCGTTGACGTTTTTTATGTTTATTTTGTCGTCTGCAAGTACTTTCATTTTGGACCAGTCTAAAATTTTGTCGTTTGGGAAAGGGTTAAAACCGTTGTCTATAAAGCAAGCTGCTCTGACGAAAACAGCCCGTTTTAGTATAATCCTGTCGACAATCAGAACATGTACTTACTAGTACGATGATCATCTTGAAGTTTAAAGTTGAAGCCTTTTATATCAGGGCAATACAAAAGGCTCTGCGTGAGGCTCAGCGCTAAAGTGTAGGGATCGTAACCTTGATACATGGGCTCAAGTCTCATTAGAAGCACTGGTTGTTGTTGTTGTTGTTTTGTTTGGCTTAGCTGAGCACAAAGTGCTCAAAAGGAAAGTTTAGGATCACCCTGTGTCCGTCGTGCGTCATCAGTCGTCAGCAGTTCTGTACTGAAAAAGTTTACTGTCCTGTGTGGGTCAGTGGTAAAGTGCAGGACTCGTGATCTGGAGGTCCCAGGTTCAAGCCTCACTAGCTCCACTGGGTTTTTTCACAGGAGTGTCCTTGGGTAAGACACTTAAGAGCCTAGCCTAGTACTGGTGAAACCCAGGCAACATGAATATGTGCACTGTCGCCGTGATATGACTGAAATAACGTTGAAAGCGGCGTAAAACACCATTCAACTGTTTAACAGTTTAATTAAATAGAATACCATGTCAATACATGAAATTATATAAAACGTTCTATCAATTCGATCAATATCCTTATTAATATTCCTGTAAAAAACGATGTAAATCTTTGCAGCACAGCAAAGTTTTAGACCAGTCCAAATTAAAAGTATTTGCAGATGACAAATAAAACTGGGCACAAATGACAGTATCTGTCAAACCCTTTCCCATACAAACATTTTAGACCTTTCCAAATTGATAGCATCTGCAGGCAACAAAGCTGACAGAGACACAGATGAAGTGTAGTTTTATTACACAGAAGAAAACATGTTGGGAAACAGAGAAAATGCTGGTAACCATCATTTCATCGTTTTCCAACACTGTTTCAAAAGGCCTCTTCTTCAGGGTCGTGAAAACAAGGGACTGTTTGGTAAAGGGTTAACTCTTTAGACTGGTCCAAATTTAAAGCACTTGCAGACAACAAATTAAAGGCAACGCAAAAATTGTTAATTGTTTCTAGCAGGGTAAAAAAAACATTGTGGGAAAGGGAGAAAATGCTGGTTACCAGCATTTTCTCCTTTTCCGGCACTGTTTTCAAAAAGCTTTTATCTCAGGGTCATAAAAACCAGGGATTGTTTGGTGAAGGGTAAAGATTTTGAAAACAATATGGAAAAAGAACAAAATGCTGGTTACCAACAATTCTTTCTTTTCCCACAATGTTTTCAAAAGCCTTTTTTCTTCAGGGTCTTCAAATCCAAGAATTGTGTGGAAAAGAGTTTAACATGTTTATTGTTTCACCAGCTCTATTCATTCACATTTTGGATGAAAAACATTATGGGAAGAGGACACATTACTCGGTTGAATAATGGTTTCCCTTGGCACTTTTTTGTTATCTTGTTTATTTTACCCTTTACCACACAACAAAATTTCAGACCTGTTTGAATTGAAAGCATTTGCAGATGATAGTTTCAGTGTGGCTCATATCAAATGATTCTTCTTTGATAGGGTGGAAAACTGTGGGAAAGAGAAAATGCTGGTAACCAGTATTTTCTCCGTTTCCCACAATGTTTTCAAAAGCTTTCTCTTTCAAATTGTTAAGTCATCATTGTGCAGTAAAGGGCTAATCTTCCAAACACTATTATTTCAATCATCCTTGACAGAATTTTTTGCTGAAAAAAAAATCTGTTTACCAGATAAGACAATTTTTTACTGTCAAATTGAAAGCAATTGCAGCAGACAAATATAGGTAATGCCTTAACTCATTACCAAACAACAATATTTTAGGCTTATAAATTCAAATTGATAGCATTTGCAGATGACAAAGTAAAAGTGACTGAAAATTCAAATTTGTTCATTCTCCTTTTCTTACATTGTTTTCTAGGGCTTCTTTCACAGGGTTGTCAAGAGTGGGAATTGTGAATAATGTTAAAAAGTAATGAAAATATTTTGTCGAAAGGAAAAAAGCTTACTACCAGCTTTTTCTCACATTACCACAATGTTTCAACTTTCTCATGGTAAGAAAAACCTAGTTTTTTTTTTTTCAAAACCAAAATTTTGACTTGTGAAATTTGGCCACTCTCCCTCATTTTAATTTTCAGACACCAAAGTTTGATGTTGATTCAGAAGGTGAATTTTGGACATTCTTTAATTTCTCTTCTCCTGTTATTCCATAGGCTGTGATTTTCTGTTGGTCTTTTTATGGCCTTTTTGGAGACACTTTACTGACACTTGGCTTTCTTGTAAAAACAATTCTGACTGTCACAACTAGCTTTACCACCCCTAAACCACTGTGTGACCACTATATCATGGGCCCTTTGTTTCTGTTGCTTCAGTCTCTACCAATTTCATACTTACAGCCACATCAACTGCCTGTTTCAAAGTCAACTCTTCTTCTAACAATTACGTTCTCTGAATAATGTTCAATGTTCTGTAACACGCTGACAAAAAACCCCACTCAACATATCTAAAATTGTCCCAAACTCACATGATTCACTGAGCAACATTGATTCTACCAACTTCTGGTTTACAGTTTCATTTTCACTTTGCATCTTACAATGAAAGGTAAATCGTTCTGCCATGATGAGAGTTTCGGTTTGCAGGTTATTTTAGATATAATTAATGGGTCGATAGTCTTACCATTAAGCTTTTGAGATGTAACAAAGTTACAGAGCAGGCTTAAGTCTTAGATCCACATGGAGATAATAAAAGAATCAGTTGTCATCATCATCGATGCTATTCGCTACATAAAACCACAGAGCTTAGATTAGCGTATTCCTCAGTGCAACTGTCAATGTACGGTCGAAATTGCTGTATTTTACCCAGCGTTTCATATATCAGGCCTATTTACTGTATAGGGAGGGGTTGAAAATCCTTGTCGGTACTGTTTTAGGGTCCGAATAAAGTAGTAATCAGCAATTCAACTTAATTGATCATAATCGTTATCTACTTTCGGATTCTATCCCAGACACGTACGCCATATTATCTCCTGCTAGATGGCATTCTCAATTAATCAAAGTACTTAACTACTTCGAACTTAAGGGTATGAAAGACCTAAAAATACTAAAATTGATAGCAAAAGTTCATGGCTGATTACCATAAAATCGTGTATCTAAGCATTTCGCATGCAGTTTTAAATGTTAGTTTTTTTTTTATGTGTAATGGCATAGTTTTGGGTAATTTGCGTGCTCGTGTGGAAACCCCTGTCGGGTGGCATAAGAAGGTGATGCTGAGTCATCACCTTCTAATGACCCACGGGTCATTTCTCGACGTAGAGGAATGACCCATGGGTCATTTCTTGACGTAGAAAAATGACCCGGGTCATTATTCTACGTCGAGAAATGACCCGGGTCATTATTCTACGTCGAGAAATGACCCGTGGGTCATTTTGTTGATTGATTGATTGTATTGGGGTTTAACGCCACTCTAACAGCTAAGGTCATTTCATGGCGGTTGGTGACGCACATGTGTTTCCTGGCGGTCTCACACCGGTACTTACACTACTTTCTTTCCAAAGCCACCGACTGCTTCTCTCACATGCTTCAGCAGAGGTGAGAGGCGAAAATACCCCGGAAAGAAAGTTTGCCTCAACCGGTTATCGAACTCACAACCACCAGGTCATGAGTCCGACACGCTCACCACTGAGCCACCCGGGCGGGCGGGTCATTTTGTAATGGCGGTCATTTCTCTGCATTACACCGGCAAAGTCTGGTACAACTCCAAAACTTCTATCAGAAACTTTTGTTTTGCCTCTTTGGCCGCTTTGGTCTTTTTCTTTCCAGACACGCTGATGATACTTGTGACGTTGTCTCTTCGGCGGTCAGGATCGAAATGAAATTTTGATGAAAATTTTGACAAGCCCCCACACACGCACCCAAAATTTGACGACTCTTCAAAAAATATCAAAGTGATTTGATATGTCAAAATATAGGTTCAAAATTTTGGCATCAAATTTTTGACATCAAAACACACTACACACGATCAAATTTTGTATCAAAAAATTCTGACGACTCTTTTAGGTATGGGGCCCTTTAGGCAGATGGCCTCTATGTAAATTTCGATAACGAAACTGTAATCAAACTGAGATGAAATGAATTCAGTATAAGGATTATAAGTGTTTGCCTTATCAGTCAGTGTCCGTTAAATGGTGCGGACTTTAAACTTTGTTTACGAATAAAATACCAGTTGAAATTAGACACATGCACATTCATCGCTCAAGGCGCCTATTGCTCATATTCTACCATGGCGGAATGTAAACTTAACCCTGTATCAAAGTCTTGTTCAAGTTGAAAGCATTTGCAGACAACAATTTTAATATAGTTCTAATTATGCAACTATTTATTGATAGGGTAGAAAATATTGTGGAAAAAAAGAAGAAAATGCTGGTAACCAGCATTTTCTCCTTTTTTCACAATGTTTTCAGAAAGCTTCTTTCCAAGGGTCGTCATAAGTTGTCATTGTGTAGTGAAAGGTTATTTAAAGGTAAAATATTAATCAAAAGCAAACAATCCGAAGCAAACAATTCGAGAGTTAAAAGGCCTGAAAATTTAATTTATACAATGTAAATTACGGGTATCATTAACCCATTACCACACAATCCCTACCTTTGACGACCCTGAGAAAGAAGCCTTTGGAAAACATTGTAGGAAAAGGAAAAAAGGCTGGTAACCAGCATTTCCTCCTTTTCCCACAATGTTTTCTTCCCTTCACAAAACAAATTTTAAATTTTCAGTCACTTTTATTTTGTCGTCTGCAAATGCTTTCGATTTGGACAAGCCTAAAATTTTGTCGTTTCTTAATGAGTTAAACAAGATATTGACAACAAGTCACAGCTCAGCCTGTTGATGTTTCAGTCGCTGGCAAAAAAAAAACAGGTTAAATGTAAGACTAAAATGTTAGGTGACAAGTTTGTCAGACTCTAGGTCTACAGTAATACGTTGTCAGTCTCGGATACTCGGAAGGGACACCATGGAAAAATTGATTACAGAAGAATGAAATATGAAACTTAATGTCAACGAGTTGGTAAGTTTAACAGGCTGTACATACTCATACGTTTTCAGGCTCAAGACAGTGGCTTGGGTAGAATATCATGCAAATTACTGCTGAAAAAACGGGAAAGTACGGATATGTGCACTTGCCTCCCCCCCCCCACCTCCGATATAACTGAAATAATATCAAAAACGGCGTTGAACATCCTACAAACAAAAGAAACAAACAAAAAAGTTTTACCATTGAATTAGTCTTACAGTTTTCCAAGATTACTAGGCTTTTTTTCCTCAATGTAATTTTCCAAAGCAACTTTTATCAACAGTAATTCTATTCAATGAACTCGCATTAATGTATGCAAGCACAAATGGCCGCCATGTTTGCTTTGCCTTGTCAAGAATTGATATAGTGAGTAACGTGGTAATAACTTAGATGGTGGATCTGTCATAAAGATATGCACTTGTCCAAAATATGATTGTCTCAACTGTGATCGACGAAAACATTGAGTCAGGTGGACATTCTTTATGGCTCCTTACCAGCATGAGTTCGTGGTTTGATCCTAGATAGCTATGCTATACGGTTGTAGGAAGTTTTGCAAGGTTTACAGTGAGGGTGCTGGCATGGCGATTATTCTGCGTGCTATATCACGGCGGGGAATCACGTGACACAACAACAACAACAATGACCGATATTTGAAAAAAATTCCCCGACTTCAGGTAAGAAAATCTTCAATAATTCCGTTAATAGATGACCGATTGGAATTTGGTTTGAAGCAGAGCAAACAAATTTTTTACCCTGGATGATTTGTTTGCTCGTCAATAACTTTTTATCAGGTGTTGTTTAAAAAATCTAACACATCAAGCAAATCCCTGGAGTCCTTCCGCCTTCTCTGCTTCAAACCAAATTCCAATCGGTCATCTATTAACGGAATTATTGAAGATTTTCTTACCTGAAGTCGGGGAATTTTTTCAAATATCGGCCATTGTTGTTGTTGTTGTGTCACGTGATTCCACGCCGTGTATATACCTATCAAACGATGCAGCGCTTAGATAAGACCAAGAAGAAAATTACCTTTGGAAACATTAAGGGGGAAGGAAGGTGCTGGTGAAAACAGCTTTTCCTCTTTCTCCCACAATCCTTTTTCAATTATTTAACCGATTACCACACAATCCCTAGTTTTGACGACCCTCAGATAGAAGCCTTTAGAAAACATGGTGGGAAAAGGAGAAAATGCTGGTAGCCAGCATTTTCTCCTTTTCCCACCATGTTTTCTACTCTTCACAAAACAATTTTTCAAATTTTCAGTCACTTTTATTTTGTCGTCTGCAAATGCTTTCGATTTGGACAAGCCTAAAATATTGTCGTTTGGTAATAAGTTTAAAAAGCAACTTCCAACATTTGAAGCCCATCAAAGCACATAATGTCGTCTATACGAACACTTTCAGTATGGACCAAGTAAAAAATTTCCTCGCTGGTAAATCTTCAAAGACATCAACAGGCTTAAAGACAGAGAGAGAACGTTTCAGTTACAAGAAAAAAAATACTAGTAATTGAAATACATGTATACGGGGTTGGGGCTAGACTTTACCTGCCTTAAACTCCTACCCCTTCCCCCACCCATCCCCCTCCCCGCCCCCAGTCACAACAACACTTGGGATATCCGTCATTTTCCTTTCGGGTTGGAGATGTTGTAATGTTTGGGCATGAAGAGACGCTGTCTCCTCACCAGACGACAAATGATTTAACTCATTACCAAACGACAAAATTTCTAGCTTGTCCAAATCGAAAGCATTTGCAGACGACAAAATAAAAGTGACTGAAAATTTGAAATTTATTTTGTGAATGGTAGAAAATATTGTGGGAAAAGGAGAAAATGCTGGTTACCAGCATTTTCTCCTTTTTCCACAATGTTTCCTAAAGACCTCTTTCTCAGGGTCGTCAAAGGTTGGGTAAAAACCGTTGGCCGAATTGTTGAGAAAAAGAAGGTTTTGCTTTGAGCGACATTCTCGTATACTAACGTTATTGCACATTTTGTGCAATGTTCCTAACGGAAAACAATCGTCCTTACCTAGTAATTATTACATTCTGCTATAAATTTGCACCTGGGAATTTCTTAAATGTCGTTGTTCTGATGGATATCGACGTTAATAAAGCTTAAATAGCCAAATTAATACACGAATAAAGGTATAAAAATGTGCAAAATGCACATTCAGGTCCCCAAACAATCTTGTACATAATGCTTGCAAATATTGTTCGGCTGCTATTTTTCATGAAAGGAATCATTGACAGGATGTGACGAGTTAATATGGAACATCAACGAAAAATGGCTATGGTGCAAAGGGTTTAGACCTATGCGATCTTTAATGAGGACAGAAAGATGAATGACGTTAGACGACATTTTGATGTACGTCATGTGACCCATTTCACCACTCGCAACTTTTTGGCCCCTTTCTAGTTTAACTGAAACTTGCTCTAATTTATTCGCAATCTTTTGAACATTTCTAAATTATCCATGATTTCACTAAAGCGTCCAATATGGTTGACAGCCTCGTAAAACATTGTGGGAAAAAGGAGTTAGTGCTAATAACAAGCACCAGCAGTTGTCACCGTTATAAACCATCGTCCACCGACGTTAGGAGCGTGAATAATAAACGCCTTATTGAATCATATAACGATAAAGGTAAACCAAACTTGTGTTCATGAGAACTTACTATTCATGTAATATGAACTTTTTCAGTTGAATAGTTGGTTGAATGGTGTTTTACGCCGCTTTCAACGTTACTTCAGTCATATCACGGCGACAGTGCACATATTCATGTTGCCTGGGTTTCACCAGTACTAGGCTAGGCTCTTAAGTGTCTTACCCAAGGACACTCCTGTGAAAAAACCCAGTGGAGCTAGTGAGGCTTGAACCCGGGACCTCCAGATCACGAGTCCTGCACTTTACCACTGAGCCACACAGGACAGTAAACTTTTTCAGTACAGAACTGCTGACGACTGATGACGCACGACGGACACAGGGTGATCCTAAACTTTCCTTTTGAGCACTTTGTGCTCAGCTAAGGCAAACAAAACAACAACAACAACAACCAGTGCTTCTAATGAGACTTGAGCCCATGTATCAAGGTTACGATCCCTACACTTTAGCGCTGAGCCTCACGCAGAGCCTTTTGTATTTCCCTGATATAAAAGGCTTCAACTTTAAACTTCAAGATGATCATCGTACTAGTAAGTACATGTTCTGATTGTCGACAGGATTATACTAAAACGGGCTGTTTTCGTCAGAGCAGCTTGCTTTATAGACAACGGTTTTAACCCTTTCCCAAACGACAAAATCTTAGACTGGTCCAAAATGAAAGTACTTGCAGACGACAAAATAAACATAACTCAAAAATCGAAATTGGTTTCCAGTGGGGTAGAAAACATTGTGGAAAAAGGAGAAAATGCTGGTTACCAGCATTTTCTCCTTTTCCCACAAAGTTTTCATAAAGCTTCTGTCTCAGGGTCGTAAAAACGAGGGATTGTTTGGGAAAGGGTTAAACTTAGATCGAACTCCGAACCTGTAGGCTGCTTTGCCCGAACCAAGGACCCATTGCAGACAGCTGAGATCAAGATGAGATTGAACAGAACATGTACTTTGATCTTGGAATTACATTGTCTTATAAAGAGATGCCATCTTTCTTTCCCCCCCCCCCCCCCCCCCCACGAAAAAAATGAAAAACCTTTGAAATCGCAAAAGTTGCTTTTGTACTCTCAGCTTTAAGGTTTCGTTTCACTTATATAACAGATTAAATCTTTACCTAACAATCCCTACTTTACCGACCCTGACCAAAAAAACAAAAAAAAAAAAAAAAAACAAAGCCTTTTGAAAACATTGTAGGAAAAGGAGAAAATGCTGGTAACCAGCATTTTCTCCTTTTCCAACAATTTTGTTTACCCGTCCCAAGTTAAATTTCATTTTTTCAGTCACATTTATTTTGTCGTCTGTAAATGCTTTCAATTTGGACCAGTCTATAACTTTGTCGTTTGGTAAAGTTCGCCATCTTGATCCACACTGACCTCAAATGCACCGCAAGTAATTGTTAATATTCTCAGAGTTCGTGAAGTCCTGTATAAGATTCCATACATTTTTGCTCCCATAGTGATGCAGTAAGTGTATAGAAACAGACAGTTACAGCTCTGTAATATTGTAATTACAGACAACTTTACGTGCATTTGCTAGAGAGACATACAGACAGACTACTAGTATATGCAGAGAAAATACAGCGGGTGAATTCGATCATGAAAATGCTAATATCGGTTTTGGAATTTTACGCGCCTCTCAACAGTTTTTATGTCACATTGCGGCGAAAGCTCAGATTTCATGTATCTCTCCCGAGTTTTACTAGAACTAGGCTATGACTAAGTCATGCATTGCCAAAGGCCAACAGAATGTTAACAGCGCAACAAGCGCCAGTCTTTACAAAACGATCAAACAATATAATTTTTAGATTCGTCCAAATTCAAAGCATTTACAGACGAAAAGTTTGATCTTATTCAAATGACAATCTTATTTGTCTCTGGCAGTGTGGCAAACATTGTCTCATTTTCGCACAATGTTTTCAAGGACAGAGTTATTGAAACTCAGATTGCTTTGGTAAGTGGTTCACACAGGACAAAATTTTGGATTTGCCAAAATTCAAAGCATTTGTAATCCATCACGTAAAAAGGGACCATATCGGAATTCTGCGCATTAATTAGTTGAAAACAGATCAACCATAATGAAGGGGTCAGTTTAAGTTGATAATTCAAAAATGATTGTAGAACAAGGTAGAATGATCACTTTTCAAACAAAAAATGTCATTAAAGCGAAAAGTGTCAACCCTGGTCAGCCTGCGCAATTCGCGCAGTCTGACCAGGGTTGATATTTTCGCAGTCCCCAGAAGGTCACTTTGTGCATGATGAGTCGCATAAAGTTTGTATCTGACGAACTAAAATTATATGGATCAAACACTGGGGTTTGTCTTTGAACACGTAGAACAAGTAGAAAACGCTGTGGAAAAAAGGAGATTACCCTAGCTACTATCATTTCCCTCTTTTTTCCATAATGTTTCCACTAGCCTTCTATATCAGGTTTGTTAAAAAACTCAGGATTGTTTGATAAAGGGTTAAACTGCCTAATAAAATACATGAAAATTTTTCAGCGAGTGGTAACTCACCGATGTCCAGATCAAAGATCAGACTGCATGTTCTGTGCACTATGTTCTTGAATTTACAATGACCGCAAAAGCGCACAGTCACATTTTTTGGCCCACAGGTTAGCTACGTTTATTGCCTTTTTTGTTTACTACCAATAATCACAACCAT